>JAWWTY010000156.1:46286299-46449616 GCA_035222235.1 Margarornis squamiger | reverse complement strand
TTTGTTTTTGGTTTTTTTTTTTTTGTTTTTTTTTTTTTTTTTTTTAAGGAAGACAGCTGGCCTTCATCCAAGCTGCATTCCTTCAGTAATTAATTATGGCTCATTTTTAATCTAAATTTGTCAAACTTCACTCTCTCTCTGCCCCCAGTTATAAAACAGCAGTTGTGGTAGCGGAATCCCAGTTTTGTTTTTTCACATGCATGCAAAGTGCTGGGAAAAAGCTTTCACAACTGGCATTATGTTTTCTTTCTTGTGTTGAATTGTACCTGAAATAGATGTGTGCAGTTATGAAACCTGATAAGCAGAGAAATGATGTATAGGCAAAATATTGTGATTACCCAGACTAATATGATTCCATGAGAAATAGTAACTTAGTATCTTAAAACAATCCATTTATATGCTTATAGTAATGCCTTTTCTGAAAAATTATGTAACCAGATTTGGACTACATTTCAGAGAGAATTGGCAAATTTCAGTTTTACCTCTAGTTAACAGTTGGGAGACCAAAAAAAAAAAAAAAACCAAAAAAAAAAGAGATAAAAAGGAAATTCTTGAAAACATTGGAATATTTCGTCTTCTCATGCTTGAAGGGATGTTTTTCTTTGGAAATGCAAGCCTACCCTTTTCCTGCCACAGAATTCCTTAACTTTTCATTTTGCAGTAGAAACAACGTTTCATTTAAAAATGTGATACAATCAGAAAAGAAGGTAAACGTATCAAGTGAAACAACTCTAGGATATATCTAACAGATATAACATGGAAAGGTAGAGTTAAACAGATATTACATAAAATGGTATTTTCTGTGGTTGCTTTTATTTTTTCAGCATTTTAAAAAAATCTTAAATTCTATTTCAATTGATGCGCAGAAAGTGCTGGAGAGGTTGTTCTGAAAGAAAGAAGAATAAAATTCAAACCCCATTAATCACTGTACACAGCCTTTGCGGTCACTGTGCTGTAATTCTCTTTCTCTTTTTAGTTTTATTGCATGAAAATTTAGGTCTTCATCCATTAAACATCTTAAACCTATATGAGGCATGCTAAGATATTTGCTTTAAGAAAATGCTGAAGTCCAGTGTGCTGTGACATTATCCTGCACTCAAAAATGTAGGCTTCATTATAAAGACTTCCAGAGAGAGGGAAGTAAATTAGATTAGTAATCCCAAATATAGACTACTTAAGAGTCCAGTTGATTTTGTCCAATGTGTTGAGCACCTGGTAGCTTCTGTGAACTATGAGCTGTTTCTAAAAATACTGTCAGTAGCAAAAGCCTTGTTCAAAAAACGATATAATCCAAAGAAAATCAAATCCCCTAACTTGGATTTTCTTTTGTGCTTTTGCAACAAAGCCTACCAGGCATCAGGCTTTAAAAGAAAGATTAATTTCATGATTAGATATCGTAGATAACATACTGAAGGAAATCAACATACATTCTT
Source organism: Margarornis squamiger (assembly GCA_035222235.1). Lineage (NCBI taxonomy): Eukaryota > Metazoa > Chordata > Aves > Passeriformes > Furnariidae > Margarornis > Margarornis squamiger. The sequence goes on along the minus strand of JAWWTY010000156.1, from coordinate 46,448,183 downwards.
CTTTCCTCTGACCCCTCCAATTCTACCATTGTAAGAAGTGGTAATGAATTATGGCAAAAGAGGTGCAGTGATTGTTTAGCCAACAGTGTTTCTGTGTTTCCACTAAAACACCAAACGCAGAGAGACAAACTTTGTTTGCATCTCGCTTCCTAGATTGTGAGACTTCTCGGTTAGATACATGGAAAATGAGAGAGTCTGGTGGTGACACACAGCTGGACTGGGCTGCTGTGACAAAAGACAGTTCCAGTTCTCAATTCCTTATGCCTGGCTGAAGCTGAAAGAGAATGGTGCTGGATAATGTCTGGTGCCAGATGGCTTTCTGCCTGTTTTGAGCTCAGATGCTAGACCATACGTTAAAATAATACTTCTGGTTATGTTCAGTCTTTGATTCATATGGCAGTGTTCTTTAATCCATCTCAATCATTATTTTTTTTTTTAATTTCTATTAAAACCTGTTTCACTTTAGTTACAAAAGGGTCAGGTCTAGTAAGGCATTATAACATTCAAATTCCATTGCTGTCATGGGGTGTTTTAAATTAATTTTCATTTCATAACTTCTTGAATCATGTGTCTGCAAAACAATGCCCCTTTTAAAATGCTTGAACTGGAAAGATCAGAGATACAGCCCTACTCTTCACAACGTGATTTAAGCAGTGTGATCCATCCACTCCGCTAGATTCAACTGACTTGGGTGGTGGTCTACCTGGAAATGATTAGCAAATTGATTATGGTAATTGGAGGTAAAGAAGCAAACATGCAACTTACCCTGTGTTACCAAAGAGCTGTGGAACACAGCCAGGCAGCCATCTGAGTTGTGTATCTGTCTGCCTTCCTCCTTTGAAGTATTCAGTCATAGAAGAAACAGGAATTAGAAATACACTCTTTCTAGATTACATTCAGAATTTTCTACTGTCCTATTTTTATCTGAATAAAAGATATTACATCCATAAACACCACATTCTACCAAATACTAATTCTCTCATAGGGTCACTATGTATCTCACGTGTACTGAAAAAGTTCAAAGCAAAGGTTCTTGCCTTGATATTTCTTATGTCAGTATTCAGCACTGGAGGTATAAAGGCAAGATAAATGTTATGTTATAGGTCACACTAGAAGTAAATTAAACATATATGTAAGATAGGGTTTATCAAGGGAGAGTATCAAGTCTGTTCTAACTTGACAAAAATTCTACTTGAGCATGGAATATACTATTCTCCCAGACACAAGGCAGAATATGTCCTAATAACATTAAATATCAACGACATTGCCCTTCTACAAATATGGTGCCTAATTTTATAGTAAATAATCTTTTTCCTGCCTAAAATGTCAGACCTATTTAAGTAAATGGGCGCTTCCAAATGAAACTAGCATTTGTGGTGGTGTTTTCCAAACCCTTGTGATGACCAGTTTCATGTCCACCTCCATAAACAACAATGAACTTTCACAGCTGACACTGCCTTGAGCTCATAAATGTGTTGGTTGATCTGAGATCAACTGGAGTAGACTTTCAGCCAATGAAAGCTGTAAGATTTTGGAAAAACTGAGTTGGCTAAATGAAATAAGTGTAACAGGGGTCTCTCTTTAGATGTCTCTTTCTGAATTCTGTTTGCATTGGTACAAAGAATAGCATATGGTTGATAAGCTCAATCTTTTAAAACAGATAGACCAAGTTCTTCTGTAGTTTCTTAAGAGATTGACACATGAAGTGAGCACAGCACACACTGATAAAGAGAAACTTTCTAGAAACAGAAGAACAGTCTAGGATGTGAGAAATGCAGGGTCAAAACTCTCATTAGGTGGTAGTGAATTCAAATCTACCACTTGTGAGAATACTGCAGATGTCAAATTAGACTGAGAAGAAAAATGTAGAAGTACTATCTATTCTCTGGAAAGTGTTTTCCTCTTTGACAAGGGGCTCAGGCAAAGGATTTTCACTGGAGCTGAGAAAACACAAAAACCTGTGTACTGAGATTTGCTCATTTACAGGAATAGATTCAGCTGAGTTCCTCTTAACCTTGCTTATGCATTTTACTGAATGAAGAATATTCATACACAGCATTTCTATAAAAGATGCGGTAGTCAAGATGTGAACCATTTTAACATCCTCTGTTGGTGACTTTTGGGGCTTTTTGGACTGCTGGCCCAAGGTGCCCTCAGTGTCCCTGTATCCTCGGTGTCACAAGATTTTTAGTAGAAGTTACAGAATATGATTATGATCTTTACCAATTCTTGCCCTGTATGTTACACCCATGTATTTTTGAAGATGCAGATCTTAGAATTCAAATGAATTCAAATGGTACTGATTTATGCCAATTTCTTCACACAAAACTGTATCATACTATTATATTTCTCTATAAACAGGAAAAATACACTTTTTACTTTACTAGCTGTTCTAGAAGTGCCACATATTTTAGCAAGAGCTAACAAGTATGTTTTTGTTTTAATGAAAAGATATGTGTATCCTGGTAAAATTTGCCTGCAAAATAATGGCATAACCTGCAAAGAATCCTGCATAGTTTTTTACTGTTCCAAATAGGAAAATCAAAGAAGAACCATCTGTGCTGAAGGACATCCAGGTGGAAAGTACATTTTGCAAAGACAAGAATTTCAGCAATATCCATTTAGAATCTACCTCATAGTGTCTGGGAATTTTCATGTGTTTACAGCTGAAAATAAATCTACTAGAAGGAATCTGGGCTTACACATGTTTGGGCAAAATGCAGCTCGTAAATTGCTAAGTTTTCCAAAGTCATCTATGCAGAAGTGAAATTGTCAGTGACTTTTTAATGGATGATTTAAATGGAATTAATGTTAAACTTGGAGTAGTGGGAGAGGTAGGAGTAAAGAGTGTAGCAGATGTTGGAAGTCAAGCTAAGTGACTGTATGGCTAAAGGACCTGTAGGCTACTGATTACCTGTTTGCTTTGAAAAATCTTATGCCCACTATTAGGATACAAAAGTGCTTCTTTAAATTTAGAAGAATGGGAGCTGTGGAAACAGAATGACTCAGTGAATCATAAATATAATTGCAGTGTTTTGCAACCTATTTGAATCCCCAAATATGGGAAGTCTTTCCACACTGCCCTTGCTGGTTTTGTATGATCATTTGAAAATACCCCATGCTGAAACCCAAATAACTTGATAAGAGAAATTTGGTAAGACAAACTGCTTATTGATCCTTCAATAAGTGTAATTAGTGACTAATAGTGTTGATTAAAGCTGATTCACTTTCTTTGGGCTGAAGCAAAAAATGCCTTTAAGAGGCTGATTAGAAGCACTTGGATTTCATCTCTTGTGGAAACTACTGCAGAAGATTAGAAAATCTAAGGGACGGACACATGGGATTTGTGTTTTGTTGTGGAATAAACAAAACTAAATGTGTAAAACAGACAGGGTATGTAAAAGTTAAGCATTGCAGCACCTAACTTCTGAGCATCTGGCCCCCTAAGAAGCAAGAATGCCAGGTCACACTTTTCTGCAGTGCTAAGTGTCACTATAAACAGGATTTAAATTAGTCTGTGAAGAGCACATAGATCTATCCAACAGGGAAATGATGAAGAGAGGGAGCTTTGCCTCGTATATTCTGCTTTTTTGGACTAACAAAATCTCTTTTACAGCTGTCAAGGAATCCACTAGCATCAAACCCTTCCCTGACACTGAGTGGATACAACAGGTTTTGACAGACTTGTTTTTTTAAAATTTCAGCTCTAAGGATTGAGCTTGTCTTCTAAATCCTGCCCAAATACTCATGCTAGTGAAAAGTGGAGACTCACATGCTGTCCAAACTCCATACTGTAAGGGTCTCCTCATGAAGGCCATCCCACTATCTTTTTTTTGAAGAGACTGCTGTTGCAGCTACCCCAGCATACCGACTGATCAATAGTCAGCTGCTCTGGGCAATTTCTTATGATGTTTTCTTTCTGTTGTCAAACATAAATCTCAAATGATGTAATAACCGAGGAGAAATGTTCTCTGTCAAAGTTTTTTTAGCCTTTCAGTATTTTTCCAGAGGCAAGGGATAGTTTTATTTCTTTGATTTCTGGCAAACTGTTTTGTTAGACCCCCTGGACAGTACACAAAAGATGTCTCCAAGTCCAGATTTGAAACTGATATATAATTTTGTTGCTATCAATTTCCTTGGACTCTGGACCCCAATGAACACAGCACTCTCTTTTTTGAAGTGTATTTCTAATTGTCCAGAACTATGTTACGTTTGTGCATTCTGGGAAAATGCTGCAGTAGTCAGGTGGGGAGCTCTGAAGAGCTGCCACAAACAGCAGCATCAGCAGATGATGTTGCAGTGCCCATCTGTCTCACTGGGTTTTTAATTATTGGGTCGAATCAACCAACTTGTGTATGTGTTGGAGGTGGGCAGGAGCCAGGTCTCCAGGTCAGAACACACATGGCCTGCAGCCCCAAGGATTGGGACCCTTGTGGCAGAGCCTGTCAGCCAGAAGACGCACTTGGTAGCCCACCTGCACCAAGTCCCCTGGAGCCTCTGACTGGATATGGCACCCCTCACTCTGGCCTGGAGGGCACAGAGTGGTCCGTGAGCTGGATGTCCCACCTGGGAGGGGTGGCCAGAGTGGCCAAAGCACATAAATAGAGGAGCACAGAGCTTTCTCTTCCCCGGTCATCACTGTGTGAAGGACTCTGGCAGTAACTATTTTTCTCTTTTTCTAATATCTTTACTCCTTTCTCTCTTCCGTCTCTCTCTACTCCTCTTTTCTTCACTTAATCTCTCTTTCTTTCTTTACTCTTTCTTTAATCTCTTGTACGTAACTTAAAACCAATGGCATTTTACTAAGTTCTGGTTTGGTATTTGTTGGGTACTTTAGTGAAATGCTGCTCCTTGGTTGTATGTTAGTCCTGTGAAACTTTTGCCAAAATGCCCATTTTCCCACTAAATTAAACCTCTCATGAATAATCTGTGGCTTTTTCTCTTTACGCAACTTCAAAGTATTAAGGAGCCAAAGGCTTTGAAAAAAATTCAGAGGAGAATTATTTTGGAGTCTTAAATATAAGTAAAACACCTGGGCAGTTTGTGGCTTTGAGCTGGGGCTTTACACCATTGGCGAGAGACCTTAGGAAAAGGCTGCCTGGTTCAGACTCACGGGCTGATAAATGAAGGATTTCCAAAGTTGTTCTATTCCTTGTGTGAGAAATGAGTATGAGATAAAAGGATGGGCCCAAGATATGTACTTCTAAATCAAAGTGAAATGTTATACTGGAAATCCCTTAGGTAGCTTTCACTGAGCTATTATGTCAACATAGTGTAAAATAGTGTGTTGCTCTGTTATTTCTGGAAAGGCACTGTGCTGAAACTTCCACTTGTTTATAGGGCTAATAATGACAGGAGCAGTGTATCAACAATGTGTGTTTCCAGTTCCAAAGATAGCTTGGACAGCACCTGGAAAGGAGTAAAGCCGGGAATGGTGACTGCAGGACTAACAATTTGGGAAACACTGGCTTAGAGGTTTTTTTTACTAAGGAAAGTCTAATAGAAATAGACCAATTCCACACTATGAAAAATGTTAAAGTGATTGCACTGAAGGAAGACCACTAGCTTGAATCTGAGTCCTTTAATTTGTTCACAATCAAATACCAGATGAGCAGTAAAGGGGTGCAAAGGATCTTTTGAATGCATCATATTGCCTGCAGCAAATTACAAAGTATGTGTTAGATGGTTTTAAACCTATGTACACATGCAAGTTCACATAATTCATATGACTTCTTTTTTCTTTTCCTCTCTGAATCTTCTATATAACAAATACCTTGGACTTAGCCTGGATAAATGTCAGATACTTTCAATTTAATCCTGCATTAGATTCACCCATCAGCTGAGTCCTTGGTTTGTATTACTACAGAAGGCAAAGAGATGAGATAGACTTCCAAGGCCTTGTTTAATCTAGCTCCCTAATAAATCAGTGCTAAAATTTAATATGTATCAATTGATATTAGCAGTGCTCTCATTTCTTTCTGATGCACATATCAGAATCAGAATATGTATCAGAATGTCTTTATTTTTCTGACATTTTAAAACAAAACCCAGAAAGATTGAAGAAATGAAAGTTTTCAGTAAAAAAAATAATTCCAAAATGGTAGAAAAAACAAAATGCTTTTGGTAGAAAAACTGTGTTATGAAAATATTTTTAACTCAGCCACCTGAGTGTCTTACAGAACACTGGAGAAAAGAGAAAAGGAAAGCAAAACAGGAAAATCAGAATTTCCAGTTCTAACTAATAGAAACATTTAGGGTCTAATTCTGTGCCTGTTGAAACAGTTAATTATGCTCTGACTAAAGTGCAGTGATTAGGTGTGTTGTTGGTGCCAGCAACCCACTGCTCATTGCCATTTGAGTATGGCAAAACCTTTATAGCAACAAATTCAATAATTAACTGGTATGGAAAATATCATTAGGAGATGCAGCACACGGTTTTCTAGTTTCTCTTAGTGCATATCACAAAGCTATTTTTAAATATAGAGGAACATAAAGTAATGAAAAGAATACTGCCATCTCATGCCATGTAGCTTTGGTGAATATGGTATGTTCTGTGAATGGGGAAAATGTGGTTCAGGACCTTACTAGTTGGGAAAAGTCACAGTGCATGTTTTGAAAAGAAATCAAAGGCTGGTCTATTAAGATCACATTAAATGGCTCACAAACTTCCTATTTTCACAAAAATTGACAAAGCTTGCCTGTTGATTTATTATTCAGAGTGCTGCTTCCTCAAGATCGTAAATACAGTTTCTGGCCCAATCAGCTTCTCTGGGTTCCTGAGGAAGTGATAAGCACAATAGAATTCAGGAAGATAAGGGATGAGGTAGAAAAGGAAAGCTGAGCTGTGTTTCTGCATGTTGCCTTGTGTAAAACAGCAACAGAGAGATAAGAGCCAAGAAGTGTGAAAATATCTGCACAAACCCCCTTGTAATGGAAGCTTGGGGCTCCATCAAAACTCCTGTTTCAGGATGAATGATTCAGCTTCTCAGCTGCATAGATTTGAGAGGTTAATCCTGTCTTAAGGAATTCTACACTTACATTTATTTAGAGAGTATGATCACTACATATTGAAAAAAAACCCCTACAATCCTCTTCAGATTAGGCTATTTATTTACTCTCTCTGGAATTCTTAGGACTAATACTTTTATATGTATTAACTCTCTGGTGTTAATGTAGTCCTTGACTGGAAAACTTTAAAAAGCATGTAAGAAGATGATTTAGCTGGCATGGAGAATGGAGCTGGGGATCAGGATCACTTGCTTCTCTGTAAGCAAGAGGATCATTTGTTCCTCTGTATTTACTGTGTGATTTTGTCATGTTAGCTATATGTACCTCTGTTTACCCATGTTCAAAATGGGCATAATATATTTCAGGGTTTTGGTGAGAGTAAATTATGCTGAACACTCCTTTCAGATGAAGGGCTGTTAAAATATCTGTAATCATTTCTGTCAAGCAACTTTTATTGGCTGTGATGTAGTTGCTTGGTGTCATAACTGACCTTATATGAAAGATGAAGCATTGTTGGGCTGAGGCTCTGCTGTATTGCCATTACTGCTTTATAGTATGGTTTGCAAAAAAAAAAAAAAAAAAGTCTGCAATTGATAATCTCAGAGATGGTTGTTTGTGAAAAGGTGTTTAAGTACTACATCCAGAAAACAGTAATTTTTCAATTAGAGTCACAACTGCAGGATGAAGAGTTTTTAAAGCATTGACCTATTTTTAAGTTTACCAAGCTTCTGAGAAACTCTCGGCAAATCTTTTCTAATTCCAGTGATGCCTATCACATTTGATTCCAATATCTGTAGTTTCTTTGTAGTCTGAATTAAGGGTGCATTTTATCCTTGGCAAGTAGATGTTGAAATCTAGAAGGAAGAACGTGGACTGTAGGAGAGAGGTGCTCAGGGGAAGCTCTGACCAGCGAGACTCTTAGCTGGGAAGCTTGCAGCATCTTTAGAAAAAGATCCTTCTGTTAGGCAATCTAGGGAATTTGAGTATAACTCTTTAACTTTCACTGCAGTACAACAACCAGTTTGCATCACAGGTATTGGTGACAAGGAGACAATAACATGTTGGTAGAAAACTCACCTCTTATTACCCTTGTCCTGTTACTCACAGGCAGAGAACTCTCCCTGGATAAGACTTCTGTTTGATTTTGAGGCATTGTTAGGATCCTAACCCACGAGGGCTTAATCTCCACTCTCATATCTGAGAACATTGCTGGCTTGTTTTGTCGGTAAACGTGTGCTAATGTTTTGTTACCAGTAAGCAGCTTTAAAAAGATGAGAAAATGGAAAGAGGCATTCCATACTGATATTTTATTTAGACCTAACTAAAGACTGTTGCAAACTACTTCTCAAACTTGTAAATTACTCCCTCACAGAACTCACAACCTCAGCTGATACTCTTTTCTCTGATCTCGTTTCTGTGGCATAATAGCCTTTCTAATAAAGCTAATGGCAAAATTTCCATCAGCTTCATGGGTGGAGGAGAAAACTCTGGTTTTATTCACACTGATATTGAAAAAAATAATAGGAAATTACTGGTGAAGTCTTGAGGGAGATCAGGCCTTGACAACGTTTGGAGCACAAAAGCTTTACTGTAACAATTCCAGCACTTTCTCAGAAGGTGCCACACACCTTTCAGGAGTGCTTGTTAAAGAACGACCTTTGTTTTCAGTCTTGGCAGAAACAATAAAAACACTCAAGGCAATTTTCACTTTTAAACAAGAACAGCTTCTAAGAGGGGGAACCAAGAGAACCTTGGCGTGCCACTCAGAGAAAGGAACTGTTTTTCCCACTGCATAAATCAGCCTTGCAGTTCTGCAAAGAGCAGTCACTTTTCAGGAGACTGCTTGACTAACTTTAGTTCATACCAAGCTATTCTTTTAGCCCAGTGAAGAGTGTAAGAGATTTTCTAGACAACTTAATAAGACTCAATTCAATGATGTAAAACATTTTCTGAAAGGTACATCAATTGAGTCCACTTCAAAAGAAGCAAAAGTAGATACAGGCTAAGGCCTTAGCATAAGGAAAGCAAAAGGCCAATAACTTAAAAAGGGAGAATATTTTTACATGAGCATATGGAGTGTGTGTTTTATGCTGTCATTTTACTGTCTTTATATGGAATTTTGATGAAGAATGGGATGCCTGGGGACCATGCTTCACGTCAGAGACAGAAAACCTCTCTTGCACCCAGGCACTTGCTCTCTCATTAGATTCATATTCTTTCTTGACATGTCTGAGTAAACATACAACTACCAGATATAAAATTATCTTAACCTGCTGTTCACTTTCTCTCTCATATGTGCTGAAGGTCAGTACTAATGTTTTATTCTTTTCTCATATTAAAAAGCTGCAAACATGATATGAGACTTGTTGCTAAAATTCTTTTCCTGATAGAGCATTGCTGTTCTTACTTTGGGGCAGTTCAGTGAACAGCTGGAGAAAGGACAAGAACTGAGTGATTACACTTGGGAAGAGAGTTGCCCATGAAGCCGTGTCTTTGTTAAAGCGCTAGAAGAGTCTGTGGAAAGATTTGAAAATTTCAGTTCAGCCAGGAAAAACATTTTTTTAGATATGTCCTTCATGCTGTGAGTGTAGCTTGTCAACAATCATACTCAGTTGGATGATGCTGGTGGGGATGGCTATTTTTCCCAAAGCCAGATGCTTATTTGATCTTTGTTACAAAGAACTCTCCTGTAGCTGTTAACAGAGAACACAGGACTCGATTCTCTGAAAGATGAGGTGCCAGAAACAGCTCACTGTAGGGGAGAAAACACAGCAGCTTTCAGGAACCGAAAGCCTCTGTTTTATCCAACCAGACATCTTTTGGTGGAAAAGGCCTCTTTTACAGTATTTTGGAGAGATCTGTGTCCTCCCTCTGTCAGAACCTGGAATTGCAAAGCTAATATTTGGCCCCCTTTTTTTTTTTTTTCCAGTTTTTCAGAGACTGAGAAAGCTTTGGTTAGCGTTTGGTTTTGTTTGAGTTTCATCAAGCGCAATTTACACTGGGCATGTGTTAGTGGGTGCAAAATGCTTAATGCAGAAAGAAGTTAAAATAGAATATTAAAGGTACCTCTTTTCTTCCTCCTATTCATGTAAGCTAGTTGGGAACTTTACAGTTGTGTTCCTGCAACACTATGAAAGAGGAAACAGCTTCCCCAGGAGATACTAACAGTTCCAATGTGGGTAAAAATTTGAAGTTGAAAGTTAGAAGGATCCACCTAAAACAACCAAAACTTCATCAGATGAGGGAATTTTAAGGCACAAAAATTAAACCACTCTCAAATCAACAACCACCCTTGGGTGGTATCTGATTTTTAAGTGATCTGCTGTCTGGCACCAAAACAACGGAAAATTTGTCAGTTACAGAATAGATTGTTTTTCTCAAAAGATGTAATTTTCAAACATGATTCCAACCTGCTCTGTTGATAAATTTTTTTTCTCTAGACAGTGACAAAATATCCATAGTTTGTTTTTTTTCCTGTTGCTGTTTTTTGTTTTCTTTTTGCTGTTTGGTGTGGGGTTTGTGTTTTTGTTTTTTTTTTTTTTTTGTTTTGTTTTTTGGTTTTTTTTTTTTTTTAATTGCCTGTGGAAGTTTGAGACTCTCTCCACTTTATTTCACTTGGACATTAGCTGTATATGTGCACCAAACCTGTATTTTATGATTAAGTGGTGAGTCTAGTGATTACTGTTTAAGAGAAATAAGTTTGGGGATCATGTTGAAATTTGTGTTTCAAAACTTCTGGTGAACATGTATGCCATTGTGTTGCCTTGCTAAAGCGTGGGCATGATTTCAGGGGGAAAGCATCTGCAGGAGTAGTGTGCATATATATCTGGATGGACATTTGTGTCATTTATTTAATTACAGTTGCAGAAGACCTAAGTACTCTAAGTTTTAGTTATATGTCATTCCAAATAAGACTAACCACCCAGAGATATGGTATAACAAAAAAAGCTAAATTAAAAGTCAGTCCATTAGAGCCAATGATTACGCCCAATAATAAACATTTCCGTGTCCTATCAACTATCCTAGACAACATCTATAGCCCTTTCTGCTTCCTTGCAGCATGTCCTATATGTGTATGTATTTAAATGAATCATCCAAGTAACTGTATTCTGAGATAATAAATGCAAATAGTGTCACTTGAATGCACACTTAATGACAAAATCAGCCCACTGCACTGATTTTTATTGCAATGACTAACAGATAAGTAACCCATTTAACAGGATGCATCACACTAATGAAATTACTGTGAAGGTGTTTTCCCCTGTGTTTTTATAGCATCAAGAACAACAGAGTCTGTTTTTCTAGATGTTATATTCATGCAGTTAATGAATGTATAGCATAGTATTGTTTTGAATTAAGTTTATATAATGTAGATACAATTGCCTATGGTTGTGGCCTTTAAGAGACTTCACTGTAACTTACTATAACCAATAAAAATGAGCAATGATACCTTTTTGAAAATGATGCTTAAGTCTGTGCTGTTAAAGCTGTCATGAAAATTCAGAATGACTGTCCTGATGTTCTGTACTCTGAAACATACCAGAACTTTCATTGGTATCAAACAAACATTTTGAGAAAACAAACCTTTGATGTTAAAGAAAAAAATCTTTAAAAAATTTGACTGTTTCAAAGTTAACTCTATTCCTAATTCTGCAATCATATATGTTATATATATATGCATATGTATATATAATGAAAGACTAGAGATGAAAGTAAATGAAATAAACTACTGAGAATTTCTCTGAAATTCTCACTGTATGTGCAGACTGCATACATATTCCTTGGTTTTAACTTAATTTTTGAAGAAAAAAATCGCAGATAAAAGCTGTTGCAAATTCCACCAGTCAAAGGACCTGTGCAGAAAACAATCTCATTAAGTAAGTTCTGTGGTTTAAAGGAAGAAAGACAGAATTATGAAAAAAAAAGCTAGTACTGTAGCTTAAGGAGTTTTTTTTGTTGGCTTGTTTTTCTTTTTTTTTGTTTTTTTTTTTGTTCATATGAGAACAAAATATTGGAAGTGACTTCTCTAGAACTCTAATAACTACCTAATAGTCATGACAATTATAAACTTCTTCTAGTCATCCTGAATATATGACCCATACCACTTCAAGTGGCAAAGTTGTACCATCATCTTAATTTATGTGTAGCTTGACAGCATGTATAGAGCTCTTCTGGTGAACATCCTGAGAAAAGTCATATGAAGATTAGTGTCCCACCTCAGGGAACTTCTCATAAGATACAGGTAATTGATACCAGAAGCATGTACAGAGCACAGGGGAAGGTAATAAGTGATGCACATTAATTAAAATTAGCAAGTCTGCTGATAAAAAGAAGTTTTGTGGGGAAACAAATTTAATTAGACTTCAATAGTCTCAGTAAGTTCAGTGAGCACACAAATAATGTTATAAATGGAGACATATTCACATATGTTCATATGTGTTTGTTCAGCCCTTGAGTACACACACACAAAACCAAGCACAGCTTCTTTTGCTGCTTTAGTCATGTTTCCATGTGGGAAAAGTTATAACCATACTACTTCTAATATGAGGTTGTCAGTGAAATGCAGTGTGTATCAGATTGTACAACACAAATTTTCATATTTCGTGGGATGTACAGCAAATATCTGTGCAATATAAACATTTTAAAATACCATCTACTGACTGGAAGCTTTACATTTCCATATACTCTTACTATAAACAAAATGCAATATATTCTGCACTGGTTTATGTTCAGTGTAGCCTTGTTGCATTTAATATGCCCAATTCATTTCTGATGCCATTCCACCGGAGCTAGAATGCTAATATCAGTATAGCTACACTAGGGTTGTACTAAATCCAGTAATGTTACACTAAGTGGATAAGATTACTGAAGTAAATACTCACTTGTGCACTGCATCATAATTTTTAAAAATCAAATTAAAATTTGATTCTGAAGTTGCCATCCTCAGATACAGAAGAACAATCAAAGATGTTTATTGAGGTGCTATTGTAAATGAGGGCAGCAGTGTGGACCCTGATCTTAGGAAAAATAATGGGTCTGTGTTGTGCCCCAAATCCAGCAATTTTGTAAGTGTATACTTGATGGAGGAGTGAGAGAAAATTATATAGTCCTACTGGATCTAACAACACTAAGATTTGACTCTGAAGGCATTCATAAGTAATAATATTCATATGGGTGTTGCATGCCCATATCTTCAGAATATTTGCCAAAAATAAATGAATGCAAACTGTGATTGACAATTCAAGGGAGAAAGAATGCCATTCTAGATCTATGTGTCACAGTATGTGGGCTTCATAAGTTTGTATTTAGAATCATGGAATGGCTTGGGTTGAAAGGGACCACTAAAGGACATGTAGTATGACTGCCCTGCAATGAGAAGGAGCATCTTCAACTAGAACAGATTGCTCAGAGCTCTGTCTGACCTGTCCTTGGATGTTTCCAGGGACGGGGTATCTTTCAACTCTCTGGGAAACTTATGTGTTGTTTTACCACCCTCATAAAAATTTTCTTCCTTATGTCTAGTTTGAACCTACAGTCTTTTAGTGTGAAACCATTACCCCTTGTCCTATTACAACAGGTGCTGCTAAAAACTTTTATTCCCAACTTATTTATAAGCCCCCTTTAGGTATGGGAAGGATGCAATGAAGTCTCCCTGGAGCCTTCTCTTCTCCAGTCTGAACAACATCAAGTGTCCTCATAGGAGAGGTGCTCCAGCCCTTGGGTCATCTTTGTGATTTCTGTAGTTTCTGATGCATAACCCTTTCCAGTGAGGAGTTTAATCTGTTTAGATTTGGAGTCTGTTACTAGTTTTACAACTCAGTCTATTTTCTTTGGTTTCTTACAGCTAGATATTAAGTAAGCCATTGACACAGTATACATTCCGGCATGTTACAGTAATTCTAAAACAGGAAAATCCTTTCTTTTAGTGTGACAACTTTCCTCATTTTGGTGTCTGGCTGTAAATGAAACCAACCAGATGGTCCTCACTGATCTGTGTTGTATGTGAGACATCTCAGTGCTTTTATGTCAGGGCACAGATTTGTCTCATTTAACAAACAGTGGCAGAAAAGCATCTCTTTTGTGTGTTTGTTTGATGTTGGTGGTTCAGATGGCTGGCAGCATGCACAGTCCAAGAATGGCAGTCCTCCAGATTTAATATCATGCTGGGGATGACTACAGGATGGAGTTGAAATGAACTGAGGAGGAAACATGGAAGTTGTGTTGTGATATTTTGTTAAAATGTTATTTTCATACAGACCCTTGCCAAAGTTAGGGGAGAAAACAAATGATATGTCAACTGTTTTGTCAAGATCCCAAGCTAGGGGAAGATTGGTAAGTGGTAAAGGCTGTGTGCCTAGTGACCAAGTGTTTGCCAGCATTGCCATTCCTGGCCAAAATAGAATGGACTTGGAAGCCTTTGAAAGGAGTGTTGAGCGGGTTTGCTTTGTCAAACAAATTACACATTAAGACTATCCATATAGTTCACATAACTTTTAATTTAGGCACATAAGACACCTTGTCAATATAATCAAGCTTATATTTCAGGAGGAAAAGACCAAAGAAATAATTAGGATTAATATAACTTTTTAACCATACATCTCCAAATTTATAAAAGAGATTGGTTATTGTTATCCATATTTTACAAATGAGGAAACTGAGTTATGGGAAAGTGGTGTTCTTCCAAGCAGCCAATTTGAATTAGAACATTAGTCTTTAAACTGTCGTGATTTGGTTTAACTATGTCACCTATATTAAGATCAGAAAATGGTTTTCCTTTGGTAGTTAGTGATACATATTAAAAAAAATAAATTCTTTACATAACTTGAAATCCTCTAACAACTTAATCCCAAACTCAGCCACTTGTAACAGTCAGGCACTGGTCAAAACATCAATCAAAGAATATCCTGAGTTGGAAGGAACTCATAAGGATCATCTAAGTCCAACTCCTGGCCTTGCACAGGACAATCCCAAGAGTCACTCCAAGTCACAACTGTAACTGATTATATTGTTCATCTGCTATTACAGAAGTTTCTGTCAGTAAAAAAACCCTGGTGTCTAACCAGCATGATTCTGAAACATAGGCTGAGACTGTGCCTCATGCTGTGCTACACTGGTTGGATATTCACATGGTAAGATGATTTTACCTCAAAGCATCAGCAAAAGGAAAAATTCTGCCAGGATTCTGTTATAAATGCCAGAGTAATAAAAGAGTTACATACATGAAATAATCTTTTTTCAATGCATGGAGACCTTAGGAGCATTATTGTGTTTTAGGGTTAATGCCAATGTTAGGAATAAACCCCACAGTCCACCAAGAGGAAGAAGGTCCTGAACTAAGAACTCTTCATGACCACAGGCTGCACAGGGATGTTTCTGAAAAATGGTACCTTTTCTTTTTTTCATTCCGCAGTGGAAAGATGATAAAAATCTCAATGATTTTAATTGCTAGGGAAAGTGCTATAAATGACACATTAAAGTTTAGATCCTCTAATAAATGGTAAAAATGAAGTTATAAGACTGAATTGCAGGAGAATAGAAGGAATTTTTACAGGAGGGACATAGAAATTTCTACCTAATGAAAAAAATCCCTTTTTAGTTTTCACACTCTTTGAGTGTTCTCCAGATTTGCATTGGCATTTCTCTCACAGGCACTAATATGCCAGTTGAGAGAACATTCTTAGTAATGAATGACATTGAACTGATGACAAAGCAGAAAGTGAGTACAGAAAGGGAAGAAAATAAAAAGGCCAGCACAGTTGTTAAGATGAAACACCTGCTGTTAGTGCCATGAAAGGCTGCTGTGGAGCAGGCAACTTCTGAACAAATAATTTCTGAGGAAAGCTAAAAAATTCCTGTCTACCCACAAAGCCTTCTTTCCTTCCTCTTCTCAGTCCCTTTCTTATGGATTTTTTTTCATGGGTATGTTTTGTTTGGCACACTGTTAACCACTCATCATGCAGAAGTTGCACATAAATATGTTTTGTTTCAGATTGATATCTAAGATTTCTTGTTCTTTGCGTCTCATTGGTTTTCAAGCTGACATATTCATTCTGAACATATCATATAAAGTTCCAGCAAGCCATTGTAAATCTGAAAGATGTGTTAAAAGTCTAACCACACTGTTTCAGCTGATAACTCCAACTGCTACACTGGCTCACTGGTATCACAAAATATCTTTTCCTAGAAATCATTTCTAAAGCTTGCCTTTAGCAATCAGTTGTGTCTCAGCTTATAATTCCTTCCTTTGCAAATGGAAGACATTTTGACAAAAGATATCCTATGCAACCTGTCCTTCTAAAAGTTATCTTTGTCTGGCACTTAAACACAGATGCTACTGGCATGGCCAAGCAGGTGTGATGATTCCAGTTTGACAGATGGGTCTATGGAAGAAGAATCATGTACTTCAATCTTGAGCATTTCAGGCAGAGTTCCACTAGGGAGGGTTTGGACTGCAGTCTGCTCAGAGAAAATGGGAAAGATCAAGGAGACATCCAGCCTCTGGAACTCTGGTTATCATCAGAATTAACTTTGGCTTCTAGTATAATGTAAACTTTGTCACTCATCAGTGACAACTAATATTTTGCTCACAAAGGAAAGAGTGAGAAGGAGCATTTTGACTGCTCTCTTGTTGATTTGAAGATCATGCCCGTGGAACTTGGTCTAACTGCCAGCAGAAATTTATTGGAGTGAGTTCTTGTTGCTCTGTGCTGTTGTTTTTCCCAAAGACTTGATCTCTTTGTTAGTATCTCGGAACACTTAATGCACATAATCTTACTTTAACTAGGGCTGCTGCTCTCCATTCAGTAAGTTGTTCCATTGCAAGTTTTTCAAGGAAGAGAACCTGTAATTTGTTTTAAGAATACTTTCTATGTTATCAACTGTATATATACTCAAAACAGTCTTGAGAGAATTTTGTAAAGAAGTGGGTTCACATTCATTGCTGGTGTGATTCCAGCAATTACATTATAGATTAATTTATTCTAAAAATATTTTCAGCATATTCAGAATTGACCTATTTTGATCAGGTAAGTTCAGAATTATTATTTTATTCCTCTCATTCTTAGGTTCTGAGTAGGAAAAAATTTGTATCATTGTATCTTGCTTATTTGCAATAGATAAATAAGATGGTTTCTCTGTGCTTTCTTGTCCACTAGAACTTAATGAATATTTAATTTTATGAAAAGTTTTGGTTTTCACTTGCATCAACTGTGCTATTTTAACCTGCCACCCGAGGTCATTTCAATTATATCTGACAAATGAGTTACAGTAACCAAATGAATTGTGTTTTTTTCCTAAGTAATTATAATGCAAATTTTAAGTATTATACCCAGTTTTCTGGAAATGAATTGGAGAGAGCTGTCCCTTTTCTTTAAATACTTATTGCAGGAAAGATACAAATGATTATATAGAAACTAAAAGTCAGTAAATACAAGAAAATTACTGTTGAAAAAGCAACCTTGTTCCTTGCAGCATTGAGTTTGAGTCATGACTGTATGTTTCCAGCAGTCCAAAAAGACAAAAGAAAACTAATCTTTAAAAGTATACTTTATGATAAGAAGTCTCAACTTGGATCAGATTTAACCAGTACTGTATCTGAACATACTAAAACTGTTCCTATATCCTGGTTCTGGAAATTCATATGAAAACTTTTTAGTTTAGCATTTTCATTGTGCATCCTGTTTGAATCAAAATAAAGAAAATTAAGGAGTGGAAGGATAATGTAGCATCAGACAACACTGGTTTAGTAGAACTTTTGGCAGAAGAGCAGTGTGTATTAATCTAAGGTGTATTTCCTGCAGCACCCAGGGTTTTCTTTGAAATGTGTCTCACTGAAAACAAGGTCATGTTCAAAAATCATGGCTTCTGGCACTTTGGCTGTGATAGCAATGACATTGGTGTATATTAAATTGTTTACCACTGATCTGATATATAAGATGTGGACAGTGAATATGAAATGTTTGGTTACTGCCAGCAGAGCCCATATTTTTTTGCCAAAGAGAAGGTAGCTTACAAAGGTTTTCATTAATGTCCTGTTTCCTGTTAAGAACTGTGTACTGTTATGAAGTAGAGAAAACACTAATTGAGGGTGGACTGACTCCTTCATTCCAGCTAACTAACTTTGTCATGGAAGGCAGTGTAAAGAAGAGAACTAAACCTGAAGTACAAAAAAAAGTTGCTTTAAAGAATGGAGATACAGCACTTAAGAAACATAGTTATGCTTCTCTACTCAGAAGTGGTATTCAAAGTTACATATTTTGGGGTTTTGATTAGGGTCAGTAATGAGAGGCGTTTAGCTCCTGATGCTATTGGAACCTTGAGCAATAGCCTGACAGAAATGCTGTGGGAAATGAAAGCAAGCTAGAGGCATGACAGAATGATGGTAGTGAAAGTGAGCCCGCGCTAATATCAAAACTGCAACTTAATTTGGGGTAGAATATTCTTCCTTAATCTACCCTCCATGGAGATACAAGTATTCTTCATGTTGTGTGTCAAGTTGCAGAAACTCTGTCTAATGGCTTGCATTATAATTTGAATTAATTATGCCCTGGTACATCTTGAGGATTCTTGATAAGAAAAAGAAGCCACTCTACTCATTTTGAAAACTATCCATCATATTGGTTGGTCAGACATTCTTCCAGATGTTTCATCACTGTGTAAATTTTAAATCTATTTTAATTAGAATCTTAATGAGTGGCTAAAACTCAAAGATACTAGGAACTGTGGCAGAAATTTTTTTTTTGGTTCCAACAGACTAAACTTTTTTGTTGTTTGTTTTGTAAGATTCCTGGACTGTGTAGACTTAAACAATGCATTTGCTGGTCTGAATTAAAGCTATGGCTAAAATAAAATGTGCAGAACAAGTTCAGTTCTAATAGAGCAGTTATCACGTTGTATTGCATGCAGTATGATTACAAAAGTTTAGAATCTATAGTAAAACCCTTGAATCTTCAAATTTCCTGAAATCTGCCTGGCTGTATTTTTTTTGTTGTTGTTTCTGGGGATGGGGAATGAAAAGCTAGAAAAGAGTACATGTTTTCCTGTACCTTGTGTCTTTGCAAAATAATAACGGGGAGTCATTTACTACCAGGAGTATGTTATAGTAACATTTATCCTTTCACCTATTTCAACCAGGTTTCCTAACAGAGAGGACAATCAGTACCTCTGAATTTATGTGTATTCCTAATACCAGAAGAAAATTAAATGAAGTGTAAGGCTTGATTTTTAAATAATTATATTTCCCATAGTTTAAAAGTGATTTAGATGTCTAAAAAAATTCAATGCATTCGATAAGACCTAGACATGTGAGACTTCTGCAAAGGGCTAGTGGGACATCTGCATTATTATTTTGCATATGCAGAGGGATAGCTTGCATATTTAAGCTCTCACTACATGCCTATGTCTGAAAAGCAAAAATTAAAACTAAGAAGAGGACAGACTTTCACAGTACCTATGGACAACTTTAAACCACTTGTTAAGCAAATTAGAGCTCTTGTTTTTGTGGGGTATAATTACTGCTGTAGCAGACAGAAATGTCCCTGACAAGCTTCATTGTTATAAGTTTAAAAAAAAAAAAAAAGAGTCTGGTATGCAGTGTCAAACTCCACTTGAGTCAGTCAGTGAGGAAGCAAGAAGTGTGATGGAAGACAGAGATGAGGATGAAGTGTACACATCATTCTAGCCTCAGGAGGAAACTAACACTATGAAAAAGCTTCCTGTTCAGTTTCTGGATTTAACATCAGGAGTGTTTGTGGCATTGTGAATTAGTTGCTAACGCCATTCATCAAGGCCAAGAGGCCTTAAAGGGCTAAGGTATCAGCTGCCTTTATTACAGGCAAGAGTTAACCTGACTCTACATTGTTTCAAAAAGAAGTCGTTTTCTGCCTTTTGCAGGGGAAAAGAACGAATTTCATCATTGATAAGGTGCACAGTGTGAGTCACTATCATTCTCTGTAGGGCAGATAGGTTTTTATATCCTTACTTCAAAAATCAAAAATTTAGGAAAAGGTCCTTTCCCCAGAGGGTGGTTGGGCACTGGAACAGGTTCTGCCGGGAAGTGGCCACAGCACCAAGCCTGACAGAGTTCAAGAAGCATTTGGACAATGCACTCAGGCACATGATGTGACTCTTGGGACTGCCCTGTGCAGGGCTAGGAGTTGGACTTCAACGATCCTTGTAGGTCCCTTCCAACTCAGGATATTCTATGATTCTATGATTGACTGACTTTTCTTGTAAGAAATCATGAGCCTGAGAATAGAGGAAGAATTTATTTATTCTAAGTGAAATCCTCTTTTATTCATGTCAGTTGCCTAGTGTAATAATTTTTCCTTCCTCTGTTTGGATCTATATAAAAAAATCTTTGTCATTCCACATTTAGACCTTGGCAAACTGAGAATATGGCTGTGGTACTTGGGTTTCTTATTTAATGCTTATTCTGTTCTAAGTTTCACTGATGAAGACCAAAAAACCCTAATCTCATTTCTAATAGTAAAATGAATCTTGCACATTCCAAAATAATTCTACCAGCCAATACCTTCCTCAGCCACCAAAGTGACAGATGTTTTCTCTGAGTTGTTTTATCTAGCTTGGTAGAAAGGTTGAAACAGGAAGCTATCTGTGGAATTGTACATGTTTCTGTAGTACCATGATGACCATTCAGAGAAATAAGCTTCACCCAGTGCAATATTTAGGAATGTAACTTTTTCAAAACTTATCTTTTGCAATACACTTATAAAATTACTGTAGGTAGCAGACTAATAATTGCAGTCACAGACAATAAGGGCACAAAGATCATCAGGTGAGCAGGAACTAGCCTTTAGGGTTTTCAGTCCTGGGAGATGACCTAATCACTGAATCACTGTTTTTAACACTGTTAGCTTGCACATAAGTGCATGGTTCAACATCAGCCTCTGACATATTGGTACTTAAAACATTTATCATGATCCTAAATAGCAAAAAGCTTCCTGAAATGAATCTGCTAACAAATAGGATCGTGCAATCAAACTAAATACTGTAAGGCAAAATTTCATTTGCTTTTATGTAAGCAAGATAACAGTTCTTCTCTAGCCCTAGGTAGGATTCTAAATTTCACATGATTCATTTAGCTGGAAAAACACCCTGCCTTTTTTGTTCCTCTGGGATCTCAGTGTAAGTGGTTACTTCACCAGCATAATGTGTGCCTTTTCAATAAGACCACTGTAACCTTGCTCAAAGCAAACTTGAAAGGTTGGTATAACACGAAGTTTTGTCATGTCATAAATGATCTATGACAACAGGAAAATGATCCTTAATATCAGGATGACTCAGAGAGACTCTCTCACTTAATTGACTACACAAAAGAGACAACCTCCTGTATGTGTATGAATAGCCTCCCTAAGTGTCCAAGGTACTTTTGTAACACAGACCTGAACATGTAAACACTCACACATTGTTAGTGTTGATAAATGACTTGCAATATTTCCTCTGAGGAGCTTCAGACTTTTCATGTTAATAGGTAGAAAATCAAAGATGTCATCTTTTAATAACCAAATTCATCATTCAATCCCATTATTTTAATTTCAGGTGGGAGTGTATATGGACACTGCTCCAGTGAAAGTTGATTTTGAATTCTTGATTGAGATCTGTTCTTTCCCTTCCCAGGACTATTCTTGACCTATAAAGTAACAAGTAGCAGAAAAATTAAGCAGTGTATGCCTCTAAGATTTCAGTGCTATGAAGCCTTTTCAAATATTGGAAGGATCGAAATTTTACATGCATAAGTATTACTTAATTTCAACAGAAAGCTTAATAGGAAGTTTGTGAAATGATTTGTGAGTGCTTTTCTTAAAACTGAACTTCCTAAGAATATCTTGGTTTTGCTTTATCACCCTCATTCTTGGTGATGGATAATGTTGCTGAAAGAATTAATTTTCCTAATATATACTTGCTCACCCAGGTAATTGCTAAAATATTGGTTTTCCATTTACATTTGTGTTTCCTAGCAGGAGGGCAACTATAAAACATTTTCCTTAGTGCCAACTATTATAAGTTAAAATTAGAAGTAAAGAAAATGCCAAGTTCAGGAAATTAAATGTTAAAACTTCTGTTTATTTTTCAGTAGCACACAATTTTCTTCTTAAAAATACTGAATAAAAAGTTACTATTTTAATTAGAGTGACATATGAGCTTCTAATTTCCTGTTGAACAACTTTGCCTTTCACACTTTGGACCGTATCAATTGATCACAATTTGCTTTTGCCATTGTTGGACCTCATCTTGCCAAGGTCTGTGACATTTTGCTCCTCAGTGCCTTTAATGTTCAGCTTTCAATTCCTGGATAACTTCCAAAACCACAAACTGCCAGTTGTTTTCCAAGTTATAAACACAGCTTAAAGACTCATCTGCTGTGTCTTCTGTGACTTCAAATGTTGTATCACAGAAAGAACCAGGCAAAGTTCCTTTGCTCCTCAAGAATGTAACACGCCATGGCTCATTTGGAGTAGCATCTTCACAAAGTAAACCTTTATAGCAGAGGCTAAGTGTGACATCCTTGAGTGGCATCTGGCAGTTTGTGATACAGAGCAAATATGCTTGGAGATTGTTATTCCCAAGAGGATTTTATGCAAAGGAGCTTAGACTACGCAAGAATGACTTAAAGTAGCACAGGTTTCACACTAGAGAAGGCTGGCTTTAAATACTATATATCTTCAGCCAAGTTAAAATGCATGGCAATATTTTAATCTCTTCCTCTTCAAAAAGAAGAAATCAGCAATGAAAATAGATTTTACATGTGGTGAATTAGTACATAGCACTGCTGGAAACCCTGTAAAAGTAGACAAAGAGTTGGTCTCTGGAGAGCAGTAATACTGCATTTCTCTAAGCCCCTTGATCAGCATTCTGAATTGGTGAAAAGACAGTCCATCTTCTACTTTATTGGAGTAGAACAAACAGAATTAGATAGAAAAGCTGTCAGTGATATCTGGAACTGGTGACTATGAGTGATGAGAGAAAAGAAATTTAGAACTATTAAATTAATCCAAGAATTGTGGAATTACCTTTCAACCTTATATTAACCCTAATAAAATTTTTTTGCTATCCTAGTGTCTCTAAAAAATTTCTTTTTCTGAAAGAAATTGCTGGAAATTCCGTGGTGAAGCCATTTAAAAATAGGGAAAATAAGACAGGCTAAGATCCTTGGTAGATAATAATTCTATTTTGAGAAAGTAAATTCAATAAAATGTAATTATTTTCTACTGTGGTGAGTGAAATAAAATGGCAAGTATTGCATAATTCAAATATATTAGTTTTTGTCTAAGATTCAGATGAATAGTTGTCATTCTCAAACTGGGAGCTGGAAATAATCTTTTGCTTCCTTTGTCATTGCTGACTAAAAGTTACAACTATCCCAGATTCACAGCTTTATACTGATGGTCTCCATGTAAAAATAACGCAGACGGATTACTGCTTACTCTTAATTTTGTGCCATTAGTAATTTTAAGTTCTAAAACTGAGTTAACATGGGACTGTGTATCTGCCTTTTTCTGCCCTGCTACAAGGGGGTGTTGGGTCCATCTGGGAGATCTACATCTTCTTGTAGGAGACCATATGTGTTTTAGATTTATGACTAAACCAATATTGATAACAAAACGATGTTTTGGCTGTTACAGCACAGTGCTTAAACAGCATCAAGGCCTTCTCTGTTTCTCACTGTCCCCCACAAGTTGAATGATGGTGGGCAACGTATTGTGAGGAAGCACAGCTGGGACAGGTGAACCCAGCTGACCAAAGGGATATTCCAGACCATGGGATGTCATGCTCAGCACTAAAAGCTGAGGGTGTAATTTTAACAAAGTAGTAGTCAGAGACTGGCTGGGCATCAGACTCTTTGTGGGAAGTGCTTGCTTTTGCCTTGCTTGTGGTTTTTTTCTCTTTCCTTCACTTATTAAGCTGTCTTTAACTGGACCCAGAAGTTTTCACAGTTTTGCCCTTCATATTCTATTTCCTATCCCACTGTAAGGCAGGGACTAAGTGAGTGGCTAGGTGGGTGCTTAGTTACTCACTGGGGTCAGCCCACCACAAAAGGAGTGAACTTAGCAATAAACATTTGGAGTAATAAAACTGGGTTTTTCAGTGATGCAATAAATTCAACAAGAAATGGAAAAATCTCTGAAGGACAAGAACAAATAATTTTTTTTAAATTTTTTTTTTTGTGATAGTGCAATCAGTAGGCTGAAAGTCCAAAATGAGAAAGGTAGGTGTAACTTTACTTACAGATGAAGTACAATAATCTTGCTACATTAAAGTATTTACTCTCCTTCAGTTAAAAAATTGCCTGAAAAATATTACCTGAAAAAATAACTGTACCTTTCTGAAAGTAATTGCATGCTTTTGTGGATATCTGCAGTGCACCACTTTTATGCTGCCCAGGAAGTTTTCTCCTTTGCATAAGAATCCCATTAAGTCTTCATAATAGTATGCAGGTGGTCTGGAAAGAATGAGACTCCAAAGTGTAACATTGTTTTTTATATAGACGTATAAAACCATACCCTCTAAATAAAAGAAATAATGACTTAAAAAGAAAAGTCAAATGCAATCTAGTAGAAAACTAACCCTTGCTCTGCCTGTTAAAATAAACTTAGGAAGCAGTCATTGGTATAAGTATTGTTAACTAAGAAATCTACTAGAGCATTCTGTTCCCACAACCAAAAAAAAAAAAAAAAGGAAAAAAAACCCACAAAAAGAAACAAACAAGCAAATAAAACACACCAGCCCCAAACAAAACAAAACAAGCAAACAAAACAAAAAACCACCAAACACTCCACAATCTAGTTACCTCATAATTTTTTCTTCTTCATACCTCATAACCTGAGGGAAACACAATTATAGAAAAATAAACACTTGGTAAAACAAACCTATAAAGAAACAAAGAATCAGCTTTTTCTCCAAGTTCCCAGCTGATCTGAAGAACCAGCTTTTCTGTAAAACAATCTTCAAGAAAAAAAGCTCTGATATTTACTTGAATACTGCACAGAGCTCTTTTGACATGTGCAGTTACTTAATCATTTTTATTCAGTTTGATTTAGTATGATTTTTCCTGAAACAGTGAAGAAAATCTCTAAGAAAATGGTGCTTTTCTCCAAAGGAATAAAACCAGGACTGCAGGCAATGATTTCAGCTTTACACTAAGAATATAATATGAATATAATTTTTATTGTTGTGAGGTGGAGTGAGAAATTGCATGACAGAGTGGATCATCTGCATTTACTAAAAATAGACAGCCATTTTGCCAAAGTAGCATCTTTTCTTAAGTAATGCTAAAAGCTATTTAGAATTACTACACAGAGTGGAAACTACTACTGTTTCAGTGCCAAGTTATGATTTTCCAAGGTGTATTTCACTAGAATTGTTTGGTTGGGTAGTATAACCTTATGTATTTTTTTGATAATGCATTTGGAATTTTGTTCAACATCTCTATTTTATTACTGTATTGCTGTGACACTCTGCGTAATTGTTGACTATTTTCACAAAAAGAAGTTTGACTGAATAGTGAAAGAAACTTAAAATAGTAGTAAAGCATGACTCTGATCATTAGTTGTTTGTCACTTGTGTGGAAAACTGTATTACATTCCCCTACAGTGTGGTGTCTGACACAGGCAATGGTACAGTATATTAATAGCTTAGAGAAAAAGTCATATTATTTGCAGTATCTGTCTGAGTGAACTGTGCCTGCCACTCAAGGGTAAAAGCAAGTCTTAAAAGTCTGGAGTTGTGTTGGTATAACTTCAGGTTGAAGAAACGGAACCTGATTTGATATTCAAGCACCTCACAACCCGGTGATGCTGATTTCTTCTTGTAGAAATAAAAGACTGAAAGAAGCTTTCCAGGTCGGTATCACACCAGCTCGAGTGGAAAAAAAAGGCAAAAAGCCCCACCAGCTCTTGTGTGCTTTCACAGCTAATAAGGTTGAATTGCTGTTATTACTTAGAGGAGAGCATGTTTTATTACTTCATAGTAATAGATAGAAACTCTCTTCCTCATTATGCCTGTTGTGAACAAAAGGGTTAAAATGCCTTTGATTTTGAACAACTGCAGTTTGCTACCTTGCACCACAGAATTTGATTTTAACATATCTTATCTAGTATCGTGGTAAAAAACAAAACAATGAATCATATAGTGTTGCAGAGATCAGCTCTGTGTTTTCAAAAGGAAAAAGAGGCATGAATTATTAATACAGCTGTTAGATACCTTGACAATGCTTTATCTCTTGTAACTCTTAAATAAAACAGCCAGTCATTTGCTTGCATTGAATAAATTCTCTACTTTGTACCAGTAAACAAACAACATTTTGTGAGATACAAGAATTTTTAAAAGATTGGAGTTTACTTACTGCAAGGATATTGAACTCTGACAAAAACAGTCTTTGTTACTTTTTCTTCCTAAGAAAAAAATAAAAAAAAATAAAAAAATGATCATCCATAGAAGCTAAACTGTTAGAGAACTGTTTTGCAGTGCAGTATTCAGTAACTAGCTAAGCTTTGCATCTTACAAAAAATAAAATCTTTGGAGAAATAAATCTCAGGCAACATTACTATGGAGATTGTCTCAATATGCTATTTCACTTTAATCAGGCATAAACCTATAAAGGGAGGTTGTTTTTTTTGTCAAAAAAACAGAATTACAAAAGTATTTGGGTGCCAAAAGATGCACCCAGGAAGAAAATCCATGGGATTTTTCCAAAACGGATCGTGTTGTTGCCTAGCTCAGTGAAGTTAGTTCTGGCTTCAGAACTGCATTCATTACACATGATGGAGAAAGTACACCAGTGGCTCTTTCTTTTGCCACCTGTGATCTTTTTGGTCACTGTCAGAACTGGGTGTTATGCTACCAATCGAATTGCAAACACAGTGATTCTGGTTCTTGATCTGTGGTTTGGTTTGTTTAAGAATAGTAAGCAGCAGTGAATCCTAAAACCCACTTAGGGTCTCTGAACTATTTAGAAAGCATGGTTGAAACAAATTGACAAAAGAGAAAAAAGTCGGTCCAGAGTGCTTAAACAGGTACTGTGATTCTGTACAGATTGTGTGAACTGCCGTAGCTAGAATGAATGAACAAGTTGTAAAAACCTTAAACTTTACTCAAAACAGTAAAAAACTCTTGAATCAGCAATATGGGTGTTACACAAAGACCACTTCTGTGATTTGTATAAATGTGGCTCTGGTATAAAATAATGTTTTTTGTTCATATCTCCAAAATGACAATTTATTCTTGAGTTTCTGTATGCAATTAAAACCAAACATCTCTACTTATATATAAATGCAACATGCACATAATTTTCACTCTGGTGAACTCTTAAACCTATGAAGAGAGGGAAATATTTTTACAAAATTTCTGTTTAAATTCATGAGGAAAATATGCTACCTTAAATATACTGTACAGAGTTTCCTCTTGGACAGTTGATAATATTAAAAACCTGAAAAATAGGCTGAACAACTAATTACTCCTCATCTTTTATATAACCAGCTCATTGCACAATGTGGTTTTTTCCAAAGTTACTTCATGTTTAATCATGAGAAATTTTTGTTTGCTGAAACTCTGGTTAATAACAGCCAAGCACAAGTTAACAAATTTCTTTATTGATTAATTTAGAAAGCAATGTATTATTTCATGTTGAATGAACTATTATTTTCATCTCCCAAGTGAGAACTGTCATTTAGATTTCAGCACTTTTCATCTGGTATAGATTTCCTTGTGGGTTTTCTTGATTAATGAATTGAAATAAATGTTAAAAGTGTTGTTCAAACTGAAACAGAGAAAATACTCAACATCATGGGAAAATATTTTGTTGTCCCAACTTTTTGTTTTCTCCATTTCAGCTATTTTACAAAATTCAAGAAAAATGAGTAAAACCTGTTCATGGTTCTGATGTTTGTGGGTTTTTTTTTTAGTTAAATAATCTGTTTAAACCAGAAACTTTCACTCAGGGTCTCTGATACTTCTTTGCATTAGTCAAGAGACAGTGCCTTTAAACAGTGGTTCTCTACTTTTCCTTTGTGCTATTTAACAGAAAAGTGAATTGCTGGCCATCATGGTTTTTGCTTGACTTTGCTTTCAGGCCAAGAACTGGACCATTTGGCAGCAGAGTTTGGACAGTATTTGTGGGAGGAAGGCAGAGATAAAGATGATCTTAAGAAATCAGAAAGCTTAAAATCAAAAAGTTAATTAAATTACTTCTTTTTTCACCTGAGTTATTTTACTTTCTTTGCTCCTTGTTTTGGTTGCAAAAGAGAAGAGAAGAGAGGAGGAAGGAAAAGTCAAATATTTCTGAATATTATTGCCTGTTAATATTTCAGTTTAAATAACTTTCATCAATAGCTGCCGAACTGAGAAACATAGAGACTTTAAGTGAGAAAAAATAACAATGCAGCATCAGTGGCAACAGCTCACGGCAAATTCTGAAATGTCTAATAAGGAGCTGTCAAATCAGAAAGTCAAAACAAGCAAGTGCCTGTGCACAATAATGATCTGTGAAAGAGAAAAGGGTTAGTGTGGGCATTTCGGGGATGAAAAAAAATAAAAAGCAACAAAAAACCAACCCTAAAACATAAGAAAATATTCCCTTTGAAAAAGAAGCTTAGCCACTTTTAAAGAGGAAGATTTATGAGAACACCCTTTGCCTTCACCTCTCACCTTTTTACCCCAACCATAACCAAACTCATAGATGTTGGCAATACATATGTACTGTATACAGGTGAATAGTTTTTTTAAAAACCTTTTTGAGTTGCCTAACTCATTTTCATATTTGCAGGAGTGTCATGCCCAATTTTGCTGAAGGTCTTGCATATGAGTCAATCAAAAAGCTGAAGCAAAGCTTCCTAAAATCAAATGTAGATTTCCTGTTGACTTTAGATTAACTATCTAGATAGGCTCCTGGAGAGTTAAATCCAATACAGGCTTTAAGAGGCTTGGCTGTAAAATGAATATGTCCAGTAATTTGCCTAAACTCAATTCAGTGCCCTTGCTTAAACCGTAGAAAGCTTTGTCTGATCTTGGTGTTTCTCCCTGAGCCACACTCATTTCTTGACTGCTGTGCAGTCCACATGAAGAAGAACAGCATTTGCATTTGATGAAAACAAATTAGAAATAATAGAAGAGATCTAATCACAGAATCATACAGAATCACAGAGTAGTTGAGGTTGGGAGGGAGCTCTGGAGGTCATCTGGTACAGCCTCCTGCTCAAGCAGGGCCATGTAGAATCCGTTGCCACAGACCATGTCTAGAAAGGTTTTAAACATCCCTACAGAGGTAGATTTGAAAACATCCCTAGGTGACCTTTGCCAGTGCTTAGTCAACTGCTTAGTATAAAAGCGTTTCCTGATATTCAAGCAGAAAATGCATCTGTGCATATTCGAGGTAGTTTAGAAGACATGAGACATAGAGACTATCAACTGTCTGGTTTCGCCTTAGCTGTCTGTCTTTCACAGTTATGGGAAGACTCCATTAAAGTAATTTAGCTTGAGAACTGCTGTCTGGGATCACATCCTCTTTCCATGGAGAAGAACAGCTGCAAGTGATAGTGTGTGGTATTGGTGGGCGGGATCCATGGTAAAATACTAGCCATATACTGAGGGAGAATCTTAGGTATTAGTATTGCTGAAAAAGGGCTTTTGTATTTTGGAAAGTGAGTGCTGAAAAGCCCAGTTTGATTTGTATCAGTGACAGTAACCGAACAGGTGCTGCAGCTTCTGTTGTACCTCTACTGTGTTTTTCTAACGTGTTTTTTATTATGTTGTGGGTGAGCCGACTGACCAGTGGGTGTCCTCACATTTGAAAGCATCAAGAGTGAGAAAATGAATAAAGTAACTGCTTTACCTGGAAGCTGGCGTCTGTGTAAAAGCAAAGACATAAATCAAAATACTTAGTTGTCAGCAAAATTACTTCCTCTTAAAACTAGTAAAGAGGTGACAGTAAAGATAAATCAGTAGCAAATGTTATGTGTTTTTTTTTTTTGGTTTTTTTTTTTTTGGTATTATCAGAACATAAAAGAATCAAGAATTTTAAGACCAAAAATGAGAAACATTTTGATGGAGGCAAATATGTTAAAATGAAATGTGATCACAAGGAAATAAAAAAAAAATCATATTGTTGAATAGAAATTACTATTTTTATAAAATTCTTAACAAAAGGCTAACTCTAATCTTGAAAGATCTATGTTCCAATAAATAGCTTACACTAGTAGGAAATAGCCCTCTTTCTTTTTTCTTTTTCTTTTTTTTTCAGGTGTTTAAGAAAGCCTTTCAAGTACTTTTAGCTTTCAGCAAGAGACTGTTTCAAGTAAAGGAAACTATAGTTACAAAAGAAGCCATTGAATCATCTTCATACAAAAAGAGACTCTGCAAGGTACTGCGGTCATGTTTTATGACCCTAATCTTTCAATCACATCTGCATGGATTGGTGTCTAGGCCTACTAGATTAAATTCTTAATGTGTGCAGTTCTCTCTGCAGTCATTTTTATCCACCAAAAAGCCAGTTTCCAATTAAAGAAAGGATGATTGACAGCTTGATATAAGTGAAGAAGAGCTTTGTTCGCAGGGAAGTACAATTCATGGTTCACCTCACATGTTAGAAGAGATTTCGAATGAAATTCTCAGTGTGTATGAAGTTAGAGCCATGTAGGAACCACATCACTGTGCAGAATTTGAATGGTCTGTGGTGGTTTGGTTCTTAAATGCTCATTTTTGGGACAGGCTAGGGACGTATATTAAGATATGTGCACCAAAAGCCTATTGTAACTTATCTTTATGCTTAAACTGTGGAAGAAACCCATTATGAATAATTTCCTCTGTACTTTTTCTTTATATCTTTATTATCTTTAGAACAGGGAAGAGAGGGCTTGGACACTGAATTCTGCCTTTGAAAAAGACTGTCTCTGACTCAAGCCAGCAGCTACCTTACTCACTGCACTGATAATTGGAGAGCTCTCCAAGCTGACCATACCTATTTATCTATCCATTTGTCCATGTCTTACAGTCTTTCATTGGTGATTTCCCCTATTTGATGGTATTCATGAAATGACAAGACTACTCTCCTGAATTGACTCACAGCCACAAGGGCTTTGGTGTTACACAGGGATAGGCACTTGCTTACACTTCAGGATTTGATAGCTTGCAAATGTATGTCAGTCCTGGTTTCAGCTGAGATAGAGGCAATTTTTTTCTTAGTAGCTGATACAGAGCTGTATTTTGGATTCAGTGTGAGAATAATGCTGATAACACACTGATGATTTGGTTGTGGCTCAGTAGTGTTTACCCTAAATCAAGGACTTTTCAGTGTCTCAAGTTTTGCCACTGAAGAGGTGCACAGGAAGCTGGGAGGGAGCAGAGCTGACTTGACTTTGCCAAAGGGATATTCAATATAATCTGGGAGAGGCCAGTTACTTCTGGGGACCAGCTGGACATTGGTTAGTGGGTGCTGAGCAGTGGTATTGTGCATAATTTGTCTTTCTTGGGTTTTATCGTCCTCTCTTCTTGTCCTTTAGATTACTATTATTATTATTAGCATTACCGTTATTGTTATTATATTTTACTTTGTTTCAATTACTAAACTGTTCTTGTCTCATCCCCCAAGTTTTCTTTTCTTTCCTGATTCTCCTCCCCATTCCACCAGTAGAGGGAAAGAGGAGTGAGTGATCACCTGCGTGGTATGTGTTTGCTGGCTTGGGATAAACTGTAACAATGTCTTTCTCCTTATAGTTGAAATATGACAATCAGAAAGGTATGGAGATTACTTCCCTGTGAAGTGAAAACCAGTTGAGATTTGCACATGATTGTTCAATGTGACAATTCAGCAGAATGTCAGATGAAAGACCCTCTTCAAAACTACCTCCTGGAAACACCCATACTTGAAATGCACTTCCAACACATGAAGAGCTAAGGTGGATGGCAGAGACTGGCACCCAGGCTTCTTCTTGAGCATGGGGGGGCTACCTTACCTCACCTTTGGGTAGTTTTGTTGAACTATTAAGAAATATGCAGGGCCTGTCTAAAAGATTGCCATACCCTTTTCAAGGAGGTCCAGGGAGATGGCAGAGCTAGCAAAGCAACCCTTCTGGGTGTTTTCATACAAGATTTCTTTTGGAAAGGACCACATTGCATCAAATAGGATGTATTTTCAAAAAATATTCTGAGTGGGATTCTTTAATTTCTCCCTTTCTTTTTCCCCACCTGTGCTCACACATGGACTTGACATTAAAAAGACATGATGCCCAGTAGTGTGGATACTCTGTATTTACGGCTGCCGTAGTCGTTGGTGCTGCACAGCAGGATTGTCTCTCTCTTGCCATCTGCTGGAGGGTACAAATAGCAACACAGGGTCCTAACGAAAGCATGACAGCACACAGGCAAAAAGGACAGATCTTTCACGTGTGCCCATCCCAGGAGCTCGGGCCCTTTCAAATTCTCAAACAAAGATCTGAAGAAAGTGCCAGATCTTGTTGAGTGCTGCTTTATCCAGGACTGACCTGCTGCAGGCAATTCAAACCACTGTCACCAGGCCTCCAAAAACGTCCCTCAAATGTCTGGTTGCTTCCTGCAAATAAAGTGAGGAAAAGTCTTTCAGAAGTTTCTGTTAAAAGATTTATATTTGTTCAAGTGAACTTTGTATCAAAATGGAACCACAGTAATGATTATAAGTAATAACCATATTTTTCCATAAACCATCAAAGAATGGACATTTTCTCTTATCTAATGCTGTAATTTGAGCAATTTAAGCAAAGTTATGATTTCATTGCCGTTTCGTTTCCGAAAGAACATGGAAATGTTAAATATTTGTACAGATAACTCCATGGTTAATGTATTTCTTGTTCAAACATTCCATATTGTACAATGTTGGAAAAGTACACACTCAAAACCAGAAAGAACTGAAGAAATGAATACATTTTGAAAATCATTCTTTCACATTTTTAATGTGATTTTTTCCTTGACAGATTGCATTGTAGAACTTACTTTGTCTTTATGCTAACAAAGCCAGTCTGGTTTATTGCTGAATTTAGAGGTCAAGTTGCATTTCTTGCCTCAGGATCTTAAGCAATCTTGCCCATGTGTCTAAAAGGCTAAATATGCTAAATTGCCATGACAAAAAAAGAGCTTTCAGGACACTATTCATACAATGTCTGCTGGCTGCTTAAAATATTTCTGAACTAGAAGTTTCTGCTAGTGGCTATGTGGTTGGGGTTTCCTTTCACCTCAATTCACACAAGGTAATATGAAATTTAATAAATTACTGCTCTCATCCTCACAAAAAAAAAAAAAAAAAGGAAAAAAAAGAAAAATAAGAAAAAATGTAGTTTGTGTCAGACACAAAAGGAATTTATTAACTTCTCCTAGTTTAAATTTGTGAGTCATTGAAGCTTCTGAATCAGAATCCCTCATCACCTCTAAGAAATTTAGGAAAAGATCATTTCCATGATAAAAATGTCTTTCACAGGAAAAAGGCATCATTCTCTGTGTCTGTTGCCTCCCTGGGAGTAAGAAAGCATTTAAGTGTGAGTTATTACAGCTCTACAACAGAAAATGGTTCCCCTGCTGCAGTCTTCAGCAAGAGATGCTTCTTTTTAAAATGAAATAATTTGGGATTCATGAACTGTTTCAGCCCTATCAGACTGGCCACAGAGCAAGTTAAACTTTTTTTTCCCCACTCTAAATAATTCCCACAATGGTCAAATCTTCATGAATTAATGTCTGCATGTGGCAGCTCTGAAGATTTGGATCACGCTTGTACTGCCAGGTTAAGGATGTGTTGTGGTCTGCAGCTGTAGAAGGCATTAAGCATTCTCTGCTTAAATACTAGCCTGATTTCACTACAGAAATTGTAAGCTTGGGATATCTGCTGGTAGACAGGATTTTGCTATTGTTGGTTTTCCTTATGTACTGTATGTCCCAGGTGTGATCCTTGCCAAGGAGCCAACCATGAATGGGCACTTTCTTTTTGTGAGAGTTCCAGAATCTAATTAAATTCTGCAGAGCATAGACCTGCTCAGAGAAGAAAAAACTATGAACTGTGAATCTGGATATAGGCCTGACAATGAGAAGACTTGAGTTTAATTGATGGTTCTGCTTTTGAATTAATCCCTTCTTTGCAGATGTGATTTGATAAAACCTGGGAAAAATGGAAGTAATTTCACTTTGAATAGATTGATCTGTATTTGATAAAAAACCTATGCTGATGTCACAAATAGTAGGCTTCTCTAAGGAATGAAACTGCTGGTTCTAACTGCTCTCTCCACTATGGTCATAGACTAACCCTCCCTATGTGCCAAACACTTCTCAAACACACAGATGCCTTGTGGGCAGTCTAAGCTGTTTGCCTTGCTTAATAATTTTGGGAGTGGATTCAAGAGTGGGGATTTCTTCTGATTCTTCAAGGTGTGTTTCAGCTATTTTTACCTTCAGTTTGCAGGCAGGAGTCTTGTCACTGCTCTTAGCAGGCAACCCTGTGTGACAACACGGAGGAAAAGGGAGATTTGTGACTTTGGGGATGCAGAGGGGAAACTGGCTATAGGGAGGGGGTCCTCACCACACACAGATGGACTTACTCTGTAAAAGGGATTCCCAAACTCTTGTTTTCACTGCTTCTATTTAAGGTCATAGTGCAAAATCTGCAGCTTGACTGTTTTGCAGTAAAAATTGCTTTCAGTTTTTTACTGTGCAGAGTTTGTAGTTAAAGATACGTGACAGGCCAGAGGAGTGGTGAAGGCTGACAGAAGTCTTTTTTTCAAAAGTAGAAAAGAACCAATGCACCATTTAATTCACTAACATTAGTCCACATAGAGTGCAAATACTCCTCCAGAGAAATACCTTTGTTTACAGCAGGATCTGATTTCAACTTCCACAGAATATAAAGCCAGTGGGGGTTACATGTGTTTTGCACACCCAATAAATGTCAAGGCACTGGACATTGTACTGCTTTGTAGAGACTTGTCAATTATCAATTTATTAATTTCCAGACCACCATGCACTCCATTTATGTCTGAGTTTTCTCATCTGTATGTTGGGAACAAATCCTTACTAACTTACTGTACCTCACAGTATGTTTCAGTTCATTCATTAATGTTTGGAAAGACCACTGAGACCATTTAATAGGTGCATAACAGAAGGAAAAAGTCTTAATTATTGTTAGATGGTTACAGGTTTAATTATCCTCACTCTACTACCTGAGAGCTTTAGAGTTAAACTTTAACAGCTCCAATAATTGCAGTGGGGATATGCCATTTATGGCTCAGGACGGTATAATTTTTCATGCAATGATCTTCATTTTCTTCACTTTCAGATTTAAATGTAGCTTTCTTTAATTTAAATTTTGCTGAAAACAGCCATATTGCTACAAGCATACATTATGGTAGCTGAACATTAATGATGTCTGTTCACAGCTGTTCTTAGCTTAAATAATTACCACTCACTCCCTATGATCAATATTTTAAATGCCTAAACTATTCAATTAGGAGCACAAAGCACTTGCTTTTGCTATTACTATTAAAATCAATCCTTAACTGAAATACCTGTAACATTAATGTTATAGAAAAATATGTTCAAGTCTGTTGATTTATTAACCAAGTTGGTTTGTGTTTGATGGCAGATCTGAATGTGTGTAGCATTGCAAATGCATTTAAAACCCCATTGAAATTAATGCTACATTAATTACTGATTCCATGAACATTCTAGCATATGCTAGTATTAATTGCATCCATTATCACAAAATAAACATCTCTTTATAAAAACAAATGATGGTTCATCTTAATATTCTTGATTTCGGTATCCTCCTTCACAGCTGTTGCTAATTCTGTTTTAGTGTTTTTGCTATAAAGAACCACCTGTTAATTATAACAGATATTTTGGATATTTTTGTCCTTAGGAGAAAAATCCCAAACATCTAAAAAAATATAATGGAGTATTAACCCTCTGAATTATTTACTAAAATTTTGTTAAGTTTTTTGCAAGAATTACCCTGCTTAAATACATGAAGCTTTTATATTTTTCTTTGTATAATAAATTACTAATAAAATGCATTATGATGTTAATATTTGTGTTGCAATAATAAAATTTGTGTTCAAGAAACTGCTTAGACAGCTACTAAGAGAAGCATTTGTTTAAGATAAGATTGCTGTTTCTTTTCTGTGGTTAAGAATACCCTTGATAGGAAGCCCCCAAAACTTGTTTGAAATCATCTATATAAAAAATCAGAGAAAGTAATTTTGGATTAAGTTTTGCTTTCACCTAATGAACAATTGCTGCCTACTCTGTAAATCTACCATTTCTTAGCCAGACATTTCCATGGTGAAAACCTTCAATCAGAGAGAACAGTGTGGCTTTTAAAGTGCCAGTTTCCTTTGAAAAATATCTCGTTATAAATCACACTATAGGTTTACACTGATTTTTTTCAAAGTTACTGTCTTTCAGTTTAGATTTTCTCAGTTTCAAGCAGAAAGTTTTTGCTGGGGCAGAGGAGGAATTGTTTATAGTTTTTGTCTTTGCAAACTGAACTTGGGTTTTGCAATTTTTATGTTTTCTTTCTGTCCTGACCTTTATCATCTCTTAAAAAAACATCTGGACCAAACATGATTGTGAGTCACTGTATTGTTATTAACACCTTTCCACAAACATCTTAAGTAATCACCTCTGAGGGCAAGATTGCTGGCAGAGAATGTAATTATCAATTCTTCCACTGTAGTGCAGTACGAGAGACTATCTCCTTGTCATTTGGCCATTAGCTGGAGTGAGATTTCAGCATTAGCTGTAGTAAAGACCTTGGAATTAAGGCACAGAGAAATGTTACTTGTGATGTTTGATGGCGCTTTAGATTCATCTCTTTCTCAGAGTGTCATCCACAGGCCTGAGGTAGATGTCTAAACTGTACTGTCAGGCACTTCAGATGGAATTCAAAGAGGTTTGCAATTTAGGAGGAGCCACCTATGTATTTTGAAATATGAAGTACAAGCTTAGCTTTCTGATCAGACTACACTGCCTTCTTCTGAGATGGAGGTACAAACACAAAAAGAGATCAAGACTTTCTTTCCTGCATAGGACCACAAATAGAGCCAGCTCTCACTGAATATTGGAAGCAGGATGACCTGCTGTGTCGTATTATTTCCTTTGACATTGAATGGGAACACTGCGTCTATTTCTTGCAGCAATCTTTATGTTTAAATCTTTATATTGGCAGATTTTGGACTTTTTTGTTTTGGGGTTAGATTTTTTTATTCCAGAAAATAAGTACAATAAAATAGATTGACAAAGAGTATAATTAAAAGCTATTGACATTCCTAAAAGAAAACTCCAGCTATTATTATATAATCTAACTTTCTTACCGCGCTCCATCACACACAGCCATCTTGCGCTAGTTCACTTTTCAAAAGAATGTCACCAATGCCTAATTCAATTTTACGGACTTTCCTGTTTCAAATTAGCCCATTCTGCTTTGTCATTCTCTCTTTATATCTAAAGTATATTCAGCATACCCTCAAGATCTGTAGCTTATGTTCACGAGCTCTTATAATACTGCTGTTTTTTTTTTTTTTTTTTTAATCCAGTGGTGTAGCAATTACAGCAATTAGCAATTACAGCAGTCCTTCAGGTATTCAGTTCCAAGGCTTCATCTGAAAGGTTAAAAATCAACATTTCTTAACTCTACAAAAGTGTCCTAGTCGGGCACTTCTGCACTGGGTGTAAATGCTCTTTTCATGTTAAAGCTGGGCTATTTAAAAGCTCTAAGAGTTATTAATCTATTATAGACTGTTTTGGAAAGTCACTGGACAGAGAAGTGTGGGTGACTCTAATCTGTGCTCCCAGGACAGCTTTATGCACGTTGTGATTGGCGTTATCACAGAAATAGATTTTGGTACTATGATGAAGGCCAAGGACTTCTCTCTCCCTCAAGTGTCTGGGCCCCTGTGAAGGGAGTTATGGCTTTTACTAAACTATTTTTCTAGTTCAGGGAATCTTCCACTCTTTGTAAAGCACTATGTCTTCAAGGAAAGATCTGAAGCATCCTTTGTCCCACAGGAGCCTATATCACTGTGTGTAGGGGTGTCCTTCTGTCAGAGAGAAAAGAGTTGAGTCTGAATCTCCTCACATGAAGATAACTCAAGTGCTGTGCTTTCATTTTGTTTTCATAGCATTTTAATGAAGTTACTAAACCAGGTAATTTAGGGAACATGGACATTTTTGGGATTTAACAGAAGAACTGAAAGGGAAAGGGAACCTGTTAGCAGAATAAAAAGCCCTCCAGCAAAAGCTTATTTTCCTAAGAATTTGGGCATTTAAGGTGTTAAGTGAGGGTTATTAAGTTTGCATATTTTAATGAGTTAAGCATCTTTGTAATTTCAACTACTTATATTGTTTCAGAGGTTTAGATCTTTTTCAAAAGATATCTCTTGGACTGCACATAAACGAATCTGACTAAAAGAACACCATTTGGCAAAGTTACTTTCCAGATTTGAAATATAGCTCTGTTCTAATGAGAGCTTTTGACTAGAGTTTTTGTCTGCTGCCTGGGAGAATGGTTCTGATCTCTACCTTTTCATCAGAGCTCCCTCGTTTAATGCCCTATTTTATTTCCTTTAAAATAATGCTACCCAAGCTGTGGTGTTTATTGTAAATTTTTTTTCATCATGACTTAAGGTCTTTGAATTATACTCTTTTTGTGGAGAGCCTAACTAAAGAAGTAGAGCTTATTTGTAAGACAAATGCTCATCTGTTGGCAATTTCAACATCCACACTAGTAATTTGGAGGAAAAATATCTAAGTGTCATTGATATATTTTGTTTCATCTTAACCACTGTTTGTACATATGAAAAAATGGAACAAAACCTAGAATATGATGAGATTGCTGCTATGTATTAGTACCTAAAGATTATAAATGGGAACACAAAGGATTTCTTATCATAGTTCAATTAATCATCACATGAAAAAAACTTTATCTTGAAAAGATTTGCTAAGCTTTGTAGAAAAACAACAAAGGTATGATTGTTGCAGACATTTAAAATTATGCTAGACAAAAGTTTCAAAATATATCCTGAGATAAATTATGCATCAGTAGGTAGATGCACTGGATGAAATAATATGTCTTTCTTTCTCTGATGTGTCAGATTCTGTGATTCCAGTCTTTTTTAAACCAAGCTGACTAATTTAATCAGCAACTATTATTATTATTATGTGCTACTGCGTTTATGAAATACAGCTTTTTAATTTAGGTCTAGTAAGTCATTATGCTACATAATTAAACAGAAATTGGTTGCTATGAGAAATACTAAGTGTCTGTTCACAATGGGCATAGACAGCAAAGATTAAATCAAAATTAGAGACCGCTAAAAATGTAGAAAGTTTTGGTATATATCAATGTGTTTTAGTGTAATGGAAAAACATATACATTTAATCAGATATTAGTTACCTTTGGTAGTAGCTTTCTAAGTAAATTAATGTCTTACTTGATACATCCAACTTGTTATATATATATATATATATATAAAGAGATGCAGTAGTCTCTTAGTGGAACTAGAATTAATTTATGGTAGAATGATCTTTGAATTATTGTGTTTCTGTTTTTTACCTGTTGCCATTTTCTGCAGACTATTGTCTTTAAACATGATATTTCTTGGATTGCTGTCATAATTTGGGTCCTGACATCACCTATACATACCAGGGTTGTCATTAGGAAGTCATTGCTTCACCTGAACTTGCCAGGTCTGAGATGATATTATATCCTATTCTATTCAGAGTTGAAAATTGAAAACATGTGGTGACATAAAAATTAGTCAGAATAGCAGAGAGGACTAGTGATAGTTTCTGAAGTATCAATTATGTACAAATAGAATCTGATCTTCCAACCAGAGATTTGGTGTCCAAAGCTGTGGTCATCCTTTTCTACATTTAATAGCTGTGTATCTACAGACTCTTTCTATATGTGTATATAGCATGGATGTATATTTAGAATAGATGTATATTTAAAATTATTGCCTTGGGTCAGGATCTGAGAATGTTGATGATGGTTTGGTATTTCAGTTTAGGAATTTTTACATTTCTTTTGCCATACACGTTTTTGTTTTTCATAAATGAAAGTTTGTGGCTTGTCAGTTGATCAACGTTTTTATCTTAATTGTCTTTCTCTTTCACAGCTATACTAAATCTTGCTTAGTGTTTTCTGCAGGATTTTTCAGACACCCTAAATGAAGTCGAGCTTGACCAATACACCTTGCAACTGACCTTTTCTTTTTTTGCCATGGAAACAGAATTGAATTTCTAGATGACAAAGAGGTACTAAATTTGAAAAAACAAAGGAAGATAATCAGCATCCACACAATCATTAATTGCCACTATTCATACCCCTGATATTTTCTATCAGGACAAATAAATTGTTTCAATAAAATGTAAAAGCTAATTTAATTTGCTTGGTATTAAATTCAGTTTATTATATCATATGCTGGAATATAAGAACCACTATGGCATAAAAGGTTCAGTGGACAGAATCCTATTAGATTTTTTTTTTTCAGAGAATATTGTAATACACCTACTAATATGGAATATATATTAGAATCTTTAAGTGATTCTGAGTGAAGAGTGCAATCCTTTTGATAGCTGTACTGCTTGCATTTTTCCATTTTCTGGCAGTGTCAATAGTGCTGTCTTCTGTTTTGTTATGTATTCAGCCTTGAATCTGTTTAGATCCAGTATTTCTTTCTGCATGATATGCCTACTCTGCAGAGGTTTAAGCTAGCTACAAAGAACTGTATAACCATGTTTAAGTTAGGTGAAACTTCATGCTATGTGTATGTACACAAAAACATGCATATATATAAAATACATTCTCTCCCAGATTTCCCCCTTTGAATCCTAACCCTAACTATGAAATGCTGTGTTAGACTTTTTGTTTTCTCCACTGCAGAACTACTTTCATCTTTGTCAAGACAGTCTAGCCTCAGAGCTGTCAATTCTTTACTTCTGAAGCTGCCACATTTCCTTTTTTGCTGTCTTGTCCCATATCCTGGCTGTGATCTGTTGCATTCTCTTCCAGGACAGTAATCACAACTATATTACAATTCCAGCTGAAATGCCAAGAAATTGAGTTCTACAAATGAAAAATCTCATTTCTGTCTTTTAGACATTGTTCCTTCATAACAGTTGTGAAACATTTGTCAAGTTACTATAGAGAAACATAGTATTGACTTTCTAAATGTAAGAGGATGACAAATACACTTAGTACTATCCATTATTTATCTTCTTTCAAATATTACGATAGTCAAATGCCACATTTTTATTGTAACTATTTCAAAGCTTAACATTACCTCCTGCATGCTCTCTGTCAATCCCAAGAACTGAATATCCAGAGGTTTGATTAGTTCATTATTATATTTATTTGGTGGTTTAAATGATAATGTTTTATTATTCATGTCATTATTAGATTCATGTTCATTATGAATTCACTGTGACATATTTCAGTATTGCATATTTATTCTAATTGACTTGTTTTCTATATGTTGAAGATTGATGTAGGCTTGGGAATATTTCATTAATATTTTATCTCTGAAGAAGTGATTTCAGAACCCAGTGTGGCAGTGAAAATAATTTTTAGTGCTTCTTCAAAACTCTAGATAATCTGGATATTTGGTCAAATGTCCTGGACATAAGCTCTGGCTGAATGTGTTCGGAAAGAGGAACATTTTCCTTTCAAATGTGATACATTGGTGATTGTAATTGAATATGGTTTGAGAAACAGCTTCAGTGCTAAAGTTCTTCAAGCTTTGGAATCAGTCCTAAATAGAAAGAGTAGACATTTAGAAGTAATGATATCATCTCCCCGAACATTTTGTGAAACTCATGTGCATATTCACATTGGCTAACCTCATTACTCTCATATAGGAAACCAAACTATCCTGTATTTATAGTCCATGCCATCTGAAAAAAATGGGCAGGGTAGATTTGCCAGAAGTACAAATAAACAATTGGGGGCTGTGAGGGAGTGTTGAGGTATGTGTTTGAACAACAGTACTGGGGCACAGCAGTGCCCAGGGATGAGCCTGTGCTTTGCTACTCCTGCCCTTAGTCACTGCCAGGCTTTCCAAGCAACATGTGCAACATCAGCCACCTCTGGACTCTCACTGGTGACAGGATTTTTAAGATGGAATGGTTTTGTAGCACCAGCTGTTACCCTGTCCATAATAAGCAAATTATGTGTATATACAAGTGTCCACACTTTCTAAAGTTTAAATGTGGTAGAGACACAATGTTGTCATTTGTGTGGTACTTTTCTAAAACCAGGTTGCGGTGCAGTTTGCACAGAATCATACTTCTGCATATGGCACTGTGGAGTAAGTCACGGGTGCAGAGCACTGTGGTGTTTTCTGTCTGTTTGTTTTTTTTCCTATAATTTAGAAACTTCTGAGAAGTAGAGGTTGTTGCAGGAACAGTTTCTACTGTTCTCTTAGACAATTGTGTGGCCCCTCTAAATGATTGAAATCCCAGGCTACTCTGGTTAATTTACCCTGCTTCTTTACCAACTATTAAAGAGATGTTTTAGTTCATCCTCGTCCTGAGGTTATCCAAGTTAGAATAAAATGAGTTAATTCAGCTGTAGGAGGAAGAGCAATTTAATGGATGGTGAACTGTGAACACCATGCTTCTGTAAATAGACTGCTACCAGTACCTGAATTAGCTCAAGAAGTTGTACAAAACATTGAAATCTATATTATAGTGTATATAATGAGTGGCTCAAAGAGCATAGAGCTCTGGACTTCCAGTAACGCCAGTTTTTCCCCAGTGCACTATGGTGAACAACTAGGTAGAAGTTTTGAATTGTTTCATTCTGTGCTGCTTTTTAAGTTCATTTTTATATGGATATGTGACTTTAAGTAATTAAACTTTCAGGGTATGTGAATTTGAACAGGCAAATCTGTTTCTTTTAAGTTACCAGTTTTACAATTTTTAAAATTGTTGACCTTACTGAATAAATTCAGCAGAAGTTGATACAATTCTGTCTCTAAAAAAACAACCCAAACGTATGTGTGCATAAAAGGCTTGTGAAAATAGACAGCCAGGTAGAAGAGGAAAATACTCAAAATGTGTCTGTGGAGAAGTATGTTTGATTGTTATGAAATGCCAAACAATCTATCCACACAGATTCCTTGTATGTCCTATTGGAACTGTTGGTACAGTTGCAACAGTTCCCTACTGGGAACTGTTTCTTAAGCACCAAAATCTATTTACAACAAGACTTTAAGAAAGCATCCATAATTAGTTTTGTTGTGTATGGAAAAGTGTGGGGATTTTGTATTACCTTTGAAATCTGTGGGATTTAAAATTTCCTATTAGTATATTTAGACTCTTATAGTATTTGTTTTTTTCAGCATTTAAAGCAAAATTTAACCAAACACTGAATGTATTAGTTTCAAGTTTTAAACACTGACAACTGTATTAATACACAAGGATTAGAACATCTTCAACAAGACCTGGATAATGGCCCCATCAAAATGAAAAACTCGTGCTGATATATGGTAATAGAAGAGGCTATGGTTAAATTTGTGGTTAAAAGACCAGAATTTAGAAATATCTGAAAGAATTATCTAAGTATCTAGACATTTCAGAAGTGTCTACAAGCCCTCTTTTTAGAGATGAGTGATTGAGTTGTTTTGCTTTTTGGAAATAATATTATGTTGCTGCATTCAAAGATTGAAAGCATTTTTATATAATTTTTGAATTTTATTTTAATGCTCATTGCATACAATTTGGGTATGGTATGAGGTCATGCTCAAGTGACTATAAGTATTTGAAAAGACGTAACTGCCAATGAAGGAGAAATATAAGTCTGAAACTATAAATCTGCGGCTGAAATTTTAAAGGAAAAATGCAGATGTGTTATTATGAAGCCACGAATTGTAGTAGACAATGAGGTGTCTGTCGAGAGAAATGTAGTAAGTGGCCCAATTTCCATCTGTGTTGCCTGAAGTGCTGATTACATCAGAATCACAGAATCACAGAATATTCTGAGTTGAAAGTGACCCACCAGGATCATTGAGCCCAACACAATACGGCGACCAAATTGGAACTATTTTGTGTTAAGAGTTAATATAATTCTTTGTGGAAATAGCGTCACATAAAGAAAGTCTATGACAAGACTTTAATATTTTCCTTATTTTATAT
Source organism: Margarornis squamiger (assembly GCA_035222235.1). Taxonomy (NCBI): domain Eukaryota; kingdom Metazoa; phylum Chordata; class Aves; order Passeriformes; family Furnariidae; genus Margarornis; species Margarornis squamiger. The sequence continues at coordinate 46,404,017 of JAWWTY010000156.1, read as the reverse complement.
ATCTATAGTAAATTAGATCTTTAGGCTTTCTAGGGCAAACCAGAAAATCCCCAACTCACAACAAAAAAAGCAAGCAAGCTATTTCCTGTCCCAGTGTGGTAAGCAGTTCTGGAGCGGGAAAGAACTTGGCATCTCTAAATTTCTGAAAGGTTACTTGAGGTATTCTACTAAAGAAAGAGAAGAAAGTTCTGTTCTTTTTAGAGAAAAACAAATATAAAACACCTCTGGTCATAACTGAAAATTATTTCATAAGATATGGCTTTCTTTAGCTTAGCTTAGGTATTAGGTATCATTTTGCTTTGCTTAATGTTCTGTAGGAAGGTGAAAACTTTCAGTTGTTCCTGTCCTTCCATGGTGCTAAACTCTCCAGATAATTTTCTTAGGAAGTGACATGGAAATTGGCACAGCCTCCGAAATGGTATCTGAAAGGATGTCTTTAAATAGTAAAGCTTTGTTTTAGTTTTGGACTTGTTTGAGGTTTTGTTAAGTTTCCAGTTAAAAGGTTAGTAATAGTACCCCTAAGGTGTACCTAAGGTTTAAGGACAGCCATATCTTCTGTCAGTGCTGTAGTCAGTAATATATTTAGTCAACTACTCCTTCTTAACATTGATCAAAATTATTCATAATTTAGGAGTAATTGATAGCTGCACTGCTGCTTCGCTAGTAGTATTTGATATTTCCTGATATTTTAAATACTTTAAAAATTATAAATATTGGAATGTTATTCAAAAAGAAAAAACAAATGTTTTAACCTTCTGATTGGTAAGGGTATTGCAGATAGGTAGGAAGCTTGGTTATTAGGAACAGCAACTGAAGTTCTTGATTGTTATGATTCAGTGCATTAACTTTCTTTAAATAAGGCAGTGAAATCTTTTACATGTTAGACTAATTTTGAACAACATCTCTACCAAAATAAAAACAGTCTAACCTATCAACTCTACTGTGAAAACCACAAATTTAATAATTTTACTAAAACTGTAGTAGCAGGACTGTTAGGGAAGCATGCCTCTGAGTGTGTTCTGTACAAACATACTTACAATCTGAAATAAAATGAAAGTAATATTTTTCCTCTGACATTACCATTCTGTGCATCTGGGGAGCTGCATATCATTTCCATAGAATGAATGTTTTAAAACAAATCCTTTTCTTATATCCTCTCAGTGTTTTAAGTTTTATTGTGTTTCAGGTCTAGAATTACAGTAGAACATCTTCCATCATTGCCCGTGCCACATTTAGTGAGGGTTTACCCACTAAAGTGAAACATGTTACTTTTCCTTGTCAACTTTTTGATGTATCTAGATGAAAACAAATTTATCATGTTTGTCTGCAAAAACAAGTTTCATAGTGCCTTCCGATTAAATAAGTTCATCATCCTAGAATAGGTTTTGTCGGTCTGGTTTCTCTTCTGCCTGTATGTTATGTTCTATGTGCCACTGCTGCAAGGTTCAGAAAATCAATGTGGAAAAAAAATCTCCTATTTGTACTTTTCTGACCTCCTCATGAAGTTTATTTTGTTTAGGTTGTTACATTTTGAGACTTTTAAATGGCCAGAATTTTCCTTTGTTTTTGGAACATGACATGCAAATGCCATGTGGTATAGGCAGGCAAAAGAAGCAATGATTACTGTACCAGAAGTTTGATTTAGGGTAGCAGTGGAGAGGATCAAATTTGCTGGTGAAAGTGTATGGATAAGGAAAAAAGATGTGGCTAAATTATGCCTATAATACCTGTCAGAGGCAGTCATATCTCAGATCTTGGTCATAACTGGGATCTATTAGACCAATAATCCTGCAAGAGTCAGGCAGTGTTACTACGACACTGGCCCAGAGGACAATGCTGTAATGTTCCTATGTGAAGTTATAGGTGGCAGCTTAGTAAAGCTCCTTGTCAGATACCTAAAACTTTGGTTTCTGTAAATGGCCATGCCTAGTAGGATTTAAAATTAAAATACTGCTGCTTCACTGGACTTGAAACTACCTACAGACCAGATAAAAAGAGGACAGAAAGAAAAGATTGGGTGCTTTCTTGCTTTCTGTATTGTGCTTCTCTCTTCTGTATGTCCCAACATACTGTGTGATGTCTCCCCTGAATTATGGTGATTGGCTTCTATCTGAATTCATGCAGATGGATCATTCTGACAATGCTGAAATCTTTGAATTTCTGAAATTGCAGATTATGACTTTCCCAAATCAATGTTGAATCTTGTAATAACAGAATAAATTTAACAAATGCACTGGATGCTAAATGACTGTGTCTTAATGCCCTGGAAGGGTCAGTTATAACAAAAGAGAAAACAGTTATAATTGCAAATAGAAATGGCAATTGGTAAATGTTTACTTTACTAAATGCCCAAAGATCCACAGCAGAGTGTGAATCACATTGATTAGAAAATGATTCTGTGGGGATGCAAATGCTATTATGAATAATAAGTGCATGTAAAAAAAAGGATGAAAGAGGACTTTAATTATGTAAATCAAAAAGAAAAAATTGCAGAGAACTGATAAGGGAAGGACAGAAGGTGAAATTTATAGTCAGCAGAAATAAGATAAATAAAGTGATTAAATATATGAAGAACAAGATAAATCCTGACAATTTTATCACTATGTTGCTGGATGACAATAGTGGAATTGATCATGTGAATGCAGGAATGGCAGACATGTTCAATAAATGTTTGTATTTGGTGAGGAGGGGGGAAGGAACTTGATGTAATATGTTTTGCTTTCCAAGAGTAATTAAGGAGATTAAGTAACAGCTACTAAACTACAAATTATTAAATCAGCAAGTCCCAATAACTTCCTTATTAAAACCTGGCAAAACTGTTCTCTCTGGCAGTTTAACAATTAAGCCTTTTTTTCCAGTCACTTGATACTTTTTCATCTTTTCATGCACTATTGCAGATACTGAGTAAGCTCTCAGCAGTTCTCCAGACACTGTACATAACCTATTTAAGTCTCCCATTAGTAGTAAAACATCATTCCTTCATGTGTTGTTTAGCACATCTCATACTGAGCTGTAAAATACACCTTTCTCCTCATCCATCACATTTTCTTCGAGCTATAAAATTGTATGAGAATAGTCTTTGCATCTGGTGTAGAAAAATGTGCAACTGTAATTTCTTTTTCTATTCACCATGTTTAATTGTACTGCTGGTTTTGCTGAGACCTTTATTAAGACTAACATCTGAGAATCTAAAAGAGATAAAATAGTTACCTTGTTGTCCACCTGGCTTTATGATCTATAACATTCCCAGTAATCTGAGAGTTTGTAGTAATTGTGCTGACAATATTCATGCTCTGAGACAAAAGGAAAGATTTATTGGTAAGAGAATAGAGTTTTGGGTATCAGTATCATTGCTGCTATGATTTTTATCTTTCATACTCTCTACACACAACTTTAAGCATGGTTATTTTTTTCTCCCTATCATGCTACTGGTAGTGCTTTATTATGATTTTAAGACATCTTGAATAATATTTTTGCCTGTGCCCTCAGTGCAGTCAGGATTCAGGCATATTTCAGACTACCATGTTGCCTGTTTGGGACCCTTCCTGCCAAGTGTCAACCACTGAAGACCCCTCTTTAGAAAAGATTTCTTCAAAATAGTCTGTTAAACCAAGCATGGCATATCATATTAGCCCATCACAATCTGAAGGAGGAATGCATGGTTAGTAGATCCTGGAAAATGTTACAATATCCTAATGAAATGGCATTTTCTGTTTACCGATACCCAGAAACTATTCTTAATATAAGTCTGTCTTGTACCTGGCAAGACAGTTATTGCAAAGTTTATGGAAACAGGTGAGTAGAAGTGGAAAGAATATTAAAATAATACTTCAAAACAAATATGGCCAAACTCAGAAGCTATGAGGAGACCCTAGCAAAATGGTTTGTGTAGTTCTTGTGAAATTGTATTTTTGCATGCTGGATTCACTGAAATGTGGATTGAGCAGCTTCTGCTTTTGCTCTTCGAAATATTTCACAAGGAAATTGTTTTTCTTCCTTATTTCTTTCTCTATCTCTCTAGCCTTCCCTCATACCCTGCTGTCCTTTTCCCTTAATCATCAGTTTCTCCAAATGGAAGTTTTAGTCTCATTTCTACCACACCTCTGGCTGCTCATTTCTGTTTAAATATCCATGTAACTTGTATATGCTCTCTCTCCTGCTGGGGTGATAAAACAGAATGAGATGATGACTTCTGTAATACATGCCCAAACACTAGACTTGTAGTCACTGAGAGGCATAGTATATTTTTCAGCCAGGATGGAACATGTGAAATCATTGTCACATATTTGAGATTAATTTCCTCTGCACATTACTGACTGCTGTTGAGTTTAGATATGATGGTACTCAGTTTAGCAGAAGGAAGGAAAACAAATTATCCACAAGCTCTACCTTACAGCATTTTAAACAACCCTTACTTACTGTGCTTCTCTAGCACTCAATGTTGTGAAAGATATGCAATATTTTAATAGTGTTTATTCATTGGCTTTTTCTCTCAATCATTCATTTAATTTGTTTTAGGGCTGTTACCAGGAGGAAGACAATACTCTGACAGAATTAGTTACATAAAAAAGACAAAATCAATAAAAAGTATAAATGTGCAAAACAGAAGTACCAGAGCTAGAACTCAGACAAATTCAGTTCAGAAATATTGTAGAGGGAAGGTAAGTCAGATACCTACTGAAAAAATATATTTCCATAATTTTTGTTTTTATTTTTTTAAGTAATATTGTATTCCAAGAGGAATTAACTCTGGTCTGCATTTGAGTGGTGGTCAGACTAGAGGATATTTATGTTTAGTCTTATTTGTGAAGGTACTTCAAGATCTCTACTTCCTTTATGGTATGAATGATGCTGCTTACTACACAGTTTTCAGGAACAGTTTTCTCCTGCTTGCAAGAGACACAAGTATTGTTCTTTTCTACATTCCACAAGAATCTAATGAGCTTCAACAAATCCAAGTGCAATGTGCTGCATCTGGGTCAGGGCAATCCCAGACATGAGTGCAGACTGGGATAAGAAGTCATTGAGAGCAGCCCTGCGAAGGAGGACTTGGGGGTTCTGGTGGATGAAAAGCTGGATGTGAGCTGGTGTTGCATGCTCGCAGCCCAGACAGCCAACCCTATCCTGGGGTGAATCAAAAGTAGCACCGCTGGCAGGTTGGTGGAGCTGATTCTGTTTCCCTACTCTGCCCTTGTGAGACCCCACATGGAGTTCTGTGTCCAGCTCTGGGATCCTCAGCATAGGAAAGATGTGTTCCTCTTGGAATTTCTCCAGAGGAGGGCCATGATGATAAACATAGGGCTGGAGCATCTCTCCTATGAAGACAAACTGAGAAAGCTGGGTTTGTTCAGCATGGAGAAGAGAAGGCTCCAGGGAGACCTTATTGTACCTTCTAGTATATCTAATTGTGGTTTATAGAAAAGAGGGAGAGCAAATTTTTATGTGGGCAGATAGTGAAAGAACAAGGGAGAATGGTTTTAAACTAAAAGAGATGGGATTTTGATTAAGTATTAGGAAGACATTCTTTACCGTGAGGGTAGTGAATCACTGGTACAGGTTGCTCAGAGAAGTTGTGGTTGCCCCATGTGGATGAAAATGTTCAAGGCCAGGTAGGATGGGGCTTTGAGTAACCTGATCTAGTGGCAACCTGTCCATGGCAGGGGAATTGGAACTGAATGCTCTTTAAGGTCCTTTCCAGCCCAAGCCTTTTTATGATTCTATGATTCTATAAATTGTTAAATTATTTTCATCTGCTTCACCTAAATACTGGTGTCTGTGAAGTATCGCCTCCAAACAATGTATTTTCCTTTATACTGTCTACTTGTGGATAATGGAAATTCAGTAAGATATATTCAAATAAAAATATCTTGGTTTGTGTCTAATGAAGTATCTGTTTGATTAATTTCCATGCGGAACATTTTCCTCCCTCATGTTTTTTTCTTCTGTCACATGAAAATGTTTTTTAAAATAGGCCTACTGTCTCCTGGAAAGTAGGCTTTTCTTAGTGGGGTGAAGATGAACAGATTTGAATGGGTCTCTTTTTAAACAGTATCACCACAATGAGACCAGGAATTCTGCAAATGTTTAGCAGTAGAATGAGAAAATACAAAGACAAATATATCCAGTGTTTGTTAATGCAAATACCTCTCCAGTATTTATTCACCTAGTGAATCCTTCCTCCTTCATAAAAGTAATAGAGAAGAACTTTTGGCTTTTGTTTGCACTGCAGATCTGTTGTGCAAATGAGATCTGTCATGCTCTCTGTATTAGTTCTGTGTGCATGATACCCATTGTTGCAGAAAGCTTATTAGCAGGAAGGGCAAAAGAAATCATTACTAGAATACCAACCGTGCTTTAAATCAAAAGTGTGGAGTGATGCGCACCAGAACGAATAGTTTTATCCATGTCCTAAACTTTATTTTAAACATCTGGTGTCTTCCAAGGATAATACAGGATATACCATAGAATCCATTTTTATCACATTAAATTCTAGAGATGATGTTAAAGAGATATAATACATCATAGTCCACTCGGTACGACAGCTACTTGAAAGATCGATTCAGTAGCATAATTCAGATTCAGACAGCTCGAGGTTAGAATACTTTATATTTTTGTATTGGTGATACCTTGAATAGAGTTTAATTTCTTTTATCAGGCATATTATCTGGTAATATTTAGCATGTTAATTGCATTAAGTGTAGCTGACACTTCCTGCGTATTTGTTCCCTTTTTTTTTTTTGCTGTTTTAGAGTGAAGAAATGATCTAAAAGTCTTAGTGCCATCTGTAGTGCTAGAGATAGGTTTCAGATTCCTATTACATTTGGGATTTCCACATACCTCACTTCGTAGACATGGATATTTTAACATAATATTTAATATGTTGTGGTTATCCAGCTGGAAGGTTGTGAAGTCATGAACAACTGGCTACCTGTCTTTTTCTACCATTATGGGATTGAAGTAGTGAAAGGTATTGCTACCAGACACTGGAGCAGGAAAGCTTATTGTTAGCAGGGATTTAAAGTGACTAATTATAGACATACGGTTTTAATCAAAGGAGACTGTACTGTGAGCGCCCTCTCAGAGGCTTTCTTCTGCTCACTAAGGTTGTCTCTGCCTTGTTTGGTTTCATCTGTTCATTTATTAATTCATTTCATCAAGTACTGGTAGCTGTGTGGGTTGTTGAACCTGTATTGATGAATACATGCAGTCATCACTTGCGCTTGAACCTTCAATGTCTAACAGATTCACTCAGTTTAACTTAAGTTGCTTGGTCAGAGAGTGGGATCAAGGTTAGTGTGCTCCCTCATCCATCTTTTCATGTCCATATTGCTCTTAATAGTCTGCCTATAATTTATCTGCTGGCATCCACAGTGAACTTGGAACACCTACACATCATTTCTGTTCTTGCAGTGGATTATGTTGAGACATTTCTAGTAAGGAGTCATGCCTAAGGGATGATGCTGTATTGCAGATGAACTATGAATAAACAACTCCACACCTGGACACACACTGATCTTTCTTCTAAGGTCATCTGAAGACAGTGCTTGAATGCAGGATCACATCTCTAAACTATACATATGAGGCAAGTTTAGTTGCAAAGGCTAAAATTGATCTTGATCCTTTTTGAGAGGCACTGAAACAAAAAAATTCCATTTAGACAGCCATTAGAGAGGTGATTAGGGCATGAAGACATACTCTTGGGAAACAGAGGAACTAACTTTGGAAGATTAGATGTGCTTCAAGGACTTTTAGGCAGGCTGTGTCCCTGTGTCATCAGATCTACAAATATATGCAAGACTAGTGCTATCTGACCAATTTGGTCAGTTAGATCTCAGCCTTGCAGGACAGAAATGAGGATATTGCTTTCCTCTTTCATCTCTGCTCTTCTTCTCTCTCACTGCAGTGTTGTCTACAGTATGACTTGCTTCTCAACAATAAATTTGTCTGTGACACCAGTTGATGCATGTTATTAGAGGGCTGCAGTTTTGGAGGAGGCATAAACCTGGAACAGTATTTGAAAGTACTGTCCAAGTGTACAGTTGCAATTTCTTGCCCTTTTATAGCTTTGACCACTCACATGTATACAGACAATGAAAAAGTAATATTATTTATATTTTAAAGATTTTTTTTTAATTTTAGAAATAATTATACTAGAAGAAAGAAGATGTATGGAAAATTGTGTAAAAAATTAAATGAGCTGTCTTTTGGAATAATTTGAATAAGAGGTGATACATTATTATTATTATTGTAATTCAGCATTTTTGTCTTCCAGGACACAAAAGAAAAAAATATCTCTTATGGGCAAAGAAGACTCTGCACTCAGTATATTTGGTAAATGCTTTCCTAAAGTGGATAATCTGACTTTTGTTCAAGTAAAGGTAATACAAAACCTATGTGACTAGAGCCTAATATACGTCCTTTAAATTTCTCCTTACAGAATGTAAATATATTGGGGCCATTTTATGGTATTAACATTTCAACTTCTGATTTGTTAAAAAAAATAGGCTGTGACTGAGTGGGAAGCCTGTGCTGGAGCTGGCTCCTGGCAGGACCTGTGGACCTATGGAAAGAGAAGCCCACACTGGATCAGGTTTGCTGGCAGGAGTTGTGACCCCATGGGAAACTCACACTGGAGCAGTTTGTTCCTGAAGGTCTGATGCCCATGGAGGTGACACATGCTGGGGGAGTTCCTGAAGAAGTAGAGCCCGTGGGAATGACTCACACTGAAGAAGTTCACTGACGACTGTCCTGTAGGAGAGACCCCACACTTGAGCAGGGGAAGGACACCTCTCCCTGAGGAAGAGGCAGTGGTGGAGACAATAGGTGATGAACTGACTGTAAGTCCCATTTCCTATCCTCTTTGCACTGCTGGACAGGAGAAGGTAGAGAATCAGGAATAAAACTGAGCCTAGGAAGAAGGGAAGGGTGGGCAGGAGGTACTGTAAGATTTGGGACTTTTTTCTTATTATCCTACTCTGATTTGATGAGTAATAAATCGAACTAATTCCTCCAGGTTGAGTCTGTTCTGTGTGTGGTGGTAATCGGTGAGTGATTTCTCACTGACATACGTGTGGATCCCTATCTTGACCCATGAGCCTTTTGTTATATTTTCTCTCTCCTGACCAGCGAGGAAGGAATGGTCTTGGTGGGCACATGGTGTCCATTCAGGCTCAACCCTTCACAGACATTCTATGAGCCAATTTCTCTGTTAGATTGTACTCATATCATTTGTGTATGTCAAACGACAAAGAGGATCTGAAGGGTCAAACAGGTAGTGCTTCAGACCTGATGTCTCCTTATGTGTTTCAGTGGTTTTGTGTTGGATTAGACATCTGGGTGCAACGTAGTGAAACACCTTTAGGAGTTGGAGTGCACTTAGGAATGCTGCAGGAACTGTTCTTTAGGTTTACTTTAATCTCAAAGAAGTGTGTTTAGGTTGAATGTCAGGACAACTTCATTATGTAAATAAAGGCACTAACTACAGGGAATTCATTTCAAAAAGATAATTATGGATGTGAACCAAAAAGCTAATGCTCATATACTCTAGGACTGCCTAATCTACATTCCAGAAAGAAATTCTCCAATGTAATACTCTTTTTCTAACAACATTCTCCAGCAGCTGAAACACATTGACTTAAATTCTCACATTAAAGCAAAATAAGCTAAAGTAAAGAGAAAGCATGGGAAATACTGAGTTCAAACAATTTTGAGAAGTTATAAGCAACTGCAAAGAAAGGCTTAAAATGGAGAGAATTAGACAAACCTCTCTTGTTTTGCTAGCAGTGCTACGTATCATGATGTCTGGTTTAATATTAAAAACGTTTATGGGTGTCTGGTAAGTGGTTGTATTGCTTTATGTTTTAAGCTGCTTTTAAGCATGAGGAATTTTCTAAAATCCTTCTTTAGATTGTAAAGCCAGTGATTGATTATTTCTCCTAACCTGATACAATGCCCACTGCCCCTCAAGAGAAGGCTTTCTGGCACAAATGTTTTTGCTGTGCTATTATATATGGAACAACTCTTTGTTTTGAACATTTTCAACTCTGCCCACAGAGAGACACACTAAGAATGGTTAATTCTTGACGATTATGATTTTAGTGACTTTTCTACTGCCACAAAGAAATTTTTCAGAAAACTGTTGCTTGGATGTCCATTTCCTTATCTGAAGGACTGCAAGGATGTTTCCTTTCCCATTAGTACATTAAATTATTTTTAGAAAATACACAATATATCATCGTGTTGTTATGCTTTGTATTTGTTAGTGAAATCAAATTTGACTTCTACTGAAAATCCTTTTGTGGGTATAAATAGAACTATTAATTTATTTATTTTTTTTTAAAAGAAAATCAATATGTCAAATCTGACCTTCCTGGTCCCTTTACCTAATTTGCCACTAAACCTGAAATTTTCACTCAGATCAAAACAGAGAGGTTTTGATTTATAACTGACAGGGATCTGGCCCACTTCCAGTACCTTTACCTTTGAATGACATAAAGAAATCTTTGTCTTGTACAGCAGTAAAACACTGATAATCCTCAGGAGTGCCAATCCCAGGAACTTGTTTCATGCTTTCTCAAACTACTTATTATCTTTCTTCAGACTTGAAGACTCATACTGCACTGGAGAACAAAAGATGGATGTTGCTGTGTTTTACCCTGCCATTGTTCCTGTGCTTCTCTGTGCTCTGCTGTTCAAACCAGGCATGTTTGGTAGCGTAACGCACAAGGCAAGGTAAGTGTCTAACATGATTTTGTAAGAGAAAGAGATTTCCTTTTTGTATTGACTTTGAACTAGACATACTGCAGTGTTCAGAAACTAGCAAAAAGGAGAATCCTTTGCAGTGGTATTTTTTAAAAAGAGGTCATCCACAGCATGGCACCAGTCTGTGCCCTGTACATATGGAAGTGGAAGTTTTAATTTGCTTTAAGAGCATGATGGCACTAATGCCTTGCTGTAGATCTTGGATGCTGCCTCCCACCCTGAAAAGCATACACAATTATTATTTTTTTTTTTTTTGATTGATGTATTTTACGATTTATGTTTCCAGGCAATATGTGTTACCAAAATGAGAGATACCTAGAACTATTGGCCTGTATTTATATGATTGCATTTATCTACCAGTTCTACTAGTACCTATAGGTCTTAAGAAAATATCTCATCATATCACAGCAAGTATAGTACAGATGTCTGTCTGGGCAGTTTTCCATATGAGCCATATGAAAGATACATTTCAGAAAGAGAAAGTGCCTTATAGGGAACAGGTTTCAGAAAGACTAGGAAAGGAGCTGAATCATATTTTTTGCATTAATTTGTAAGATCAAGTTATCAGTGCTTGTTTAATGGTTCTTGACTGCTTCTCTTGTGGTGTATCATTTTTTTTCCACCCTCAGATTTGAAACTAGACATATTGACACTTTTGAAGTGAAAATCAGGTATATACGAGTGATCTTAAAATATAACTTGAATGAGAATAGGAAAATACATTTTTGAAAATATTCCTGGTTTGTGCTTAAGAAAAAATATACTATAGTTACTCTAAGACTGGTAAGAATCTGTTGAATTCATGCTAAGTTTAAAAGCTGCCTTTTGGAAACTCCCACTCTGTTGATACTGGGGAGACCTAAATTTCCCTCATCAATATAAAATTTCCCTAGATGCCTAGTGCTGTGCTTCTGGGCATACTCAGCTCCTGAATCCTACTGAACCCTGACTGAGATTCAGAGATCAGATATCTTCCTACAATTTTTGGAGTGCTTGATGATATTCTATGTACTCTAAGGGCAGCCTCAGGTCTGCATAGAAATCTGCTAAAATTACAAGGTGATTAAAGAGGCCCTGGAGACAGAAGAGATCTAAATAGAGCTAGTTATGAATTGGGGCAGTTGCAGATCTTTCCTTGTAAGTTAAACCATATGCATTCTTGTGAAGCTCAAAAATGCCAAGCCTAGCTTTACATATTTTTACTTTGACATATTTTTCAATTTAACCTGTTAGAAGGTTGCTATTAACCTGTTAGAAGGCTCTATAGGAGTCCAGAATTTCTCTAGTGAAAATATTATCAGCTTATAAGCAGTTTTAAATACTGATATTCCTGATGTCTCTGGTGATTGTTGTGATTACAGTTCTGTTCCCTCCCACCTTGTGCAAATGCAGTGCAACAAGCCCATTCTGTCTCCACAGGAATCGATTCATATGCAACTTCATTCTATTTATTGTAATTTTAGCCTGCAGAACTATAAATACTGATATCAATCTTAAAATTCTCACTTTTCTATGCTAGTGCATCAATACTGAAATATTTTTAGTCCCTTGCTCATTTATTAGACAGTGATAGAACACACTAAAATGTTCTATCAAAAAAAGGAATGAATTACTATTAGCCTGTAATTATACTTCTAAATTCTCAAGGGAACAAACAAAAATCTAAAATAATGGTTGTTTGTTAGTAAGAAAGTTATTAAAAATGCATTTAAATTAGTTTGCCTTCAGAATTTCTTGCTGTGTGTTGTGTTGTATGTTTCATCAGCTCTTCATCAGTTAGAGCCAACTCTCACTGCACGCAAGTATTAAAGGAGTTTTAATGGTCTGGATAATTTTCAGAAGAAAATTAATTAAAGAAACCATTTTCCTGGTGGCTATCAATCTCATGGCTCTCCAAGCCCAGCTATACTTTCCTTCTCCTTTCCAGCATACTAATGTGCTACCAATTTACAGGAGAGTAATTGCATTTTCATGCCCGTGGCTTTTCCTGCATTCCATTTTAGAAAGCTGCATGACTATTTTTATTGATAAGGCAATAAGTTAGAAGCATCTCAAAAAATCCCCCTGTTGACCTTTTATTTTCCCTCCTTCTCTTAAACTGTCGAACTAGAGAGCCTCTAGAAGTGTATTTTCTAACAAATTAAGTGCAGTGATATCGTTAGGCCTTTGAGTTTAGTAGCCCTGAGTTTTAATTAAATGTCAAACAAATACCATTGAATTCTGACAACAGAGTGCTATTTGCAGAAAACCTTGGCATCACCATTTTACCTTGCTTGCTTTTCTCTCTGCCTAGTGATATGCAGTGACATGCCACAGAAAAATCCTACTGAGCATATTAAAAACAAAACAATTACTGTGTTGTGCACCCTGACACATCCTGGGTATCATAAGGCGATTTAGAAGCTTTTTAGCCTGGTATTATTTAGTTGAAACTGAATTTTATTTTTTTTTATTTGTGGTATTGACTATTTGACTATTTGTTGTTGTATAATTGATCCCCTTTCAGGGAGATTCATAATACAGTTTCCATACTGCATGACATAGAGAATCTCCCAAATAATGAGTGGAAATGATCCCTGTCTTACCATGCTTTGAGCACTGTGTTAGAGAGTTGCCACCACCTCACTATTTATATCTTCACTTTTCCATTCTTTGTGTTGACTTAGGTAATGAAATTTTTTTTCCTAATATGAAATAATACTGTGCTTATTTTGGCATCATCTGAGGACACCATCTTTTGCCTGTCTGGTTCAACAGTGTCTCATTAGAATCATGACCTAATAGAAACCATATAAACTTAGTAGAGCTTAAAAATTGCTTAGGGTCAGTTATGTCTCACTTGATCAATTGTGCTAATTTCTGAAGGCCAATTAATGGATATATTTGATTCCTGTATTTCACTGCTTGGCTAATCTGTGCAAAATGAGATGCAGACAAGGCAATTTTTGGCAGTAATTATTGAAAACATGCTTTAGCTTTCAGTTGCTCTGGTATAGTGATATTAATTTTAGTGCATTTACTTCCAAATCATGCCAGTCTAATTGAGATTTATTTAATATTCTAATGGTATCTGAATTTCAAATATCCCACCTCATCTGTCCATCTCTAAGCACATTAAAACAGATGACTTTCCTCATTCCCTAAATATTGGTTTAAAATCCTAGCTTTCCAAGGCCTTTGCTGTTTAGAGTGTTGGGGTCCTCTTCTCTCCTAACACATAATGGGTACCATATCCATGTATCTTAGCTCTGGGAATATTCCCCGTACTTAAACTCTCTGAGAAAACAACAACAGTGTAGAAGACTAAAAGATTCGTTGCAGCATAAACTAATAAACTAAGTCCTAAATAATAAACAGCTTAAAGGGAGAAAAAGGAAACTTATGGGCAGTGGGGGAAATTGCAGGGATTGGCAAAGATGATAATCACTTTAGCCTTTTGGGTGGAGTGTCTGCTTCCTTAGGAACCTCTTACAATACTGTGAGAAGTATATCTGAACTTGATTTCCAATGATCTAGTTCAATCACATTTCTTGGGGGGATAGGGATCTTATCACCGTGAATTTCCAAACTTGTTATATCATCAGGTGATGGAGCAGAGGAGGAAGGTCATACTCATATCGCAGGCTCTCCCATTTCCTCATTTCTTTCTTGGTGATGCTGCTCCTTTCAGTATTGACACTGAAGAGGCTGTGCAGGCTGGCTGGCTGGTCCAATTTTCTGTTCACCCAAAGTCCTTCATGCAGTAGTTTCCTTGGTTTTATTTGGGGTTTGCTTTTTTTTTTTTTTTTCTTTTTTCATCTCTCTTTTGTTGACTGGAAGTGTTCTGAGAAGAGGCTTAGACGCTTTTGGCTTTTCTTTTCATAATAAGTCCATAGAGACTGTAGTTTGGAGAATCTGCAAATGAAGATAATAACCCTGTTTCTACAGATGGGGGAAGAGGAGGCCCAGAGAAAGGAAACCAAAGATACAGATGTATACTACAGAGACACTTCCCCAAGGCCACTTTTGACAACAATCATTCTCTGAAAGAAGCGTTATACAGGACTAGAAGGTCGTAGCTCTAGGATTCATCTTCTGGCCTATATGTGCAACCAGGTGGCTGTGCAGTGTAAAATATGTGCTACAGGATAGGATGGGAAGTGTCTTCCTCTTATTTTAATTCCTGTGTACATGGTGTATTTTATGACCGAAAAGCTGTATCTGAGCTAGCTTTAAACAAGCACAATCTAATTAACTCTGCAAAGAAGGGCTAATAAGCTGAATAAATGTGTGCATTATGTACCTTGCTCTGGGGCACAAAACAAGTGCCCTTAATAACAAATTATTATTAAAGAAACTAACACCCTACTAAAACTTTACTCTGTCAGGTTTGAAGTACTGTTTCATTATTTTGGGCGCTTTGAAGTGGAAAATGACCAAAAAAGTAATTGTTTCAGAGGCCCAGAGGAGAATGGAGCAAATGTTATGTAGTTGCTCTACTTCGGAGCTCATGAATCCTGGGGAGTGTGACATGAGCCAGCTCACACCAGCTGGCTTACAGCCAGCCTTCTGCTGCTGCCACTATTCAGCATGATTAGACATAGACTGCTTCTCCCCTGCATGAATTAATCCCAGAGGAACACAGAGTACCGATTAGGTATGAATCTACTAACTTTGCTTTGGAAAACCTTGTCTGCCATATTTGTACGTATGAGTGTGTATTGGCTTATGCAGGATTTAGAGAGATGTGTAGGTGACTGTGCAGAGAACCTTCCCCAGTGGCAACTCTTTCCTGCAATAGGTGGAACAAGCTTAAAAGGTAACTCACATTTTCAACAAGCTTCTCAAAGACTTGGTGTCTTCTTGATTCCCATTATAATTCACTTACCATAGAATGGCTGAATTGGAAAACTCATAACAAAACATATTGACATTTCAAGCCTTTTTTACCCATGTTATTTACAGTTTATTGCCTTGCTGAGTTTTATTGAAACTCTTATTTCGCTCTTTTCTGAGCATCTGAAAACTACTAGCTTGAAAAATACACTATCTGTCCTGTCTGTAATTAGCTCTTAAATTATTCCAATTCCCAATTAAATGTTTCTATATATGAGAAATAAATTTATTAAAAAATTAATAAAAGTTTCATAAGTACATTTCTCTTTGAAAAATCAGGAAGAGAATTATGGCATAACAGCTTTGAAATACGATTTCCCCTTTAAAAAATAAGCCTAAACTTTATATAAAGGATAACTACAACCCGTTCATCAGACACAGCTTTCTATAACTGATACAATTACAAGTCATAAACATTAGAAATAAGTGTTTAACGGAGGTCTGGAAAGAATGATTCAGTTGGTGAACTGAAATCAAATGTGTTACTGGTTTTTGCTACATTCCACTTCAATCTAGCTCAATGTGAGTCAATACAATACTGAATACTGCTCCCATTTTAGGGACAGGGTTATAGGCTGGTCTCAGTTTGCTACCTAATGGGCAACTCTGTGTTTACAAAATCACCATTGCATTTTGCACTATTGGTAACAATTTCAGTAGAAAAGCAGAAAGATAAAGAGACTGTAAATGGTCCTAATTAGTCTGATATTTCTTTGGATTTAGGCCTGACAATGGCTCTGAAATGTTGGTACTGTCAGTAGTAAATATGGGGGATTAACAGAGGTTTTCTCTCTTGGAAAACCAACACTAATTAAGTCTGAGAGTAATGAAAGTATGATGATAATATTTTTCACTAAATAGAAGAAGCCAAATAATTCCATGCCCATTCCTGAGATTAACTCTGAGACATGGCATTAAAAAACCCCAAAAAACTCCAAACTATTAATGTAGCTGCAGGCTAAATAATTTCCATTAATTTAAGGACACTTGCTATAAGAAAACAAATTTCAGTCAAATCACGTGACTGAAATTGTAAGCAGTTTTCTTGAAGGAACATATTTTTCTTACACGTCCATGTTTACTCTTTACTTCCCCAAGTTGTTCCCAAGCAAAACAAACACAGTGAGTAGAGATAAATCATAAACAACTTTGTTTTCTGAGAGATTTATAGCATTTTTATGGTGTCAGTAATCACATTTAGCACTGAAGTAAACATTTGTCCAGACTGATGTTAATACAAACATGGAGACTGTGCTGCTTTATACAAATGTCTATTTTGAAAATGGTATTGAAAAGCCATTAGACGTGAGAAAGGATGACTAATGGCACTTGAGCTGTGATCCAGTGTTGTTTGGATTTTACTGGGAAGGGGTCCTCAGTGATGTGACCACTGAGCTGGATGCAAAATCAGTGACTTCTAAGGAGCTTGGTCCTGAAGCAGGGTCCTGGGTGTGTGTGCTGAGCAGAGTCTGGATCCTCATTTAGAATACCAGGGCTCACAGTCCTCTCTAGCAATAATTCATTATTGATATTAGTGTAACACCTGGAACATTGCAAACTTAATATTGGACCCAATTCAACTTGTCAGTGTGCATGCATAAGAAAAGAAACTGATGCATGGTCATGAAAGGTTTTTAAAAAGTCCCTTGCACCTGGAATTGCAAATGAAAGGTAACATACCCACAGCAATATTGCATTTGTATTTGAGTGGTAGTTCACTGAAGCTGTCAGTGAAAGACTGCCATCAAACAAGCGATTTTAACTCTTGCCTTTGGCTTTACAGGGCCTGTGACTTCATTGCAGACTATTTTCAGAATTATGATGATAAATACAGATTTTTTATAGAGGAAGCCTCAAGAAGGCTTTGGAAGATTTTCTTTCTTTTTCTTTGAGGGTTAGATGGGGGTTTATTTAACTGATGAAAAATGTTGATAATTAAATTGAAGATTTTACCTGTAGAAATATTTCATGACCCATCAGCAGCTGGTAGTCCACAAAGCTTTCTGCAAGTCAGTCTCAAAAATGTTATAACTACCCAAGTAACAGCTCTCTTTAAGGATGTTTTTTTCCTTTGTGTTGAATATTAATTTCCCTTCTGTAACTGTCACAAGGCACTTAATATTTTGCAAATTTGTTTTTATAAACATGTGAGGAACTTTCAGCATATTCTTTTTGTTGCCTCTCACTATATTTTATAATCAATAGTACTTTTATAATCTTTAACATAGAAAGATAAAGTCCCAAAATGACCAGTAAGCAGCAAGTCACTGTATGAGTTAAAAAGAGCTGTATGAGTTACAAATTATTGTGATAGTTAATCATTGACCAGGGCTTTTTAAACAGCATCTACGAATATTGTCACTGGCAGTGATTTTCACTGTAACACATGGGCTGTATAATTTCCTAGCTGAGATAATCTGCCAGATTTTTATTTATTACTATATTTTATAGATAAAACAGTGACCTGGTAAAGCTACCAGTTTGTCATACAGAACGTTGAAGTTCAATCCTAAATTTGCCACATACTGTATGACTTGGTGTTATGACCTGCTCCAGAAGGCGAGCGTAACTGGAAAGCCTCAGGTTTAAGTCACTCTCTGCCTAGGTATTTTCCTTATATTTAAGGCTCCAAAATAATTTACCACTGAATTCTTTGCAAAACCTTTTAGTTCTTGAATACTCTACATGTGTTTCCCAAGAGATTTCTTTTAATTTAGTGAGAAAATAGGTATTTTGGCAAAAGTTTCACAGGAGTAACATACAAGCAAGGCAGAAGCATGTCACTAAAGCACCCTGCAAACACCAACCCACAACTTAGTAAAATACAACCCACTGGTTTTAAGCTATCTAAAATAGATTAAGGAATGAGTAAAGGAAGAGGAGAAATTAAGAAAAGAAAGAAGGAGTAAAGAAGAGATTAGAATAAGAGAACAAGAGTTACTGCCAGAATCCTCACTGAATGACATCCAGAGAATGACTCACTGACCACTCAGTGCCTTCCAGGCCACAGTGAGGGTGCTGTAGCAAATCAGCGTGTCGTGTTGGTGGGTGACCAGGCAGGCCTTTTGTTTGACAGCTTCTGTGAGGCTGTGCCATGTGGCTTGTGTGCACTCTGTGCAGCTCCCATGGGGCTGCAGGCCTGGCTCTTTCCTCCCCCTCCCCAACAAGAGGTTAGTTAGACCCAACAATTACATAATCTAGTGACATTTGGTGTCTCACAGTAACCCAGGTTTTTTTTACTAGATCCCTTGAGGCAGATTAGACTGAACGATCAGTGTTTATATATATATATATATATGTATATATGTAGGGTTTATTTCAGAACAATTTGGTTGCAGTGGAAAGTAGGTGCATAGCTGTTTTGGTTGTTATTGTCTATAGTAGTATAGCAATATAAAGTCATAAAGACAACACTTAAGAAAATGCATAAGGAAAAGAAAGAAAGAGAAAGAAAGGATAAAAGTAGAAAGATCTCAAAACCCATGGATCCTTTGATGAGACTTGATTGTTGCAATTGAGATGTCCATTTGTTGAAGTGATGGCAGCAGCCTTGCTCTGTTGGGGGTGAGGGAAAGCCCACAAAACATAGAATTCAATGGGCTAACATATGTTCAGGTATGAGCTGGAATGTCCAAGCACCTCTCCTGGGGGAGAGCTTTCTGGGAGAGCAAAAGCTGTTGTATGTTGCAACACTGTGGATCATGTGCAGTGCTATGGTGGAAGTCCTCAGGAATGAGTTTTGGGGTGTTCTGGGGGTCTTTGATGGTTTATGACACTTTCTAAGACATGGCAGCTGCCTCTCCCATCAGTGTGGTTGAGCCAGTTATGCCCCATCAGAAGGGATGAATACCCACAGGCCTGTGTGTGAATGTGAATGCCTGGTGTGAATGTGACCTTCCCTGGCGGGCGGTGGGGAGGGGGAGTTTTGCAACTGAGCCACTTGTGAAAGGGAGGCATGATAAAAAGCGCTATCATGCCTCTGCATCATCTGTTTCTTGTTGGCCTTCTTCCTTATCTGTCTAAAAACCCAGACTCTCCTGCAGTGTGTGCTCACCCTCTCTGTCTTATGCAGATCAGAGATTTTGTCACTACACACTCAAAAACTCACCTCCTTCTTCTTGGAAGGGTGTAAACCTGGCCCCAACAAAGCACCCTGGTGCCTCTGCAAATGGCTGATTGCTTTGAATTATTCACCATTAACATTCTCTCACACCTGTGCAGACCAGTTAATTTTGATGGCCATTAGTTTTCTTGCTTCTGAGTGTTCTCAAAACACAGGTTTATTCCTGCTGTATTCATGAACTTCCAGACCAGAAAGGAATTCTCACTAAAGAATGGTTTAGAGTACAAGTGTGTAAATTCTGTGTCCACCAGCTTTAACTGTGTCACAGGTTGTTATGTACTACACACTAATATCTGAGAACCAGATATGGTTTACTTTATACACATTGGTGCTGAAATAAGAAAATAATTTTAGGCTAAAATTGTTAACTGAAACTTCAGGACCTTTTGGAAAAGGAATAAAGAAAAAAAGAATTGTATCAGTCTTCAGTCTTCTGGTGTTTTCAGAACATTTATAGTATTCATTTCCCTATGTGAATAAAAAAGAAATAAGAAAGTTATGGAGATGGGAAATAAGAATAATCAGAGCGGTTAAATGATTTCTGTTTGAGAATTAATTAAATAAACCAGTGTGCCTCAGGCTCAGAAAGAAAGTATTGAGGAGATATGAAGGCTTATAAAATCTGGAGCAATTGGGAATAATTGTTCTCTATCTCTTTCAATACAACCCCCTATTATTATCACTTGAAACTAGCAGTTAGGGTTAAAAAAAAAGAAGACAAAAAAGAGATAAAAAAAGGAATAAAATGGTATGCAGTTCCTGCTACAGGGAGAGGTAATTATTTGCCAGCAGTGACTGTGGGTGCTATAATATGACATACATCTAAAAGTGATTGGGCAGATTTGAGAAAGAAAAAGCTATTAAGGTCTGCTTAGGACAAGGATGTCAGCTCTACTTTGAGAAATTCTTGTGCTACAGATCTTTAGGATTGAAAAGTATTCTGAAATATAATCACATAGTACCTGGTGTATTGCCTCTGTGTCAATTACTGGTCAGCTTCTTTCTTTAGGGACATTTATCCAGCTTTTCATTTTTTTAAATCATGCTTTCATTTCCTTGTTGAAACATAGGGCCAAGGAATACAAATTGCAACTGCATATGTGGGAGATAAAAAAATACTCTAAAAGTACTTTTTTTTCCTAGACGTCATTTCATTACTGGCAAAATGGATATATGCTTTCCATAATAATCTCAAAAGCTGACCACAGCTATCTCTGACTTACCCTTTTCTAACAGGTATCATATCACTTTCTGAGTATAAATTAGGCTTCCTTTCACAGCAGTTGTTAAAACAGCAATACTGTTTTTCAATATAAACACAGACAGAATATATGTTCATACTTAACAAGAGATGTTTTCACAATGGCATAGCTATTTGCTTTATGGCACATCAGATTTAAAGGGGTATTCAATTTGGCATTGGTCAGTCATTGTGGAAATGCTAACTATTATATTAATAGGGTAATATATTATTTCTGTGTTAATAATATATTATTACAAGGAAAAGATAAAGTGGCCTTTCACAGTATCTGTCATCCTAGATGCAGTAAAATTTTAGCAAATTAAAATAAATAATTTATTATTTGTAATGTAAGGAGAGAGTGCTCTGATAGGTTTCACAAATATCTTTTGAACTGTGTTATTATCTCACCAGCAGGATGAATTGGGGAGCAAAAAAATCATTCAGTGATGGGGTTAAGGTGACCAAAATGCCAGAAAATGAAAAGAAGGCACATGCTAGCTGAGATCAATCAGGCTGCAGGTGATCCTCAGTGCAGCTGACACAGCCTTGTGTTTGATGGGCAAAATGATTATTGTGGAGTGGCCTTTCTGGGTACAAGGGTTTGGTTTCATTCATCAAGTACTCCTTCAAAAAGGGATGGACCTTCTGTGTTAGAAAGCGCGATTTATCAGCATCACAATAATGATGACTTTTGTACCTGCAGGATATTAGGCAGGAAATTCAGGAATATGTGCTGCTCTTTTCCTTATGATGCATGTTAAAAAAAAAAAAAAAAGGTGTAATTTTACTGCTTATAAAATCTATCCAGTAATTTCAGTCAGCTTGACATAAAAAGTCTTGGGTGCTGGCTATGGAAGTTCAGTCAGGATAAGTTTTTCTTACCAATATAAACTCTCTCAATCTTTTGTACATCTGTTGTGAATTCCTGTTCTTTTGAATATTATGATAAATTACATCCATTATGAGGTTTGACCCTTTGGACTGTAGATATTGATAAGTACAAGCTGAGTTCATTTGTTTCAACATGTAAAAACATAGGTTAGAACAGTTTATATTTGATGATTGCAAGGAGAACATTTAAAAAAAAAAGTAAAGTTTAGAAATCTATATCTGATAATAAAGCAATAAAAAAGATAGCAAGAATTTACTGGATCACATAAAAGTCAGTACATTTATCTTAAATATGTCTGAATCACTTTAGAAGTTGAGTTTAAATCTTTCCATTAATAAGAATTCTTGTTCTCACTTTTTTTTTTTCCCCCATTCACATATTCCTTCCCTATTTAATTACTATTTTCTGGCAGAATAGCCCTTGAGACCATGTCTAACTGATATTTTCATAAGCCTTGACACTCAAAAGTGACCTCTCAGATTTCAGTTGCTTGCAGTGAGAGACAGAAAATGAGAAAAGAAACCCTATGGAAAAAAGAAACAATGAATTTATTTCTGAGAACTCCTTGGATATCATACATCAGAGCTAGATGCAGTCTGAAATGTCCCAGGCACTATGGAAAACTGGGATTTCTGACAGAAGCACCAGTTCATTTTGAACTCGGATATCAGTAATGGCTCCTTTCTAATAAAGCTTTTACTGTAATAGAATGATATTTCAACGTTAAAACGATAGAAATACCTTTAATGTTGAACATGGTTGCGTCTGGCAAAAAAAAAAAAAATCTTGTGTTTTAAAGTCTGATTCTGTTTTAATCTAATATTTCTGTAATCAACAACAGAAGTGGTATGAGGTCAGATGCAAATCCAAAGACATGTCTTTTATCTGCAGACTTCAGGAAGACCTAATTTTCCTGAGATATCTCCAGTTTTCCCGTGTATCTCCATATTTGCACAGTCTTTCCTGGGTGACACTCTTAGATTCTGAGGGCTGAGAACTGTCTCACGCAAGTGGGTAGTTACTTCTGCTAGTATTATGGGTGACAAAGAGGCTAGAGAGAAATGTATGAGTTGTAGGCAACTTACAAGTCACTTATTTGGGCTTTTATTCAAGAAAATGTAATTTCTTTCTTCTCCCAAACTGTCAAGTATGATTTTTAATGTGGATGTTTCCATGTATACTTCTCAACCTCCAATCAATCAACCAATTATCTTGTGGAACCTGCTTTCAAAGTTTTGGAACATGTTTTGGGCCTCCATTTAACTTTTCATCCCACTCAGTGTCTGGGCGTCCAAGCCAGGTAGCAATTAGGTTCTGTTAGACAGTTCCATCAAGTTCACATCCTTGGGATATTCTAGGAGAGGGATTTAGCTAGGCAAATCCCAGACAGAGGGAAGAAATACTAGATATTACCTGGTATGCTATATGTCTACTGCCAGGTATGCCTTGTAGACATGTCACAGTGTTGAGCCTATGAAGGTTGAGTGGGAGAATTGAAAGTAATGTAATTGGAAGTAATGGTAAGTAGTTGGAGTGGTGTATATAGCAGCTTGTAGACCTGAATTTAAACCACTATCCACAGGATTTCAGTGTCACATTATGCCCCAGTAGTGATTTGGAGCCTGTCAAGAGGATATAGGAGTCATTATTAATGATGCAGGTGGCTCTCAGCTACTGTTAAAGTTGCTATGACTTGGTGTGAAGAGCATGCTTGTATGTCCCTTCTTCAAGTGGTCTTAAGTTGTGAAAAAGGAAAGATATCTAATGGTTTATTGATAAATTCAGTGATTCAAGATATTCTATATAGTAGAGGAATTCCTTTCTTTGCTAATATAGATGGGGATACTCAAAGATGGGCATTGAGGTGACTATGCATTTACTCAACAACCACCATAGAACTAGACAGCATGTCATGTAAACTTGCTGAGGACGTGGGAAGCATCTTTGGTATAACTACCTTTGGGTAGTTCACTTTTGGGTACTTAGTGTTCAGAATAATTACAATAATTAGCTCCTTTTCAACCTGATCTTCCAGTGCTGTGTAAGGATTGGGAGCAGCCAATGATGTCCACTTGAGCATGCCTTGTAACAAGAGTACTTCTGCTCTGAGTGTCAGATTGTAGTACATGTTTTGAAAGGTGTATTCCTTATTCAGAGAACACTGTCACTCTCTATTTCTTATCCCATATCTGGTGACTAAAATGTCTCAATAGTAGGTTCTAGTTTACTTTCTCTGGAACAGTACTTGCCATAAGGGAAAATTTGCTGGATGCTGCAACAGCTGCAGCCTAGTTTGATTTCCATGGCAGTCAGAATGGCTGCAAATTCCTTCATTATTGAAGCTGGATTTTGAGTTTCTCAGAACCACTTCTTTCTAGTTTTTCTAATCCTTTCTCAGGGGTTTATATGACCAAATGAAATTCCTCATTGAACTCAGTAACAACAATAGAAAGTAGCATGATTGGGAACAGATATGCAAGAAGGGTCTGGGGGTGAGGCACAGGGAGATAGCTAGTGTGACAGAGTATGCTTCTGTGAAGAAAAAGGTACTAAGGAATCAGGGTGGAAAACCTTGTGTGCACTTGTGTACACAGTTAAGTAGAAACACAGGTACTCACATGGTACAGATATAGCCTCTAAGATTGTGGTCAGAAGTATTTTTTTGTCAATATCTTCCCATTAAAATGTTCTCAAAATCTGTCAGTGAGTCAGTATTCCATCCATTCTAATGATTTTAATGTTAATTCCATGTAACATAAGTTTTAAAATGAAGATTCATGCAATATTAAATCAAATGGCTTGTAGAAATCTTCCTATCCCTGAAGAGGATATCAAAGTAATTCTAGTACCTAAAAGGAGCTTACAGGAAAGCTGGAGAGAGACTTTTCAAAAGGGCATGTGAAAGACAGTAGGTTCAGAATAAACATTAAGAAGAAATTCTTTACTGTGAGGGTGGTGAGGCACTGGAATGGGTTGCCCAGAGAGGTTGTGGACTTCCCACCCCCAGAGGTATTGAAGGCCAGGTTGGATGGGCTCTGGCTAGTCTGGTCTAGTGAAAAGTGTCCCTGCATGTTACAGTAGGGTTGGAACTAGATGATCTTTAAGGTTTCTTCCAGTGTAAACCTTTCTGCAATTCTAAATCATGAATCCTGATTCAGTAATCCTTTGTTCAGGAATCCTTAACAAAAGCCATCAATGTTTGATTGGATTTATTTCCATGGGACAACACTGACTGATATTCTTTGCTTGCTAATAATTTTACATCTTTTAAGAATGTCGCTCCTCCAGTTCTCTGCAACTGCCCTCATTTTCTGGGATTCCTTAAAAGAAATATTACTGATATACAAACTTCTTAGGTACAACCATTGTATCAGTTGATGGGAGATTATTCAAGGGTGTTGTTTCTTTCATTCTTTCTGTGAAATAGCTTTAAAATGCTTCCTACCAAGTGCAGTTACAGATAGAAAACTGTCCTGTCCATGGACAGCATATGAGCTGGATACAGACTCCTACTTAGTCCCAAACTAGCTAATGAACACAGTTTTGTTCCTGAATTATTGAAACTGTTGGCATTTACTCCAAGGAGCTGACCTATCCATGGCCAAAATAGGCT
Source organism: Margarornis squamiger (assembly GCA_035222235.1). NCBI lineage: Eukaryota > Metazoa > Chordata > Aves > Passeriformes > Furnariidae > Margarornis > Margarornis squamiger. Next base: position 46,378,510 of record JAWWTY010000156.1, on the reverse strand, counting down.
TTTTGTCTTTAATCATTTAAAAAAAATGTCTTTTTTTTTTTTTTTATTTCAGATTTGTTTAGCACTGACATTTCAACGATTTCTTTAATCTTCTTTATTAGTCACATGGGTTTATTTTTATCTATTCTTATCTATTTTGTATGCCATTGACCTGCTTTTCCTGGTTCTCTCTGAAGTATTTTTTTTTTTTTTTAATTCTTTGTTGCTTCTACTTTTTTTTTTTTTTTTTTTTTTTTTTTTTCTCAGTGAAACTGCTTGGCTGCAGTAAATTTTTGTGTTTGTTTGAAAGACATGATTTCAGAGTTTTTCCTGGGACGGCTTCAGATATTCTCCAGATTTTTTTAACAATTCTCTTTATAGGTTCCCTATCAGTTGTGCTGACTATAGGTTTAAGCAAATGGGGACAAAATCAAATTGTGAAATATCAAGATTCTCCATAAAGTGGATTTATCTTTCTCGACAAAGCTCTAGAGTGAAACCAAGATTTTAGTGGAAAACAGATGCACCATAATCTTAAGCACAATTCTGAACATGAGAAGTAGTGGAGCCGTAGTTAACTCCTAGCTGAGTCTCTTATGACAATGCTTAACTTTTAAGTGAGTGACTTTCTTCAGAAATCTGTGCTTCTAAGTGATTTGTGTTTTTAAAAATCCAATCATGGAATATAGTGATGGCTTTGTACTGGTAATCTGATTTTCTAGCTTGAATAAGAGGGTATTATTTTATTGCATTAGTTCTTCAGGGAATTTTATTTAGTGTTGTAGAAATAGAAATATCTTTCCTTCACAATTCATTATGAAAACTCTAAGGTAAGTAATATCATGCCAAAAGCAGTTGATTATCTCTGTCTTACTAATTATTATTGCCTTAAAAACATATGCATATCCTATAGCACCTACTGTAGAATAATACCTTTTGCTTTTACAAATCCAGAAGCAGAGTTCAGCAGTTTTCATATTAATTTACTGAGGGCACATCAGCTTTCTTGGTCTGTAGATACAAGACTGAATTAAGGAATTCAAAGAAAGTCTTGAAAAAAAAAAAGTAGAAAGTAATGATGGATAAAATATGCTCTATTTCTAGATCACCAAGTAAATAGAATGAGTAACAAGTATATTAAAAACATAAAACCCCCAAATGCTAAATTTTAAAGAAAGTAGAGTCATTCTGCTGCTGGGATGTCCTATGACTATTTAATAAAGAGCAATCAGTTGAATTTTGTTGGTTCTGTTACAAGCTGTCTCTCCCATTCCACTTGAGAGACATGGAGCTGGAAGAGGTGTATATAGAACTCTTTTCCGTGGCTTGAGGGAAATGTTATCATGGGAAATACCTTGGCTTGTCAGAAGATTATCTGACATATTTATGCACAAAGTAATAATTTTAGTCTTTTTATGATCAGAAAATTTTACTTCTCAGGGCTGAATTGCTCTATTCTGTCCATACTCCCTGATCTAGTGTCTTCCCTTTGGCTCCTCCATTCTCTGTATAAACTCCACTTTTCAGGCAATATTCAATCACACCTGTGTTCTTTTTTCTTTCTCTAATGACATGCCCACTTGTTTCAAATTCTTTTGTATCTTGAAGAATTAACATTAGAAATGCTTGATTCAAAAAATAAATTTTATATTACGTTACAAAGTTGGTGAAATAATGTTTTTCAAGCTTTGTCCTATTCTCAAAGAAACCTTGTCCCTCTGCATATGATAGCATAATTTTCCCTATGGTGTTGGGATTTGTTAAATGTTTTCTATGTGAAAGAAATACTCCTAGTTTAGAATGAATATCAAGAGTTTTAGTTTAGACTGGGAAAATGGTAAAAACTACCATAGTGAACAGAGTGGTGTGATGACCTGTTCTAACTGACAGGTAGCAATAAAAGAACAGGCATTATGAAGTAATGTAAAAGTGTTTGTACCAAGGTAAACAGGGATGCAATAGTCGCCAGCACTTCATAATATCTCCTCTGTGTACTCAAGGTCATCCATCATCTCAAAACCAGTTCTTTTCAAGTTAAGAATTCTTGTCTGAGCTTGCATCCTCTACATTCTACTAGTGATTCTTTGGCATCCAGACTGGATGCACAAGTAACTGTTCAACAAGGATGGTCTCTTTTTTTGCCTTTTCATGTGGCATCAGTAGCTGCCCAAGGAACAGAAACTCATGGTGATATGATCTAGGACCAGCCTTTTCTACAAAGCAACTTACTTTTCCTTATTAATGCCTTTATCTCTCTGATTTGCTGTCTTATCAGTCCTTCATAGAATATTCAGTTTTTTTTCCAATTTCACAGTTGTGTATTTATCTTGCGCTTTTTTTTTTTTTTTTTTTTTTTTTTTTTTTTTTATTGTAAAACATATTTCTCCTGTTTACTACTTAGTTGCACATCCCAAAATTTCGAGGTGCTTTCAGGTTATATAAATACTGTTACATATATCTAACAAGGTGTGCAAAAAACATGAGTTCTACACCAAACTTGTAAATAGTTGATATAACCATGAAAGATTTTGCTGGGAATTTGCTTGAGGTCAGTGCCATGGGTTTTGGCACCTGACCCAGTATAGTCACGTAATGATGTTTTTCAGCCAAGTGCATCCAGTATTGTCTGTTGGATGTTTTTAATTTGAGGGTACAATTGTGTGATTTATGCTGTGCAATACAAAACTATCTCAGCATTTTGGTTGCTTTCCCGTATATGGTAGCATTTCAATGCTACCATAAAAAGAGAACAAGAAAACAAAACAAAAATGTTCTCATCAACTTTGCTGAACTGCAACATTATGTTTGTGTTTTTTTCCCAAGTAATGAACTTGAATTTTTGCTGGGCAGGAAAATTCAATAACTTACTATCATTCCACGATTATCAAAATGAGACGGCATGCAGAAAATATGAAAACTTTTATAATTTCTTACATAATAAATCACTCTTGCCTTTAGCACTGCAGTGTGCTGCATAGCATTTCTTTCATCTTTGTGACGATAAGCTGCTTGATAGAAGAGAAATCTAGAAAGTGGTGAGAAAAGCACCTGGAGCATCCTGTCTGCTTTGCTATTTATTCCCAGCATGAAAGTTGTTTGCAGCCTAGGGCTTTGGCGTCCAGATGTGTTACAGCTGCTAATCCGAAGCAAGTTCTCAAAAAAAACAGTCGACCACTAAGGTATTTTTGTGTTTTTACTTCACAGCCTTGTGTTGGAGGCCATCTGCTAGAAAGCTGGAGGGTGACCATGGAGAGGTTGGGATGAGACTTCAAAGCTTCAGGAACTCATAGATAGAGGTTTCAAGGGTTAGGTCAAAGCGCAGTGTAATTTCTCATAAAATCCATTACTAAGAATGGTACAGACTGTAGAGGATGGAATGGCTGTGGGTTCTCTTGCTCATAATATGAATTGTAATCATTATTGCAGGGACAAAAATGAAGAAGAGAAAGTTCATCCAGTGCTCTACTTGTTGTTCTTCTGACTGAGCTGGTTCTTCACCCTACAAGACCAGAAATTTAATGTTTTGAGGCTTTTTCTGAACAACCAGTTGAAAAAACCTCAGCTGCCAAAAAATGCCATTCACTCTTTGCTTCTGCCATCACAGAATAATAAAATCTGGCTTATATACCTGTGTAGCTAAGAAGTCATTCTCTGTAACACATTTTGAAAGGGATTTTCGTTCTTTGCTGAGAACAACCTGTTTTCTGCTCAGGAAAGTCCTTACTGAAAGAATGTGTCACAAACAAATGAACTCAGGGCACACAAGAACAGACATTTTGTACACCCAGGGTTTATTTTTAAAACTCAAAGAATAATATAAAGTAAAAAGTCTTTATCCTTTCCAAACCCCATCTTTCTTTTTCAAAGTGAGACAACTGGTATTAAGCTGGAATGTACCTAGTCAGGAAAAGCAGATAAGAACTCAGATGTCAATATTACCTTCCTATCAGGTGGCAGAAGAACAAGCTTCTCTGAGCCATGCAGAGCAAGTTAAATCACAAGGCTGTTACAGTGTACAGTAGTGAAGATAAATTACCTAATTGCCTCTTGGACTAGTTTATTTATAGGGACCTAATATCTGTTATCTATGCCTCTTATCCTTCATGCAAAAGAAACCAAAACATAAATCAGTAATGGGCTAAAGGAGATGACTTCATCAGTTTCTGCTTCATTTCCATGACCTTTTTTCGCTGTATAGCATTTCTGAGTGAGGATTTTTACTGGATCAGGAGACCCACTGAAATCTGTAAGTTATTGCTCTATGTCTGTGGCATGATCTGATCCTTCCTGCTTTTATGAGGTTTTGTTTTAAGCAATAGACCTGGAATTCTTTTTCAGCAAAATTTAACATCTGAAACAGAAACATCAGTAACATTACTTAATTGTGGAAAAACTTATAGAGGCCTCTAAATTTTAAAAGTATGATATAGTCTCAATTACCTTAAAATGAGTAATCCTAATGACCTAATTAGGACTGCTCACATGTTCTTATATTTAAGAATGGTCATTAGTCTCTAAAGGATTAAGACCGGCATTTGTTCCTGTGTTCAGTTTGGTTTGTGTTTAATTGAATTAAGAAATATACAAATGTTTTAGCCATCTGTGAGGTTTTTGTCCCTTGATTGAGGTAGTTTTTGCTGTGTAGGGATAATAATTGTTACAAGAAAAAGAAATAAAACAATCTATTTTAAGCATGATTAAGAAAAGAAATAGTCTGTAGTACTTTTCTGAATAGAAGAGGGGGTGAAAAATCTCTCCCAAACAAATTGGTTATGTAGGTGGATATTTACCATAGTGCTATACTTTTCCATATTTGCACCTGTGTGTTGTCAGGCAACAGATGATTCAGATAACATTGTGGGGTTTTTTAACCCCCATCTGCATATCTCTGTTTTATCTTTTCACCTTCCTTACAGTGTTATGTGGCGCTGTATAGAATTTGAAGAGCTTTGCTACTAAATTTTTTTTTAAAATCCAAACTGTTTGCATTACTAGACTATAGCCAGTGATGATAGCATTTGAATAATGTAGGGTTTTTAACCACGATAGGAGTTCTTGTTATTTTTTCCTCTATTTTATTATCTATTTCTTCTTTTTAGCAATTTTTCTTCTGGATTAGTAATAATTAGATATTGTAAGCAACAAAATACTGGATTAACTCACTTTGCATCTTTGGAAGATGTTTGAGGTAAACATACCTCAAATGGCAGAGAAGGACTTGGGGGTCCACATAGATGAAAAGCTGGACATGACTCAGTAATGTGCGCTTACAGCCCTGAAGGCCAACCACATTCTGGGCTGCATCAAAAGCACCATGGCCAGCAGGTCAAGCGAGGTGATTCTCCCCCTCTATTTTGCCCCCCTGAGACCCCAACTGGAGTGTTGTGTCCCGCTCTGGGATCCTCAGCACAAGAAAGGCTTGAATTGGGCAGTTTGAATGTAAATGCTCTGGGCAGCAGGAAAGTATGAAACTTATGTTGGACTGAGAACTCCAGTTCTTCACAGAAGCTTCGCTATCTCAGCCGTACTCCAAATTCTTATGCAGTATACTTACAGAGTTTCATATACAGTCTTCTGCAACTTTTCAGGAAACTGAAGACCTTTCATTTCTAACAGGTTACTTCTGACAATAAGTTAGGCCAGAGAAGAGCCATTTAAGATATGCATGGCACTAATCTGCCCATTTGACCTAGAAATGAAATGCCTTGCAGTACTTTTTCATGAATCAATTCAGCAGCCAGAGCTCTAAAATCATGCAAGGGAAATATATGTCTCTTTCACAGAGACATTCTGCACATTCTTGGTTGAGAAGGCATGACAGTAGATCCCTTCCCTTGACTGAGCATTGTTTTCCTATATAACTATCAATCTGATTTTGTGAAAAAATTCATATTGTAAGAAAAATGAGAATTATTGGAGTTGATCAGTTCTTTAGGTTGAATTTGGACATCTAAAGTACTTGTATTCTTGAAGATTCTTGGTCCATGATGCCTCCTAAATAATTAGGGGTTTCGATATTGTGGGTGTTGAGGTCTCTGTATGCCTAGGAGCTAAATCTCATGGAATGACTGTCTCACTGAATTCACCCTTGCTGGACTGCAGTGCAGATGCAACTGTAGTAAGCTGTTGCCAGCATAGCTCCAAAGATTTAGATGTTGCATATTATCTTGTTCTGAGGTAAAATATTTGATCTATCTCAAATCCTGAATTTCATGAAATTTGGTTTTATGACCAACCAGATTGTCATCTCTTTTACAGCTATTTATGAAATCCCAGTAGTATTTATTTTTCACATTAATTTAATTACTTAACTGATTTAAAGATTTAATTTTATTTCATTTGTTGAAATTTTGTCTCATTTTAACAGATATGTTGTTCCTTCTCCGTCAAATGTTTAAGTGTAATTCAGATCTGATACATTAGAATGTTTATAAAACTGATAAATAGGATGCATTATTTCAATAAATGAGAAGAGTGGAGTGAATTTTTGTTGCTTATTTAAAATGCTTAATAAGCTTTCTATAATTGCCTTTGGTTTCCGAAACATAAGCTTATTGATATAATAAGAAGTTAACCTATTTGAATACTAAACAGTGGTGCATGAGCTGTTTAACTTCATTGGTGCTTCAAGTTTGTATTTATATTTAATGTTGAATACATGAATCCTCCCGAATGTTGAGTACGGTTCCCCAACATTTGGGAATAGATATGTGAATTTCTTTCTACCTGGTTGTCACCAAGTTTTCTTCCATTATTTCCTTTTGTACTAATCAAGTACATTGAGAACAATTTATTTAGGTGAAGTGTCTAGAAGGGAGTATTTTTCTGTTGTGCAAATCATTTCTCCCACCATAACAGTCTCTTTGATTAATATTACTTTGATAAGTTTCTCATTAATGAAGCTCCTTTTATAAATTATGAAACAATTTAAGAAAGCCTTTTGACTTTATGGAATTGTATCCAAGACTTTATTAATATTAAGCTTTAATGCCTGTCTATTAAGAGTCTTTAAGCAGAATTTAACATGTTGGGATTGCAAGAATCGATATAGAATGATATAAAAGTGTCCGAAAATAAATCATGTAGAACTAGGAGTAAGTACAGCGTATTCTTAAAACCTCTCTCTTACATATTAATGGTTTATACCTTGATGGTCTACAAAAAAGGAAAAGACACTGTGACCCACAGCCATGGAGTATAGTAAGTAACAACAGCACATTCCCCATGCCACAACTCCTCAGAAGATGTTGGTCATTTTCCAGCAATGCAAAATCATCATTGGATGAGACAAGCTAGACAGTCTCAATATCTCTATGAAGACAAAGAGAAGGCTGTGTTTTGTCTGAAGCACTTGGCCTTCAGAATTACTTTGCTAAGTTCGCCCACCTTGATTTCCTGAAAAGAGATAATTTTTTTAATTCCTTTTTTTTTCAGGCCAAGTCAGAACTGTAGTGTCAGAAAATCTGGTAGCACTATAGGTATGCTTATGTATTATCACAAATAGTGATATTAGTCTCTCTTTTTTAACATCAACTGTCTTTCCAAAATAATTACCTGCTAAATTGTGGATAAATGTGTCCTAGGGCTGTTTTTTTCTTTGATGTTTATTTGTTTGTTTATTTTATGTTGGGTTTTTTTGATTAGTTGGTTGTTTTTGTTGTTTTTTTTGTGGGGGGGTTGGTTATTTTTTGTTATTGGTATTGTTTTCTTTTTAAAATGTAAAGTTGTTCAATGCTGTCAATGAATACAAAAGTGTTTTTTTCTTTCTAAATGTATGCTTATGCCTTGTATAAAGCATTTTAATAAAAAACATAAGGACAGACTGCTCTTTACACACTTCTAAAGGCTGACTTTATGGAAGGAGAGTAAAGACAGGTAGCAAGCAAACTGCAAAATTTTGCTTCACTCTCAGACTGAGTTTCCATTTGAAGATGGTTATTGCCTTGACTGTATAAAGTGAACTGCATCCACTATGGCGATCCATTGAAGCTACTGAGCTGCTTTGTTGCCTGCATTGCTCCTGGGCTTTCTTTTTTTCTAGTTCTCTATATCGCAAGAAGTATTGATAATTTTGAGGTTTATGCAGGTTCCTTAATGCATGGTTCACCCAATAAGTACACTGATGCAGTCTCAGTCTACGATGTTTTTCCAGTTAGCTTAGTACATGTACAGCCAAAGCATAATGACCTACAGCCTTCACTCAGTCTATCATTTTGACTTCAGAATTTTTCTTTTGCCTTCAGGCAGTCCATTATCCTTGGACATTATGCATGTGGATCTTAGACTCCTAATATCTAGGCACAGTGATGTAAAAAGGAACAGAATCAATTTGTGCTTGGCAGGTCTCTTCTGTGTTTCTGTCTAGAGGGCACAAGCTTGCACAGTACTAATTCCAGCTTTATTTTTATAACAACATCTCATTCTCAGAACTTAACACAGTTATCCTTGACTGACAAAAAGCTGAGGTAAATAAACTTTACTGTTTCAAAGATTTTAGATTTCTCTTATTGGAATTGTTATATTTAAGCAGGCCTTGTGAACCAGTTATCCAAACCACTACTCCAGCAAAATGCTGCAATTGAGCAGCGTGTGTGTGAAACCTCTTCTCAGTGAAAATGATGGCAACACTTATTGTGGGCTGTAATATGTGGGCATCTCTTTAAGCAGACTGCAGTGAAATGTGGATTTTGGGAGCTGCCAGTGCTTTATGGGGGTGATCTTGGCATATGCCTGTGAGATCATTAGTCACACCAAAAGTTTCATGAGAGGAGGCTCATGAGATTCTTATCTTGGATGAGCGCAGAATTTGAGAAAGGTGATGATTTATTCTGGTACCAAGAAGGCAGGAAACGAGGACATCAATCTTTGCGTTTTTCAATATTTTCTATGGCAAGAAGTAGGCCAAAAAATACAGGGCATAGAACAGGGAGAAGTAGGAGATTTATTCATTAATTGATAATCATGTGTTTTGGCAGTGTATTACACTAGCCTCATGCTCCCAGGCCTCTGCTGATCATCCAGAGAGGTATGAAAATAATTGCTTTTTCCTCCTCGAAGCTTAGAAAAATGTTGCCAAACTGGTTTTCAAAACTTCCATAAGTTTTGGGAGAGAAAGCTGGGACATTTGGAAGACTGCCTGCAAATTAAATAAAAGCACAAATTCCTGGTACAGAAACCACATAATCAATTATTGATTCATTGATAGAGCTGCAGCTTTTCTGAATGTGTTTGCTCACTCTTTAGGCTTAGTTTCTGACAATTTTATTGGAACTGAGCTAAAACAGGGCTTAAAATCTCATCTAAGAACAATTTGGAGATGTAACCTGGTTCTTTTTCTCTCCATTGAATGGAAGGAAAACACAGGTAAAACGAACAGGACATTTTGGACGTGGTAAATTCAGACCAACATGTTGTGTTCTAGCCCTAGGAGTTGCTAAGGATTCTTCATATTCAGAAAAGTGATCTTCATATTTAGGGTAGCTGAAAACCAATCCGTACTGCTCCAAAAATATATGAGCAGGTTTCAGGTGAACAACGGAAAATATTTTTTAATTATCTCAAAAGGTTTTGTAAGGGACTGCACAAACCTGGTCATGCCCTCCAGTAAGCACTCCTGAGACATTCCACATCCCCATGGTTCCCCAGGGTGGTAGAGCCTCTGTCTGAAGGGATACTCCACACAAGCAGTGTCTCTCCTGCTCCAGGCAACTGTGTTTTTAGAAAGTTCCACATGTAATTTCTGTTTCAAAAACAGAAGCCTCCCTGGTCAAGTAACAGTATGAACTTCTGAGCACTACCTAAGATTCTAATATCTAAGATTCATCTGACTGTCATTACTGATACTTTTCTAGCATTGTAATTAGTGTCTTACAGAACTGTAGAGTTTGTCTCTGAGGAAGACAGAAGACTGTGAATAGGGTAATTCTGAGCTCATTTAGACATTTGAAATCAAGAATGCCTTTGTTTCTTGTTTTTCTTCAAATAACAGCCTTAGGGAAAAGTTCTTTCCACCACCTTCCATTTGTCAAGTGAGGTTTTTCATACCAGAGACTGTTCACTACATGGATTTAGTATAGCTAAAACAATATGTTTTGCAAAATTTGACAAACAGTTTTTGTGAAGGTGATGACATTGAAGCTCATCTTCCTCCTTGGTGATGCAGTCTTGCTTAAATTCTTGTTTGGGTAACTACATTAGTGTTTTATTGATCATCAGGATATCTTTCTGTATTTTATGAAATGTTGTTTGTTTGAGTTTTTTAAACCCCTTTAGAAATAACATACTAGGTTTACACTGAGGGAGAATATCAGACAGACACGTAGTGTGATAAGCAAGTGTTAAGATCAAATAAAAACTTGCAAATACACAGTGCTTTCAGATTTATATAGTGAAGCTGAAAGATGGTTGTATTGTCCTTAGCAGAAGTTGAAACAGTTTAGGCTGAGGTAATAGTTTATGAATAAGGATTAAAGAAGAAAATTAAAGAGGGGAAAAATAAGGCATAGAATTTTCAACCCCAGCTAATTTAGAAAGTTTGCTTTTTAGGCAGTCAACTACACAACTGCAATGTAAACCCTGAATGGAGGGGAGGAAACTCCCAACTTTGACAATCTACTGGACTTTAAGCCAAATAAACCAGTGCTGCTTCATTCACCTCCAGTCTTTTTCTATTAGATTAATAAATGTCTTTCCCTCTTTTCTCATCTGAACCTGAAGAGTGAAGCTGATCTGGCAATGAAGTTGTTCCTCTTATGCCCAAGGTTTAGAGATTTTAGAATTCCTTAGAATTTGAGAATTTATTGCTGTTTTACAACCCTAGAGTATTTAGTGTTAATGCAGAAGGCTTTGCTTAACATCCATGAACCCTTCTATCTGTGAAAAAATATGCAAAACTTTTAAAGAAGTGGCAAACACTCAAGTTAGTCAAGTCCCTCTGTGATTACAAGCTTCTGTCAATAGTGATTCAAGTCCCTAAAATAGCACTCCACTGTCACCAGTGCTAAATAAGGATCTAAATACACTTGTTTTCTCCTTGTCGTACTTCCCTTCTTCTATAGTCTCATGACTGTGGAGGCTGATCTTTGTCTTTTGCTTTTGTGTTTTGTTTTGTACGGCAGTGTATTCAGCTGCCTGCTGTCCATTTGGTTATATTATCCAGCTGTATCCTGTGTGATTTGCCTCTTGATGTGCTGCTTGCTCTCAGGCCAAAGAGCACAGTCTTTAGAAAGTGGACATTACCCATTTGGCAGGTGCATTAAAACAGATGGAGTTCTCTTTGATTTCTTCTGGCAGTGCAAGACTCTTGCATCAGTTTTTTTTCTGGGTCATTTTGGTTTTGATGGGGTCTTGCCAGCTAACCTTAAGCAACTCCTGGTAGCAATAGACTATGTTGTGTTTCTGCCTTTTTGAAAGTCCAGAGCAGGACTGAGAACCCTGAAGAATTACTTCTCTGGCAAAATATTTGGTGGGTCATAGTGTGTAAGCACATATGAGTTTAAGAATCTCTCTGGACTTGGTAAATTAATGCAATAGACACAATCTGTTTGTGCCCTGATGTTCATTTGAGATCATGACTTGTATGTGTTAGGATATTACCACCACATAAGTAGGAGCTTTTGTGCCACAGGGATTACATTCATTCGGTGAGAAAGGGACACAGAGGTTCAATGACTTGCTCAAGTATATAGCAATCACTAAACTATGAACTTCTACCTTAACTGATGCCAAAGTAAGTTCTGCTGCTATTTCATTGGGGTTAGATATTCACTCAAGGCACTCACGTCGTCTCAATTCAGTGGCCCTCAATGTCATACAACAGGATCCATCAATGGCAACCTGCCTGGACTGAAATGCAGCAGCTGCTTAACACTACCCCATTTAACTCTGCATGTGGTTCATATTAGAAAGAAAGAACATTCCCAGCCAACTGAAACTGGAGGGAGAAATTTAGCTAAAAAAAATGTAATTATCTAAATTAGAACTCTGGCCAGATTTACTAGACAAAGACAGTCAAGGGAAGCGTGACAAACAGAACCAGTCACAGCCTGGGTTTCATATCTTCACTGTGCCACTGCCTCTGATCTCAACCAAATCCTTTCTACTCTTATTTTCTTCAAAACTTGTAAAATTTTCTAATTTTGCAAAGACTGAGGTAATTGAAAGCTTCCCTTGCTAATTACTGTCTCAGACAGGGCAGGCAGGCATCCTTCTGGTGTTACCATGACATCCTGTGAAGCAGAACAAGTACAAAAGACTGATTTTCTGGGGAAGAAATGTCTTCTAGCTCCATCTAGAAAAGTGCTAGTACTGTCTTCTCAATGTCACTATTACAGGTGATGGATTCATTGCTCCAGGCTATTTTTTATTTTTATTTATGTTCCTGTTATGATGGTTATTTTTTCCCCAAAAGACACATGTTTAAAAATCACCATCCTGTTTTTAGTTTTAAAGTTGATGGGAATGAAACTAAAAATTCTTCTAAAGAAGTGCTGTTTAAGAGAGCATAGATCTAGGAAGCTTTAACTATTTTATGACCAATGAGTGACAATGGCTATGGAGCTTCATCTTTTGGTGCCTTGTTCCCCTTTAGAATGTCCATAAAGATAATGACCTTTATAATACACTTTGAGAAAATATTCCCATTAAAGCACTGTGTAGGAAGAAGCAATTATAATTGAAGTCTAGATTTTTTATTAGCAGGAGTAATGAAATATTTTGTTAAGAGCAACCCATATGAAATTCTGTGTTTCTCCAGTGAGGATTAAACCTCAGTTTAAATAGAAATAAAAGGTATTTATTTCCTCCACTCCCTATGTTAAGAAGGGTAGACTGGTGAGTACAATGATACTAATTTTTAGCGTTAGCAATTTGAATGCATCTGTTCACGGCATACTATTTTGCTTTTGTACCGAGAAATCTCAGTACAGATACTGAGGACAGGATATCTATTTCTTACTCTCTATCTGGTATAGAGAGCACTTTCATCATCGTGTATTGATCTTACTAGCCAGATGCCTCTTGAGTGATATCTTGATTGATACTCATGAAGCTTATTCCATCTCAGAAAATTCATTTAGTTATCTCAGGGTTTTTTTGTGTGATTAAGACAATTTGGTCACTGATTTGGTATTTTTAAACAAAAGTGTAGTTAAGGCTGCTTCTACTCTGCTTTCAAACAGCAATGTACAGTGAGAGTGTACTGTTGTGTGTATGGCAAAAAAAGATGCTTAAAGTAACGTAAGGGTTACAGAACAACTACATTTGAATTTCATTGCTATAGTGCTTCACAGGGACAGCATGTAGCTGAAAATTCAGGAGCAAAGCAGAGCTTCTGAAAGTTTATAATGCAAATTGATGTGAATGTAAAAGCAGATTTGAGAACAGGCTTACTGGGTTCTTCCTCTCTCCAAGCTTGATATGTGTTCTTATGCAAAGTACTCTTTTCTTGTGATTCTACCTCACAGCATCTGTCTACCTGTAATTACCTGCCCAACTTTTTCTGATGTTCTCTTTATAGACCTTTTCTGTGTGTACAAAGGACTTTTGTATTAATTGATAGTTGTCATGCTGTTGCATTGTTTTGCAGCCAGACCTGTTTATACTTTCAATAAAAATTAGTACAAAACAGTTAAGTCAAAGATTTAAGACCTTCACTGCTTATAAATAAAAGTCTTGATATTAAAAAAACCTCAAAAAACCAAACAGACAACACAAATGATACTGGTTTAACCTTTCATATACTGTCTAACTGTCTCCCATTGTTTTGCAAAGTTGCTTAATTTCCTTTTCCATTTAGCAAGAGCATTCCCTCATGAAAATACAATTACCTCCATCTGAGTGGCAAGGTTTTATTCATCTGATCTTGGTATGATACAAAATTCAGTTCAAACTTCTAGTGAGAGGTCTGATTGAGCAGAACAGTTTTAATCTGCACTGAACTGTGTGAAATCTGAGTTGGTGACATAATAATAAAATTATTCCTCCATCATCTTTGTGAACACCTGAAATCACTGACTCGTTGTGCAGAGGCCAGCTTCAGTCTTTGGTGACCTGTAACAGACATGACCCAGCAACCAAGCAGCAAAAGTTTTATCCAATTAAAAATCCCCTGAGTCATCCAGTCTTTTTAAAATGAAGACTCTAAATAATAGATTGCATGAAGATAGATAACATTCTCAGCATCCACTTTGTTCCAGTCTTCAACACAAAAGGAAGAAGAGAAAGAAGATGGGAGTCGGCTAAGTGAGACAGATGGGAATGAGAGTCTGGAATATGAGGAAATAGACTTAATAAGCAGCAAGTAAAAGAATGCTTCAATAATTTAAAGTATCTATAAATCAGTGAGAACCCAGTGACATTTAACCAACAGTTCATGAGGAAGAGCAACAAGAACTGTTATGATCTGTCAGCTGTATTAGAGGACGGATAGAGTACAAGTGAGCTATCAAGAAAGAGTGAAGTAAATAGCAAGTATGCTCTAAGAATTTTTTTTAACTGCAGGAAGCAGAAGGCTTCCCAAACTATAAGCCATTTGCTTCACACTAAGAAATAATGTATTCTGCATACGTATGAAATTTCAATTGCTACACTAATTATCGAAACAATCTCTAAGCATCTCTTAGTACAGACAAAAGTTTTCTTATGTATACCCTTAAGCTTTTGTTGTAATTGTTGGAGTGTTTTTCCTGGAGAAGTGACAAATATGCTCATGTAATTTTTTAGTGTCACTTCTATGTGCACCAATTGTATCTGGTTTTAATATCAGCCTCAGCTTTCCTGCTAGAATGTATAAATCTGCAAGCAGATACATAATTTCCCCCTTTTCACTAGGAAGATCTTTAGACGAGTTTTTATTCGGTTTGTTGAACGATAAGGAAGAATGGCTCCCTTCTCCAGGGAACATATTGATTGCTGAGTGAGTTTGCTTCTACCTGAATAAGCAGCCTTTGAAGAAAGTGAAATTGCAAACTGGGGAAAGAATTTCAGAAAGACAGGATGTCCGCTTATGTACAAGTTACTGACTGGATATATTATAGGTGGTGTTTGTTCACAGTTCAGCTGTAAAGGACTTCATATCCAGAATTAGCAGTCCTGTCTACAAGAGAACACAGTATTTCTGATGTAGTAGAGAGTGACATGAGTCTTAAGAAACAAAATAGTTAAAGTACTGAAGTAGAGGAGGTATTTGGCCAGTAATTTGAGTGGATAAGGTTTTAAATGTGGTAGTGATTTCATTTTCATGATCCTAGCATATCGTGGCACAGATTGAAAGAATGGAGCAGCTGGAGCTGAATTGCTCTCTGGACACAGAAAAAGAGAATGGAGCCAAATAAGTATGGGTCTGTTGTCTCTGGAAGTCCTTACTCTTTTAACTGTAAAGAGCCTCAATGTGATGATCATAATGGCATAATGCAGAAGATCACTATGGAATAAGGTTCCTGGGCAGAGTTTGGGACCTTCATTGAAATGATTTGATGCTGTTCTACTTCTATTAAATGTTACCTGTATTAGATTAAATTAGATAGTATTTGCAATTATTTTTCTTTAAATGGAATTGGATTTCTAGAATAGTGGCTTCAGTCTGTGAGTGTATTCTAAAATAAGAAAGTGAAATAAGTTTGCGATGCTAACCACATATGTATATATAAATACTTATTTCATCATGAGAAAAAATATTGTTCTAGGAATTAGATGGAAATCTGCATTGACATTTTTGGGATTTCTCAAAGAAGCATTAAATCTGAAAAATTTAATAAGATTAAAGCTATATGTCTCTGGGTCCTCCTAATTGTAGTCATGATACTTATCATGTACATTAACTATATTGCTATTCTGAGTTATGTAGTTATAGCAGGACTATAACTGAAAGAAAAGTGAATATACTTAATTTCCAAATGATCTGGTATACTTTAGTTCAAATGGCTTGGGCTTTTAAACAACTAAGTCTGTTTTTTAAATGTATGTCTTTGGACCTGAAAGGAAGAATTTCTTTTAGGGCATAAATTCTCTGTGAAGACATAGAAGGCAAAAGGGACTTAGGCTGGAGTCACACAAAGAAACAGAATGAGTCACAGTGGAATTAGTCTTGTTCTCTGCTGAACTGGGAGACAGCGCTGTGTATATTCAAAATTAAGGTGGATTCCAGTGCTTTTCTGAATTTGATCTTGATGTGTGGTCTGAGGTGCTGAACCACGTATAGAGGGTTGTCTGTATGAAACACTTGTCCAGTGTTTAGGACAATGGTCTCCTAACCCCTGACTGTGCCCAATAAATGTATAGTTTCACGGTGGTGATGAGTAACTGGTAGGAATAGACTTCTTGGTGTCATTTTTATGAAAACCTCTTAAAGTTTATTATTTTTTCACAGTAAAAAAATCCTGTTTCAGATAAATGTATCAATTTTTAATGCATAAATCTTAGCTGCATTCCACTAATGAAACAAATCCTCTGTCAATTTCTTTCTTTTCTAGAAGTCCATTACAGTTCTCATTTAAACCTTTCAGTAAATGATTCATAATTACTTCAGTTCCAGGAGTATTCATTCTTTACCTTGCATAGAATTATTACAATGAAACCTTTGGATTTTTTAATATTAAGGATAAATTATTTTTTTCCCATGGATCAAGTGTATTAAATTTTAAATCATTTATTGCAGTTGCTTTTACAAATTGAGGCATAGCTTCCATGATTCAATTTCTTAGACAAGGCAAATTATTATAGTATTAATTCATTCTTTGTATAGGATTTGTCCTAATAGATTTCTCCTATTTTGTCTTTTGATCACAAGTGACAAATTAGAGAGGGATACATTTTTATTTATTTCTTTATTCATATTTGCTATGGGACAAAAGAAGCTTTAAAGCCTTCTTATTTGTGATTCAACACCAATTTAATGGGGCAATGAACTGTAAAACAAAGTTAAAATTCCTCCTTATGCAGTCAATATGTAATAATGAACACTGAATTACAAATTGAAATATGAAGACCTGCAGACCTCTACCTGGCAGGTGATTCTTTTTTTACCTGAAGAAAAACAATGAAATGAAAGTGTGTGTGAGGGGAAAGCCATTTTTATAGATTGTTAGGATCCTAAATTGTACTCTTCATCTACTTTAACTTTTCAACACGGCTTCTGCGGATCTTCTTGCTGGCTGAGCAGTAACAGCTTAAGGTATCCACAAAAGTGGCTTTGATGTGCTCCTCTTAACGTTTCCACGACCTAGTTAGTGTTCCCTCCAACACTGAGACATAAAGACCAAAAAGACCATATTTGTATGCTTGAATTAATCTTTACTTGAAGCTTTTACCAAGATGGGGAAACATGGAGAAATGTTATTCCATGATGAAAGACATGTAGCATGGAACTGACAGGAAAGTTATTTTGCCCAAGTGTGGGCTGCAGCTCTCCAGGTGATCTTAAAAGCATGTCAAAGACAGCAGCCTCACTGGGCAGGACTAATCCCACCAGTGCTACATTTAAGATTTTCCGAGGCCCCTCTATTCCTCACGTCACCTCTTGCCATAGGAACATTTTCTGTCCAGGGAGATAATGCTTAGAAAGCAATATTCCAGCTGCATCTGCAATACTTGTCTTAGTAGAAACATTCTCTGCCTAACATCAAATAAGTTTCAGGATTTTTTTTTTTAAAATGTGATTTAAAAACGTGCAGGTCTGAGGATAAAAAAATTTATTGCACAACATTCTCCTTCTGTTTCCCTATTCCTCACTGGGAGAGAGTGCTTTAGTTCCTGTGTTATCTTGCTTCTCTCCCTTGCTGTGATTTAGGCTCACTGGAATAGGAATTTCTGTGCTGCAAACCTAATGACTGTACTGAGGTGTCCCGTATACACAGGACTGGAGTGCTCTCACTCTACTGAGTGACCCACCACACTTACTGTTGGCTCTGCTTTCAGAGCTAGCTGGCTTTCCAGTCTGGGAAGCTGCAGAAGGATGTGCCTTAGCTCAGAGTCAGGATTTTTCCACAAGGCAGTATGAAATGCATCAGTGTTGGTACTTGGAGCTGAAGCCTCAAGTTAAGCACGGTTAGGAAGGAGGCAGGTTAAATACAGCCTTTCAATTCCTTTTGTAACTTGGACACAAATACCCAAATGCAGAAGGATTAGGGAATGTACATGTGATCTCTTCAGCAGTGCATATACAAGGAAAAGAGCTAATGTTGGAATAACGATTCTGAGTATTTGTAAAACAGAGTGTACTCACTTCCAGCCTGGCCATGACCTCTCTACCTGATGGAATAAGGACATTACTTCATGCAGATAAATACTGATTATTTGAATCTTGAGAGACAGCTTTGAATCTCCTCTGGCAAGCACCCTTCAGCAACTCTAGTGTATTTTTATTCTCCCAAATCTTTCACTTTTAAGAATTATTCTTTCACGTGGGTATACTTCACCCATCATATTAATTATTTATTGCTCTTTAAGAACCAAGAGTAGGCTTGAAACTGGTTTCTCTACAGAGGACTGCAAAGGGAAGGACTTGAATAGTCCTCCTCAGCTCACAGTGTGAGACCAGCTTAGTGAATATTTGATTTGCTGAGGGAAATAGAAGTGCTCTCTTAGATGTTTTAATTGGAATCAGTACAGGCAGCCATGTCTGCATTTAAGGTTGCCAGCAGATGAAGCTATATTTATAGAAACTTTCAATTCTTTTAACAGTAATGGCAGGTGTACTGATTTGTTGCTTTTTCAGAATTTGGGAGAAATGAGCTTCCAAGAGGGATACTAAATAATTCTTTCCCGTACACTTTAAGGGATATTTTTCTTTCAGATACTGTTGGTCAGGTTGTCACAGGTGGTCATTGACACTGAGCAAGATACTCACAAGACCTTGCATTTCCTAGTGACAGTAGTTACCTCTCAGCTAGCAAAGTGGTAGGGCTAAAAGAACAGAGGTTTCTGAGTCAACTGTATCTTTGATTACCAGATCTGTAAGTACAATAGAAACTCATAAATAAAATTTAAGAAGCACACAAGGGTTTTGAACTCCTGCAAGAATTTTTGTTCAGGCAGAATACTGAACTTACAAATTCATATGAACAATTCAGAGATCCCAATGTCTCAGAATGAGATGCTGGACATGGCACTTGAATGTACTAGAAATCTCTGAAATGGGATTTGCTTGGGCATTGAGGCCATTGTAGTGATAAGAAGTCCAGTGCACCCTGGAGCATTGTTATATGCGATTAGGATATAGTATAGAATCACCTGAATGATTGAGACTGGAAGGAACTTCTGGAGGTCATCTGGTCCAACCTTCCTGCTCAGGCAGGACCACCTAGAGCTGACTGCCAAGGGCTATGTCCAGGTGTTTTTTGAGTATCACCAAGGAGGAAGACTTCACAATCTCTCTGGGCAACCCGTGCCAATGCTTAGTCACCCTCACAGTAAAAAATTGTTACTTGATGTTCAGATGGGACCTCCTATGTTTCAGGTTATGCTCATTGCCTCTGATCCTGTCAGTGGACACCTCTGAAAAGAGCCTGGCTCATTCCTCTTTGCAGTCTCCTTTTGGGTATTTGTATACATTGATGAGATCCCCACTGAGACTTCTTTTCTGCAGGCTAAACTATACCAGCTCTCTCAGCCTTTCCTTGCAGGAGATAAGCTCCAGTCCCTTTCTCATCTTTGTGGCCCTTCGCTGGATCCTCTCTAGTATGATAAAATCAAAGAAAATATTGAGTTAGAAGGGATCATAAAGTCCAACTCCCAATAGCTCCATCTGTCTCTTGTACTGGGGACTCCGGAATTGGACACAATACTCCAAGTAAGGCCTCACCGGTGCTGAGCAGATGGGAAGGACTCCCCTCCTCAGCCTGATGGCAACACTCCTAATGAAGCCCAGGTTGTTGTTTGCCTTCTCAGCCACAGGGGCACATCAATGGTTTCTGTTCAACTTGGTGTTCCTCAGGAACCTCAGATCATTTTCTGCCAAGTTCCTTTGCAGCTGAGTGGCCCTCAGCATGTGCTGGTGGCTGGGGTTGTTCCTCCCCAGGTGCAGGACTTGGCACTTTTCCATGTTGAGTTTCACTAGGTATCTGTCATCCCATTTCCCCAGCTTGTCAAGGTCAGTCATTTGTTCCAGATTTGTATCATCTGCAAACATTCTGAGGGTACCATCCACCTTATCATCCAGATCATTAAGCAAGATGTTCAACAGAGTCAGACCCAGTATTGACCCCTGGGGTACACTGGTAATGGCCTCCAAGTAGAATTCATGCAACTGATCACGACACCCTGGGCCCAGCCATTCAGCATATTTTTAGTCCACCTAACTTAGAATGGGCTCATCCAGCCCATACTTCACCAGCTGCCGTGTGAGGATGCAATGGGAGACAGTGTCAGAAGCCTCATTAAAACTGAGGTGGACCATATGCACTGCTCTCCCGTTATCTACTAAACCAGTCATTGAAGAAGATTATCTCGTTGGTCAAATAAATGGGTGTCATTGCCTAGACAACTGTGCTTAGAGCAGTCAGAATTATCACCAGCATGTATGAGAATAGACTTATAGGCAATAGGCTGAGACAAGATGTGACCTGGAGCCTCCTGTTTCTTAATAAAGTTAAGTGAAATGAGTGTCATTTCCCCCCTATTAATAATCATTTTTCTTTTTTTCTTTTTTTCTTTTTTTCTTGGTGTTGATGCCACTTAGATCAAGACAGCCCTTTCTTGAAAAAATATACTGAGCGGACAAAATATCTTTCTTATCTTTATCTTAAACATCCGCTTAAGTTGTAAAATATCACAACTTTTTTGGCTAGTTTCTAACAGAGGGATTAAAAGTCTGTTTTCTTAAACTATTGTAGCTTTTGGGCCAAGGGAGCTTTAAGAGCAGGGTCATTCAGCCCTTCTTGTTGAGGGTATTCTGCTTTGGGTAAACAGTCAACTAATTCCCAGCCTGAAGAGATAATACTGCTGCAGCTGGTGATAAGGGCCGTTGAAATACTTGGATACTCATGCCAGTTTAATTGAATATTGAAGGATTTTTACAAAGTAGACAAGACTCAACAAGAGAGAGAAGTTCCTTAAATATTCATCAGGATAAGGTTTAGGGCTTGGATCTGTCTGGGGAATGTCCTAACAGCCAGGCTGCAGAATTCTCCTTTTGCTTTCTCTATTGCTCCCTGAGTAGCCAAATGTTGGTTACAAAACAGAACAACTTAGGAGGCAGACTGTGAGAGAGCTTTTCTTCAGTGCACCAACACACACCTAAGCTCAGACTTCTGTGACAGATCAAGTAGGAAAAGAAGAGAGTATGTTGGCCTCCTACATGCCAGGTGAAGGCTCAGATCCTTCTGGATGTGAAAGGTGGCATCTCTTTCTCAGGTGCTTTGTGTGGGATTATATGTAATTTGACAGTATTCTACAGTCAAATTGTGTCAGAAGTCTATAAGTGTCTAGGTTGTGCATCCCATAGGGCTGAGGAATTGCTAAAGCCTAGGTATTACTCAGCTGCAGATGTACTGATAATATTGGAAATTTAAAAGGCAAAGAAAGTAGCTTTTCAGAAGTCAGTTTTCCTAAATGATGGCTTTCAGCAACCTAAGTGGGTTTTGGGGCTTCATGCCCTCTTTGGAAATTTGTCCCTAATACATCAGGTCTCTTTAACGGAAAGTGTTCTTAAGTAAAGTGTCAGAACACTTTCATTTTTTTGAGGAAAAAAGAAATTAATGAAAGGAATTCTTTTTTTCTGTTAGTGACATGTTTATCATATTTCTAGGACAAATTTTGTGTCATGATTGCTCATTGAAAACAGGGTCTAGGACACAGAGCTAGCTAATAACTATGATTTCTGAAGCCGTGATAAAAAAGAACTACTTGGATAGGGATGTTTTCAAAAGAGTGGTGACACTGAGTAGAAAATGAAATGTCAAATTGACCCAGGTCTTTTTTTCTTCATTAAATAGAGCTTCTTAAGATCACATTAGTCAAGATATCATTGATTACATGAATCCTTATTAAAACTTGTTAAAAGCTTACACTTTGCAGACAATCTCGTTGAAGGTTGCTGACACAAAAGCACAAATCCTTCTCACTCTCAGCAAGCAAATTTCCACACAGATCTTAAAAAAAAAAAAAAAAAAAGGGAGGAAAAAGTAAAGAAAATAGCAGCATATTAAATGGTATGCTGTGCATAACTATTCTTTGGCAGAGGGGCAAAAATCAGCAGCTTTAAGTCATTCATATAGCAAACCCCTACATATGTAATTACAATTTCTCTCCATTCATGTATTTTGGGTCATTTATTTTGATTCATATTTTCTTTAGTTAGATTGCAAACTATGTGGATCAGGGGCTATGTCTCATATGTGTCTATGAATTTGGCTCTTATGTAAATTGACTTTTGATAACCTTCTGTGATGACATGACATGATGAGTTGATGAGGGGAAACCAGTGGATGTTGTCTACCTTGACTTCAGTAAGGCTTTTGACATTGTCTCCCATAATGTCCTTGTAGGTAAGCTCAGGAAATGTGGGTTAGTTGAATGGCCAGTGAGGTGGATCAAGAACTGGCTGCGTGGCAGAGCTCATAAGGTCATGATCGGTGGAGTAGAATCCAGTTAGAGGCCTGTAGTTAATGACATTCGCCAGGGATTGATACTGGGTCCAGTCTTATTCAATTTGTTATCAATGACCTGGATAAAGGGACAGAATGTACCCTCAGCAAGTTTGCTGACAATACAAAACTGGTAGAAGTGGCTGATACACCTGAAGGCTGTACTGCCATTTAGCAGGACCTTGATAGGCTGGAGAGTTAGGTGGAGAGAAACCTAATGAAGTTCAATAAGGGGAAGTGTAGGGTCCTGCACTTGGGGAGGAATAGCCAGTATAGGTTGGGGGTTGACCTATTAGAGAGCAGCTCTCCTGAGAAGGAGCTGGTTCTCTTGGTGAAGAATAAGTTGACCATGAGCCAACAGTGTGCTCTCATGGCCAGGAGGGCCAAAGGTATCCTGGGGTGCATCAGGAAGAATGTGGCCAGCAGGCTGAAGGAGGTGATCCTCTCCCTCTAGTGAACCCTAGTGAGGCCACATCTGGAGTATTGTGTCCTGTTCTGGGCTCCTCAGTACACAAAAGAAAAGGAGTTACTGGAAAGAGTCCAGCAGAGGGACACAAAGATGATGAGGGGTCTGGAGCATCTCTCTTATAAGGAGAGACAGCAGAACCAGGGCCTGTTTAGTCTAGAGAATAGAAAACTGAGAGGGGATTTCATTAATACACATAAATGTCTCAAAGGCAGATGCCAAGATGATGGTGCCAGACTCATTTCAGTGCTGCCCAATGACAGGACAAGGAGTAATGGTCATAAACTAAATCACAAGAAGTTCCACCTCAACATGAGGAAAAACGCTTTTACATTGAGGGTGTCAGAGCACTGGAACAGACTACTTAAATTATAGAGTGCATAGGTAATGTTATTCATCAAAGACAAAAATATTTAAACCTGGTCCTTGGCTTTTAGGCAGTCTGCTAAGACAAAACTCACATTATTGAAAGTTACACATGGGTAAAGGGAAAATGAAGATTTGATAAATAAAATTATTCTTCTTCTGTGCTCTAGAGCTACATTAATTTCCTTCTCATACTGTTGTGCCCAGGAAGATATGATGAAAGTAGTGGTAAAATTAAGTGTTCCTTATATTACTGTATAAAATCCCACATATACCTATGTGTGTGTTTGAGGGTAAAGAAAAAAGTCTGTCAAGCGGTATTGCTACCTTTGTGTGTCTGTTCTATTTCAGTTGTTAGAAAAAGAGTATCGTACAGAGAAATTTATGAAAACAGTGCTTTGAAAAGGAAAAAAATGGTGAAAAACTTATTTTAACTTTTTCATAGAGAGCAACTTTCTCCTCATGCTCAAGAGAAGACAAACAGCTTCTCTTTGTCTAATTTATTTTTTAAAGAGAGTATACTCCATAGGAATTATAAAGTAATATTTGGATTATTAAAAAAACCCCAACAAAGTCTGTGTACTCGTTTATATTGTGAAACTTAAAAATGTGGTTGTAATTAGTCAAAATAGTAAAAGAAGGGCACAGAAAAAATACATTTCTATATAGATGTTACAGTGCTTTCATGTCCTCTGAAAAATTTGGATGACATTGTCCCTTAGCCCACCTATTTTTTCATGTTGCTTAGCATCAAAGTTCTATGTTTAGCCCAAGTTTCCTTATTGCTCCTTTTTACTTTGCCTTGGTAGTCATTGTAGGGTGGCACTGGAGTCTGTCTTTTGGTCCTTCCTCATCATCCCATCAGTGCAAGGGCTGTGTTCACAGCAAGGACAATGTAGCCAGGGCATCCTTGTTTCTCAAAACTTTGAGCTGAACTGGAACCTCTGAATACAGAAGAGAATGTTACAGCACTCTGCCTACTGATCTGAGAGCCCAGAGAACTCTGAACTACTTTAGGACCTGTACATCACTATGCAGCAGTAGATGCACTCAGCATCTTGGTGAAATTTGGTTTAAGCAGTGAAATACCAAAGAGATTTTCCACAGTGTCTGAATTGCTGCTTGCTATGTGTTGCCTATTTTTATGATTATGTGTTACTAATCCATTGGTTCTGCTGTCATAAAGAAAAATCCCAAAAGTTTTACCTATGGCACTTTGTTTGCATAAAGTACTGGGAAATGAAACTGACTCTTCTTTTCTTGGACATCTTGTTATTCTACATATTTCTTCATCCTTGTCAAAATATCAGTAAATAAAAAACCCATTTAACTGTTAAAATATAAACAAATCAAACACATTACAGACTCTCTTGTTATGGTTCTAAAATCATTTGGGCTTGAAATTAAGATTGGCAAGACATGACTGCATTTAGTAAAGAGAAAATGAAGTATTAATTTTTCTATTTTTCAGTATCCAGTCTGCAATTTGAATATCTAATCAGCTTCTTCTGTAACCTCTAACTGATATAAGACTTTACTGCCTTGAAATTCTTTGCGTGGAGTTCCAAACATGCCCTAGTTCTTATGTAATTTTTTTTTTAAACTGGCATTGAATATTCCAGCTTGCTTTTCAGCTTTGCTGTTTCTTTCAATGACAGAGAAATAATATCAATAATCTGAAACTTCCAGTATTTCATTTCCTTTGAAGTTGTGAATAACTGATACGTTGAGAGAAGCTGCTATTCAGGGACTTTATAAACTGAAAAGTGATAAGACACAAATAAGGCTTTGAGTTGACTGGCCTACTTCTGAGATCTAGGGCCTGATTCTGCTCACTGTGTGAACTGTAAAAGAGCTAAAATTGATGGTATATTCCAGTGGTAGAAACCTACAGTGTTCCTTCTGATAAACTATCTTCTACCTAGCTTAAAGCAATATTTACTACTTGTCAAATTATGAATTTAACTGTAAAAGTCTATTGAGGCCCTCATAACTGCACCTTTTTTCCTTTCTGTTGCCTTGTATGCCCTTTCACACCTTCTGTCTAACGAGATGCCCCACATTTTTCAGTCTGAATGGAAATAAATTAAAAGCAATAAAATCAACACTGATCTATTTTATGCCTACTCACTGACTTTCCTAGTGAAAGTCACTAGGCAAAAAGGCAAAATGTAGGCTTTCCTAGTGAATAGATTCAGCCATCTGCACCACTGAGTACTTAAATATAAACCTGTTCTCTGTAGTGATTCATTAATTAATAACCTGCCCAAGTAGACACAAGGGGGGAAAAAAACACAGGTAGAACTCTTGGAAATGGAATTAATATTCAAATACTACAGACATTTTTCAACAGGGCAGCCAAGTGACTCAAATGAATAATGAAGTGTGTCTTAAAATTGCATAGAAACTGTTGAACCTCTGGATAAGTGCATCAGGTCAGTTTAATTTCATTGAAAGGAAAGAATACCTCTATAGGAGCAAAGGGGAGGGGAATATTCATCTTTAGGTATTTGTTACATGTTATGTGTTTTCTCTATTTTCATAGCCTTATGTATACAGTGTTTGCAAGACACAATTTGATGATAATTTAGTGACAATGTGTTTTGATACACACTTAGCTCAATATGTGTGGTAACCCAAGTATAAGAAATGACAGATTGGAGCATTAATGGAGAGAAGGTATGTTCTTGATGTTAAAGCCCCAGCAAAGGAGTCTTGAGAGGTCTAGTTTCACCTCTCAAAGCTGTTGAGTTCTCTATGTGATGCTGAGCAAATTGCCCAAGCATGGACTTTTTCCTCAGCATCTGGAGTTGTTTAACCTCTTTGGTGCTTTTGAAAATGCCTTTCCATAAACTGCCACAGTACTTTTGTGTTTGACAGTTTCCATTTATGTTTTTAAATGTCAGCTCTATCATGACAGAGATGGACGTCTCCTGGTTGCATTGTAGAGCACCTAGTGAACAAAAGCCCCTCATAAGAGTTTCTAGGCACTCTTCCTCATCCTGGAAGACCCAGTTCTTAAACACTGATAACAGGAATTTAAACTGTGCTGTGTCTTCTTACATTAGAAAAGCAATTCCTATACTTTTATTACTGATTTAGTCTTCAGAGTTCTTATGACATTCCTTTTTGAGTGAGTGTTGAGGATTGTGTTGAGGCTTGGGCTTTATACATCAGTACTCTGGTCAGTCAGGAGAACACATTGTGTTTTATGGAATGGAGTTGTGGAGTTATAAAGTTTTCCAATCTTGTACTGCGCTAGCTCGATGTTTTATATGCATCTCTTGGTGAAACTTATACCTGAAACCCATAGGAAACACTCCTGAGACTTGAATTTATAACTATGTAATATGAATTGAGATGTTGCTTTCTCCAAGAATAGAGGTTTTCTCTAAGTGGTAGAGACCACATTATCAAGACTACTGTATTACTGTTATATTGTACTGTCAGAAGCAAAACTAGGAGACCTTTAGAAATAAAGAAATTGATCTTCTAAGGCAGACAGAAATATTTCCATTCTTTGGGCTTGCGTAAAGACAGACTGAGAATTCTGAAAAGAGTAGAAAATAAAATGAGTTATAAAAAGCAAAGCATCTAATTTTGACTACTGGGTGCTTAGTAGGATTGAAAGCTTGACTTTGCGCCTTGCTCCTTACAAAATGCATGGAGAATGGCTCCAAAGATTAGAATTACTGTAAATACCCTTATGGCTCTAGATGTTTTGAGTGCACTTCAATTGCACCCAGCAATGGGCTCCTGCAGGAGAGCTTATCTGGTCTACAATGGTCAAGAGAAGGTTCTTCTTTTATATATGTTAAAGTGGAGGTCTGTGTGAGGGTGCATCCTACAGTTTTTTTGAAATGTCGTAGAAGTGGTTTGGGATAATGGAAATCTAGGAATGACTAGCATTTTGCTCTTAATGGTTTCCAGAACCACAGGGATTATATATTCCTATATTTGTTATCCTGAAGTCTTTCTTGCCACAAAGAATTCTAGGAGTTTATTTATGAAAGTCAGAAGTAGACAATGTTAGACAAGTGCCAGAAGGGACGTACACACCATGTTTCAAATGTAAAAGCTCTTTCTATTCTCTTATTCTCTGATAAGCATGTTTTTGGTACTTAGGGTGCACTTAGAGAAGAGTAATTTTTATATGGAGAGGTCTTGAATCATACCATGAACATAATTGGGTTTCATCCAGACTGTAGTTTTCATTCTGAATTCCAGAAAGAGGTAATTTCTGTTGCTCCTTTTACCTTGGTCTTTGACAAATCCTTATGACTCATTCCCAGTTTTGAGTATGCTTTCAGCAAGTTGCTGTCCACCTTGAAAGAGTGGATCTCTCACCTTTTGCAGGAAGTTATTCACAAGCTGTGATGTCTTGATGTTTATTGGCTTGTACAGAGATATGTATGCTTATACAAGTACTCATAAATGTTGACACA
The DNA here is from genome assembly GCA_035222235.1 of Margarornis squamiger. Lineage (NCBI taxonomy): Eukaryota > Metazoa > Chordata > Aves > Passeriformes > Furnariidae > Margarornis > Margarornis squamiger. Next base: position 46,350,674 of record JAWWTY010000156.1, on the reverse strand, counting down.
AAGCTTTTGCCTGAGATCTGATATGCTGTATGTTACAGTACATTGTGTAGAAAAAGCCAATAGAACACTTAACACAAATTATTTTAAATAGTATGTCAGTAAAAATTAAGTCTGTGTAATAAATAAGCTGTGCTGATATTTTAAATACATATATATATGTTAGAAAGATATTCTTTACTGTGAGGGTGGTGAGGCACTGAAGTAGGTTGACTAGAGAAGTTGCGGATGCCCCATCCCTGGAAGTGTTCCAGGTCAGGTTGGAGGAGGCTTTGAGCACCATGGTCTAGTGGAAGGTGTCCCTGTCCATGGCAGGGGGATTGGAACTAGATGTTCCTTCTAATCCAAAGCATTTTATTATTCTATAACTTACTCTTGCCACTCTTTGGAGCTCTTGTTCTTAAATCTTCCTGTAGGAAATACATGTTTTTATATGGAAGCACTAAATGATTGTCACCGAAGCATGGCTGTTTGGGGCAAAGTTCCCATGTGAACTTCACTCTGTGAAGCTGATATCATGTGATGTGATGATTCTGGTTAAAGGGTTGCTTCACGTGCCTACTGCTCATTTCTACATGACAACAGCCTTTAGTCTGTCACTTAACAAAACCCTCCTTAGAACCTGGATTTCTCCAAGAAACTGTTCTCGTTAATAATATACCATTCTTAAAGACCAATGTCTACAGAAGGTTTAGCTGTTGAATTTCATGACTTTATGTAATAAACCAGTACTGCCTCTAGGCATCTTGTACTATGCATTCTGGCATTAGAAGATTTAAAGTTTTGTATAGGAATTAACATGGATTTTCTCTAGGCTCTAATTGTAGGAATTGGATGTTTGCATTTCTGAGAGAATGGTCTACAGTTTTTTCATGTTACTTCCTGAACCTCATCCCACTGTCTTAGTTAAATGTAATTTCTTATATATATGGAATGCTAAAGACAATTCATAATGGCTGTGTCTATGACTTTATTTTATGTAGTCTATGTAATTCAAATAGACAAATCTGTTGTCAGAATTCTAAAGTTGTGTTTTTGATGCCACGATCAAGTAGCAGAGGAATGACTATGCTGACAATATATTTCCTGTGATTAAATACTGAGAGTAAAGGCTGGACTATGAGACAAAGAAGTAAATTTTTTTAAACATACACTTGTATAATAAGACTATCAAATCTTTATTGTCAGAAGTCAAGACATAAAAGGATAATAGAATTTCAGATTTGATTGGTTTGGCTGGATTGATTTAGTATTAAGGCTTACCTAACCATTCTTGTTGAATCATCTTTATTTTCTCAATAGAGTATGATATCATATAACTTTTATTATGTTCTCCCTCTTTTAATCCATGGCATGAAAAAGTAAGAGAAATAAATTAGTCTTTCAGACTCTTATTCTGAAATTTTATGAAGAAGTGGAAAGCCAGTGATAATGATTCTCTTCACATTCTTTTGCCTCATCTCCCAGTAGAGTAAAATAAAAAATCATGTCTTCAAAGTTGAATATTCTCACGAAAAAGTTAAATTAACTAAATTATATCTAGTTTTTCTCTTTGGGGAAAAAAGTTAAGATGACTTTTCAGCAAATTATGTCTCATGAGAGCTGATTCTTTTACCAATCTTTTTGTCCACTTAATATAAGAAAAAAAAAAAAAAACAAACCAGAAGGAAAACAACAATCTATACCCTATGTAAATTTAATGTAAGAGAAGGGTTATGATTATTTACAGTAAGGGAATAATTTCAGCTAGTGACTTGTGAATGTCAGCATCTTTGCCCTACTGTTTGTATGTGGGTATAACTTACAGTGCATTATTTGGCAGCTGACCTGATGGTCAGATCTCTGTAAAGTCTTACCATATGCAACATAAAAGGTCTCTTTTCTCTTCTGTGAGTTAGAAATGCAGGTGTATTCCTTGCACAACTATACGTCACTGAAGCTGTACGTTTCTTACTCTCTGGAATTACTCTTGACTCTCACAGTGTTTTCTGGCCTGCTTTAGCATATTGAGGAAACATCCTGCCCTTTCTGGAGATAAACGGAAAACATCATCTCAGTTGTCCTGCTCTTTGAGGATAAATTTCAAAGATTTAATTAAACAGCTCTGAAGTAGAAAGGGAAGAAGGAATTTCTCAAAAATCAGTAGGTGTGTGAAATGCAAGGCAATTTAACAAAAGAGTGAGCAATAAGTTAGGATAATGAAAGTCATAAAATCTCATTGAACCATACTGTGCCTACTCGCACCTTTAAAGAGAAACTTTATTACAAATCCTGGACATTCTGCCATGGTCTGTAGAATTAATAAAAAAAATCCTTCCCTGATTCTATTTCTACTTTGCAAAGATTAGTCCCTATGACATGCAAAAAAAAAGTGTAAACCCGGGCAGTATAATTTTACATTAGGAGCAGAGAGAAATGTGTTGAAGAAAGATGTCGTATTGGAGAGTGCTTTTTCTGCAACTTTCTAATCATTTAAGAGAAAGAGAGGAATAACATATTATCTAATCCTATGTTAAGTAGGTTAAGAAATACAATAATCAGTTATCAGAGCAATGTAAGTGAAATTGACTTTTTCCCCAAGAGAATGTGCTGTGATCCATGATTCTTGTATAACCCCTGTTTATGTTTCACTGCCTCCAGGCATTAAATATGGCCTTAATAGAGCTGGGAGGTGGAAGAATGACTAATTACATAAGCTTCTGACCTCTGTTCGGTTCTGGAAAGATGTAGTATCTACTGACATGGGTGCACCCACCCCTGTGTTTTGACTGTTGATCATCCTTTGGCAGCCACTGGCTGATGCAAGCACTACTGTAATTGTAAAAATTATGAAATTGTGTGTGCTGAAATTGCACATCAACAAAGAACTGAACTAAATGCATATCTTTCAAAAAACCTTGGGATGCACATTTGTCCTTTGTTTGTACTACAAGTGTCTATACACTAATATTTCCCAAACCAATCTTCTCCATTTGTCGTACAGCCAGGACAGGCACACTGCTGAACTACCCCTCTCCCTCCCCTTCCATACCCTTAGATATATCTTCTTTGTTAATATTTTCTTATGAGTCCCTTCATCCATCTGAGATGTCAGCAAACAGAATGAAATGAACACTATCTGTGGATTTTACCTCATTTTTTGAAAAAAAACAAAAAACACCCTTGTTTTCTTTCACTGCCTTTTATGAAAAACGCCCCATCTAGTTTAAAAATGAAATCTTTTTGCAAATTTAAAAAAAACAGGCATGTCTTTATTTCATTGCATTACTTCATTACCGTCAACATCAGAGAATTAACCATGGCAGGTTATTGTTGTAGGGTTGCCCATGACTAGCAGAGTGTGTGAACCAGTGTATTATAGGTATTTCAGAAAGTTCCAATGACTTTAGAAAGAGGTATTCCATTGTTTCAATGCAAAAAATGTTTAAGGAGCTGTATAATTTTGCTCCTATATATGTCTTCTTGACTCCTGACTTTTTTTTTTCTTTGTTGTTTTTTTTTGGGTTTTTTTTTTTGGTTTTTTTTTTTTTTGGTCAGAAAAATGGCTATTTGTAAAGAGGAAAACTTCGTGTGAGACATATCTTCTTTGGATGGAAATACACCATCTCTCTTACAGTATGTGAAAGATTGTCTTTGACATCGTTTTCAATAAGGGATTGCTACAATTCCCCAAGTAATTACTGAACATACCATGCATGCTTCCAGAACATTACTAGGCTCTTCAAAAAGAAAGGCAAGGGACAAAAGTTTTGCAAATCCTCTTCTAATAAAGTCAGAGACAAATCAAGCAATGTTTGTTCCACTGTCATCCTTGAAGGACCATTCCACAGAACAAATACAAATGGATCATCAGCACCATGTGTAATGCTTTTTTTTTTTAACTGAAATATTTTCATACATTTTGGATAGCATTTGCATGATATATCCTGAGCATATTCCTTCTGTAACTGCTGCCAGTGTTTGTATTCTGTATTCTAGAGATCAGTGCCACCTGGAGAGAGCCAGACAGGTTGGAAAAATGGGTTATGAAGACATTCATTGGGTCCTGTATCTGGGAAGAAATAATCCCTTTCACCAATAGAGGCTAGACACTGACTAGATGAGGAGCAGCTGAAAAGGACCAGCCCATCTCTCATTGCTCACACAGCTTTGTAGGCAGCAAGAGACAGCACAACCTGGGAGGAGACACAAGGGAGACTCTGTCTGAGTAGAAAGTGTGGCAATGTACAAACACACGCAAACACACACACACACACACACAAACACACACACACACAGGTCTGGGGCAAAGAATATTTACAACTAGCAGCCCCTTTTATTAACAGAAAGCTTCTCTTTTATACTTTTTCTTATACGCATATACATGTCACGCTCTATTAGCCAAGCACTTCAATCCACGAGTCTTAGACCATCTTCTGACAGGTAGTTCATATCTCTCCTCGTGCTGGTAAGACTCAAAACATATCTTGTTTTTCTCAGTTGTTTTTCTTCTTTCTTCTACTTTCCCATGCTGCTGCAAGGCTGTAGACTTGTTTTCCTCCACTTTCCCATGCTCACAGCTGTATCCTTCCCAGGCCAAAGGTGTCTTCAGCCCAGAAGCCTTTCACAGAAAGAAAGACTTTTTCACTATGAGGAGAGTGAAACACTGAAAGAAGTTGTCCTGAGACATTGTATTCTCTCCATCCTTGGAGGTTTTCAAGGCCAAACTGGATAAGGCCTTGAATAACCTGGTCTAATCTCACAGCTGACCCTGCTATGAGCAGGAAGTCAGACTTGAGAATCCAGGAGTCTCTTCAAAGTTGAGATATCCTTTGATACTATTTTAAATATCAGTAAGTACCTGGATGGATTATTTGCACTTTTGTCATTAACTTTTTTGCTCTATTACATAAAATATATTTCAAGAAACAATAATGTCACTGGTATGTTGAGTGTCTAGCAGTTACTCAAGATAGGCAGTGACCAGTGCTAAAGCATCTTATGGTCTTTGCATAGTTTTGCAAAGCTTTGTATATCCTTACCCTGCAAGAATAATTAAATAAGTTGTTAAAATTCTGTAACTTTCACTGCTGTTTAAGTACATTGACTTGGTTTGATTTTCTTGAAGACATGTAGCTGAGGATTTGTTGTCTGTTTTATAAAAATCTTTACAAGACTTTAGGGATGCACTTCACACTGTGAAAAATAGAAGTAAGAAAGCAAAACTTGCAAGTAATAATTTAAAATGAATAGAATAAAATGGAAGACTGGTCTCTTCTGTAATCCAATATTTATCCACAGATTTCAAATTCATATTTTGTTACAGAGTTCAGAAAAAAGAATGGCCTCAGGTTTTGATGTAAATTCTGGACAAAAACTTTTTTTTCCAATAGTCCAAAGTCAGTGGCTTCTCATGGGCAGAACACATGAATTATTTTAAAAAAATCTTTTTGCTTTAATAGCTTCAGTTCAAAGATATTTCAGAAGTATGAATGGACAAATTTATTTTAAAATTATACAGAAAGTTATAAGAGAATTTCATAATAAAAATCACAGTTCAAAATCATAGAATCAAAACAGTTTGCAGTTGTCAGGGACCTTAAAGATCATCTATTTCCTAACCTCCTGCCATGAGCAACTTGGTTTTGGACACTTCTAAAGGTGAGGCATCCACTTCTCGGAACAACACGTGCCTCAACTTCTTCACAGTAAAGAATTTATTCCTCATATCTAATCTAAACCTTTCATCTTTCAGCTTAAATTCATTACCCCTTGTCCTATCAGTTCTAGAATTGTCTGCAATTTAGTCCAAAAAATGTCCAACTAGCATGGATTTATGGAACTTCTATTTCACATGGCACAAGACTTTCCAATAAACTTTTGACTTTGACTATCACCCTGCCCCAAGCCACAAGTATTTTATATGTCAGGAAGAAACCAGGGAGTCATTACAGAAAGTATTTTGGTTTCCTGGAAGCTATTTCTTTATAGAAAACCCCGGAGGGCCCAAGAAAGCAGGCTATGTGTTATTTTACAGTATTTAATAATGTCACTTATGTGAAATATTTCTGCTGGATCCTGCATGATATTATTTTAAAGTCAGATCTGAGTAAAAAGAATCTCAACTGTGTTTCCAAAAATTTAAATTCAGTGGGCATACCAGTAAGCATTTTGTCCTGCAGCACCCATTCACACACTGGTAGAAAATGAAAAACTTTGCAGATCAGGAGCAGTCCAGAGACAAAACAGGCATTAAAAGAAGTAAAAATCCCTTTTTGGTCCTCCTGGGCTATTAGAGGAAAGTTGAGGTATGGGATTAATTCAATTAGTCATTGAATAGTCTGTTTTCCTGTTTATACAGTACCACAACCCCAAAAATTTCTACCACAGACTTGACTTTCATTTCTTGAGCACCTTCTTTGCTCTCACAGTTCAGTGGCGGAAACATGCAGAACCTCACTTCTCCTAGGAACAGAGTAGATTTTGGTTTACCTCTTGTGAACAGCAAGTGACTAGTATTCATATTACAGGGTTTGTTTAGGAAGGACTTAGCATGGTAGGTGAATTGTTGAAAACTACTTCCTGTCAATAATTTGAACCCACACTTTCCCACAATATGAGGTTTTTGTTAATGCTTCTGACATTTCAGTCTTAGTTCTAGCCTGCATCCCACATTTGTCCTTTCAATTTCTTTTGAGTTTCCCAAACTTGGTGTCCCTTTTTCTACTCCTCTTTTGTTTTAATTGGGCCTCAGCTGTTCCTTCATGCTGTCAGTTCTTAAATGTACACCCACTTTTCTTTGATGCTGCTCTTTATAGATGTTTTCAGCCTTATCACCAGTGCCTGACTGAACAATAACTAATTCCTCTTCCCATGCAAGCTCTCTTGTAGGTGTTCTTTCTGGGATCTTCAGACATATTACAGAAAGGAAAATTACACCTTGGCTCTCCCTTTCATGTTTAATAATACATTTCAAAAAGTGATTCTTAGAGTGAATGTAACATTTCTACTGCATTAGTCTAAAAGGAATAACACTTAACTAAAAAATAGTACTCCGAATGAACCAGAGGACCTAAAGTACTCTGAGTCTTTTTCAAGTAAATCTTCCATCGATTTCAAAGTAAAAAATGTTTTTAAGAAATGAAGGATGTTGTGTATTCTCATTCTTGCTATTGTTAAGATAAGATAGTATTTTTTGCAAGTTACAAATTCATTGTAGATCCACACGTTCATCGTCATTGAAGACACTGTGGTTTGTATCAGCTTGCTACACTTAATTTAATTGAGGTAGTCCATTTTTTCTCTTTACTTCAGAGACATTAATAACATGTATAGCTCTGCTCTTTAACTAACCATTTTTTGAAATTCAGGATTTGGAAGTGTCAGCATTTGGCTTTATAGCTGTAAAAAACCTCTGAATCAAAGAGCTGAGAAAAACTGTCAACAACCCAAACATATGTGGTATCCTTGGTGGTGATCTTGAAAAAACTAAGAGTGTGAACAAGCAAAAGAGATAGAAATAAACTTTTTTGTCCTCGAGAGTCTGGTCCTGTGGGTCAAACTGGACAGCGTTAATGGTGCATTTTTGGAAGGCTGCATTATCACCATCTCTTTCTTACCTTTGCGGTGTCAAGGCTCCAGATTGGTCTGTCGAGTAGCTGTCAGATTAGCCACTTTCATAAGCAGTAAAACCAATACATACAATTAAAATATTCCTTTAAATATAATATGAAGAATACCAACATGTTTCTTTCAGACAGTGTGAATGGTGAGCTACATCAACAGTTTCAATACAGGTGCTGAAATAATATAAATAAATAAATATAGCAAAAAAGGTTTAGGTAATTTCTGTAAAGGAAATTTGTTTTTCTATAGTGCTGTCTATAGAAAGGCAAATTAATACCATAATTCTAACTAAAAGATTATGCAAAGCACTCAAAAATATTAGGAAAAAAATGGCTTTAGGAGTCTAAATTCATGTCTGACAGATCTCAACAGTTCTTAGCCATAAAGTACTTTACCACAGTGGAGGTTTTGGCTTTGGTCCTGTGAATCTGAAGAAGGGTTTCTAAGTCTTCATTACTCGGGGAAAGGAGTGCCAGAAGACGTGGTTGCATAGCTTGTTTCCTTTGGCAGAGGCCAGCCCAGGAGGCTGATTTCCCAGTGACTGTTTCCAGCTGATCTCCATGCAGGGTTTTATGGCTGCTGCTGGGGTTACAGCATTGGTGGGGCACCACAGAGGGCCCAGAGGTGGGAGCTTCATCTGTTAACCATGCCACCCAAAAGAACCCTCTGCTATGTAGAATTACTGCCTCCATCTGGGAGCTGTGAAAAAGAAAAAAGGAGTCTTAAGGTGAACTGCTTCAGTTATTATCCTGGAAATACTATTAACAGCAATATTAAATCCCATGTTCCAAGTCTTTAGTGCTTGTGTAGATCTGAGTGTAGAGAAACCTCTTACTCAGCTTGGGTGTCTTGTGTGAGGGCTCTGGAGATGAGTGTATATGTCCGGTCTGAGTCAAGCACATGGTCAGTGTTACCTTAGATACCAAGAAAAGCTTTTCAGTTGAGCAGATGCTGAAAATTTAGGAGACTCTGGTGATCTCACTGGAAATTTCAGTTAGTCTCTGATTAAAGACAGAAAGTATTTGCAGATACTATAGATACTGTGGTAGCCTAGCTATTTAGGAAAGTGCTGATGGTGGGCTGCTCTTTCCTTCAAATGTGCTCACGAAACCTGAGCACCTGTGATACCACTGTGTGCTCTGATTAGGTAATATAGGTTAAGTTCAGCTTTTTTTTTGTCTAGATTTTTTTTTTTTTTTTCAGTAAATGTTTTGGTGTGATTCATTCTTCTGTTGTTTCTGTGAGGGAGAGGGTGTTCTGGAGTTCTCAGGGGTACGGTCACTTTTATGGACATCCAATGTGCCTTCCATGTGGAATAGCAGACAAAATATTTCAGTTACTTCTGGACTGATATAAAATTGAGAGTTGGAATCTAGTAGAGAAAGCAGAAAATTCATTTTTTTTCAGATCTGTAGTAGAGCAGAGGTCACGTAAAAAATGCACAAACCCAAAAACCTCAAAAAATACCTATCAATCCATTTTGTAGAATAGTACTTTTTTTTCTTTCTTCCTAAATGTGTGTTTAATTCAACATAACAATATTCCTATAAAGGCAGTCAAGCCTATGGCAAAGACTTGTCAGCACCAAGAGGACTTCCCTGCCTTGTGGAAATCTGAATGCTTCCTTTACTGCTTTTTGTTTTCCTGTCACTTTACATGGAATTAATTAGAAGACCTTCTCTATTAGTTTCAAAAACATATTTTGTTCCACTTGCCTTCATATTATTTTTATTGTATTCGATGATTTGATGTACATTTGTTTCTAAATATGCCATTACTCAAAAACTGGTATTTCTTCAAGTGACTTACTCATTCTCCTCTGTAACATCTCTGTTGATAGTTTCTCTGAATGCTTTTGGGTTTTTAAGAAAATGCTTTGTGAGCTTAAATGTTAATGATTTCCCAAAAAATCACATTATTGAACTCCATATATTCTCCCAGAATTTACTGTGGTTCCTGAGAGAAAAGGTACTGAAAAAATAACGTCTACCTAATAAATCTCCTTTAATGAAGATGTATTAATTGGATTTGTATCATTTTCCTTTAATGACAAAATAACAAAAATAGTAATAAAACACGTTAAGTTTTATTACAGTCAAAATTTCAAAGTAGTTTTGTGTGAAAACATCCAGACTTTTTGTTGTCAAATTTATTTACAATTTTTTTTTTTGATCAATCATATTGAGTTTTCTTACTGACACGTTCTGATTTTTCCACTTTGCTGACATTCTGTACTCAGAATTAATTTTTAAAGAGGCAGTACTTTGTCCTACTGCAAAATTTCTGAATTGCTTTGTTGAAGGAAGTAAGAAAGCCAAAAATCCTTTGAACTGATCTGGGACAGCTTTTCAGTACCTTTGCTGTGTGTATGACTCTGGACACAGTGTGGTAACTGTGTAATAAATTTGATGGTCATGAATATTTGTTTTATTCATCTGCACTGTTATCCCTGATTAATCTGTAATGGGATTTCTTCACAATTACACTGCCAAAGTGCTGTAAAAATATTGTCTCTCTTCTGAATGAATTAGTTCATAAGAAAATGGAGCTCATTTGCCCTGTGCATCTCAGGAGGTCAAAAGTGGCAAAATGTTAAATACATTGGGGGTTTGCTAGTTGTACTGGTAGACTTGTCCTCCTTGGAATCATGAATTAATGAATTGTATTTTTCCATAATATTATGTCAAGAAACCTCGTGTTGTTTAGGTAAGTAATTAAGATAAGCACTTTAAGCTCCAGAGTAATGACCACAAATAGATGCATGCTGTAGTTTAAATATACATTATGTCTCCCTAAGTAATTTGAATTTAGGTATGTGCCTGTTCCTAGGATTTATTGACGGCAAGCGACTACACCATCTATCTTGCAGGTAAAATTCTAACGTCTGCATGAGCATGAGTGGAACAGCAGACAAAAGAAGAGTTCTATGGGTGACTGTGGAGAGGTCAATCTAGATTTCACTGACAGAATGAGGTCAATAGAGTTCACTTTCTGACAGTTTTTTTCTGCCTGTCTGTATCAGTACTGTAATTAGACATAAGAGTAGCTGAGCAAATCCTATGTCCTGCCACTGTGAACAATACTAAACTTGATTCACTTCCTTCTGACTGATCTGAGCACAAAACATGAGAGTTAACTTTTTACTTTTAATTTACTGCTACACTGCTGATTCATTAGCTGGTTTTTTTCCCTGCTAACTTTTGTGGAGCTTTCACTAAGCTTTCAAGATATTTAAGTTTTTTTCTTTTTGGTTTATTTCTTTTAAAGTCTTTTTTCCTTTATCAAGTTTCTCGATTGGTTTGTTTGTTTTTGGGTTTCTTTGTGGGTTTTTTTTCCAGCTTTTACAGAACTTCTTGTAACACTTTAAGTAATTGCCCTATTCTATTTAATTGGAATGACAAAAAAATAGAAAGTTAATTAATAAAAAAAGTCCACTGCAGGGCAAGTTAGTAGAATGGTAAAGAAGCCATGATTTACAGTATTTGCACAACTTTCTTTTTAAAGCAATTGCTCTTTATTATAATAATGCCAAGAGAACAAATAAAAAAAAAATGTGTTGCATTAGCAAACAATTAATGAGCATTTGTAGCTGAATGGAAACCACTTTTATGTATTATTTCAGTAAAAGTTTACAGGATCCATGAAGCCAGAGAATAAATAAATGTAATGATTTCAAGGTAATGGTCTCCTAGGGGGCATGAATATTGAACAAATATGTTAGTCTTGCCTACTTACCTAAGACTTAAAATGAGAACCTTTATATACCTTAATTTTTACTACTGATTCTTTCATTGAAAGATCAAAGTGTGCTATTAGATGAAAGAGAAACAGGCACAAGTATTTCAAAATTATCATTAGTGCTATATTCTCTACTGTAGCTTAACCAGAGCTTCCCTTTTCTGTTAAATCCCCCACAATTTAAATCCTTTTTTCCATTGTGAGGCATAGCTCTTTGTGTCCTCACAGAAAGTAACAAGTCTTTTGTAGATATTGATAACTTCTGAAAGAGTGATCAGCATTTCCTTTGCTGTATAACAACCTACACCTTTTATTTGGCAGTTTTCCATCCAGGCTGCACCACCAGCCTCAATGCTTGCATGCACACTTGGTGACAGCAAGGCTTTTCACTATCTTCATCATTGTTTCACGTACTTTGCATTGGTAGGTAGACTTAGCACCTTCTTTGTTTCAGCAGCCAGACAGGTTTGATAATGGTTTCAACACAATACTGCTTGCTTGGAACCTTACATCACAAAAACATCATGTAACTAATGGGCACACAGATGGTCTGCAAGCACTGCCAGAATCTGTGCAAAGAATTATACATACATATGAGTATCTCAGGAATTTCAGGTTGTCCCTCAAAACCAACAGTTTATATATGTACAGAAAAAGCCACATATGTTCATTTTCTTGTTGTCTCCCTTTCTTCCTGGTTTCTTGCCTGTATTCATCTGTTGGCTCTTGTCTCATATTTAGATTGTAAATGTTTTAGGAACAGAACTGCCTCAGTTGTGTATTGCTGTGGGGCCTAGTACAAAGGAGTGCCAGTTCTTGGGTAAGCTTCTTAGAAACAAATAAATGAAAATAATTGTCAGGTTTCTAATAAACCTCTAAAAAATTCCATTATTGCTTCTGCTTTACCATCCTCATTTCTGAGTCCAGCATGATGTAAGATTTTTTTTTCAAATATGCTATATATTGTTCCTCACTTTATCCCTCTAGTTTTGCAGGAATTTGATAAAAATTGTTTTAATAAGTGGGAGTGTGGTCAGAGCAAGGGTTCAGGTGGGGTGCTCTGAACATGAGTGTTATTTGTGGCCTTACCACCCAGGTTCCTTGCACATCTGTGAAATGAACATGTGTATGCTCACTGGATTATTGAATAATGGGATGTTACTGGAGGAAATTCTAGGCTGAGCATTCTAGGCTGTTATGCTATAGTTTTGGGTTCTTTGTAGTGCTATAATGTTAGTTCAGGAAAAAATCTAAGTAGCTTTTCCTGCATGCAGGCTCTCAGTATCTATCCATGACAGATCATGACACCACTGTGGCAGTGAGTACCAGCCTTCTCAATGCATTCACAATGGCTTTTGCAGTCGTTTGGCTGAACAAGTGGCTGAGGCAACCTTGTTCATTGAATTGAATGCATTATTCTAATATATTCTCTCTAGTACACAAGTGTTCCCTGATAGCTAATACTGACTTCCAGTATGTAGAATAACAGAAGCCTTCAATTTGTGAGCAGAGAAGGATGAGGGATGGTGTCATGGAGGGGGTAGTGAAGAATGCATATGCCTGAAATACACTGCATGATCCCAATGCACATTTGTTGTGCAACTAGAGGTCACAGGGGAAGGCCAAAAATACAAGAAGCTCTAAGGTTCTCCATACTTTTGCTGAAAGAAGAATCAAGTGCAGTGGCCTGGAAGATGGAGACACTTCACAATGCCACTTCTGAGGATGTTCATCTGAGCTAGATTTGCTAAATCTGAAGATGAAGTCTTCTGCCTTTCCGTTTCCTTGTTTGCAATATGTAAATGCTTTGGCAGAGTAAATTTTAGTTATTTTTATTCATCCAGATTTTGGAGCTGTAAATGTCAATACTCAGAATTTTGTACCGTCTTAATTTTAGAAGGCTTTTACCTCCAACTTTGCTAGTGTGTAAATGGTTGCACAAGGCAAAGGAATACCAGTGAAGCTATTGAATGTTTTCTTTTGTTTCAGTCTTCAATAACACTGGTAGACCTTGGGCTGCCCCGTCCCCTGAGTCAGCGAACCACGAGTGTAGGAACAGTGGCTTTCCTTTTTGAAATTGTAATGGATGTGCTGTATCAGCTGAATGTTCATAAGTCCATGTGGCCTGGTATGATTCATCCCAGAGCTCTGTAGAAACTAGCAGATGCAGGATCACTCTCTATCATCTACCAAGGGTCTTGGGAGTCTGGGGAGGTCTCTGCTGACTGAATGCTAGCCAATGTTACTCCCATTTATAAAAAGGGTCTGGGGAAAGATGCAGGAAACTACAGACCTGTTGGTCTAACCTCAGTTCCTGGAAAAATTATGGAGATCATCATACTAGGTGATACAGAAAGATTTTTAAAGAATAATGCAATTATCAGATACAGTCAGTGTGGGTTCATGAACACACTGTTTAACCCATTTGATAGCACTCTATGATAAGATCACCTTCCTAATGGATGAAGGGGAGGCAGTGGATGTAGTTTTTCTGGATTTTAGTAAGCCTTTTGATACTACCTCTCACAGCCTCCTTCTGAACAAGTTGTTCAACTGTGAGATGAACAGTTTCATGGTGTACTGGGTGAAGTAGAGGTTGAAGGGCAGAGCTCAGAGAGGGTTGTAGTGAGTAGGGCTACATCTGGCTGGTGACTGGTCACCAGTGCTGTGCCTCAGGGTTCAATTCTGTTCAATATATTTATCAATGATCTGCATGCAGGAGTTGAATGCACCATTAACAGGTTTGCTGATGACACCAAGCTGAAAAGTGCTGTTGATTCTCTTGAGGAACAAGAGTTGTTGTAAGAGGATCTAGATTGGAGCTTTGGACAGTGATCAATGGGATGAAATTTAATAAGTCAAAATGCCTAATTCTTCTCTAAGACAGAGTAATTCCAGGCACAAGTATGAACTGGGAGATAAGGGGCTGTAAAACAGCCATGTAGAAAGGGGTCTGGTAGGGCTGGTTGGCTGCAATTCAGTGTGAGTCAGCTGTGTGTCTGGGCAGCCAGGAGGGTGAACCACATCCTAGGATGCATCAAACACAGCATAACCAGCCTATCACAACGCATGATTATCCCACTGTATTTGGCTTTGGTGTGGCCTCACCTTGAGTACTGTGTGTAGTTCTGGGCCCCACAATTTAAGAAAGACATGAAGGTCCTTGAATGTATCCAGAGGAGGACAACAAACCTGGTGACAAGGAATGTCTTTTGGGGAGTGGCTAATGACTTTGCATTTGCCTATTTTAGAGAAAAGAGCTGAGGCTGACCTCATTGCTCTCTACAGATTCCTGAAGAGGAAGGTGCTGATGTCTTCTCCTTGGGATCCCATGACCAGACATGTGAATGGTTCAAAGCTATGCCAGGGGATGTTGGATGTTAGGAATCGTTTCTTTACCAAGGAGCTGGTTAAACATAGGAAGAGGATCCCAAGAGAGGTGGTTGATGTCTCAAGCCTGTCCATGTTTAAGAGGCATTGGGACAATGCCCTTAGCTACATCTTTTTGGGCAGCTCTAAACTGGTCAGGCAGTTGGACTAGACAACCACTGTAGGTCCCTTCCAATATTCTATTCTAGTCTGGACTAATCTTTTTCTTCTGGAGAAGTACTGGTTGTTTTTTGTAGTGCTTATAATTGTGGCGGATGAAAATATCAGTCAGCTATTTAGGAATTTGTCATTCAAATACCAAAATTCTTATTTCTCAGTCATATTTATTCATAAAAGAACCTCCATAATTAGAAATTGACTGAAAAATGTCAAGGACTCCTTTATTTTTCTTAAGGAGCTGTTTGGTTCTTGCAAGGCATCTCTGCCGGCTTGATTAACTTAATATATAGAATCACAGAATATCCTAAGTCAGAAGGGACTCACAAGGATCACTGAAGTCCAACTCCTGGTCTTGCAACAGGACAACTGCAAGAATCACACCCTATGTCTAAACACATTGTCCAAACTCTTCTTGAACAGTGGTAGGCACATATATATATATACATATATGTGGGATTTGGTAGTACTGAGACTTCGGTCAGGCTGAAACACTTGTCCATTCATAGAATCTTTGCTGTGTAACAATTACAATTTGCTGTACATTTATGAAGATCTTAAATGTACTAATTTTATAGTTAGGCATCTTTATTCTTAATTACTCAAATAAAATAAAGAGAAATCATTACAGACAGTTAATTACAATGAAGGGTTTAAAATGTCCAGTATTAGGAAGAACAACATTTTTTCATTGAGATAAACAGTGCTATTTTCTCTTCTTTGTTTTACGTATTTCTGTTCTGTGCAAAGTATTTGAGACGATCCAAACTGCAAAAACAAATATTGATAAATTTGTGAGTACAATGTGGCCTGTTAGCTGACAGTTCTTCTATGAGTTTGTATTGGGTCTGACTGCGATGGAGATAATTTTCTTTATAGCAGTCCTCATGGTGCTGTGTTTTGTAGGGGTGGCTAGAAAGGTGTTGCTAATACACCAGAGTTTTGGTTACTGCTGAGCAGTGTTCAAGCAGCAAAATGTTCTTTCCAACATTTCACTCCCTCAACAGTAGGCTGGGGGTAACCAAGATCTTTGAAGGGGATGTAACCAGAACAGCTGACCCAAACTGACCAAATACCCTATTTATACCCTGTAATATCTGCTCAAGAATAAAAGGTAAGAGAAAGGAGGAGGAAAGGGAGTGATAGATCAGCTTTGGTGGGCACCTGGCTTCCAGCCAAGGTTGACCCATCATAGAGTGAGAAGAATGGCCTGGAAGTCTCATTCAAAGCAGAATAACCCTTTTGACCCTCACTGACTATGAGGATGTGGCCAAAATGACCATGTAGACAGAGATGTTATGCTCATTTAAAACATGTTGATTCCCTAGTTTGTAGGTTCATGTTAAATTTAATTATTAAAAAGGTATATTTGTCTTTCTTTAAGGACAAATACAATTAATGTTTAATGAACAATCTTTACTAGGTACATAGAGTGCTGGTATTTTGTGTTGGTGTTTTGTATGAATATGTATCATGGTCGTCATTTGGAAAAAGGATGTGTAGCAAAACAGTTTTATCTAGTAGTCTGTTGATTCTGAGGTTCCTCAGTAACACTTTCACTTTATTTCCCTCTGTCTCATTGTACTGATTTAAGAGTTGGCACTTAAATCATGTGATTCATGAAAGACAAATTTGGAATTTTGAACAAGGACTGTGGAAGGTCTGGACAATCCTTTGAATACCCAGGATGGAAATGCCAGTGATGACTGAAGGTTAATTCAAATCTAAATCAAGCTTCTGGGTGGATGAAGTTGAGCTGGAGGCTTTTTGTAAGTCTGAATTGTTACATTTTTCTATAGACAGGTATTCTTTAGAAGATTTAATTATAAACATAAAAGGAAATTAACAGGGAAGTGAACTTCTCAAACCCACTTAACAAAAGCTGCCTTTAATATTGGTTTGAATTGGGGAGTCATACATACTGATTCATTTTGTATAATCTGGTTTGCACTTTATTTTTAAATGGTTGGATGAATTCAAAAGGGAAGCTTTTCCCACAGTTTCTGATACATCTATATTTGCATCCAAAGAAGATGAATGCAAAATCTTCTTTTTATTTAAAAAAAAAAAAAAATGCTTGAGAGGAACTGTAGACAAATGCTGCTCATCTAAAATGCTGGAATTTTGCCAAAATGTAGCTTTAATTCTAAAGAGTTTAGGATATTTTTATTAGTGTTTAGATAGAGAAACTGAGTTCCTTGTGGGTGAGGAAGAAAGTATGCCTTTACAGAGTCTATCTGATTTCTTTCCCGACTGGCAGTATGACTAGCTTGTTACCTAGAATAAAGGTTAAGTATCTTTGTTTTATCTAAAATTGAAGCTCCCTGAGATCTCCTGATGAAGCATATGATAAAGCAAATTAAAACAATGACCAGCTTGGACAAATGTCTGACAAGCATAATTTGGTTGTTATTCTTAACGAGGAGTGATAGTTCTTTCCTTTCTCTTTTTTTATCCAATTCATCAGGGTAAATTAGCCCACATATCTTTACAATAACATACAAAACCATTTCTAACCTCAAAGACTGTGTCGACTCAAAGAGCACTTTTATAAGCACAGTGACAGTCTGTTGCACTTCTTTAGAGACTTCATTTTTGGTGTCAGTTATAGCATCATAATGTGCACTGTATTATTGTTCTACTTAGTGAATTGCTGATGTGTATAATGATGCACCTGTTAGTCAAGAAATCCCTCAAAAGCCAAACAGTGCTATAAAATTGAGATGCTCACACGTAGCCAGAACTGTCAGGATGTTTTCTATGCATGATGCAATATTTTCTGCTCTATGGCCATTAAAGACTATAATAAAACAGCTGTTGCTGAGTGGTATGTTGTCAAATATCAGTGAAAAGCATTGAGATGATGATAACAATGTGATGCACAATGCAATAGCTAAGGGTGGTCAGTGTTTTTGTTATCAACTCTGTGGGTTTTGTTTGTTTTTTCTTTTGTGTGTATAGGTCTTTGCTCTAGGCAGGAACTTTCCAGAGAGCAGATAAACTCGGGAGCAATGACCAACTTTTGCGCTTGCAAAATTTTCAATAAGTCCAACTGTATGACTTCATTTAGTTTCTGGAAATAAAGTTCAGTGACAAACTACCAATGAATTTTGCACCTTTGTGGGTTTGTCACTGGTGTGAAAACACTTCTTTGTCTCTCTGATTGTTCGATTGGACTGCCTCTATTACCAAGGAGAAGAGGAGAAAAGAGAAGGTAAAAAGGCATTCAGTATATCTTAAGACACAGCATTGTAAAAAACTTGTTTAATACATATTTGTTCAGGAACACTCTGAACACTAGGGAGCCTTGGAGCCTTGACCCATACTCCTGCATATCTTTTGGCTGCCTACGTTTGGGATGAGGCTGCCTGCCCTTTTAAGGAAGATCTCAGGATATCTGCCAGCTTTCTGGCTCTGTTTGGATGCTTTTTCACTGATAGAGCAGAGGGGATAGATGATCATCTGAGACCTGTTCACTGCACAAATCCCTGTATCATGGAGGGTGTGCTTCAAGCACCAGAGGTGTGAAACTCTGGTCTTCACAGATGGCCCAGAACACACTCCTATCGAGAAGAAATGTCAGTGGAAATAATTGTGACTTTGAATGCCATTCAATGGAGCCATATAGTGTTTATCATCTGCATAATTTGAGGATCACAAATCTTATTTTAAGATATCCTAAAGAGATAGGAAAGTATTATTTCTTAGCATTAGTACTGGTAATATTTTTTTCGTGTAGCAAACACATACAAAAACCACTGCCCTTCAGAAATATCTTAGCACTTTCTCCTGCAATTACAGAGATGTCATAAAGGTACTTGGTTTATTACAAAAGATTGGTGAGAACCAATTAGGTTGAAGTTCACTTCAGTGCTGTGGAACAGGACTATGCCTGTCTCTTTAGATCATAAGTCAGCATCGTGGTTGGTTTAATGATCACTTCTTAGTATAAGGAGCACATTATAACTGGACTAAGACAAGAGAGCAGTGATGAACAAATAATTAAATACCTTTTGTTATAAATATGACTTTCACTTGTTTTAAAAAAATAAAGCAGAGAGGGAAAAACTGAATTAGGTCAACATGTACATTAGAGAGCTTGTTTTCTAGCTAAACAAAACCACAACTGTTTCAGCTGGCATCAGATTAGAAGACTAAAGACTGTGAATTGCCAAGAACCATAATCTTTGAATACTGTTCAGCAACAAAAGATGTCAGTTAAATTGTTGAAAAAAGGTAACTTAAATTCCAATTCAGGAAATAAATTGTTTCTTCCAAAGACAAATCATTCCCTGTTTTTTAGGTAATAAACTGCATTTGTTTTCCATCGGCTGTGTATATAGCACTCAGTCATCCCCTATGATTTAACATTTGTGTTCTTAGAACGTGGGTAACTTACAGTCTGGGTGCTATTGAAGACAGAGCCATTTACGAAAGTGGCTTGTAGAACAACAGAGTAAAGAGTCGCAAAGCATTATCTCAGGCAAGAGTTCTTTGAAATATATGGAACTCAAAATTCCAAATCTCTTAGTATTATAAGTTAAAATATGACAGTTTTCTTTTACTTCTAACCTTCCAAGGCTCCACTCTCCTGTATTTCTATTTTCCTTCTCTCTATCCCTGCACAGGAATTTGTTAGACTCATTAGCATTTTGAGAACATTTCCTAGCAAATTTTGTATCAAATATGCAGTGTACTCTGGAAATTGATTTTAAAATCTTTATAACACCATTGGTTACTCAGCATGAGGGTATTTGCATTTTTGATAAAATAAAATAGTACATCTAGAAATATATTTGCTTGTAGGAACACCACGGTTCCTGTTTATGTTGGGTAATAGAAACCTTGAATCTAATTTTGGCTCTCTTGGATCCTCAAAAGTGGATATATCCTAAATTCTCTACTCAGTTATTCAATTATTATTATGTACATTTGAAATATATGCACTGCCATGAGTACTAAATAAAGAGATGACAGAGAGCAATTTCTTATTCTGCAAAGGAGAAAAGTTTTTCATTTCTTTGCTTCCAAAGAACTTAATTTGATTTAAACTGCTATTTAGGAGAACAGAATTTGAGAATACTATTTGAGAACTTAATCTCAGCTAAATCTAAAGTTGCAGTCCATGTCTCAGAACAATTATGATTATTTTTGTTTAATCTATTTTATTTTGATTAATTTTAATTTATTAATATTATTTGAAATGCAGGCAGTATCATGGGATCAGCAGCCACAAGTGCCATCTTGAAATCAAATAGTCTAAATATACTGTGTACAGACTTTAACTCAAATTGGAGCCAAAATCTTTTTTTCTTTTATGCTTTTCTTTGAAAACGCTGGGTCACCATCCATCCTGGATTGCTGTTGAGGGATTGGGACATTCAGTCTGAACAAAAAAGAGGAAACTGGATTCTCTTACATTAACCTCAGCTCTCCCACTGTCTCCTTATGAGCTCAGACTGCTGTTGTATGATCACCATTGCTGAGAGTTTAAAGGAAACGGAGAACCCTCCCCAGTTAATAGGAGTCCAGCTCTGGACCCTGACCGACAGGAGGTATGCATTTACTGGAGATGGTCAGAAGGTTATGCCTTCTAAATAGGGGTTCCTCAATTTATCTTATGGTGTACTTTGCACCGTGAATGAGATATCAGTGTTTCACTAATTCTAATGCGAAATTTGTAGATATGTAAGTCAGCATTCTAGCAGAGCTTGTATGCTTATGAATTTGGTAGAAAGCTAGACAACAGTGATCAGAAGAAATAAATGAAGCCTCTCCTGTTAAGGAATAATTTTTCAAAGGGAATAAATTTTCAGAAGGACCCAAATATTCAGAAGGACCCTAGATTTGTAACATGGTATGCAATAGGAAAATAGTCTTTATATAGTCTTTAATCTTTGAAAATAAAGCTACTTTCCCCCCCTAATATTTCAAGATTGTATTTGCCTACTAAATCTTTTTTTTTTCATATATATTGTTGATGCAGATGAGTGTTTATCCTGTTGGTGCTTTTTAGAAATAGGTTTCTTTTTTTCCCATATTTTCATATTTCAGAAAAAAAAGAGCAAATCTCCTTTAAGGCCTCTGAGCACACAATATTTCATGAGTATATGGAGCAGGAAATTATTTTGCATAACACCCTGAAAAAAGAGAGCAGATTTCACTAGTGATTCCTTTTTTAGGGATAAGGGACTTTAAAACATAGGAATTTCTTTTTTAGAAGTGATTCTGTAAATAGTTTCCTCTGTATTTAAGGATTATCTCCTTTATTCTTAAGGATTAAAATGGAGTTATTAAAGCTCTTTATGTTTGAAGACTTCAGCTTTTTGGTCTTCATGACATCTTGTGGCAAAGACCTTCATAAGCTTATTAGATGTTGTATTTTAATATTTTGTATGGTTTTCTGTTTCTATTTCAGTTTATTTTATTCCTTTTTGCATAAAGACTAAATGTTATATTATACTGGCATTATTTTTTTTTTACTTTGAATGTTTCTGTCTTATAATTTTAAGGGGTTCTTTCTCATGGCTTCTTTCAACTGAACTGGTAACAGAATGTTTTAGAACATTATTAAGAAGGTCAAGACCTTGAAATAATTTCTGGTAAACTCATTGTAGCTGCTTGTACACTTAAAAAGGCATAAATTTTAAATGATTGTTCATGTTCCTTAGGAGATGAGTTTCTTTTGTTACCTTAAAACTTTACCATGGAAATATTTATATTTTCTTTCTTATTGAGAGAAATGAAAATTATAATGAACTTTGATACTCTTTCAACATCTCATGACCTCCACTGATTTTTCTCTGAATGATTTATTATAGATATAATAACAAACGTGGCTAATTCACCTGATTGACAGTATCTGTCACAAACTAACCCATGACAGATAACCCAAATCATATTTTAATGTTTACCAAGGAAAAGAGGGGACAAGCACCACAGGAGTTCCATTGCACTTCAGAAAACACGGTGATAATGGGAGATGTGCTGTGTTGTAGTTTGTGAAGTTAGCTGGGATGATTGGTGAAGCCAAGAAGTCACGGTTACAAGCTCCTCTCTTGAACTGTATGTCACAGCTCAGCTGTATATAACACAGTTTGAAATTAGATTTAATGTTTCAGGGCAAATATTAGAAAGATACCATTTCAGTGGATGCTTTGAACATACTGTGAAATAAAGAAAGTGTGCTTAACTTCCAGGGAAAGCAATTCAGGGTAAATTATTTCAGTTTGGCATAATAAAGTGGCCAGTTATATATAACACTGAATCCTCTCCTTCTTTCCATCTCTAAAACACTCACTGGAAATAAGAGTTCAGATTTGTTTAAATATTTGGTGTTGGCCCCTTAAGAGGTGTCTGTGATTACTAAGCTGACTAAGGGGTTAAAAAGCTTTTTCATGAATTTTATGTTAGAACATATATATTAGACTATCTTTTCTGATTGTCTCTATTTTGCAGCTTTAGATTTAAGAGAACTTAATTTAAATAATCTAACATTTTCCATCTCTAATCTCTGTTTGAAGAGAAATTGGTAAAATTCATTAGTGAGGGTTTATTGCTAGAAAAAAGCAAACCAACTCACAAACAAACAAAAAAACCCCAAAACAACAACAACAACAGCAACAAAAACCCCACAAACCAACCTGAAACCAATAGCCTACAATCTTCTCATAAACCTGTCCCCAAGGATTTATAGACATAAGAGGATGTTATTTGGGAAAACAGTCTTGAACTTCACAAACTCCAGAAAATCCTAAAGGCAGAATAAGACTTGAGGAGATCCTGTTTGAAGCAGTCAGTGATGATGACCTGAGCACTGACAGCTGGACATTTGTAGAAATAAAATGTCATCACGACAGGTAGGAAATTTGTTTGGTCATCTCTTACCCAGGATCTGTATTTCCCCAATATAACTTATCTCTCATATGCATGTTTTGCAGTATTTGGTGCAGAGGGTGATATTCTTCAATGACAAAGCATTCCTCTTCTATTTTTGCTTTCATTCCAACCACTTGTAAATGGATAAGTTGCTGAATGCACCCTCCTTGCTGTCAACTTTTAATTAGGTGTGAAACCATCATCTTATAGAGTGGGTTTTCTTTGCCCTTAGAGGCTTGTTTCCTTTCACTTTGAAGTACCTCTGGCAAAACATGTCCCTTTCAATAGCTTCTGTTCTCATCTGACTCTCTCAAAATGCCTGGCAACATAATTTTTTATCCTCACAGCTTGATATTGCCTTTATATTCCTTTCCATCTTACAGTGAAATATTTGTTATTGAATAAAATGTCCTCTGAATTTGTGGGTACTGTTCAATTCCACATATTGTGTTCACTTAGAATTAAACTCTTGCTTGGAAATGTAATTAATATCCTATCATTTCTAGGAATAGAAAGGGGAAAAATAAATAAAACAGGGAATGTTTTATCTGGTTTATATGACTTGCCAAGCTACACTCACCACATGCCATATCTACAGGACAGCAACAACTGAGCTGAGGCCAGAAATGTGGACAAAAGCAAATCTGAACTTTCTTTCAACCCTGCAGTATAGACCTGACTTCAGAGGCTGGGACAACATCCAGTCCATCTTCCCACTTCCTTATGTTCACCACCTAAAAGCTGTAAGGACTGCAAGTTCTATTTATATTTACCTCAAGAAGGTCTATTACTTTCTCCATGGCAAAATATAGACACAGGAAAGATCTAAATCAGCTAAAAGTATCGCTGGGGCTGGTAAATGCTATCTCATCACAGCTCCTTGAAATAGTATAAAAGGACTATTTTTTATGGCAAGGGATGTGGTTACAGCCTAGGGAAGTACTTCCCACTGCGCACCTTTGGTATTTGCAGCTGTAACAGAATTAGACACACTTTGGCAGGGTGTAGCCTGTGGGCTGCTGCTAAAGGGAAACTTTATAAGATGAAACTGTCCCACTGGTAACAGAGGAATCAAGATGCTCCGTATCAGCTGAGGCAAGAAGAATTGAATTTTTGCACCTGTGTAAGAGAAAGTGCTGAAGTCTTAAAAGAAGGGAGAGAAAAAGACCCCAAAATGAGTTTTGCTGTTCCACCTGTAATCATTTAGCACCTTCTGAAATAAATATTCTGAGTAGGCATACCTTCCTACTAAATCAGGTAGGAGGAATGGTGAAATGAAGAGCATATCAGTGCCTTATTAGAGGAACAGTATGCCATTGCAGGGAATATATAAACCAGAAAATTACTGAGGCTGTTCATCCATGACAAAATTAGGTAGTCTTAAATACTGAAAAGAGGTATAACACATTTTTAAAATCCCTTTTACTGTTTATCATAGTATCAAGATTTTCATTCTTTCTGGTCTTGCATGTGTTTTATACTTGTCCTCGCGTTAGAAACAGTGTGTGGTTACACCTCCAGAGGGGCAGAACAGTGACAGAGTTGGGATTCTTGACTGTGAGGTTAAAGTTTTATGATATACAATTTGGGAACCTAGGAATTAATAAAAGAAAACATTGTGATGAACTGTTCTTAGTAGTATAATCATGGTGTGACAATTATAATGTGAAGTCCAAAATCTTATCTCACATTATATGGTGAGACTGTTTGGGTGAGAAATCTTCAAAGCTGTCATAATAGATGAGGTTATTATATGTTGGAGCTGAGTGAATCATGTTGTTTTAATTTGAAAACTGAACTGTCACCTTATTTTTATTTTACATAAACTTTACTGTGATTTCAGTAGGTCTTGTAAAAAGATTTTGCAACCATATATTATTAATTTTACATTAGTTTCATAAAAGCATAAAACAAGTGCTAGTTGAATCAGTTTTCGAGATAATTACCAGATTACTGGTTTACTTGTTACTAACTAAAGTAGTTTAATGTGTCTTGATACAAAGATACTTTTGCTGACTTCCAGTCTTTTCTAAACAAAAGTGAGTGGTTCAGCTGATTGATATTATTTGATATTACTATTATAAGTACCCAGAGATACCAATGAAAAATAGACCTGTTGCTTTAGTATCTACACAGATATAATGCCCATTAAGAAGAGACTTAAAGCCAGGTATCAGGTCATAAAGTGTAGTGTTTACTGTGATTCTGCTGTCTCATACCAGAGGAAGAGGAATTGCGGGCATTGCCTCAGTTTTGGAGGAAGGCCATATGGCTCATATCAGGCAGATGGGATGATCTGGGGTCCTCTCTCAGAGAGCTGTGAGTGATGCTTTAAGATTATTAAGATTTGTAGCATATAGATTTTTAATATAGCTGTATAGTTTCTAACACTTTAAAATAGCAGTTAACAATCACTAAAACCCCTTCTCATGTTTTACCTCATATTCTCAAAATTCTTGAGATTTTGTTTAATGTTCTTTTCAAGAACAAATATTTTAGCAAGGACATCTTGTTTGGGACACATACATAGAAGGACAAAATAGGATACCATTGTAGTCAAAGCAGAAGGCCCAGAAACACTGGAGAAGCTCCAAAGAAGGCATGTAATGTGAAGATGATGATGGTGAAGAAGTAAGGGGTCTTGAGACCTCTGACTCAATTCTGGGGAGGCATGCCAAGTGCAGACCTGGGGGAGGTTCTGGGGGTGGACAGTTCTCAGGTTGGATGTATTCTTAGATATGATAATTAATTAGTGTTATAAATGTTGTCAGAGCATTATACTGTATTGTGCACTTATGTATTCATTGCACCTAAAAGCCCTTTTAATTAAAGGTCTGCTCTCTATTTTATCAATACTGACTGGAAAATTCTTTTTTTTCCCATTTTAGGCTTCATGATATTACTTTCTGTCAAACCAGGCTGAGCCAGGCTCATGGTAGCTCCAGTTTCTGTCCATTGCCAGTTCAGTATCATTTCCCTGTAGATGTCTCAACTGTTATGAAGAAGAAAACCAAATGCTGGAGGGTAAAAAAAAGTAAACTCTATTCAAGAGAGTTGAAGTGACAGATGCAGCCAAAAGCAGAATGAGGAACTGAATGCATTAATTGCTCTATCCTGTTTCCATGCTGATTATATGCTTGAACTGCCTTTTCCAGTTTTGAACTTTCAAAGCAGTTTATTTCTTTCTTTGTGCTATAAATTCGGTCACATCTTTATCTTTTCCAGTTGCAGATAAAAAACCTGAATGGTGATTGGAAGATTACAGACTCATCACAAGTTCCCATCAACCACCAGAAGCTTAGTCTTGATAATACTTTTTAAGCACAATTTATATGCAAATTTTATTTCTTACATAGAAACCTCCTTCTTTTTCACTTAAGAATGATGTTAGGCAAGGAAAGTCTTATAAAACCAGCTTGCTAACCTTCTATAAGCAATGGTTTTGGGAAATACATCACAGACCTTTATGAAATGTTTTTCTGCTGGTATTTGGAGTTGTGTAGCCCTTTGAAAGCTAGAGTTGGCAAGACCTGATAGATCAATTTCCTAAATTCTCTCATGAATCAAATGACTCTCTTTTACTGCTGATAGCAGAACACAGATGCCAAATAGGAAAGTTTTCTTCTGAAGAAATCATTCAGTGAAAAGAGTGTCAATAGTTCATATACAATAAAAATATTTACCCTGTAGGCAGCTCCAGAGTGTGTTAAGATTAAGGCGTCCATTTGCTTTATACAATTATGCCAACAAAACAAACAATGTAAGCAAGATGTACAGAGCATAGAGCAGAGAGTATGTGTTAGGCTTCCAGAAAATGAGCTGATGAAAAGAAGACATGTCCATTATGGACAAAGGTAAATAAAAAAAAGGGTGTGCAGTGTCCTTATGCCCTCAATGCTGAGCTTCAGATGGTCTAATATAACTTTTTTTTTCTTTTCCTGTGTGAGGACTGCATAATGTTGCTGTTCTATTTGACTTCTTAAATATTTTTGAGCAAAGATGGTAGGGGATGTTTCAAAAGACATTTGATGAAGCTAAGCCCTGCCTTTGGTCTTGATTGTACCTTGGTTTTTTTGTGTAGTCAGCTCTCTTCCACATGGAAGTTAGACCATTGCACAGGAAGAGAGAGACTCAAATGCCCCTGTGTATCGTTGTGATGTAGTGCATTCAATGTGCGTTTGATTCTCTGCAATTAGGAAAGTACATAAGGAAAGAAGGATGGGACCCTTTTATAATTTTTAGTGATTACTCACAAACCTGAGCTAGTTTTTGCATACTCTCACTAGCACTGAAATTGGAAGAGAACCTGTATATGTCTCCTTGGTGCTCATGTTGAAGTGCTGTCTAAATATGCAGCTCCAGACCTGGGTTTTCAAAAGCAGACATTAAATCTCCAGATTTTTAAAACCAATAATTTAGATATTGTTAAAACTACTGATAAGCCAAAGTTTCAGAGTATGAATTCCATTCAGATAGTGCTTAAAAACACAATAAATATAGTAAAGATATAACTTAATATTTTTACAGGAAAAATGTGACAAAATACTGAGCAGAACAAACAGAGCTAAACCTTGCAAGTACTGAGTAAACACAGTTATAACTACTTTGATAATGGTTTGTTTATCATGCTGTAAAAAACAGTGATTAGTTGAACTCATGGCTGGTGCTTTCCTGGCCACAAGGTCTGCTGCTAAAATCATTTAGTCCCTTATAAGTCATTGTCAGGCTATTTGTCAAATACAAAGTTAAAATCTTAATCTCCATGTGGGTAATTTATAATCTTTCCTGCTTTACAGTGAAAGGTGTGCTTTTTAAGGAGAAAATTTACTTGGAACAAGTCAGAAGTTGAGAAATACACTAGTTTTAACCCTTTCATCATCTGGAATTATCCACTCCCTCAGCAGGCAAATTCATAGACCTCTATAATACAAGAAGGGCTTATCCATATGTATTGTCTATAAAATATACTCTAGCAATTTATAGATGTAGAATGGGCTTATATATAATTTAGTTTAGCAAAAATGAATATTTGTGAAATTCTACTTTACCTATTCCAAATTTCCATTTTTTTCCTCACATATACTACTTCTAAATTGGTCATAAAGGTATCCTATTTTTGCATCTCTTAAGTACAGGCATAACTTCCATACATTAAAAATCACCTGCAGGGAAACTGACTTTTTCTTTCAAAAAAACCCCCAGCATTGTGATTATCTTCAGTGAGAACAATTTACAAGAGTCAGTGGCAACAATTGGAAAGCTTTTTCAGCCAGAATGCATTTAGCAGTGGTGTGCCAAAGACTGTTCTTGTAGTGTTGCTCTGAAGGGCTGTCTGCTGCCTTCAATAAAGATACAGAAGTCTTTCAAGCCTAAGGCTTGAAGTTTAGGAGTCTAAGGCACCTCCTGCTCTCCTAGTGGGGACGTGTAATGGGGAACATTTGTCCTATGATGATACTTGTGTCATGGACATGATGCCTTAGGAGTTTTATGTATTTGTAGATATTTATACAATTATGTAGTTTCTCACATATAGAGTAGCTAGCAGCCTCTAACCTTGTGCTAGCTGTCTTAAGAGTCGGATAGTAGCTGGAACACCATGCCTGGGAAACATGTACCAGAGCTAAGACAATTAAATACCATGTTAGTCAAAACAAGAAAGAAAAGCCCAGCAATCTTGGAGAAGCTCCAATAAGGGAAAGTGGCGTGAAGATGATGATAAAGGATGAAGTAAGGGGTCTTAAGACCTTCAACTGAATTCCAGGAGAGACGTGCCATGGGGCAGTCCCAGGGGAAGTTCTGGGTAATGGACATTTCCTAGATGGGATGCAACCTTTACATATGATAATTGAGTAGTGTTATAAAATTAGTCTGCTGCCACATAGAAAAACAGCTCTTGAACCCTGTTGACATTCACACAGGCATACACACACACACACACACACACACACTCTATCTTTTCCCTCCCTTGCTCTCCTAAGGGGGGAAGAAGATGTTTCCCCTCCCTTGTTCTCCAAGGCCGGACCTCAAGAACCTCGAGTCCTGCTTGAAGGAAGATGAGATTGGTAATGGGAACTGGGTACCAGCATGGGCTGCTGGGGTAGCTGAGCACTGCAGGGGAGCAGCTGCAAAAGGGAGTTTCTCTCTTGTTTATAGTGGGTTGGGAGGTGAGCTGACTTGGGCCCAGATGCTGCAAGGGTCAGTGTTCCCAGCCTGTGGGTGAAAGGGTCTTTCACTTGGGAGGGGCAGGTTGTTGTCCCTTGTGCTTTGGTAAAGACACGGCAGAGTGGCTCAGGGATTGGCTGGGTGTGTGTACAGCCGGAATGAAAGGGATGCCTTTCAGATTAATTTAGTCTGCATGTTTTTGAAGTGGTGGTGCTTAGAAAAACAGCTCACACGGTATTCCTGACACCGTGAGTTCAATCCTAGCACCAGTCTTTTCTATCTGTTACTTGTCAACATGTATCGTACTCTTTTATACTCTTTTTATACTCTTTATACTCTGTATCCCAAAACCCTGTAAGTAAAAGAACTCTTCTCTACTTTACCCAACTAATGTTGTCTTGGACAATTTTTTTCCTTCCCCTTATGGCAACAGCATGTGTCAGTCAGAGGTCATGTAACACACGCAAGTCCACAACTCGGGACAATAAATTTCCCAGACAGTCAGTAGTATGGAAGCCATTCTCTGCTGGTTGGTTCTGTTCCACAGAGGAAAGAATTGGAAAAGAGATAGGTATATGAAAAATATGACTTCCAACACTATTTCAGGGACATGGAAAGGCTGAGAAAAAGGAGGGAGTAAAAAAAGAAATTTAAGCGAAGTCTCCTTCCCCTTACTACACAGCCTAGTAAATCTATGCAAGACATACCTGCATATATACATACACATATACATATAGTTAAATATATCTTCAATACAAAATTATTAACAGCTGTCTTTACAGTTACAGTGTACATACTGAGTATTCACTGCATTTTATTCCATTCCTGAAACCATTTTCTTCTTGCTGACTGCCAGCTTCATGATTCTGATTATTTTATAGCAGTTGCACACCACTTTTACTACACTGACAAAAGCAAAGTTTTCATAATTTTGTCTTAGCAGGGTCAGATTCTGACTGTATGCAAGGTTAGAGGTATGCCTATATTAAATGGGAAATCTTACCCTTCCCTGTGTTAATAAACAATATATTAGTGTGTAATAAATGGAAAATTGCTCCCTATTGTTAAAGATTAATATTTAAAAAAATCATAAATTATAGATGTCAGACTAACTTAAATGAAAATAAAAATGCTAGGTCTGGTAATTTTTTTTTAAAGAGAAAAGGTCAAGAACTATTTTTAGGTCTTAAAATACATATGAATTACATTTTTTACATGTTACTGGAAGCTCAATTAATTGTTTTTTCCTTAAGATATCTAAAGGATTGAGGTATAGCAGCACTATAGAAAATGTTGGAAATTTCTGTATTTTGCAGGGAAATATGCATGGCAGTTAATTTCCTTTCTCTTTTGCACATTTCCAACCATTTTTTTTTTCTAAAGTTATAAGGTAGGGTGAGAAATGAGTAATGGACAGATCTGTTTATCAACAATATTTTATGTGAAATGGGTGATAGCTAAAATACCTGACCAAATGAAACTGGGCAGTACAGTGGTATCTATTACTGGAGACGGTGTCTACACATCAGGCAAGGTTGCTCTATATATCTGCAGGTGACTGAAATTTGGAGCAGTGGAAAATTTTCAAGGACTTAGAGAGGACAAGAAGTGCTGGAAGGATAAAAGCAGAAATAGGAAACAGAAGAACAAGTTATTGTAGTGCTGTAGATGTATAGACACTCAGCTGGGGACTGTGAAGATGAATGGTGCTTTCTCTGCACACAGATTTTTCCTTCTAAAGACTTGGTAAAAAAGTTGAAACAGACTGTGCATTCTCAAAATAGGAATTTTTTAAATTATTTGTTTATTCTCTGATAACATTTTATTTTAAAAGTATATTCAGAAGCATTGCAGAGCCTACTTCTAGCCTATCAATTGTCAGACTGTAAACCAGAAGATCATACACACAAGAAGACATCCGGCTTCCATTCATGCTACATGTCCGAGAGTGCCGGTGGTCCAGTGCCAGAGTTTCCTGAAAGCAGTCTAGTTAGTGGATCAGTCTTGTTCTGTTCCAGTAATACATCTCAAGATTAAAGATAAAACTGTAAGCGTTGACAACTGTCTAGTTTTATCTTTCTGCTGTTCCATGTAATTTGATAAAGAAAATTGGCAGGTCACTTCTCATTCTTCTTAGCTTGGCTTACTGACTCTGATCTGTGTCAGACAACCACAGCAGTACTTAGCTTCTGAAAATGGAAAGAATTGGATATGGGTTATTTTAATAGTTGGCTTGTTTTGTTTTTATGCAAATCTTTTATTCTCAATAGCACCTACAAGACTCAGAAAAATTTTATTCCCACTTTGGAGTTCACAGGTAATGTCTGATCACAGCTCTACAAGGTATGGGAGACAACTTTAAAAACTTTAAAAATGTACTTCAGGAAAACCTGTCAGTAATATTTTTTACCTTGTTTTGGTTTGGCTGCTAGCAGCAAGTTAGATCAGAGTTTCTAGTGCCAAGGAGCCAACTAGTGAGTGAATTTTTCATTTCAACATAATCTTATTCATGGTTTGTCTACTCAAGTAATATGGCTCTTTTTGCTCCCAGGCAGCTGAAAGCATTCAGAAGGTCAAATCTAGTGTAAACAGAAACCTGTATCCTAAAGCACAGAGAAAACACACAACATTTTTTCAGCATGTTTTGACCTCTGATTTTTCCTCACAGCTTTATATGCTCTGTATAGGAAAGCCTCCTACTACTGTTGCTATTCCTGCTGGCAAGTATGGTTGTTTCAAGCTTCTTTTCCTCAAAGGGCTTGCTATTTAGGAGAAAAGCCTGTGCAATGGAGTTCAATAGCTGCCCTTTCCTTCAAACAACGGAGCTTTCTCTGCTGACAAGTGTGCTGGGAACTCTTTGACCTCATCTTTCACATTCCCTGGTGCACAAATAACACTGAGTTGTGACTTCCACACATAACACAGTGGCTGACTTTACCAGTTGCTGAAGCTTCCATTATGCCTTTCAAGCAAAATCAAAAAGCACTGTGACTTGGAATCATGGAAATTACAAATCTGATTTTCAGCTGTAAAGGTTGGCACAACTTTGCTAAGGCTGATGCCAGTTAGCAGCTGAGATTCTCAACCCACAGGGGAGGAAAGGAATTTAGAGCTTTACAATCCATCTTAAACATAAAGATATAAATAAGGATGAAATAGTATAATCTAGTTTGTCTTAGAGGAGGACTCTGACAGAATTTGAATTCTATATTGATAAGATTCAAAAAATACTCTTTGTTTTTCCTTCCTTTTCTGCATTTGAGCCATAATACATCTGTTGTGTTTGTGGTATTGCACAGATAGAAAGATTTTCAACAGATCTAGTTTATTTTGAGTCATATTCTGGGGAAGGATTGTTTTTTATTGATCTGCACCAGTTGCATCTTCATTTTGAATGCAATTATATTTCCAGATGGAAAATTTTATAGCCTTGTAGCTACAATATTGTGGTATTCTAGCTTTCTAGCTACTCCTGAACTGGTAAATGTTGTTGAGGTTGTATAATCTGGTACAGCTTTGCATTCTAGTGAAAACAAGATAGGCACAAGTCTGATCTGCAAGAAGCTGCTCTCCTAATACTTAGGTGTGCATCGTAACAATCTTTTAATAGTGCAAAGAATCTAAATGACTTTGAAGCCAGAAGGCAGTAGCCTTGTTCTGTAGATTGCCCAAGTTCTGCCACTGGGGCCCAGCAGTATCTAATCAAATCTCTAATTATGCAGCTTTATTGTGGAATGGCAAGTCTGTAGTGAATACATGAGTTGCACTCTGATTCTCTTTATCCCAAAACTGATGTCATTTGGCATTCATGTTGTATTTCACAACCTGCTGCAAAATGTTTCTTCCCAGGAATGCATATGAAAGTGTGTACGTGTCTTGTTATCAATACCATTGTAATGGTAGTCTAATTTCCTTATACATTGGAGCATCAGAAAATAATACAGTTCTAACAAGATTATTAAGAGAGCTATCCCTAAGCTGCTTCCTCTATGAGATGAAAGGAGTTTGGTTTGTATACTCAGGATGGTATTTGAACGTGGAAAAAATGCTGTGCTACAACTAGCTTATGTGTGATGGATCTTAACATATGTACAGATGAAACCTTGGATTACCATGGAGTCAAATTGCTGTCTCTGGTAACATC
This sequence comes from Margarornis squamiger, assembly GCA_035222235.1. Lineage (NCBI taxonomy): Eukaryota > Metazoa > Chordata > Aves > Passeriformes > Furnariidae > Margarornis > Margarornis squamiger. Next base: position 46,317,604 of record JAWWTY010000156.1, on the reverse strand, counting down.
AGAGGACCTGGAGTTATGAATTTGATGAGTGTGCTCTTCTAACGCAGAAGTAAGAGGAAAAAGAACATTTAGAGTTATGCAAGCATAACTCTAAATAAACTCCTCTCTGCTACAGTCAGAAACTGCCATTGCCCAAATGTGTCTTTAGACAATGAAGCTTCATAGTCTTGTGTCACTTCCTGCTGGAAGAAAGACTAAAATGAATACGCAGAGGCAGAGAGGAGATGAGAGACACTGTCAGAGGCAACAGCAATGGTTGTCTACGAGACTTAGCAAACTCCTAATTTACAGTCTACTTATTGGCTGGCTACACCTTGAAAGTTAACCTGCAATAAGTTGCTAGGGAGCATAGAAGGGAAAAACGTAATTGCCTATACAAAACCTCTTAGCCCAGGGGTTAGTGCTGTGCAGAGTCAATAATGACCATTTTGACCACAGAGAGTGAAAATTATTCTAATAGAAATAAGAAATAAAACTATTAATGTAATTTTGATAGACTGAGCTCTAGAATAACAATAAAAATGAAGAGGCTGAACACACCAACAGCTAAAAAGGTAAATAATGATTAGTAAGCTGAATTTCTTTTGAGGCGTTCTGCTCCAGTTCCCCATAGTCACTAGGATTATTGGTGTGTGATTCCTGCAAATCTTGGTAATATGTCTGCTAAGAATTTACTCCCTTTTTTATGGCTTTTATTTAAGCATGTAAACTGCTTTGAAAAACAGCATTGTCCACAATGTAAGAGGAAATTAGAAAAAAAACCCAAACAAACCCTATTAAAAAAAAAGAAAAAGGATGAAAACAGCAGAGAGTTGATGATGAAAGTTCAGATTGCCTCTCACTGAAGTGGTTCAGCTGGGTTATTTCCGAGGGCTCTCTCTCCAAAGAAGGAAGTTGTGGTAACTGCTTATGGTCAGCCAGGGGCTTTGATTGACATTCAGGTACAGCAGTTGCACAGTTTTTGAGTTTCCTGTAAACATAAAGAGGGCAACGCAGCACAGAGAGAAAGAATAGCTTTGTCAAAGGCAAATTGTGATACTTAGTTCATCATTCTAATTAGCTTCATTTGTTCCAGTGACACACATCTGTCTCAGCCAAGCATATGTGAGCTGCTGTTCACCTAGATACTATATGAACAACTCTTAATCTGAAGACACAAAATATGCACATATTTTGGAACTGATTTATGAGGGTTTGGAGCATTTAGATGCTTTGAAAACCAGTAGAAATTCTAGTATTTGTTTTTATTAAGGCCTAGAAATAACTCAAAGGTCTTCATATTTCTTCACCGATTTTCAAAGTGTCAGAATGAGACTAACGTCTCTGTCACTTGATGGGTTAGATCAGTTGTTCTGTTGCTTTGAATTACTTTTATATTTCTGACTATGAGCAGCTGTCTCACAACAGCCACTTATTTCTAGAGGCATCATCCATACTTGCACATAGGTTTCCCATGTTTTTCTCATGCCTGAGATTTGGACACTTTTTATCTCAGAAATAAAGTACCCATTTAACTTTGAGAATAAAGAAGACCAACCCTTCCAGACTGTGACTGGCATTTCTGCATGCTTATGGCCTTGGACAGTAGGTGAAATACAGTTCCTAATGGATTGGTTTTGATTTTTTCTCAATTTCTCACTGTTTCAAGTGTTGAGTGGTCCATGTTTTTTATTGGATATTTTTAATAGAAAGTATTTTCATGGACTTTTCCATGCACAAGCACCCGTGCTTCTCAGGCTTGAGCCACCAAAGGCTTCAGACTTATCTAAACCAATCTTTTGACTTTGTGATTTCACTGGCTATTTATTTACTTGAGTAGTAGTTTTTTCAATCTTATTTCTTTTCAGTTTCATGAATGGTTAAAGATATATAAGTACAAGAGAACCAAAAGGCATCTAAGGTGTGCAGTAAAAAGAAGTAGGCAAATTTATAAGAATATAGACCTGTGGTTTATGAGAAGAGCATTTTTCTATATACATAAACTTTGATTTAAAACTAACTATTTAGAGGTGAATCATTTTTCTCTGATTTTTGAATGCTTAATTACTGAAACCCTGGGATTTGAACAACTGTTTTCTGATCAGGATCTTGGCTTTGCTGTGCATTACTGACATTTATATTAAACTCTACTACATCAGTATTTCACTTTTTTGGCAAAGCAGCAGGTGGAATATTTGAACATCTGCCCATCAGCCATGGAATCACACCTCATTTATTGAGGGAACTTGCCCCATTAATTTGGGCCTGTCCTTTTATACACTGTGCTGGGACTTGATTTAAGTCTTCTATTTATCAAAATTTGCACCACTGAATGCTTTTACAGTGCAGCTTTCAGTAACCAGGTTTTATAAATGTCACTGTGCTAGGTAATTCATTCATTGCCTTGACTTGGAAAATTAGTTTTGAACACCAGGTGCATATGATGCATATCAAATTGAGTACTCTTACGCAACTTTATTGATTGACTGCTATTGTTACTGAGCAACTACAAGAATAAAAGTGGTGTTGAGGTATGAGGCTAATGACTTCATAAGTTTTATGAAACCAGAAAACATGGCTATAGAAACTAGGATGTGTAGGTAGAGTGAAGAACTGTGATTTTTTTTTAACAATAAACAACTATGTATTCTGTCCCAAGTAGCTCTGACTGACTCCTGACTTAAGTATGCTCTTGAAACTTGATTTCCTGATCTAAGATATTTTTCTGATGTATTGTGAACCTAGATATTTGGGGAACAGTGTTTGGTGAAGGGTGAGTTACTGTGATGTGTTGAAGGACAGGGTTCTGTGGAGAAAAACACAGGCAAGAGGTGAGCATAAGCTGCAGAAACTCTTGTGACAGGGTATTTGTGTTGAAATGATCAAATAACCTGTTGAAATAGGTCTATTTGTCAACATCAGTGTTTTGGAGTTTTCATGTTTTGCTCAAAATTTTTACTGAACCTGAAACTTTTTATATAAAATTTACTTTAGTGTAGGTCATTTCTACAGCTATGGTAAAAGTCAGATACGTCGGAGCATGAGATGTGGTTGATGAGTGTGACCAAATGCAGAGACCACAGTACTGCAATACAGTGGCTGTTGCAGCTGTGGTCTAAGGAGCCAGAACAGTTCCACTATACAATTCATCTGACAGTAATGAGAAGTTGTGTAAAAATAGGTTGCTTACAGGCACCTTAACTTCTGTAACTTAAAGGAGATCTTGGGTATACTCAAAGACCTCAGTTGCCAGATTTTTGAGTGTTGGAGGTAGTAAAAATAGGCTGCAAAGACATGCACAGTGCAGGTATCCCATTCCAGGTCCACAAAGCAGACTGAAGCCTCAGCTCAGCTCTGCACTGTGTGCATTTCATAGCTGAGTTTGCCAACTATTGTCTGCAAGTCAGCGAGCTCTGATTACCCAGTTCTTGGCCAGACTTCTTATCTGGGGCACAGCTCCCGGTAAACATGACTAGATTTCTCACAGGGCTGTGATGGCTTGTGTCCACCATCTGTCTCAGGTGTCTCTGCTCCTTTCTTGCCCACACTCCTTGTTCTGAGGTTAGAACTGATAGATCCAGATTAGGCCTGACACATGTTTGGCAGCCGTAGCAATATCTTACCCTTTGCCTCCCCTTTTTTCTTCACTCTGTGGTGTCCCAGGACTGGTGCCCAAAGGGATCTCTTCATTACTCTTCTATTTTGATCCATGGTGAAGACTCTATGGATAAAAGAGAAGGTGAAGAAACTTAAGCAGAATTTTGCTAGTTTTGTCATACAGAAAATAAAAAAAAGCATCTTTCCAGGCCCTAAGCCAAGACTCTGGTTTCACAGCAAATAAAATACCCAGCAGTAGAAGCAGCAAAATGAAGGTGCTTTAACATGTTTTCAGAAACACAAAGGTCTAAAAAAAGTACTACCTCTGACAACCTTAAAAAAATTTGGAGGAATATTAACAATATTCACAAAAACCTTTGCTTATGAAAGCTGAAATTTACTTGGTTTTATACATTTCTGTGTTCTTCTAGTGCTTTAAAGGGTAGTGATGAATGTATTTCTGATATAGCTATGAATTCTTTGCTTCTGAATAATGCTGCATATATTTGTCATTAGAGAAGGAGTTGTGCTGTGTGCTAAGTGTTTTTCTTTGCTCAGTGACATTCCTAAAATAGGGAGAGCTAAAACATTCAGTATAGAAAGTACCAATGATGTTTACTTGTACGCATAAAACAAGATTATATTACAGGCTTCAAACACAGAACTTTAATAGAAATGTAGGAACTCAGGTAAATAAATGTTTTAAATTCCAGTTAAAGCTTGGAAAACAAGCAGGACGTTCCTCTGTAGATACAAATAAAAATAGAATAGAGTTAAGGGGTAATAGTAAATTTAGCATGTACAGATCTCTGGTATTTCCTTAGTGATAATATAATGCTGTGAAGTAAATCCATTTAAAAAAAAGTATAAGAAAAATTGTAAGGTAATGAACTACTGCATTAGTGTCTTGCTCAGAATTAGAGGAACATATTAAGATGTGGCCTACTCCAAAAATTTTCTATTTTAGGGTATTCTTGCCTCACTCCTTTCAAAATTGCTTTTTCTGTTTCTTTTGGACTCTCACACTGGGACATCGGATTACAAGGCAATTCACATATTCATCCTCATCTTATGCAGTAGAGTGTGGGGAAGGAGGAAAAGACACCTTTTACATACAGTTTGTGAAGGTGATTCAAATACAAAAAGGAAAATGTGTCATCTTGTCTCTTGCTGAGTCTGGTTAAGATCTTACTTTTTTCTACCCTCAGCTAGTGCCCTTAGGTATCATTCAGGGATCATTCCTGGTGAAAACAGTTGGATAGAAACAATGGCAACCACTGCAAAACAGAAGCTGGATTCTGGTTTTGACGACACCCCACCCCTTTGGGTAGTGAAGTAACACGTCTAACCCTGATATTTCATAGACCCTTACAGCACAATTGATGCAAAAACATGCAGAGTCAGTGCCAATGACAGTCCCACACTACTTTTGTAGTCAGGGTTAGTAGGGAGGTGCAGGTGCACAGAGGCGTGCATGTTCCCTTCTCGTAAATGAGAGAGTGGATGTGATTTTTCTGGCTCCCCAGCATGTGCCAGTTTGAGATGCAGCAGCTGGAAGCCCAGTGCTTAACCAAGAGGTGCAGTCCATAAGCAGGGATCATTGTTCCTCCTCCTTTGTGAACATTGCATGAATTTTCATGATTGCAAGTACCCTCGCTGTGGGGTTTGCATGCTGTGAGATTTTAATGCTTCACTAAAATTAGAACATTAACTCTGATACTGTTTTGATGCTTTTAAACTATTCTCTTTTGAACCAATACCATGTAACTCTACCAATTTGTAATTTGAAACTATTTTTAAGCAAATAGTTTCAAATTTGCTTTAAATTTTGAAGTAAAATTTAGCTTTCAAAAATTTCCTGTTTTCTATATTTTAGGGCCAAAAATTCTCATTACGTTACAGAGTTAGTCTCTTGTGCTGTGGATCCAGTTACCTTTGCACAGAGTTTAGGAGTGACCCATGCCTCACTGAAGTATCTCCTTCTAAGGAGTATCTGATCCTGATTACAAGAAAAAAAGATGGACAATCCATACCTGCACTTAGTAGTCTGTTAAAAAGGGCATTCATTTTTGCTGTTAAAAATACAAGCCCAGTTTAAAATGAAAACTTGCCTGGCTCCAGCTTCTATGTCTTGAATTTTATCCTTTATTTCTTCAGTAACTTACTAAGATCACTTTATATCTTTGCGAAGTTTTTTCTTCAGCTTTGAAGAAGTTTAAGTATATCCAGTAACAACCTTTTCTTCCTTTTTCTATCTCCTCAAAATACTCTTGAATATACAAGATCTTTGAAAGTTCTTTTCATAGACACTTCTATCAGTTCCCACTCATACAGATTAAGATTAGCAACAAAACTGGTTGTGTTTTCTGAGACCTTATCAGATTTCTCTTGACTTTGACTTAACTTCAAGAGACCCTCATTCAAAGATGCAATTTTTTACTAAATAATGAACAATAGCATGCATTTTAAAGTGTATATGTATATACACACACATATTCATATAAGACAATAAAATATATGTAACTCAATACAGAATTTGCAAATGGAAGTAATTCTCTGATTTGAAATGAGATTCTCTGCAGTTGCAGAATTTCTTGTCAGCTGCAAGACCAACCAGAATGGAAATTCACTCTCATTATGGAATCTGAAACAAAAGAACTAAAAATAAATTAACATATATATTTTGTTCAAAGAAGCTGAGGAGAATGTTGCAATAAATTAAACAATTCATGCCCTGTGGGGTTCATTCATGCCTTTTTAGTGATAAACTGGTATAGACCAGCTATAGTAAATGACCTAGGCCAACTCTCTTTACTCAGGGTTGCCCTCTGCAGTCCATTTACAAACGTTTTGGCTAATGTATTTTCAACTGAATCCCTGCTGGGACTTCTGAATCTCCTCCTGGGAACCTAACACTTGCCATCATTAACCTACTTCCTTCCTTTCCTTAAGTGGTTCTCTCTTCTACATTTCTCATGTTTCAGTCTTTCGTACAATGTGCATCCCCCCTTAAATATTCATGTCTTAAAGTTTTACATGCAACATTTTCATCATGTGGATTCATCGATCACAATTTTCTCAGAAAAAGTAGGATTTTTTTGCTCTAAAATTTCTGGCTCTGTAGATTGATATTATCCAAAATTGATACAATTTACACACAGCCATTTATTTATTTATACTCGTTTGAAAAACTGAGTTCATATTTATTCTTTTTCTTGTGTTTCTCACTTTTATGTCAAATTATAATCTCTAACAAGCAACACTCTCTCATTATTTATTGTTTTGATGCAGAGAGCAATTAAATATAATTAACTGGCTGATTATTATTTGCTGGTGGAATTTGCTAAGAATGCATATGCTCCTGCAGGGAGTTGCTTGCCATTTCCTGCACCACTGATCTGATGCAGTTCGGAGAGAGCCTTTTTTCCCCTCTCTATTTGCTGCTTCACTGATCTGCGGAAGGAAGAAAGTAAGTGTATGAAAATAAGTATGCCCTAGATTGTGAATACCTATCTCACACACAGTTAAGGGATAGAGTTTCACATTGGCTTTGTTGTGGTGCTGAGATGCAGAAGCACTAAAATGTTGGTATTTAAACCATGAAAAAAAGTAAGGATGCAAGTTTTTTTACTGCCCATATGATGCTGGAGAACATATTCAAGCCAAAACGTTTTCGTTTATTTTTGATTTATTTTCCAAGATGTCTTTTCAGATGTGTGATTCTATGTCAGTAAGATGTTCTTTGTGTGTAGCATTGATAAGTTTCCTGCATTAGGAATGAAAGTCACTGTTTTCCATAAAGCCAGTCTGGTTAACATGCCACTGAATACTTACTCGAGCCTTAAGACATTTTATGCACGAATTTAAGGGATGGTTTGCTGAGGCATAAGTATTCTGCACTGTGGTTTTGTAATTGCAGCTATTAAACTGATCCTTCAAAAGTGATGTTAATATACTGCTGTTTGCTGTCACACAAGGTGGTAATTTGAGCTTCTGATCTTGAGATATTCAGCAGCTCATCTCATCTGAAGGTAAAATTCCTTTACTTAACTTGCCACTTGGTCCTCCCTGTTGGAATTCAGACCTAGGTCCCATTTAGCACATCATGCTTTGCATTGTTATTCAAGTTTTGTAAAGCATTTTCTGTGCAGCTAAGCTGTGGCCTAATAAAAGAGAAGCATTTTTTAGCCACACTTTTTTTGATAAGTAGTGATTTGAGGGTCCTTTTTACTGTAATCCAGAAATGAATTCAGTTAATTTTTGTTTACATTTAGGACTTTGAAGAGCCGTTGTTCTAACAAGTTTTTGCTTGTTAGATTGACTTTTCCAGTAAACAATAAACTTTTTTCTCTCTCTGTGTTAGAAACCTATCCAGCTCTCTTCTAAGTGCACTTCAGTGAGATTTCTCTGATTGATTCTCATATTTGTGTAATGTAACCTGGCCTATAATATATTTTTTCCAATCATTGCTTTTGAGAATGTCAGACCCTTTTCTTGCAAATTTTCAGGACTTTTTAAACTTTTATATGTTTCTTTTCCTTTACATTAAACAATGTTCTCTAACTGAATAATAGACTCTATTTAATAAATAACTCTTTGGACATGCTGGCAAGCACTACACTTACATAGAAAGAGCCTTCAGCCGACTGTGCAAATGTTAGCTAATTATGTCTCCTGTCATTCTGTGGGATAGGCAAGTTTTATCATCTGCATTTGCACAGATGGGAAATTCAAACTGAGAAATTTTCAGGTGATTTGCCTTTGACCAAGCCAGATAAAACAGCCTCAGAGCTGAAAATGGAGCCTGGGAATTGTTGCCTCCCATAACCCAGAGCAATTCACCTAGATTTTGGACAATAAACAGACTCTGAATAAGTATATCTGTTGAACATGCAGCAAGTTTCATACAAAATATTCTGTATTTCTGGCACCAGGAATAGCTACCCTGGACAGAACTTGAGGTGTATGTATCTTAATGCTGTAAGGGACAGCTATGATAATCCACTTTGCTGTTTAACATAGCCTATACATTTTACCCAAATTATGCATGGCCCTCGAGCATGGAAGCTGAGCCACAGTTCAAAACATACATTTTTTGGCATAGAGGTTTCATGGGGTTATCTGTAATGCTTTCTCTGTCTTATTGTATGTCAATATAAAAATAAACACACACTTGAGTAGTTGTTTTAAGGAAAAGTTAATGAAAGGAATTTTCTTGCTATTTTTCTGTTGTTTCAGTAAACATAAGTACACAATATTATATCTGTGTATTATATATAGTATAGTCAATGTATATATGTAAAGAATTTTAATAGTCATTAACTCATGTCACAGATCTGAGAGAGCAGGTAAGCACCATGTAAGCATGAGAAGAGAAAGCTCAGGGGGAACCTCATTACAGGATTCCAGTACTTAAAGGATGGCTACAAAGAGGATGGAGGCTCTCTCTTCACAAGGAGCCACACAGAAAAGACAAGCCTCAGTGGGTACTAGTTGTACTGGGAGAGATTTTATCTTGATATAAGAAAGATATTTTTAGAGTGAGAACAATCATTCACTGGAACAACCTCCCCAGAGGTGTGGTAGACTCCCCATCAACAGAGGTTTTCAGAAGGCCGTTGGAGAGGGTGCTAGATAATCTCATCTAGGCTGCCATGAAAGGGATCTTTTGAGGCCCCTTCAAACCTGGATTCTTCCATGATTCTGTGAGAAGGCTGAAGAGCCAGAATTTCATGGGGAAGTGTAACAATTCATAAAAGCTGAGTTTTGCCACATTTATTGTGCAGATGCAAGCTTTAAATGGCCCAGATGTGATACTCAGCTCTTGTTGAGTTCTATCAGAGATATTTTCAACAGCATTTCACAGAAAGTTGCTTAAAGCCTTTCATTCATTGAAAAGTTACATTTAGAACCAGTTTTCAAAATGTGCTCAAACCTTTAAACCAACAGACTAGTTAGCATTTTGCTATATTTTGCCATATTTTGCCCAGAGAAGTTGTTGATGCCCCGTCCCTGGCAGAGGATTAAGGCCAAGCTGGCAGAGGCCTTGAGCATCTTGGTTTAGTGGTAGGTGTTCCTGCCTATGGCAGAGGGGTTGAAACTAGGTTTTCTTTAATGTGTCTTCCAACCCAAACAATTCTATGATTCGATGATTCTATAACTTCTAGTGGATCTACTCTATATCTTAAGATTAACTTGGATCAGCCAACGAAGTTTCAAAATCAAGAGTAGGATTTCAAATTTTTCAGTTAACATGCCTGGAGCAGAATTTCAGTACACAAATTTCAAGAGCAGACCTAATACACATAGAGTCTACCACTTGGAAGGTGATCTGTTGCAGTGGTATAATCCCTAGTACGGTCCCCGTTAGCAACCACACACACACACTCAGTTGCATTGCAAGAACAAAAACGAGAACTTCTATTAAGTTTGATAACACATATTTATACCCCTAAGCTCTAACAATGGTTATTCTATTCTTTATCAAGTAATTTATATATTTGCTACAATATTCTAGATTACTAAGCAAAAATACAGAGGGCCTTATTCACTATTGTGAAACACCTTCTGTGCAAGCCATAACTTGTTACTTCTGTGATTTTTACCAAGGCTTCCTTCCCATGAGAAGGACAATGCTGCTTGTTTCAGGAGCAGGTTTGCTTGCCATAGGGCCTTTTGCAGGGGAATCCATGTTTTGAACCCCAACAATCTGTTTGTCATCTGTCTTTGTTTTGTTTTGCAGGGTTTTCTAGACCTGAATTCCCAGGTCATTCTGACAGGCTGTGAGAAGCCAAATCTGATGTGAGTGCTCTCATATGGACCTTCAGGAATACTTATTTACCAGTTTCACAGTGCTGTTCAATTATTGTCTTCATGGCCAACCTACACAAAGTATCTGCCAATGTAACTGCTGTTTTAGATATGTAGCCAGCTAAAACTAATGCTTTTCTGTATTTTTTTTTTTTTTTAAATCTGACATTTCTATGTTTTTCTTTTAGAACCTTTGGCTGCTTCCATGCCATGTTTTTCTTCTGTTCTGTTCCTTTTCTAATCTGACCACATCTTACCCTCTGTAATTCTCCTATATTAATAGTGTTGTAAAGAAGGTAGGCAGAAGTAGATCTCTTATCTGTAAGACAATAAACCAACTGTCTGCTCGCTGACCTTAAAAATCTTTAATCTGCCCTTTTTTCCTGATATCATCCTGATATTTACCTTGGGAGGTATATTCACACTTTGTAATGAAAAATGCACTTTCAGTTGAAGAAATTGAGGGAAGCAGCTTGTTCTCGTTACTTGAGGGAATTAATTAAATTCAAGTTTGAGATGTGCCTGTCAATGCCTTCATGAGGGATCTGCCATTCTAAGAGGAAATATTCGGTAAGGTTTTTAAAATTTTAATTTAGAGTCCTCTGGTTTCTTAGAGTTACACTTTTAAAAGACACACAAAAGCTATGTTCTACACATTTAAAAACTCCTAATCTGCTTATAAATGGGATGCTGGGCATTGCTAGATGGACTAGCTCCGTGGCCAACAATTTAATAAAATTTTACCCGTTTGTTGTGGTTTCACCCCAGCCATCAACCAAGCCCTTCATTGCAGCTCACTCACTCCCTGACCAGCTGGGCAGAGATGCAGAAGGGTAAAAGCTAGAAAACTCATGAGTTGAGATAAAGACAGTTTAATAGGGGAAGTAAAAGCTGCCCACACAAGAAAAGGAAACCAAGGAATTAATTCACTGCTTCCCATGGGCAGCCAGGTGTTCAGCCATTTCCAGGAGACCAGGGTGCATCATGTGTAACAGTGACTTGGGGAGAAAAGCACCATCACTCCAAACGTCCCCCTTTTGTCCTTCTTCCCCCCACTTTATATAATGAGCGTGATGTTGTAAGGCCTGGAATATCTCTGTGGTCAGCTTGTGTCACCTGCCCCAGCTGTCTCTCCTCCCAGCCTCCATGCAGTGTCAGCCCTCTTGCTAGTGTGGCAGTGTGAAAAGTAGAAAAGGCCTTGGCTCTGTGCAAGCTCTGCTTACACAAACAATAGAGAGAAATAACAAACAATAGAGAGAAATAACAAAAAATATCCCTATGTTATCAACACTTGTTCAGCACAAATCCACACCAGTCACTGTGAAGAAAATTAAGTCTACCTCAATCAAAACCAGCACACCATTTGAAACTTATTTTGGCTGTGAGAATCATTCCTTTTTTCTCTCTTTTATCTTTCTTGTCCCTTTTCTGCTTTGACAGATAACTCGTGAAATCTTAAAGGCAGTTTCTGAAAGGGATCTACTGGATGTGTGGCTCCTATAGGAGGTACTCAGAGCAGACATATCGCTTAACCTGAGAAAAATGGTTCTTTAAAGGTTACATGTTGAGATAGGAATGGTGCACATTCTCAGTCCATCAAAATGTAAAAGTTTTGAAAAACATTCCTATACTGAATTAGGATGAAATGTTGGCATTTATTAATTAAAAGAAAATCACTTCTGTACAGAATAATATTTTTGTTCAGAGAAGTTTACGGGTTTTATTAAAAATTAAAATTGGAGCTTTCTTGCTTGAAAGTGTCAGGTAAAGCCTTGACAAGCACTTTGAGACTGTAGTCTAAAAGATGACTGAATTTGAAGTTCAAAGAACTTGCAAAAAGTTAAGCAGTGTTTTCTGATGAAAAACACATTTTTGTGGAAGTTTTCCAGATCAGTTATATCCCATACAGTATTTAGCTCTCTGTTTCCTTATACAGTATAGAGTGTAGCACTCTGATTTCATAATAATGCCTGTTAAAAGAACAGTAAGAAAGAAAATTTGGAAGAAAGAGTGAAAAAGAAACTGAGGGGGTAATATTATAATCCTATTAATCATGCTTATCCTGGGAGGAGCTCCCAGGTAGCACTTTAGTTGCTATCACTATTAAAAAATATTTTACTTCTACATTATTAAGCATTCATTTGTAAGGCCATCATTACGTAAAGCAGCTGTCAGCTCTGGTGAAATCTATTACCGTTATCTTTATAACTTTTCACTTATATGTGCATGGTTTTGATCTAGAAGCACTACATAATTGCAAGGGAATAGTCTAAATAAATATTTCAATTTTTCACATTTATAAACCAATCTAAATATACATACAGCATATGTAATCCATATGTGACTCCTAATCTTTCCAGAAAGTATTGGACTTGGAAAAATGACAGTTTCAAATACTACTCAGTTTTTTTTCATGTCTATCAGACTGCTCATGGCCTGCAATGATCTCTATCTATCTCATTCTACCTACTGCTCTGTCATTTCTGATAATGGGCTTTGAATGTTCAGGATATAATCAGTCAGAGAATTATTTCAAACCACTGCATTAGCTGCTTTGGTGAAAGGTGTCAGATATGGATCTCAATGCCTTCTACTGATCAAAAGGAGGACTTTTTGAGTTTGCCTCCTTCATTGGCCACAACTGCAGTGGAGAATTTTCAGTATCATCCTATCATCAAAATTGAAAGCTAAAAAAAAAAACTTCAGGAGGCAAAATACAGTATGTGGGATAGCTATTTTCATATGTTGTTTTACTAATAACATACTTATCACTTTTTTTTTTTTATTTTTTTTTTATTCCTCAATGTTATTGTATCTTCTAGTCTTTTTAAGTACTGTGCAGGCAGTGCTATTGTCCAGGAAAAATAAATTCCCCAGCTGACAATGGCACTGCAGCCACTTTCCATTCTATGCAGCAAGACATTACCAGGTTATTGAACGTACTATTACTTCTGTGTTCTGTGAATATACTTCTGTGTAGGTCTGTGTATGTTCTCTGTAGACATAGAATCAAATCCCTTTCTATAACTTATAAATATATTTGTAGTATCAGCACACACTTACTTCCTAAAGGAGATCTCTATCTGAAAAAATAAAATCTTTCTTCTCTCCCACATGTGAACACTTTCCAAAATGCACAGTGAATTTCTTACTGCTGTTCTAAGTGAGTAGAAGAGCAAACCAGGTTTGCAGCCATCCACTAGTCCAGCCAGTCTCAAAACACTGATGGCAGGCACCTGCAGGGCCAGTGGGGACTGGTGTACAGTCTTTGCTCTTGGATGGACACTGCATTCCACACTCATGAATTAACCTACCTTTTCATACAGTCGATTTCTTATCTGGGAAACAAAAAGCTGTGAAGGAATAAAACACTCCTGTGTGGTGACTCACTAGTTTGCTCTCCCTCCCTTTTTGCACAGTGATATCTCACTGATGCTTGCAGTCCCTTTATGTCTGTAACATTCTGAGTTACATCTCTCTAAACATAACAAACTCCCAAATGGGAAAATATATGCTCACTTCTCAAACCATCTGTACTCACACATGAATAGAGATATATGCAAAGATTTGTAACACATTCTTGCATAAAAGTGCTGAATAACTAATTCTGATGTGCTAGAGGAAACTGCTGCAGGATTATTACATTCCTAAGAAAAATTATTGTATTTGTGCCATCTGTATTCAATATTTACTAAAAGAATGGAGATGGAACATTTGATCATCTGACAGTGGACCAAAAAGACTCCCCTCAGAACTGTGAGGTAGGATATCTTGAGGGCAACAAAAATATGTCAGAAGTTTGCAGGAGGGATTACAGTTAATGAAATTATATGAACACCTGAAGTGGGCTCTGCCTACAAAAACATTAAGTAAAAGCCATAAGGAGTATAACAACCAGGGAAAACTGTTTAGCTTTTTTTTTTTCCCAGGCATTAGAGTGGGAATGAAATTATAAGACTTTTGGGTAAATAATAGGAATCCAGATGCAAAAAAACCTCTTGACATATTTCACTAAGTAGACAAGGTTTGCAAACAACCAGGAACCTGTTTGGAGAAGATTAACAAAATATGGTCTGTATGGTGGGTGGGGAGCTGGCTGACAAACTGGCAAGCTGTAGGATCCCTCAGAGATTGATGTTAGCCCCAGCACTGTTTCATATCTTAGTATTTGGATGATGTGATCAAGCGTACCCTGACAAAGTTTGTCAATGATACCAGACCGAGTGGGGAAATGGACACTTCAGGTGTGAGACCCATCCTGCAGGAACATCTGGATAGGCTGGAAGAGTGGGCTAACAAGAACCTTCAGACATTCAACAACTACAAGTGTTGTGTCATGCACCTGGGAAAAAATGGTAAAGGAGTGTAGCACAAGGTGGGACCTACCCAGCTGGGTAGCAACAGTGGGTCCTGGTGGACAGCTCACCAGCAGAGATAAAGAAGTCATTATCTGACTTTGTTCAGTGCTTGTGAGGTCAAAGCTGAAATACTGAGTTCAGTTTTGGTTACCACTGTATAAAAAAGTTGTGCACAATCTGGAGATGGTCCAGAGAAGGACCACACAGATGAGTCAAGGACTGAGAAGCCTGTCATATAAGGAAAGGCTGAGAGAACTGTTTAGCACTAAGAAGGCCTAGATATATTATTACCATGGTCACGTATTTAAAGGGTGGTTGCAAAGAAGATAGAGACTCCTTTTTCACCAGGAGTCACATGGAACAGATCAGGAGTAATCTGTGCAAGTTACTGCTACAAAGATTCCAGACACAAGAGAAAGTATTTTTACAATGAGAACAAGCAGCCGTTGGAGTAATCTGCCCAGGGAAATGGTCAATTCCCCAGTGTTGGGCACTTTTAAGATCCAGAAAGACAGGGTGCCAGGCCGTCTTGTCAAGACCATAAAAGGTTGGATCAGGTGATCCCTGAGGTCCCTTCCAACCTGGTCTTCTGTGATGCTATGAAAATAAGAGATCACACTATTAAAAGTCAAGAACGTACAAAGTGTCAGCTAGCTATGCAAAAAATCTGTAGAATGAGAGACATGCAGAAGGCAGTATATTTATAGATAATAAAAGATGGAAATAAAGAGCTTTATATTGAGATTCAAGTGATTCAGCCTGATTTATAGGGAAGATGTATTTGTGAGCAAGAATAAAATTATGTGTATAGTTGTTCATAAAAAACCTTTATACAGTGTTTGTTCCAAGATATATTTGACAATTAATTTTACATAACATTTTCCATTTAATTATTCTTTTTCCTTATATTCTGACAATAGGCTAATGACTTGTAGGATAATGAAAACTGTCAGGAAGAACAAAAATAAAGCCTACAAAGGAGCTTCATGCATATCTTTGTCTCCAGCAGCACTGACAACAATATTTGCATATAATCGTACTTCTGAAAAATGCAGAGATTTTTTGGTGACAGTCTGAGGAGCTGCCTGAAAACTGTTTAATCAGTGGTTGTTTTGGAATGATGGGATTAACAGAAAAGGGTTTCATTGATGGCAAAGCCTACCTTTTGTCCTCCTCTTTCAGCACATCATTAGTCTTTCCCTTTTCCAGTTTTTGATGGTATTCAGGGTCTTGAATTCAGGGTCTCAATTAGCACAGAGTAAACACAGGAGAGTGGAGAAGGCAGTGTGGAGGGTGAGTTCTGAGGCAAACAGACTAAGAAAAGAGTCATGCATTCAGAGCAACATATCTGCTGCTAGCACCGAGGACTGAGACACTTGCAGCATTTCAGCTGTTCAGCATTAAATTTACCAGACATATTCTCTCTCCTGAGTCAGACTTCTCTCTATTTGTTGTGTTAGTCTAAGAGAAAAAAAAAAAAAGGAGAGGAAATTGTTTTGTCCTGCTGCAGTTAAGGTGGGATTTTAAAAACTGACAAAGGGTATTATTAGTCACAATAATGTCCTATTTGAGAAAGAGTTTATGTCAATGCAATTAAAGCCATTAAAAGCACTCAAGACATTTTCAAAATTGGTTTTTGACATGCACCTAACTTAAGGTCAGCTGGTCCTGTGATGGCACCACTCAGAGGTTCAATTTCTTCTGTGCCTTGTGGCTCTTGCCTTATTTTTAAGCTACTTTCCAGGAAATAATTCACACTGGACTGAAAGGGAATCTTCTCCCATGCCTCTTCACTTCAATGGCTCACTCTGCTTGATTTGTCCTTCAAGGTTTTCTTAATGGCACCTGTAGGTTTCCCTTTACAGGAATTTGGATTTGAGTCTAAACAGATCAACTGTGTCAATAACAAATTCAGAGTATCTCAAAAGATTAAATCACTGGAAATTGACGTCAATGGCATTTTTTTCTAATAAAAATATTGATTTCACTCTCCTGTAATGATAAGACTATGAAAATTTTAAAGGCCAAGAAAATTGCAATCTATTAAATCTGTGTGTTATAGATATGTGTATCAAATGCAAGTGTTTTGTGCTTCAGATTCCAAGACTGAAATTAAAATTTCCATTCCTTATGGCATTTATCTTGTTATAAAACACAGATTTATTGGATCTTTACAACTTTTTATACAGCATGAAGCAACAACAGCATTTAATATATGGCATGAAAATTTATGATTGAAAATTACAGTGCATAAATATTTCCAATCAAGAAGTGAAAACTTCTAGCATAGTGCATGATCTCCAAACAAAAGTACAGGCATGTATAAGTAAAGCTGCAAATTAAATAGTGATGGTGGACTAACTTTAAGTTATTTTGTGAATGACAGTTTGGGCTGAAAGACATATTAGCCCAAAGTGAGAAATATAATAAACTGAGCAAAAAGCTAAGAAGGGCAGTGTTTGCATAGATATGTCAATGCATGATCCAGCTGAACAAAGCATGACTTGGCAGAGCGTTTTACCAAAACCCTTTCTACTTAACTCTGATAGAGGAGAAAAACAATTGCTTTCTAGGACAGTTCCTTAAAGATGCAATTTTCTTTAATGTCTATAACAGGAGATGTTATAAATTTGGTCTAGGATCAAGGCATCTCTATCTTTAGTCTCTTTCCTTTGATTTCTGCTTGTGTACTCGAGTCATACATACCAGAGGAGGCCTAGTGGATGCCCTACCAGTGGTGAAACAAAGTCCCAACTTGTTGCATGTGGATCAGGTTGAGGACATACACATGGTGTGCATTTCCTTATCAGAGGGAAAGATACAGTGAAATGACTTTATTTGATTTGAGACATGCTTGTGATATCTTCTGGGTGAAAAATTTATCTTTTCTGATTTCACCATTTCCTTTCTCCCATGAATTTCCTTTTGTAGGCAATCACTTGTGGTCCCCTCAAAGGGCCTTCTTAATATTTAAGCCAGTGTTATCTGACTGTTACAGTAAAACAGAAGGAGGGAGAATTTAAACACATTTCCAATACTACATTTAACTTACTATTTTCTTTTTATGCAGCCAGATACCCACATATGTCAAACCATGATCCATTATAATCATATCAGCTGAAATTAAATGACAATTAATATTTATAGGGAGATCTAAAACTTCATAATTTATCATCACTGAAAAGTATTATGGCAATCCCATAATTTCATGTAATAAAGCAACATCTGCCTTTGGTTTCAACAAATCCAAGAAGTTTGTTCTTTCTGCTTTGCTGACCAGCCCACGTGAAGTTGGCTTTCCACCAGTGGAACACACTCACCACCAAGAAGACACAATAGGATTAAACATTAAAGTTCAAATATCTTTCTTCTGTCAGAGGTATTCCTTAGGTCAAAAGGAAAAATAAAGTGTGTAAGGTCCAATGAACATAAGTGAATAACTGATTTCTGAGACCATACCCTGGTTGCTGAAAGCTGGGAGCATAAAACTGCAAGGAAGTCAGATAGCTCTGTAAGGTATAACACGAGCTCCTTGTTACCTCTGAACTAGTCTACCTTACAGTACATCATATCTGTACCTTCCCAAATCTAATAATGGGCCTGTAAGAATCTAATCAAGTCCAACAAGTCCAAGTACAAGGTGTTGCACCTGGGCTGGGGTAACTCCAAACATGAACACAGGCTGGGAGAAGAAGTCATTGAGATCAGTCCTATAGAGAAGTATTTTGGGGTTCTGGTGGATGAAAAACTAGACTTGAGCCAATAATGTGCACTTGCAGCCCAGAAAGACAATTGAATCCTGGACTGCCTCAAAAGAGGAGTGGCCAGCAAGTCAAGGGAGGTGATTCTTCCCCTCTACTCTGCTTTCTGGTGAAATCTCTTGCTGGACTTCTGCAACCAGATATGAAATGCCCAACATAAGAAGGATGTGAACCTATTGGAGTGAGTCCAGAGAGAGCAACAAAGATTATCAGAGGCCCAGAGCACCTCTCCTCTGAAGATAGGCTGAAAGAGCTGGGGTTGTTTAGCACAGAGTAGCCTCTGGAAAGCACATGGAAACCTCTTTGCAGCTTTCCAGTACTTAAAAGGGTCTTATAAAAGAGAGTGACTTTTATAATGAGTAGATAGTAACAGGATAAAGGGGAATAATTTTAAACTAAAAGAGGGGAGATTTAGATTAGATTTTAGGAAGATATTCTTTACTGTAAGGGTGGTGAGGCACTGGAACAAGTTTTCCAGGGAAGGTGCAGATGCCTCATCTCTGGAAGTGTTCAAGACCAGGTTGGATGGGGCCCTGAGCAACCTGAATTTAGGGGGTGGCATCCCTGCCCATGGCAGAGGGATTGAAACAAGATGGTGTTTAAGATCGTTTCCAACCAAACTTTTCTATGATTCTATGATAATAGGTTTGTAATTAATGCAACAAAATTCAGCCAGGCAGAAAGGGACCTGGGAGTTCTGACTGACAGGAAATGGAGCATGAGCCAGCAGTGTGCCCAGGTGGTCAAGAAGGCCAATGGTGTTCTGGCCTTTGTATGAATAGTGTGGCCAACAGGACCAGGGGAGTGATTTTTCCCTATACTAAGCACTGGTGGTGGGGCCGCACTTTGATTCCTGTGTCCAGTTTTGGGCCTCTCAGCTCAAGAAGGGTATTGAGGTGCTGGAGTGTGTCCAAAGAAGGGTAGCAAGGCTAGGGGAGGGACTGGAGCACAAGTTCTATGAGGAACAGCTGATGGAGCTAGGGCTGTTCAGCCTAGAGAAGAGGGTCAGAGGAGACCTCATTGCTCTCTACAACTATCTGAAAGGAGGTTGTAGCCAGGTGGGTATTGGTCTCCACTCCCAGGCAACCAGCAACAGAACAAAAGGGTACAGTCTTAAGCTGCTCCAGAGGAGCTTTAGGATAGACATTAGGAAGAAGTTCATTACAGAGAGAGTGATCAACATTGAAATGAGCTGCCCAGGGAGGTGGTGGAGTCACCGTCGCTGGAGGTATTTAAGAAGAGACTGGATGTGGCACTTAGTGCCGTGGTCTAATAGGCTGGGTGATGTTAAGTCAAAGATGGGACTTGATCTCAGAGGTCTTTTCCAACCTTCTTGATTCTGTGATTCTGTAAAAACATGGCTTTCACTGTTATAAAATGTGTAAATTGTTTAAAAAACATACTTGAGTCGCTAAGGTGAATTTAAATTAAAACAAGACTAATAAATTTGATCAGATGCATCAGTATTTTACCTTCAGTTTCCACTGTACTAGATAGAGTAATAAATAATATATAATTATTAAAATATGCCTTCAAGAGCTTTCATAAGAATAGATCACCACAGATTTATATATGCACATCTGCCAGTTTATTTGGTTCAGAGTGCATAAATAAAGGTGCATAAATATGTAAAGAGATAAAAGATGAGTAAGTGGAAAGAAGGATTCTCATTGGTAAAACTTCCTCTTTTGATCCTGCAGTGTTCTGTGCATCTCCTCTGAGCTGCATACGTCTGTCTTGCATAGGTGTCTCCTGTGGAATCATACCACATGAGGCCTTCAGAGGGAAAAGATTTTTCCAGAGCAGAAAATTCCACAATGAATAATTTTCAGCCATCTTCATTGTTGAATGGAGCACACTTCATTAGAAGTATTAAAATATTAATATATACAAAACCCAGCACCTAACTAAACCTGGAAACTTCTGTTTATGCTTATCTCATTTTTATGTAAGGGAATACTTAGACTTGCATCATGCTGGTAATTAAAACGCATTGGGGTGCTAGCAGTGGCTGACTTGGGTATGCAAATATCCAACACTGAGAGCAGCAGACTGAGTTACTTGTTTCTTGTGTGATTTATTAGTGAGACAGCTCTTCAAAGCAAAACACGTATTACAAATCAGAGAAAAATATTATGACTAGTGTAAATTTAAGGATAACTACTTATACAATACAGTTCATACAACCCATGTTATTTCAAGCAATGTCTTTCATGGTGACTTTTTCGAAATTGTACTGCTACAGTGTCACAGGTACAAAGCATGGCTCTTTCATTCAGTCTGAAATGTGGCAAATCTGTGCTCAGGAAAGTTATTTAAGCCGTTGTCTTCATTTCGCACATTTTCTGACAGGAAAGCTGCAGAAGATATAATACTGGTCAGTTCAATCAAACCTTTATTAAAGTGCAGGGGAAACTAAAGACAGAGACGAGAAGATGAGGCAAGACAGTCAGAAAATCAACATCAGGAAGAAAAGGCTCCAGATTTACTTGCTCAGTGGTACTGAGGATTTAGTCAAAAACCTGGACTGATGGTGAGGTCATTTAAGTCTGACTCCTTTGTCTTGTCTGCTCAGGTCATCCCCATGAGGATGATAAAAGTCCACTGATATTACAGTGGATTGTGGTATCTCAGAATAAGTTTGGTGACAGCTATCAGAGAGGAACTATTCCCTTTCAGTTCCTTCCTGGCAACAGCATGAGAATATAATATCTCCTACTTGCTGGCTTGTTAAACTAAGGAGCCTACAAATAGTTGTGGGTCGATTCATACACTTCCTCTGTTCTATGATGTTAGAATAAAGTGACATGCCTTTGCATTTGTTGCTCATGTGTTTAGCTGGAAAATTGTCTTGCAAAGTGGATTCTCAATACAGGTATGAAATTTTTGGAGCATATTTACTTGTTACCAAACGTTGAAGGAATATAAATCTGGTAAGCTACAAAAAAGTGTTTGGAGTATGGCAAGTACTTGCATTCTATCAGTATTCTTTGAAGCTAGAGGAGGATATTTTATAATTTTTATTCCAGATGAAAATTAACTTAGCAAAACTCAAATGGACAGAAAATGACATACTAAAGACATTACAACCAAAGGACGAGATCAGAACTTTAAATTAATTAAAAAACTCAGGAAGGTGAATGAAGAGGACTAAATATCAAATCAATGTAAAAAGAAATTGGTTTTATAATGCCTTTCATGGTATACTCTTTAATATGTGATAACCATATTGGAAATTCATTAGTATGCAGAAAATCATGGCAGCCATATGGAAATACATCTTACAAAGGACTAGCACACAATAAATTTTACAAAAGGCATAAAATATCTTTAGGATGAGTGATCACTATGAAAGTAATGTGCACTAAAATTGTAGGAGTGGTATTCACTCATTAGTTGTATGAAGCCATTAACTGCACAAAATCACTCTATTTTGCATAACCATTTGTCATATAAAATCATTAGCTCCCTCATAAAAATGTTAGAAATGTGAAATGATTTTTCAAAAAAATCGTTAGTTACAGGGTATTACATTATAAAAATCAGTGGCATATTACTTCATCATTTTCTGCATAAAAATGTGTCGGTTATGCAAAATCATTTATGTTGATAAATAACTTTTTAAGTAGCTTTATTGTTTGATAGTCAGGCTGTTAGCTGTTCAGTTTCAATAGTAATTTTTATGGCCAAGACATTTATTAGTTATGAAAAACTCTGAAATGAACTAGAACAAACATTACTTTCTACCCTGCTAAAACTGACAGTTTTAAAAAGCAATCTTGTTCCCTGTAAATGTGCTCTTAGAGTTTTACATATTGGCAGCTGTTCCCATTTATTTACCATCATTTTGTCGCTGTTTGAATTCTATTCACTACAGCTTTCAGATTCTCATTCTTACAGCCTAAGCTAAATTCAGGTAAAAACTTTCATAGCAGTATTTTTTTGGTTGTATCATAGATAGTTTTATATAGAACCCAGTGGTACTGGGAAGAGTGATTTATACAACAAAATGGAACACATTGTCCTGCTCTCCCACACAGTAATCGGAAAACTTTTAAGCACATCAGGATCAATTAATTTCTGGAGGTGAGAAATTTGAAATTTGGAAGTTGTGCTTTAGCGGGAATGGGCCCCTGTGAGAGCCACATGAAGATGTCCTTTGCTGTGAAGGAAAACCCACAGATTTCTAGCTCATAAGACCTCGGGTGGGGAAAGCAGTGTTCTTGAGCAATGTTTGTTAAAGGCCAACTATTTTTACTGTTGAATTGTACAGTTATAACTTCAAACAGCATTGGTCTCTGAGCAATGACTAATTTGGAAAAGCTATATCCACAGTTTTTATTGCTGTTCGTGGCATTACATGGTGGTGAATACCCCTTTGGTCTGTTTGGGTCAGCTGTTCTGGCTTTGTTCCCTCTCAGACTGTTTCCCACCTCCATTGTACTCATTGAGGTGTCAGAGTAACAAACTTGGTCAGAGAAAGACTTGTCCCTGTGAAAGCACTGTTCTGCAATACCTAAACCTTTGGTAGGTCATCAACACTTTTATTCACAAATCCAAAACATAACAACATATGGGCTGCTATGAAGAAAGAGAACTCTATCCCAGTCAGACACAGTACATCACTGCCTCAGCTGTCTAGCAAAACTGTATCTAAAGCTGCAGTAAACAAACTGAAAAAGAAATAAAACACCCCTCAAATGCAGGAAAACCTGCCCCAAATCCCTGCCTCCAAAGCTATGTTGCAGTATTTTCAGGAGGCCTGGCCATTGACTCAGTAATACATTCTATTTATGGCAAAACCAAAGAGCTTAAGACAGTGTTTTGTTCCATATAATTTATTGTAGTCTTTAAAGTAGAAAACAGTAATGTCAGCTGAAAGTCAATTTTCCAGATGCATTTAAAGTACACACAGAAGTACTGGTAGTTTGCTCTAGGTGGATGACTCCTGGTAAGGCCTATGATATGGATCAGCTTTAGTTTCCAAAGTTAAGAAATAAGGAACATAATTGAAGTGATGAAGAAGTGATTACTAAACTGATCAAAGATTTTCTTTCAAAAGCTGTAGTTCTCTTATAACCCTGTCTCACCCTCTTTCTTTCAATAAATTTGCTACTTTATTTAGGTCTTGATGCTGTATTCACTGGGACTCCTGGAGTGGTGGAATTCGGCTCAAGAGCCAAAATGATGATAGAATATTTCTTCTTTCAGATCATCTATCTATCTATCTATCTATCTATCTATCTATCTATCTATCTACATAGAACTGGAGCACAAATGTCCTCTAGGCCTTCATACCTGTCTGCTAAGGTGAGTTTTTGCTTCTCCATGTGCTTTTGTGAGTTATTCCGTCCTAAGTCCCCCAGCCCTTCATTGCTGATTCTGTGGACAGTCCACCCATATATTGTGAGGGGACTGATTTATTTATCACTCTGGTACTTCCAACTGTGCAAATTCTTCGTAACAGAAAAAAACAGATCCTGAAAATCAATACTGAGACAAAGCTTTTCTCTTATGATAACAACTAAGTGGAATTTAAATTTTCTTCTTGTTATGGCTGTTTCTGCTATAAGAAGGATTCAGTTACATACAGATATGTGCAACCCTGCTTACACAATTCCTTCAGAAAGTGAAGGGGAAAAAATGTGGGAGAGAGCAAAGGAGTGAGAGAGAAAAAGACAGAAAGAATGAGAGGAGGCATGCAGTTCCTCACAGGCTCTCAACAATTCATTCTGAACAGGTAAAATACTCTGATGTGGAGAGTAGCTGAGCAACTCCACTGAAAGTAGAAAGCATAAAAATCAATATGCCTTCCCTAAGCTATTAGACAGTACTGCAGTCATCCACATCATTATGTAGCAAACAGGAACTACATTTTTTTCTACAAGAAACCTGCATTACTGAAAAAACAGATTCCCTTATTTCAGTGCTTGGAAAAATCTCTTGCTGTTTTAACTTGTGTAGTAGGTGTCTAGCCAGACACCAGGCTCTTGGAATGAATAGATAAATATGCTACTACATTCTCCAGATGGGCTGGCCTTTTTCACCTTGGTATCAGCCTCGGTGATATATTTTACAGTCATCAATGTCTCGTTCATTCGCATTCCAGAGTGCCACATCTCTAAAGATTCTTTCAAGTGACACTAACAATTGCAGTTTTCCTCCTCCAGCTGTCATCTACATGGCTCACAATCTATCCCCAGTTAAATTATTTTTCTCACTTGAAACCTGAAACTAATATTATAAATGTTATTTGAGCACCATTAGATCTTCAGTCTTCCTGAATTTTTGCAATCTGTAACTTGACCAGGCTATAATTTATATAGTTTCTGAGAGCCGCTGTTAGGGACAGCCCCTAATCAGGACAGAAAACATTTTGAAAGAATACCTGAAATAAGTTCCTCAGAACTACCAACAATCTTAACTGTGCTTTCACAAATATAGCGTTACAAAAGATCTTGAAAAGATGTTGCAGTTAATTCACCAATATTGCTGACAGATATTTGTCTAACTTGTCCCTAACAAAAATATTTCTTCACAGAAAGTGATGTAAAGCATTGGAACAGGATGACCAGGGAAGTGCTTGAGTCACCATCCTGGTATTTGAAAGAAGTGTAGATGTGGCACTTGGGGACGTGGTTTAGTGGTGCACATGAAAGTGTTAGGTTAATGATTTGACTAGAAGATCTTAGAGGTCTTTCCCTAAATCATCCTAAATATGATTGTATGATTCTAACAGCCTGTCCCCCTTTCCAATAACCTATAACATTCTCAGACTGGTTTATTTCAAGGGTTTGAATCTTTAATATTAGTAAATTCCTGCTTTTTGTGCAATTTAATTCTGTTATTTCTTGTCATAAATGATCCATAACATCTCTATGTTCTTACCCTTTGTCATAAAAAGTAACTGTCCCACATGTCTCTCTAGAATAGTGGAACAACACTTACAGATTTGAAAGCTTCACACTTCAATTCTTTCTTTCTTTCTATTTTTTTCCCCTCCACACTTCCTGATGCTTATCACAAAATAATTGCAACTCAGTTGGACAAGGCTGCTAGCAGCAGAGTGGCTGCTCTAATTTGGGTTATCTTTGAAGATGGGATTGAAGTTCATGATCTTTGGAGGGCCTATCCAACCAAAATTATTATTGCTTTTTTTTTTTTTTTTTTTTTTTTTTAAAAGGAAAAAAACAACCCTGACATGTATTGCACCCAAGCAAAAAATTCAAAGATCTTGCTAAAAACATAACATACTGAAGTTTTTCAGAGTCAACCCTTTGAGTATATGCACTTTTGTGCCATGGACAAATTATTGTCTGTGTTTTTTTCCCCTCAAAGACTATTTCAAAACAGATACATTTACTCTGTTTAGAAATAAACACCAGAAAATAAAAATTATACTTTCAGTCTTAGCTCCTCATCATGAAAAATTTAGCTCAAATGCTCACAGATTGGAAAAATTACAAGCAGCTAAATACTGGTGCCTGTAAAGAGAAATTGATGGGCAATTTGAGTAATAAATAACATGACCCCTCCCTCTATTATGAACACACTATTTTAATGAACAAGAAAGCTTTTTCAAAATCAAAAGAAAACAAAATATCTATCCCCCCCTCCCACCCATTAAAAATAACCAGAACATGTAACATATTATTTTAAATGCAATTTTCCATGTCTATGTGGAGGTTATCAACTGAATCTTGTATTTTTCCCAGTAGCTTGGGTTGAACTAAATGGTTGTCTAATATTGCTATGGTTGAATGCCCCAGTATCACATCTATGTATGTGGTAGAAGCAGTGATAAACAAGATATATTTTCATTGCCCCGAATGGTCTATGTGTCAATGTTCTATATGTATTTTTTATGGTGGAAGAGGGTTCTGCAATGAGCCAGAAGTGTAAAACCTAGATCTGCCAGGTTTCTTGTCCAGCCCAGAGGAGAGGCACATCAATCACATCTGATGGAATTAAGTGTATGTAGCTCATGGCTTGTAGGATGTTATATATTTTTAATATCCTAAGAGTTATATTCAAAAATAAATACCAATAACTTTTCAGTCACTTTTATTTTGGGAATTGGACTGTGATTATAATCAGCCTTGTATGCAACATAAGGGCTCTCATCTCCTGCTATGGTAATATAACATTTGCTTTTTAATATTAATTGAGCTAGGTTAATACCACTTAGCTAAGGATTTGGATAGTAGTATTCATCTGTGGAATAAAATTTTTTGCCATACCTTAGGCATCCACATCAAAGAATCAGTCCAATGGCTGTTCTTGTAAACTGTAATTCTTGTAATCCCTTTTTTGTTGCTGAAGTAGACCATGGTTAAACCACTGTGAAAAGACACGAGAATCTTTCTGCCATTGAAATGAAGTTTCAAAGGGCAACACTATAATGTCATAAATTGCAGGTCTCTCATGAGTTTCTTGTATCTGTGTAACCACTCACTGTAAATTTAGATTCTGAGGCTCAGTGTCCCAGGTTCCAGAGATATTGACTGCTTTTACTGGTATCAGATGCTAAACATTAAAATAGATTTCCATTCAGTTAAAGTTCATTCTCATCCCAATTTAACTTGACACTTTTTGGAGTAATGTGGTTTTGAAGGTAGTGAAGGTCAATCTGGAAGAGAGAAAAAGTGGCATGTTTGAGAATGATAAGCAGTACTATTCATGGAAGAGTTGATTAAAATATTAAGAAAGGGAAGGTCAATGAAGGTTTCAACGAGACTCAAAGTTTTACTTCTTCTTCAACATGTGAGAGATGCATTTATTTACATTTTTAGGCCCAGTTGCACATGGGCAGTAATTTAAATGTTTTTTTTTCAGAATGTGTAGTCTCCCTTCAGTAAACAACTTGGACATCCTTGTGCTTATATAGGCAGCATTGAAAGGTTAGAGTTCTTAGAAAATGATGGCATGCTTAAAGAAATAATATTTTAGAGCTCCATGTTATATATTGCTGCTCTGATCCAGCCTGTAATCTGACGGAAGGCTACAATGTCAGTCATATTAATTGAATACTATGACCTGCTTGGTTAGTTTTAAATACAAGCAGGTTAGGGACACTCAGTAAAAGACAAAGGCCATGAATGCCTCTTCCACATGTTTCAGTTACTTATCTCTGCTTGACTTCTAAATCAGATCTGTAGTTCCCAGACCTCTGATTAAGCTTCTGGTTAAATTGCAAACTATGACATTGTCCTGCAAGAGCTGACTTTGGCTATAGACAATTCCAGTGTGGCAAAATGCAGATGCTGATGTTTGGCTTGGAGATGTGAACACACTGAACTGCTAGTAATGTCAACATACAGTCATGCATAATAGATTGTTTGCTGTGCAAATCAAGAATTACGAAATGCACCACTTTGGCTTATGTGAGTTGCCTGCCAGGAAGATGTGGCAATTATTTTAGCAAAGGTTCTTCTGCCTTAATCAGAAGGCATTTGAAATATCAGTGAAAAAATTCCTGGATTCAGGGTCCCTGCTCAGCTATCAGGGTTACTTTTCCTTTGGTAACATAAAACAGGAAACCCATAGGTAATTTCTTAAAACTCATTCTTGAGAAAAGTAGATCTGCTGCCAGACATGAAGCATTAGGGGTACATTAATTCCTATCAACCCATCTCAAAGTGTGCAAAATAAATACCCTTGCTTTAGGGCAGTAAAGTTTAACAGTATGAACAATATATTTCACACATAGAAGTATATACTTGCTTCATACACATGCCTTTAACATAAAGTAAATATATATGAGGACACTGTGCATAATTGCAGAAAGATCTGCAAAACTTGGCAGTACAAGCCAAAAGTATTTTAAGCAGGAATATTGATTGCTGTGTTTTGTTTACAAATGCACAGAGTCAGCAATTAGTGTTTAATGTTCCTGATGTTTAGCCTTTCTTTGTCATGTGATTCTTGACTCATACAGTAGAAACCTGACACTTCAAGATCTATGAGATCCATTTGGGACCAGAATGCTGGATAATGATGTTTGTTCCCGGTGTTTGTCACTGTTTGGGAACTTGCTTTAGCAATTTCTCTGGGACTACAAATTATATTGGTTGGGAGCTTGCCAGAGCATCCCATGCATGGTAATGATATGCAAAAAAGTTAATAAAGGCGCAAACCCAAAGTTTACATGGCTCAGTGTTATACAGCTCCTGTTTGCAAAACACATTCTCTGTCTCAGGGCACTGACACTCCTATGTATATGAAAAATGGAAAGTATTTTCTAGCTTTCTCTATGTAATGTAAAACACATGATTTTATTCTCAAAAAAAAATCCTTGGATAAAATAGTGTTTTCTGTCAGAGAAACTTTACAGAATTTGGGTGCAAATGTGTAATACATAGAAGGTAATATATTAACAGCTTTTCAAATGGTTGATGGGAGGATAATGTTTTACTTGGTAATATTAATGAGGAGGACCAGTACCTAAAAACAAGAAAAAAAGAAAAAAAAAAAAGTTGCTGGTTTGCCAGCTTCAATAGCACTAAATTATATTAATGGAATATTCATTCTAATGATGAGTACATGCAGTGACAAGCCAAGGGCACTGTGGATAAGTGGTGATTCCAGCTTCTTCCAGCTCTTTCTTACCTTATGCTATACCACCTTTCTCAGAAAAAGAGTTAAAAACCTGCCAGAGTCATTTGTCTCAAGAGGATTACAAAAGGACAGCATGCTTCCCATAGGTCTAGACAACAGTCAGTACTGTTGCAAGATATTGCAACTGCAGTAATTATGATTTTCTTCCATTAAAAAATTAATTGGATTCTGTTACCCCTGTTCACAAGAACTTGTGCTGACTGCTTAGCTCAGCCTTGCTTTTCAAATCCATATTGGTATTTTATGTAGCTGGTTTAGGCAATTGGCAGAGGATAACTTTAAATTTAAGTCATACAATCTCTGCAGTTAATAATGGTAATCAAAGTGTTTTCGTCTGCAGCTTGGACTATGAGGTTCATTTGTAGAAATGTTTTTCTACTTTACTTGTATGTTATAGCTATTAATAAGCAGGTGGATATAGTTTATGCCTTCACTTCATTAACAGATTTATCCTGCAACTGTAGACTGTGCCCATGTTTTATTCTACCTGGCAAAGCAAATTGCAGGAATTGTGGGACTGGGGATGAAAATTATTAGTGACTGGAAATATTTCTGCATGGGGAAATTGAAAAGTTTGGCACTGCTTCTTACAAAGAAAGTAAATGAGAGAGTATAGAAAGTAATGAATTAAAAAGTGGATTGCTATTTCTCATGGGGACTTTCCATTCTCTCACCAGATTAGCCCAGCACACTATTTCGTCAGAATCTATGGAGATGATTTACAACCAAAATTTCTATGAATTAGAGTAGTGAATCTATAGATTTCCAGTAAAATATCCATAGAAACTGCTTGGTTTTATCCTCTTTCTCTGTAAGGCATGTGTATGGCTAATGAGTACAACAAAAATGGTTTGCATGTAAAATTTTATACTTCTGTATCTTCTGTGCTGAATCAGAATTGCCATCAGCTGGACCTTCCATAACAATCTGAAACTCTAATGTAATTTTTGCCTATACATTTTCCAACATTCTTGCATACCTTGCACAAAGGAAAGATTATTGAAGAGTTAAAAATTTCTTCTATTCATATGAAAAACAACACAGTCTTTTCACAGCTTCCTGAACCTTGCTTTTCATGTTTTTTCCTATTACTTTTTCCCTTCCATTGACCAAACTAAGACACCCTTTGCAGTGCACTGAACATTCTTGCCTGAGTCATCTTTTATACCCAGTGGAAAAGGTCACAATGGAGGTCTTGGCAACTAATGGTTGATGAAAGGCAGGTTTAGTCACCGCCATACCTGGGAACTGTGTGACATTTCTGCACATCATGTGGCTCTCAGTGGCAAATCTCTGCCCAAGAATAAATGTCATTTTATATTTTGTGACAGTATAAAGTGGGTTAAGGGGAAGGGAGCTCATATCACCTATAATTTCAGATACAATATGTTTGAGTCTTCTCTACTCACGATTTGATGACTAAGTGTAGCCCAAAATTTGCCTAATGTCTGAACAGACCAATACTATGATACCTGTATATCTTCTGGAAGTGTCCACCTAAGGGGAGCATCAAGGAAGCATAAAATGCTGCCAAAAGATCAAGGAGCCCTGACTGCCTTTCAGCTGTTCCTGTTGGCTCTCTCCAGAAGAAACCAGTATGTGAGCCAATGCCTAGGCAGTGTGGATGGCTGGAATTCACCCACCAAATTAACATGATGATAAATATATGTTACTCAGTACTCATTTTTCATAGCTTTCTGTCTGTAAGTGAAACATTTCATACTGGAGAGGAAAAAAGAGAGAAGGAGGCTACCATGTCTATTTTAAGATGAAAAATATTTACTAACTAGTTTGGAAACAAAAATCATTGAACTTAGTGTAAAGTTGCAGTTCTGATTCTCTTTTCCAATGAGCTACTAATGACTATTGCCTCCCGTTGTTGCTTCCCCCCTTGGAATCTCCAGTCTTTGTCTCATTTCCCTCTTCTGTTTTCAATTTTTACTGCCTCCTTCTCTCATATTTCTATGAATCATGTTCTTTCAGGTGATTAGTGTCAGTCTTTTCTGTCTCTGAGACATCCCTTTTGTAGTTATTTTACAGTTATGAAGTCTACCGCTGTTCTTGAGTCCTTCCGTTCTCTTTTTAACACAGCCATATTTGTCTACAGCCTCAGACTCAAACACGCTTAGGGAAAGTAAATACTTCTAAAAGAAACAAACTTCTAAGTGACCCGGGCGGGGGGG
>JAWWTY010000156.1:46260618-46286289 GCA_035222235.1 Margarornis squamiger | reverse complement strand
TATGGAAATTTAATTATTATAAAAAAAAAAAAATTTTTATTTACACCGCCCCCCCCCCCCCCCCCCGCCAAATTACATTACTAGCAAACAACTTGTGCCCAGAATAAGAAAACAACCAATTAAGAAAGGGAACAGTAATAACACACAAGTTAATCAAACATAACAACAAAAGAAAAAATACCTGGTAATAACGATCCATTTTTGAAGAGCTTTTATCCCACTGTCTCCACCTGCAGCTTGCAACACAAACAGTTTTCATGTTTAAAAACATTATGCATCAAAGGCAAAACTCTCACCTAAATGTATTGACTTGCTTTCTCCATGATCCAAAATGCCAAAATGTTCTCTTCTCCACATAGGTCACATCTGTGGATCTCATAAGGCTTTTTTTAAATTTCTTTTAAATTTTGTGATGTCTTTGCAGTTACTTTTAAAAAGTTACTCCTTGGGAGTAAAGCAGCTGCTCAAGACTTTTTTATGTTAGTTTTGGAATTTACTGGTCTGTACTTAAAAAAACTAAGGAAAAAGCTTTAAACCTGTTCTTAATCATAGATACTCCAAGAAAAGACATCAATGGTTTTGAAACATTTTACATTATTGAATACTGTATTATTAACAACAAACCTATGCCTTACAACAGAAATATATGAGGAGAAAATGTATTTGAAATAATTTTATGAAAATAAGCTGAAGTCAAAGATCCTGGCAGTAAGAATCTCAAATCTAATATAATGAAAGAACCAATATTTATGAATTCATAACATATTTGAACACAAATACCATGTGAGTAGCCATATATTTTAGGCACTTCTCAGTCTGGGATATTAATAATAATGAATGAATCTACATATTAATTGTTAATGTTATCTGTGTTATATTGTCTCATTAGTTTTAAAATTATATTTGGCTGCTTTGCCAAACAAGGGAACATCTCTTAACATTGAAGTATTTGCCTAAGGACTTATTAGGAAAGGATGATTGTTAGTTTAAATAATGCTTTTGCTTTTGTATACCTCAGTCTCTTCACTCTTCAGTCTACTTTGACCAGTGGATATCAACATTGCTTTTTATAACATTTGAAAATAACTCATACAAGAGATTTTCTGAAAACATCAGGCAGGTCTAATGGAGGAATAAAAAAGTCCTAGATTAAAGTGTGTCATTCTTCACAGTGCTAAGAATAACTTCTTCAGTTTTGTCCCTTTTATCTTGAAGTATTGCAGTCATTAGTGTGATGCCAAGGAAGATGTTTGGATTTAGTCCTAGTCCATCTCAATAATAATGCACTCTTAACAGATATTTCCTGCTCAATTTTGTGTTGAATGAAGAACTGAGATACAGTCCTCCTTCCACATTGTTTGATAGGCATAGGAAAATATGGCAGAGAAAAGGAGCCAGACCTGCAGCAGCCACTGCTTCCTGTGACATGAGTACACCATGAAGGCATGCACTGGTCTGTCCCAGCAGGGAGCTCATGGTTTTACCTTCTCTCTGGGAATCTGCACCTGCCTCTGACTGTCTTCATGGTGTCCCATGCTGCCCATGAAACGTGATGTCTCTTTCTTTTACAGATTCTACTAAAGCTGGTCTTTTTTTCCCAGTGCATCTTCTTCATACCCCAATACCTGAACAGTGGCATTTGAAGGGAAGTAACACATGTGCAGCTGTGATCTGTTGCAGAGCTAGAACTGCACAAAACTCATTTGCAAATGCATGGCATCCTACAAAACAATCTATTGACTGTCAGCTGCAGATGACTTCTTTCTGCTTTACAACTTCCCATCCATAATTTTGTAATCTTGTGATTTGACAGGACTGCAATGGCCAGATATGCCAGGTGCTCAGAGATAGTCAGTAGTAACTTGAAGAATGTTATTCTCATGAAAGATGAGACACTCAGATGCAGACACTCATACTTATCCAACAGCCTAGTTGACTCATGAGCAGTGTGTAGTATACTTCTTCACATAGAAAACTTCTCCTTGAAATACTGTATTTCCTGACAGAAATGAAAAAAAAGCAAACCAGAGTTTTCATCAGTGAGCACAAGAATTTTGTTGTACCTAATGCAGAATACTCTGCTGTGTGCTCCTGAAGTAAAAGAATTAAAATTCAGAATTCCCAAAATGTTCCTTTTCTGTCTCCAGGAGTAGAAAAGACTAGTGGTTGAATAAGCTTGTTAAAAGATCCTCATCTTTGTACATTTCATAGGGAGATATACCTGCTGGAAGAAATTGCAGGTATCTGCTCTGTCTTAGTTTGCAGGAAGCAAGATTGCAGTGAAGGGACTTTGTGTTGCTGGCAGATTTCAAGACACGAAGAAATAAGTAAATTTGGGGTTGAAACTAAGTCAACTTAGTTTCATCGAAGCTACTTTTAGGGTTAGAACTGTCTATTTCCACACGGATAGTGTTCTACAGACCCAAAATAATTTTTCCAACCAACTACAGAAGTTTGAAGAGTCACCTGGAAATATTCAGCCCTTAGTAGATAATGAGAATATTCTCTTGTTTTGCACTAGAAATAGCAGCTTTTGGAAATGCATCACTAACAGGGCTTTGCGAACACTTTGTGAACAGTTTGACTTTATTGATACCAATTTCTGGTGTCAAACACAGGAACAAAGGATTTTCAAGGGCTAGTCCAAACCATAAAAGTTCAGTTCTATTTTAAGAGCATAAATGTAACAGAGAGCAGTGGAAGTAGGAACATCTCAAAAAGGCTTACCAGATCTGTAACAGCCCCAGGCAGCTCAACTCCAGCAGCTTGTGAAATTGTCTTATTAGTCAGTGGCAAATGATGGCATTTCTGCTCTAGGTCTACTGTCAAACTGTCAGCAGGCTGACATCTTAACTTCATGACAAAAATAAATATAAATTTAAAAAAATCATTCTCATTTTTATAGGTTTTACAGACTTAAAGTGTACAGAACTGATTGAAGATAAAATGAAGCAAATGATTACAAAACTCCAGTGTTCAATCAGATGGAGAGAGGCCCATAAGAAAACAAGTGGAAAGCATTCTTTTAAATGAGAGGATTTTGTAATGCTATCAGTGACCTTACCTGTGTAGCAAAAATGGACTATAAATAAGAGGGATGTGTTTTTGTACATTTCAGTTTGTTATGTAAAACTGTTTTTGACTAAGAATGCTGTTGAGTAAGCAGAGCAGAGTCTGAGCTACATTAGGAGATAGTTAACAGGCATAAATACCCAAAATGGAGAACAATTGCCTAAACTGGCAAATGTGATATAGCTAAGCACAGTACATTGAGTTTGACAGGGAAAACTGAAAACTAGTTTGACAAGTCTAGCAGTCAAAGAGATAAAGCTGTGAAAGAGCTTGTTTTTGTTTTTGTTTTGTTTGTTTTTTGTTTGTTTTTTTTTAAGGAACTGGAGGTATAATTTATGACATCAGAGATCCATTTTTGACTCTTTGGCAAATTTCCTTGGAGAATGGCCACATTTCCTCAGGATATGGTCTTCTCTCTGTCTTGAGTTTTTGTACTAATCTCTTCACCACAAAGGCAATCTTTTGCAATTGTGTGTCCCTTAAGAGCCCATAAAGCTCCTTTATTTTATCCTGCTGTTTTTATTTATCTTGAAACACAAGCAATAACAATAAACATTGTGTCATATTTTGTTTTTGAGGGACATTCTGAGAAGTCTCATTGGTCTGTGAAAATTAGCTTTTAACAGCCAAGGCAGAGTAAGAAATAATTACCTCCTGTTTTATTTTGTGTTTTTCCCTGTAGTTTTAGGCTAACGAATTTCAGATTTTCTCTTCTGAATTTTAGCAGGTAGATGAGTTTGTTGTCTGCAACACTGAATGACCTATTACTTAATAATTTTACTGTTTTGAACAGACCAGACTGAAATAGGGCTATATTCTCTTCTGGATTTGTATCACCTTCATAATGAAAGATTTGTTAAAAATGATAGAAGCCTGCAAAAAGACTTTTGGTTTCTACCATTTGTTCTTTTCCTAATAAAACCCACTATTTTGTAAAAGAATCTCAGCCTTCCCTAGATAAGCCTTTCTACAGTGTGACAACAGTTGTACGTACCTTATTTAAAAAGATGATAGAATTATCTTCTTAATTGTTAGTATTAAATATGATTTCTTCCTTTATTGTATTACTGTCATCTAAGCAGCAAAATCATAGTTTACTACTTGATTTCCAAGAATGCCTGCGGTCAGCAAGAATTTATTGTCTTATTATGTGTGAAAACAGGACAGAAACATGAAGTATGGGCATTTTGAGTTGAGGTTTGTGTTTCTTTGTTTTGGGTTTGGTTTTTTTTTTTCCCCTTTTCCTTCTTCCACCACAGGCAATCTCTTAGCAGCTGGTTCTTGGATTTATTTATTCACTGATTCTGAGTTGCGATGTGAACTGATACAAACTCATACACACACACACACCTGCACACAGATACAGTTGAATCCTGACACTGTGGAGCAGTTGGTATTCCTACACTTTCAAAAGAAGAAAGACATTCTTCCTTGTGCTTATTTTGTTTGAATCTCCTAGGCTTCCATCTATTAGAGTATTTTAGCGTGTAGTAAAAGGAAGTAACAGGGCAGGCCCATATTTTTATTCCTCAGAAGAGACTTTTTTTGGACAGAGAATTTGATGATACTCTTCTTACACATCTGAAATTACCCAATGCAGAGCGTTAAGAATCAAAACAAATTCAAACTCCTCCACTTCACTGACATTCAAACAACAGTGTCAACAACTCACTTTTAGCAGATCTGTTCCTTCAAAAAAGAATATTGTCTTCTTCTTTGGGTGTCTGACAGCAGAGGCAACCAACGTGAATGCCACTTTGGATATGTCACTCATAAATATGCTCTATCACCTTATAGATCCTCCACCTTTACAACCACCCCACCCATCAAGCATTCTCCACCCTCAGGATGACACTTGGTGAAAAAAAAGTCTTCTAATCTTCTCTATTTTAAAATTATAAAAAGACTCCCTCACATGGTAAGGGTTAAAATTATTATAGCTTTCTCTTTTGTGGTACAATTGTTTCATGTTACTACTCACCTAAGCAACAGTCTATTTAATTCTAAAGGAGGCTCACTGGCTTTTAAAATGTCTTTTAAAGTGATTGAGAAATGATACCAAATTGGGTTTACTTGTTTATGAAACTTTAACACTGAAATTGAACAAATTTTTTATTTTCTTTGAACTGACATAACAGTGTAGAAGTGCATTATGAGCTAATAAATATACAAACATTTAAATAGTACACATGAGGGTTTTGTTGAAAGTCTATCAAGGCTAAATCCATATTCAATCAAAATATCCTGTTTGGGATGTAAAGGAAGAACAGATTGATACCAGTGGTACTGATTCCAATCTCACTTGCAATTGTTAGATCTATTTAAAATTCCATGAATTTTTTAGATCTATGCTAATAAAAAGCTATCAGAAGCGAGATGAGAGCTAGACCCAGCTGGTGCTCAATACCTCTTAGATTAGTATTTTGATTCATAAGTGCACTTTTAACTTCCATGTATCCTTTCTCCACAATAGGAATATTCTAAATCATCTGCGTGTGTTTCTTTATAAACAGAAACCCAGAGGGGGAAAAGCAAAACCAAAACCTACCAAAAATAACAGAATTGCAGAGTCATGGAATGCAGCCCATGGAAGACCACAGGAGTACAAAGATCCACCTGCAGCCCATGGAGGAGACCCAGGCCAGAGCAAGTGAATGCTCAGAGGAGGCTGTCACCCTGTCCACCCATGCTGGAGCAGGGACCCATCAGGGACCTGCTGACCCCTGCGGAGAGGAGCACATGCTGAAGCAGGTTTTGCTGGTAGGACTCGTGGCCCTCTGGGGGACCCACGATGGGGCAGCCTGTGACTGAAGGACTGCGCCATGTGGAAAGGGACCCATGTTGGTGCAGTTTGTGAACTGTCTCCCATGGGATAGACTCACGATGGAGAATTTGTGGAGGACTGTCTCCCATGGGATGGACCCCACAGGAAGCGGGGAAAGGACTCCTCTCCCTGAGCAGCATCAGAAACAATTGATTGTGACCCCCACTCCAGTCTCCCTGTGCTGCTGTGGGGGAGGAGGTAGAGCTCAGAAAGGAGGGAGGGGTTGAGGGAAGGGTTTTTTAAGTTTTATTTTACTTCTTATTATCCTGCTCCGATTCTGTTAGTAGTACATTTAATTAATATCTCCACTTTGAGTCTGTTTTGCCCGTGATGGTAAACAAGTTAGTGTTATCTCTCTTCTTTCTACTTTTTTTGTTTCTATTTTCTCTTCTCTGTCCAGTTGCAGAGGGGACTGACAGAGAGGCTTTGGTGGGTACATGACTTCCAGCCACGGTCAGCCCACTACACCAGAGTATGATCTTAACATAATATTAGCAGTGATGCAGTTATTACAAGTTATTTCTCCTAGAAAAACTGAGAATAAAAGTAAGTCTTTATATATACTAAATATTTCTTCCTTTGCCACATTGTTGTAAAAAAACATCGGCTTTTAAAAACACACCAGTCCCCTTAAATACAAATATTATGTGAAGTTGTGACATTAACTGTCTCTTTACATAAACCTCAATATAGATTTTCATAAGCAAACTGAAACTTGATCGCAGAGATAGTGAACAATCAGTCTCTTTAATTTATAAATGAGAACAATTCATTTTTATTTCCAATAGGCATCATTACTGAAGATATGGAAGAACAGGCTTTAAAATTAGCAAAACATAAACCACAAGTTTTGTATAAATATGTAGATGACACATTAGTATTGTTAAAGGAAGACGCGAATAAATCTAATTCACAGGGGAGATGTGAAAGGATTACATGTTACCATTTCTTGGTGCAATGATCATTAAGAAAGATTATTGTCTTTCACAGTTCAGAGAAAGGATACCAATTCAGATGCCAATTTAAATTATGAATCAAATCTCCATCCTACAGTTCTAATGTAAAGTAGTCAAAACACTCGTTGATTAAGTACTTAAGTGTTGTGAAGTAGAATTCTGAAAGAAGGGGGATTTAATCATATTAGAACTACATTGCTAAACAACAGATTTCATTTGCAACCCATTAACAAAAAAAGAACAAAAATGTTCAACCTGAGGCCACAAAGGAAAAATACGAAAAATGAGAACAAAGCAAGACCTAGTATACAGTACACAACGGCAAATGTTCAGAAATGTTCAGTGTTACCTAAGCCTGCCATCCCTGAAGGGGATGGTCCTCAGTTTACAAGTTCTGCCTCAATTTGTGGAGGTTTGGTTCCTCTGCGAAGTCTTAAATGAAGAAAATATTTTGAGCCAAGATAAAAACAGCATTGCATGTGGGAAGATAGAGCCAAAAAGGCTTTTACCACACATTAAAATCCTACCAGAAAGGCTGGGACTCTGAGAGTCCAAAGCTCCTTTTTTTTTTTTCACTTTCTCCAGTTACTTTCAAAAACTCATGTTCTCCTTAGCCTTTTCTTGTAGGCTTTCCATGGGACCACACTGATGCAGAAAGTCTGATGAGAAGGGCAACTCTTAGATCTCGTGTCCTAGTAAGATTCTAATGTTCCAGAAAAGCTAGAAAGAAGCATATCAACCACAGTCAGTGTCTATTGGAAGCCTTGTAGCAAGGCACAGTCCCTTTCTTCTTAAGAGGACTTCCTGTTGTATTTTTATTGACAAATTAAAATTAAACTTTGCCTTTCAAAACACAAAAAAAACTCCACTTGAAATCATGCAATCCTATGCCTCTAGAGGCCATATTTCAGGCAAGAGTACTGCATCAGCTTCAGGCATAGAAATAAAATTTCGGGTTTTTTTTTTTTTTTTTCCCTTGT
Source organism: Margarornis squamiger (assembly GCA_035222235.1). Lineage (NCBI taxonomy): Eukaryota > Metazoa > Chordata > Aves > Passeriformes > Furnariidae > Margarornis > Margarornis squamiger. Next base: position 46,278,457 of record JAWWTY010000156.1, on the reverse strand, counting down.
CCTTTGCCTTCATTATAGAAGTTAGAGGTCCAGGTCCAAAATAAGGCTTCTCTGAAGTTCCTCAAATGTTCTCCAGCAATATGGTCCATTATCACAAGTGGCAGATGAGAACACATTCCCATTTTCTCATTCAAGATTTTGCCTTTTATTCTAGGGGACTGATCAGCCTTAGAACAATCTCAGAGTACTGCAAAGGCATGTATGTTTATGCTATTTGGCAATTTAGTGTTTGGTTACCTGTTTCTATGAGTAAATCACAGTTATAAGAGAAAGTGTTCGGTTTGTTGAATATTGCTGGTCTGAAATCTAGTCAAAGTTTAAGATTTAGGCTAGAATTCTGTGCCAGTATTTCTGTCTGGTATAACATACTGGTATGTTTTTCATCAGTGAATTGCATGCTTTCGCTGGTGTCCTGGGCAGCAGATGTCTCATTAGCACCTGAGCTATGCCAGTGTCTGTGGAAGGCTGCAAACTGATTAAACACATGCTCTATTTTTATCTCTTTATGAGTCATTACTTAAAGGTTTTATCACCAGATTGCCACACTTAATTACATTTAGCCATAATTAAATATGAATTTCTGCAGATCTGGATTTTCATTTTTGCTATAGCTTCAATAAAATATTTTCTTGTTTGCTAATGAAATGCTATAGAGAAGGAGAGAAATAAAAAGGGAAAGAAGAATCCAACAAGAATTACCAAGTATATATAAAATATCTATTAAATATCTTGTGAACTACTTAGACAAGGCACTTTTTCTAAACAAGGATGACATTGTGTGATAAAGATACAAAGCAAAAAGCAATGCTTTGATATTTTAAAGTTTCATCTGTTATCCACCATACAGATGCAAGCATGTGGAAGTCAATCCCTTCCTTGGGAAACTCAGAGTGTATCCCTTTGAAAAACAGTTTTGGGCACATGAAGAAGAAGTCTTCAGGAACTGTCAGCATGTATTTATAAAGAATAAACAATGCCTACCAAATGTACTTATCTTCTATGATAAAATGAATCTGTTGGTGGATGGGTATCGAGCAATAGGTGTCATTTACCTTGACTTCTGCAAGGCTTTTGATGCTGTCTCACTCAATATTCCTGTAATCAAGTCAGGAAGTTATGGTTTGTCTGAGTAGACAAATAACTGAGTAAAAAAGTATTTGAATGATTTGCCTTTTGAGAGTCAATTGGTTGTGTTGAACCTGGTTGCATGTCACAAATGAAGTACCAGAATCTTGGGGCTGTCCTGGGACCTCTCCCCTTCATCCTTTCTATCACTGACGTGGGGGAAATAGTGGAATGTTTGTTCATAGAGCTTTCAAATGGCACCAAATTGAAGAGAGTCAACACATTCAAGGACAGGACTGCCATTCAGAGACACTTAGGTGAGTTGTATACATGGGATCAACAGGAACCAAGGACATGCATAAGCCATGCAATTGAGAAGCAAATCCTTGCGGCCATATAGATTGGGAAAAGAGCTTTCCTGAAAAGGTCCTTGGTTCACAGTTCATGAGCCATGTCCTGGTTCACAAAGAGCTGGATGTCAGCCACCAGTGTGCACAGTCAGCAAAGAAAGATCCTGGGCTGAATTAACAGGATCATAGCAGTAGATCAAGAGATCAGGATCAAAAGAGTGCTCTGCTCAGCAATCATCTGACTATATATAGATACTATGTGCATTTATGCCCTTCTGAAATAAGACATAAATGATAAACTAGAGATCAGAGGGCCACAAATATGGACATGAGCTGGAGCACTTGCCCTGTGAAGAGGAGGACCCAGAGTTCATTCAGCCAGCAGAAGAGATGGATTCAAGAGGACCTAGCAGCAGCTCCGCACCCAGTACCTAGGAAAATGTTTCTGTGAAGATGAAGCCATGCTGTTCATCTAGGTAGATGGAGAGAGGACAAGAGATAACAGGCATAAGGTGAAACAAAAGACCTTCAAACTGTGCATAAGGAAAACTTTTTTTTGACCATGGCTTTTTCACATAGCCAAACAGTAGTACAGGTTGCCTAGAGAGTTTGTTTATTCTCCATCCTTGAAGATTTTTAAGACTGGACAGGATAAAGGCTGGAATAAGCTGGTCTAATCTTATAGCTGACCTAATTTGAAGTATGAAATTGGATGAGAGACCTCCTGAGGTTCCTTCCAACCTGAATTTTAGTATGACTCAAATCTTTGACAATTTAAGAACCTGCACAGATCTGTACTGATAAAGGATTTTGCCCATAGAAAGCCAAGGGAATACACTTCTTGTTGCCTTAAAAATGTTATTCACAGCAGGCTGTGAGTTAAAAAAATATATATATTCAGGTTAGAATTTGGGATCTGAAAAATTGTGCAAGTCAAGTGACTTTACATTCATGCATTATTGACATATAATGACTGTCAAGTATATTAAAAAAATGTTTCTTTAAAATATTATCAAACAGGAAAGGCACATATAGAGTGTTTCCAAATTTTAGAAATTCCACAGGTAGATATTGTACCTAAAAAAAATAATTATTGTATTATTAAGATAAGAGCACATTATTTTGTTGAGTTTATTTCATGAAGATCATTGGTATGGCAAGAGCTGTGCTAAAGTTTTATGAATGCTTATAGGCTCAGGAGGCACAAACTGAGCTGAATGTTGCACAGTTCATTAAACATGCCATGCTGTCTTTTCTAACTGACCTGACTCCTGAGTAGTTTCCAAACATACCGATAACATTGCTTTTATTTTTGTAATTCAGGCTCTTTTTCTAGCCAATAATACCTCTTTTGGTGATATAATACGTCATTTGTTGAGTGTGCCCTTTTCCTTACTCTTTATGTAGGTCAAGGTCTGAGAAACTTTTCCCCTGAGTTTCAGACCAACTTCTGCTCCATAAAGATGAATTAAGTTTATAGATAAAACAGCTTCTGCTTTTTCAAATTCTACTCCTAGTCCATGAAAGCTGTCATTCTAATCACAGCACATTCCCTTTCCCATCTCCTCTTGTTATGTGGGTTAAAATAAACCATCAGTCTCAGAATTGTGTATTAGCTTTGAATTGCCTCATTATAGCAATGCCAAAATGGGATATTCAAAAAAGAAAAAGAGAAAAAACCTTAAAACGTTTCCATCACTGTTCAGTAATGATTTAGACAGACCTTTAATCTAAAGCCTTTAGACAGACTCTAAACTACAGGAGGGTTCTGCAATGGGTAGAATAATATAGTGCTTGATGGGATGTCAAAAGTGTAAAAAAGCTGGAGTTTGGGAGGAACTAGAAAGAAAGTTAAAATTGCATTAAATCTGTCTCTGTTGAAGCAATGAGAAATTTGTCTCTAGGATCTCATCCATTGTGGGTTAATTTTTGTTACCTGTTGAGTTAGTTAGTGGTTTTGAGTTGATGTTTTGAGTGAAGTATATCCAGGTTCCCATGGCCTGTAATGCTTTGACAAAAGCAAGATTGCACCTTGATTGTAGATACAGAGCTGGATTAGGAGTGTAATGTAAACTGGACTGTACCAGGAGAGGGGTACAGACTGCTAGGCACTGACTCAGAGAGTTCAAGCCCTCCCCAAAGCAAGAAAATGTTTGCTGCTGGTGCCTTATTATCAACAAGAATGTTCACTCATGTGTTTGTAAGAAACTTGCCTTCATAAGCAAAAATTGTTGAAACCACTGCTAATCATCTCCTTTGATATGTTTAAGAAAAAAAGCAAAATATTAATTTCATTACTTCATAAGAGATTTCAGACCTGATGTTGATTAATACATGTTAGTTGCCAAAATAATTTCAATACTACAGAAATAAAAATAAAAATGTACTTCAGGTAGGTGATACAGATACAAAAACGGTTTCATTTAGCCTAGTTTTTAAATTCTAGCAAAAAACCCCAAAACAAACATTTCTTTTTAGTGCAATAATTTTCATTATATACTTTTCTACACAATGCCTTTGAGTTCACAAATATAGAAGGGCATCTTTGAACTGGTAGCATTAATTAATGTGAGGAAACTCATATGTAAAGTGGTGTTTTATAGGAAGATTATAACTAAGTATCTTTGACATCTTTACAAACTTTCCCTGGAAAACATAAGTTTAAGATGATGTTGATACAGGCTGAGTATAAGTAAAGACATGTGACAGTGTCTCCTCATTTAAGTGTCTGAAGGTGAGAAGGAAGGAGCTGATTCAAAACATCTGAGAAAATGGAAGGGAAAGAAGGAAAAACAGAGAAAGTGAAAAACAAGCCACATCACACTATCACCCTTCATGGAGACTGGCTGCTTGAATGGTAGCATGTCCTCTCAGGGAGCCTGGGAGTTGCAGGCTTCCCCTCGGGAACTTGGATTTCAGAATGTGAGGGAGATTGTGTTTCCTGGATCTTTGCCTTTCTGTGCATATGAAGCATTTTTCTTCTCCATACCACATAATCAGCAGTGATGTCTTTGAAAGGAGGGCTAAGGGCTTTTTCCCTGTTTTTATTCCACTGTGACGTTTTAGCACAGTGTATTGATTTTATTTAGCACTTTTCTGGGAACAGATAGTGGCTTTATGCTGAAGCTCTTAGAGTTTCATAGCTCTGCCTTGGTACCTAACTCACTTCTACTGGCACTAACACCATGGCAGTTATGAAAGTGAGATGAGTAGAGCGTAAATTATACCATGAAACTAAGGAATAAATGGCTGATAATAATTTAAAATATCTATAAAACTGCAATACATGACAGCATAGATGTCTAAATGTTACAGTATTCCAGATATAGTTTCTGAGAGTCCTTTCTCACCCCTGTGGCCTAAAAGAGATTCTGAATGCTGCCGGTCAAATTATAGAGAGAAAAGTCCTGCAACTAGAAAATATCTGGCCATCATATTGGGTTAAATGACAATAACCACTAAATATTAAGGGAAATGTGTATCCAGAGTTATGGATGTAAAAAAAAAAAAAAAAAAAAAAAAGAAGAATTAAAGAATTTTTTCTGAAATCCCTAGGACCAATCCAAGACTTTCCAGAGGTTATATAAATAGAGATTTCAAACACATGTAACAACATTCTTGGTGACTGCAGTGACAACTTCATATGCTCATGGGGAAGTACTCTGTCATCATGTGCTTCTAAGCTGGTCTGTGTAGACTCAACAAAAAAAATTTCCTTGGCAGAACCTTCAGTCTTCCCTAGCCAGACCAGTTCTAGTACCTGAAGTAGATCAAGCAACTTTTTATGATGGATTTGAGGCTCTCTGCTATTTACTTTGGGTAAGACTATTCCATGTTTCTGAGGTTATGATGATGATCAATTGATTATGTGACCACTGAATATGGGGACAGACAAGATGGACACCAACATGAAAAAACGTGAAAATGTGAGCTGGTATGGAGTTGTAGAAAGAGAAAGTAGAAGAGCTAACTCAGTGTTAACAAGGAGCAGAGCCACACTGTGGTTACATTACCAGACAGAAAGCACAAAAGTATGTGTCCAATAGATACTTTAAAGGTCTTTTCCTTTTAGCACTGTAAAACCTAAACCAGTAAATTGTCACTCTCTTATCAAAGTAAAGCATTTCTACTTTTTGAAACCCACTCATATTTTACAGATATTTTCCTGAATTCGTGCTTGTGTTGCAGCCAAATTCCCATCTAAGGGCTGAGAAAATTTAATGGTGTCCTGTAGTTGAAACAATTCCTCTTCTGATGATGTCGTTAGAATTATCAGTTTCAGAAAAATGCCCAGCACTTAAAAAACTGTTTTCTGTGATGAGATCATTGATTCAAAAATAGGGAATAAATACAGATTTGTCTTGGTTTAAGACAAATGCTGGGACAGAGACTACAACAAATGAGCCTCCTTCCATTTTATTAAGACCTCTCTCCCTTTCACTAATGCGAGGAGATATACGTGAAAAGAATAATAGTTTACTGAAAAGAAATATAACAACTGTAACAATACAAACAAAATGATTTAAGCCCATAATAAACAGAAATTGTTCCTAGTCTCTTCCCTCTTGCTGCACAGACAAGATGGTGGCTGACATGGCTTTCCCCACCACCTTCCTTGCAGAATAACAAAGTGAGTACTGAGATGCTGCCTGGATTCTGGTACTGCAGAACTGTGGGTGCAGGCTCTCTTTCTTCTTTTCTCTGTCTCTCTCTGGAGGCAAGTGGCACAGTAACAGCCAGCAGAGACTGCAGAAATGGCAAATGATGGGGCGAGAGCCCTGCGACAGCAGACAGCACTGGGAGGATTCTCTGGAATAGCAGGGTAGCTGCAGAATTAGTTTTACTTTCTTTTGTCTCTGGCTGTGGGGGGACAGGCAGCTCCCTCCCAGGAAATCCCCGGTAGGGGTGGAGAAGAGGCTGCCAATGTAGTGATGGCTCCCAGGGGTGGCTCTGACAGTCTTTGTGTTTCTCTGTGCCCGTATGACAAAAGCGTGGCCAAAGATGGAGAGAGTATTTCTTCTGCCTCCATGGCCAGGACCACCAGTGCGTGCTTCTTTCCCCCACCTCTGCCCAGCTGTTGCAAAGGGTTCACTCTTAAAAAACCTGTTTCTCTAAAACAATGTCGGAAAAAGGGAATAAGATACAAAACCTGCTTTAACCATGACAGATTTCACTAATAGATATTTAATGGATATTTAGAAAACACTTCAAAAGAAAATGCAGTTTTTAATGCTGTGCCAGGAATCTGAGAGTGATTCTTCCTTTATTTCTGTGTGTTTAATAAAATGTTGGTGTTCAGGATGGTCTGGTTTTGGGGAAAAGGTTTTATTGTCTTCTTATATTTGTTCTTGTCCCTTTTGGATCATTTTGAAACAGTCTTTCATAGAAAGTCAGGCATGCTGAAATGAAATGAAAAAAAGAGCAATGCTCACCTATTCTTCCTGATGGAAATATTAAGTGTTAAGCTTGTCCCACTGGAGCACATAGAACACCTGTAATGCTGACATTTACAAAACAGATAGTTCAAGTGTCAGCTAATGTGAGCTGGTATGGAGTTGTAGAAAGAGAAAGTAGAAAAGCTAACTCAGTGTTAACCAGGAGCAGAGCCACACTGTGGTTACATTACCAGATGCAGTTATCATGACTCATTTTTCATTCCTTCCTCCAGTGTTTTGAGGTTAATTTTCCTCTTCATGAAAATTTAGTGTTGTACAGAGGAAATAAAGATGCTATCACTCTCTCATCAATCAAAATGGACTGAGGATTTTACTCCTGTGACTTGATATCGCTTAAAATCATCAAAGTGAATGGATGGAGCTCTGCTCTGTGGTTGCAGAACACACTTTGCACTTATCACACCCTCTTTTTCCCAGGTGATACTGGAATCAACATACTGGGGAAAAAATTGTTTTCTTCAGTGTCAATTCTGTCTTTAGAAAACTGTTCCGTCATAGGGAGCCATCAGAATGCAACTACTGAATGTTCTATTTTAAGTTATAAGTTATGATGGAAAAACAAGGAGATGATAAATGAACCATTGAAGACAGGGTGAAGTGCTGCAATTTACTGGTGTTGGTTGGGGATGGGGGCACAGAAACAACATAATAAAGTGCTATTTTATTAAGCCAGTCTAGTTAAGATACACAGTAAGAACTGAATGAGTGGTGATTCTAACCCCTAGATCAAAAGACTGTAACTCCACAGCTAAAATGTGCAGACACATGACTCAGCCACACAGGAAAAGAAAGAGCAGGTACTGGTATGGAACAAAACCCTCATAGAATAGACTGATCTACTAACCTGCGGGTGTTAAATCAAGTTTAAAAAAGTTCTTAACAAAATCTCTTCTGAGCTTCACTGTGGGTAACTTTTGCTCCATTGGTATGCACACCCAGTGTAGTTGTCCATACTGTACCATACTAAACTCAAAGTGATAAATGTATCAGAGCTGGCCCCTGTACTGGGATGAGAATATGTGAAGCAATTCTGAAATACACTGATGAATGAGTAAATGCAATCAGAACACAGTATAGTTTCAGTGCTTAAACTTATTTGTTACAATTGATCCACATATGGTTAGAGCTCATATTCAATTTATGGCAAGGGCCATATACCAAGGACCATAACATCCTAAATTAAATATGGATCCTTTATCTGTGCAATGACCTGGTCCAACTCCATATTTCCTCACCTTTGCAACCTAGTCACTAGACTCTTCCTACTCTTCAGCTGACTATATAATTAATAAATTACCCTAACGATATTTAAGAAACAACTTAATGAAATATAAAAAGGATGGAAGTCATAACAAGCAGAATAAAGGACTGAGTTATTTGTTAAATATCTCTGAGTCAGAAAAGAAAGCTATAACCCAGAACTATAACATTCAATAACTGCTCATTCTGTAACCAAAAGAAAAAATTTATAGGTGTATTTCCTGCTTTTCTTCTCTTCTGGTAGCTGGTTTCCTCCAGGGAATGACGATTCTACAGGTGCATATGGAGTATTGCTTACAAATTTGTTACAAGGCCATAGGAAAGCTTAAAGAAAGCTACTCTGGCACACATTGTTTGATTTTGTAGGAAGCATCTGTAAAGATTGCTGCAAAAGGAAAAACCTGAATAATCACAATAACAACGGGATAAGATCTTTGAACAAGTTGTATCAAGACAAGTTTTCTCAGTTTCCAAATCTATTAAACAGACGTAATGACACTGCCCCCCTTTGTGAATACTCTGAGATCTACTGATGAAAAAAGTACATTAGGTTAATGGTAATGATACCAGTAGTATGATTTCTAAACCTGTGGTTGTGGCAGTAATGGATTCAAACAGCTACATTTATGCATTTTCAGATGCTATGTTAAAAGTGCTTTACGTAACGTTATAGATTGGCAAATGCACTACTAATTGTACTAGGAGTGGTTTTGTTTCATCAGTTGTTCATAAACTATTCCAGATGATTAACCAACCCATTCACAATCAAATACTTTCTTTTATTCTATACATTAAAAAAACCACAAAAAACCTCAAATATAAAGATGCTTGTCATATTGATTCAAACAACCAGTACATTCAATAAAGTTTTGATGTGCCTCTGGCTATTTGGCAACAGAGAACAGGAATAAACAGATTATTCAATGTATAATTCAATGAGAATTTTTCAGCTCTAAAGGAAATTTATTGGAAAAATTACAAGTGTATAAACTTGAAGCACAAATGATATTGAAATACGTTGGAAAAATCCTGAGAATGCATTATTTGTTTATGAGGCTAAAAGGAAAAATACACTTTCACTATTCTGCACAATAGGCCCAAGATTGACCCACAGACAAATACCTAAGCGTAGGGCACAGGTTCAAAATCTGTGTAAGGGAAGATTTCCTACTGTATCACAATTAACATTAAAAAAGGAACAAATCCCTTTTCAAATAATAGCAGTGTCACCAATTTACTGCTACTCTTTGGTCATTCAGGCTTTTTTTTTGATTATAAGGAAAGGAAATGGAATGAATTTTTAACATGGATTCCTGTTATTTATCAACTTTTCCTTGTCCTTATTTAACTTGAGTGAAGCACAAAAGGAGAAAAAAAAAATAAATCAAAAAACCCAAGAAAATGAAAATACTAGAACATCTAAAATGACTAGAAATAGAAATGTTTTGGAACTGATGCAATAATGATAAAGGCATAACTGGACTTAGAGTTTTATAAAAGTTGTCAAATGTCATAGTTACAACAGAAATCTTATAAAAATGATGCCTTTTCTTAAAATCACCATGATATGTGTACTGTGTAATTGTGTGAGGATCCTAGCTTTTCTTGTTTTTACAATTTATTCACAAGATACAAATCTTAATATATAAATATATTCTACAGCAGATGGCTAAGCATTCAAAACCAAGATTTTTAAAGTACTCTTGTTATCTTTTCTAAAACCTGATAATTTCCTTAAGATCTGTGAATTACCAATACTAATTTCAGTCCTTACTGAAAATTGCCTATTTCTATTTTATAAACATTAAAATTTTATTTTTTATGGCGGACAGATACAGAATTTCTCAGTGAGTTGCATTAGCTGAATCCAAAGATTCTAGGCGTAAAATGCAATGGAATATGTGAAAACGTCTATTTAAATGGACTATGTTAAATTATGCTTTGAGTAGCTTCTTTTTTCTCTTGTTATGAAGTGTCATTTGTCCATGAAAAAGTGTACATCTTTACATAAAAGCACTGGAGTTAATTTGACTTTAAACAATAGTTCTTTTGTACAGTGAAGAAGACTCCAAGGAAGCAGATGCAGTAAAATAAAGTTCTGCTCAGACAAGTCTGACAATCTCTGCAGCTGCATGACTACAAAAGGAGAATTTCAGACCTCTTGAGATCTTAAATTTTGATACAGATGGTCCTATAATGTGCAGAAAGTCACTTCAGTACCTTGAGTTTTGCCTCTTTTTGCAGTGTGGTGTCCTGGCTTCCATTGGAATCGAGTTAATGTCTTCCTAGTAGCTGGTACAGAGCTGTGTTTTAAATTTAGGTTGGGAATAATGTTAATAACACACTGGTGGTTTCATTTGTGCTGTGCAGTGCTTACTCTAAGTCAAGGATTGTTGCCCTTCCAGTGAGGAAGCTGAGGGGACACAAGAAGCTGGGAGGGGACACAGCCAGGACAGTTGACCCCAAGTGGCCTAAGGGATATTCCATACCATATGGCATTATGCTGAACAATAAAACTGGGAAGAGTTAGCTGTGAGGGGCTGATTGCTGCTCAGGGACTGGCTGGGCACTGGTCAGTGGATGGTGAGCACTGTGATTCATTTTTTTTGTATATGCCTTCATAGGAAAGATTATTTTCCCCCCCTTTTCTCTGCTACTAATTGTCTTTCCCTCAACCCCTGAGTTCTACCTTTATTCCAACTCTCTCCATAACCGACTGGTGGGAGGTGAGTGAACAGCTGTGTGGTGTTTACTTGCCTGCTGGGTTAAACCACAACACTAGGACGTTTCGAAAACCAGACTGTGATTTCCTCAAACATAATAATTGTCTCAAAGTGTTGGACTTCTTCAATAATACATCAAGGTTCATGAACATTGCACTGCTGGATTCCTGTCTGAATTGTGTTCTTCTGTTGTTAACTAAGCTATGCCACTCAGCACTTCTTTCTGGATTTGAACGGACACACACATTTCTGCTGATGTAAATACTTAGAATAAGTAACTTAGATATATTCTCTCTGAATTTTAAGTGCACTAAAACTTCATCTCTTCCATATGCAAAGGACAGATTTATAAGTTTGTGGATTTCACACAAACAAACACCAAAGCCAATAAAATCGAAAGACACCCTCCTAAATCCTTTCATTTTACTTTGTTTTGTTTATGGTTTTGCAGCCATATGTCTGTGTGTATTTTATTATTTTTAGTGTTCATAGCAGAAAAGCAAACATGAAGTAGATCTAGAATGTAATAGTACTCTACATATGAGTCTTCAAGAATAGACAGTGACAGATGGAAGCTTACAGACAAACTCCCATTGCCTAAAATAAGCTGCCTGGACTCCCACATATCCACTGGGAGTCACACAGAAAGGTTATAGGGAGTTCAATGTCCAGAAGATGTACATATCCATGAGACATGACTGAGATTCTGCTCTGGCCAGGTCTAACAATTGCTGTTTTCTGTAGGATCTTACTGTGAATCTCAAATACTTATGACATTTTTATAATAGGGCTAACATTGTTTTAACAGGATTCCTCCATTTCTGAGTTTATTAACCGGATCCTGAGGTTGTGTGGGTTAAAATGCTCCTTGACATTGTAGCACTGCCTTAATTGTGCCATGGTGAAGGATCTTGCTATGCTGACTGGAGTCCCTCTCTGCATCTCTTTGTATGAATCTGATACTGAGTCACCTTAGCAGGTGAGCTCAGAAGGAGCCTTCATGGCAGCTGCTTGGCTCTATGAGCAGCTGCGCATGATAAACTGCTACGTCTCTCTAAAGGCTTGTTTTAAAGTCCTTTCTAGACAACAGGAATCCCTTTCTGGATCAGGTCCAACATCCAAATTTTGCAGTTTCCATTCAGGATAATGCCATAAATGGGTTGACATGCCTTAGTAAAAGTAGCAGGGTCAGGACCCCAGACGGTGTAGTTTAAACTGTGCCAAAATCTCCCCTAATGAAACAGTGAAGAGAAATTTCCAAATAACCAAACCAGATGTTACAGCTTGTCTTTGGATTCATTTATTACCCTACATTTCTGTAAGAGGAATTAGATTTACCCTTTTATAATGTCATCTAGCAGTGATTGTATTTAGTCAGTAAATTTCATCATAATCTACACACGTTTATGGCAAGTTGAGATCCAGTCATATAAGGTATAAAAAATTCATTACATTTCAATATTCATCGTTAGAAGAAGCTGAATTCCTATTTGTAATAACAGAAATCAGTATGAGCAGGCAGACAAAATATATTAGGAAGCTAATTCAGAAGAAAAAAGAAAAACAATGCAAAGTCTTTACATGTATCTGATTTACTAAAAAATTCATAAGGACAAGGATAAGAATCTGTCTTTGAGAAAATGTGTTAGTTCACTGCAGAAATCAGTCATACCTACTGAAAAACACCTCCCTTTTAAGCACAAAGGTCACCAGTTCGTAAATGAATCCTTGGTGGTGTTTCCTCAAGGACCGAACATGTGTCAGTTGTTATCCCTGCAGTGCACCCTCAAAGACTGTAGATATGCCCTGGGGCAGCTGCACTCCCTGCAGCATTCCATATTCCTGGTTCTCCACTGCTAGAGCATGACATAGATCCCTCCTTTCCAGACATCTGAGTTTCTATTAATGGGAAATCAGGGCAAAGGGGGGATTGGGAACATCCCTGTTTCTTCTCCTTATGCATTTGGGACACAGCTAAGAGGCACATCTGGGTACCAGAACCGCAGAGGAAACAGAGCCCACAGTATTGATGCAACTGTAATTGTTGCTAGTGTAGGAAGTAGCATAAACATATTCTACTATCTTAGGAAGTCTGATTTAAATGCCTGCTGGGAAGATTATAAAGCTATAATTTATCTCATAAATGAAAACTGGAACTCCAGAAGCTCAGGATGCAAAAATGGGACATAAAGACTCTCACCATTCTGCACTCAAGTTTATGCTTATTGTTAAAGTCAAACAACTCAGTCACTGATGATTGTGGAGTGACCTCAGTCCAGACTTCAGCAGAAGCACAAGAACTTCCTCTAGCCATCTCATGGTTCAGAACCTACGGTAGTCTCATAAGAGAGAATTATAGGATGGAGAAAAGCATGAAAAATAAGGTGTATTTCTAATTATGTCCCTCCAGAGCAATACTGAGCTGTATTTGGAGGGCAATATGAGGACAATTGTACAACTCCAATTTCTGTATTTTGTAGAGAAACCCACAGCACTAGCTTGGCAATTTTCAGCAGTGCTAGAATAACATTATTTATTACAATCAACATTAAAATCCTCATATACTTTCATAATCTATTTGTCAAATAGATGAAAAATTAACTCTGCCATTTATTAATAACATTTAATAATATTTTTACATTTCACCTCAATTAAAAAAAGATTGGTTTCATCAATGTTGGTGTCATCAACAGTGATTAGTGTACTTTATTGATTGATCACTTACTAAAAAGAATCTATCTAATGAATTTAAAATTCTTTTTAGATGGACTGAGAAAATCAATAAGGCAGAAAATGTCATGAGACAAGAAGCTTCTGTCTGTCTTCTTAAAATATAGATACTGGTTCCTGTATGTAGACTTTTGTTTACTGTCAATTTAATATTACATTTACCAAAAAGTAGATAGATGAAAAAGAGATGATAAGAAAATGAAAGATTTTGTAAAATGAGAATAAGTGGAAGAAACTTTATTGTGTTTTAATTATGCAAAACAGACACTACAGAGATGTCTGTAAGGAGAGATGGCCAGACCAAGACAAGAAACTTTATTTTTCAGAGAAAGAAGTTGTTCAGCTCATGCTTAAGATCACCACCATGACTCATGATTATAGTCTGTCCAGAATCATAATGTAAACAATGTTATCTCTGACAGCACATCAGGCATCTCCCAATTAGACCCCTGGTGTGGTATGGCAAAAAACTTACATTTCTGCCTTTCTTCCCTCTCTCTACCAGATCTGGCAGCATTGCATTCTTCCAGCAGAGGTCTTAGGAATGCAAATAGACAAAGTAAAAGAAGACCAGAAAGTGAAATTATTTTTCATCTCATATACCCTCACTTATTTTTCTTGTAACCTGTATTTAGGCTTTTTGCATCCCTTTTTAAAGGCTGTGATGATTCTTCCATAGTTGATCCATGATTCCCTCCAGAGTCTAACAGGGACAACTATTTTCTAAACCTCTCTTAATAAGCGTTTTATCTACTTTTACTTCATCTCACAATCTTTCTTTCACTGGTGAACCAGTTTAAGCTTTCTCTCCCTTGGATGATAACAAGGACATGGGCTTACACATGGTTATGGAAGACATGGCACAAGTCACTGCACTTGTGTTGAGCCTTAGTCCATGAGAACACCACCAGTGTGGACTAAATAAGCTTAGTGGAGTCCATTTTCACTATGAGCTAAACTTCTCATATTCACAGTTGCCTTTTGAGTTTAAAATCACCATTGTTCAGACAGCATTGCCTACAGATTCAAACAGACTGATCGCTTTTCCAAGAAGTATATTGTACTTTTTAGTATGCATATTAAGTTTAGTGCAATATCTGCCATTTAATTTTGGATTTATGGTGAGACTTTGCCATTCATATTTGAACCACTGTAAATACCATATTTTAATGAACACTGCTGATGCACAATGAATGCTATTTCAGAATACAGTCTAAGCTAAACCAGAATATGACAGGACTGATAAACGCCTTCAAAATATTTCTTGAAATGCAAATGAAACAAGGAAATGTTTCCACCTCCTTCTTAGAGGAATTCACACCCAAGTGGTGAGGCATCATTATTTTTCAGTCTAGCAGCTTAACTGAAAAAACACGGAGGAAAAAAATTGCACTATGATGATGAGGGGTACGAAGTTAACTAATGAAATGCTACTTTATTGCAGGTCTAATTGAAAATGCCAGTAATTAATGATGACACATGAAAGAATTATCTCTGACAAGAAAGTCCAACTGTATTCTCTGTGTTGGCTAACATTCGTCCTTTTATCTTTTAACTAAATTAGTTCCCAGTCAGAACATTAGAAAAGAAATTGATGGACATCTTTTTACCCCAGGGGAAAAGAAAATTAGGAAAGAAAAGATTGCCAACTGAAATATAAGTTTTTTTTTTTATTTTTTTCATTAATGAGGCACTTTTTTTTTTAACATCTGAATATCAAAACCTTTAATTTACATATTGGTAATTTGAAAGAGATTTAGCATCATGGTGAGGAACCAGAATATGTTGTGCAGAGAAGTTGCAGATGCCCCATCTCTAAAGATGTTCAAGGCTGGGCTGCACAAGGCTTTGAGCAACCTGGTTCTAGTGGAAGGTGCCTCTGCCCTTTTCTGGGGGGATTGGAACTTGATGATCTTTAGGGTCCCTTCCAATCCCTTAATATTCTATGATTCTATGATATGATCTTGGTATTGAAAAGCAATTGAAAGGCTTCAAGACAAGGAGTATGTAACTCTAAACAGTATATGGGTTACAGACATCTAAAGGTGAAGGGCTAAAGGTTTAGGCAAATGGCTGAGGCAAAAGGTCACGTAACTCACCAGAATTGAATATTTCAGCAAATCTCCGCAGCTAGTGTTTAGAGGTTTTTATTTGGTTTGCAGGTCAGTATGATTGAGGTTTTTCAGGAGTGTTTTGTTGGTTTTGGTGGGGTTTTTCTTGTTTCGTTTGTTTTTTTTTTGTTGCTTGGTTGGTTCGTTGGTTTGGTTTTGTTTGGTTTGTTTGGTTTCGTTGGTGGTTTTTTTATATTTAGCTTTTAGTATAATCTTTACACAGATCTGGTGTTTATGGAAGTTTTGGGTTGGGGGGGGGGTTTAATTTGGTTGGGTTTTTTGTTTACATTTATTCTGTTGAGGTTTTTTCAGGTAACATAAGTACCATTTTTTCCGTTGTTGAATGAAAGCAGGCTGAACATACTCCATATGTGCAGAAACCCGTGCTAATGGATAACGTTACACTGATGCAACTTAGCAAACCAACTCCTGAGCCCGCATATTGAACCCAAGGCTCTGCCACAGAGCCCAGCTGTTCTCAAGGTCACATATGGCAACAGCAGAGACGATAACACTTAGGCTTTTGAGGCATGAAAATTATCATCACCATTATGACCAATACCTGCATTCTAAAGCACCTACTTCATGAATAATCAATGAGGGAGCTGTGAATAAGCAGATGGATTGTAGCTGATGAGTTCCCTCTGGGCAGGCAGAACAGAGTTAGCAGTTATGTATAACAAGTACATACAATACAAGAATCCCACACTACAGACACATCACTAAAAAAATGGATAATGCCAAGGGCAGCTCTGCATGGATTACTGTATAAAAAAGAAGGGTGGCTCAGAAATGTGAAACCCATATGTGTATTTAAGTGTGTGTTTATGTATGTGTACTTGAAAGAAATAATGCACCATGCACAGAAAAGGGGAGATATCCTCCCTTCCCAGTGAAGGAACCTGAGAACACATTGTATTAAGTGCTATAGATGTGCAAGGGAACAGGAAATTACTAGTTTTCTGCAAGGATTGCAGGTATTAAAGTAGCTGATATATATTTGTTTGACAAGCTTTTCAAATTAAAATACAAAATGAGAAAACAGTAGTGACTTGTTTCATTCATTTTATCTTCCTTGATGAATACACATGTTCTGTATTATTAATTTAAATAAATACAAATATTTCTTTCACATATTTTTAAGGGTCAACCAAAGAAATCATAGTTACAGTGTTCAGATATGACTCGAGCATTTGCCTTCATTTTTTATAGTCTTCCCCTCTGATCTTTGTCAGGTCATTTAATGCAAGATCTCATTTTAGGCATCAAAACTAGGCTGAATGGTGGATCCAACTCTTTCTGTTAGGCACCATTAGTTGCTTGCAGAGGCTGATTCACCCTATGGATTCTAAGGTATTTAGATCATTATTTTAGGCAACGTCTTTTTCAGATCCCACCATATGCTGTCTGGATATTTAGACAGGAGTGACATTACATGTTTATTTGAAGACTTGCAAAAGGGGAATAACAGCAAGAACACAATTATAACAATAACAAAAATTTTTGCTGCCACATGGTATGTCTAAATTGTTGACTTTCTGTATATGAAGGTATCTTCTAAATTAAAAGGTCTAGTCTATATTGAAACATCAAATTATTTTTGTCACACACAGACATATATATATATGTACGTATAAGAATTTAAATGTTTTGCTTCACAGTAGTCAGGATTGCCCTAGCCATTTTAATAAACTAACTGATTAGTCTTTCATAAAAGTAATATAATCAACAAGAAAATATATAAGTAGAGAGGGTCTTTGATTCCAGGATCTAAAAAGTTCATTAAAATTTATTTACACTTCACATGTTCTGATGAAGAAGATGGAGACTGTATCAAACCAAATCAAACTGGCTGTTGAACAATCATGGCTTCAGAGGAAGACAGAAATGGTTTAAGGACATATATTAATTATTTCAGGAATAAAAACTTAAAATTAATCTACCCAAATTGAAAAGAACAAACAAATTCTACACAGTCAACAAGTATATAAGGTTGACTTTGGCAAAGATACTACACTCATACCAAGTGTCCTAGTTCAGCAGGTGGGACCAGTTATCACTGTGTGAGGGTGATCAAAGCTATGTATTCTACCACCCTCTATTCATTTCCCAAGAACAATGGACCATTTGCAGCAGCTAATGGG
>JAWWTY010000156.1:46224924-46260518 GCA_035222235.1 Margarornis squamiger | reverse complement strand
GGGTCCATTTTTCTCTTGCCGGTTTACTTTTAAACCAGCACACCAAGTTTTAAAGGAAAGGACCACAGAATTTTTAATGATTAGAACCGATTAAGAGTGGAAGTTTAGAAATGATGGATAGATGGAGCACCTCTTGAAAGAATGGCATTACTACATGCAGAGAGTGGTCAAGACCTAGCTTTTCTAGTTATAAGCAATTTCATTTTTAAAAATGCTGTAAGAAAAAATTATGAACTATATCCACTAGTGAACAATATTTTCTGTGACATGATTTTATTCATCATAGCTGTCTCAGTGCAGTGGTGATCTGATTCAATGTTATGAAATACAAAATGCCTGCCAAGATATAAGATGTTCTGTAGTCATCATGTACTTCACAAGTAGTATGGCATATTTTTCATCTTGTAATAGCTAGATGTCATGACATTACAATATCACAATGATAACAGTGCTATGTCACAAATACAATCTTACACATCTACAGTCTTACACATCTACAATCTTACATATCTTTGGTGGGATGCGAGAGAATTTTTTTTTTTAAATGGGTCAGGCATAGTAATAAGAAGAGTAAGAATAAGAATAATTATGAAATTCCAGAGTTATGCAAAAGACTATCTACTTAAGAAACCCTCAATTCTTCCACAATTATAACTTATGTGAATTCATGTTGAATTTTATTATTTATCTTTAATTTTGGTTATGGTTTTCATTTTTTATTTCTGCATTATTATTGAAAATATACAATACCAAATGACCCAGCCTGGCTTCCCACTACCCCTGCCTCTCATATATAACACGGTTATATTAAATGTTATCCTTGTAGGGGGCTCAAAAATGTTACAAGTAAAAAGTGCTATATGCGTTAAGTGTGCCTTAGCATGACTGGCTCAAGTTAAGGGACATTTAACTATTTTTTCTAACACTACTGCTGGCTTAAGTGCTCTATTCTTCTCATGCCATAAGCACAAGGGCGAGTGTCTGTCCTTCTTGAACAGAGGCCAAAGATGAAAGCTCCTTTCATCTTCCCTTCTGATTCCCTTCATCTGTTTTTAGAGCGCTAGGCAAATATAGATTTTAGAAAACTCTGCAGTAAGAAAACTGAATACAGTGAGATACTCTATGTCATCTTCGTTACTGGAAAGAATAGAGAGAAATGTATTTCCATTTGCTGGTGCTCAGATGAATGGGAAATTATCTGGGTCAGAAGCTATTGTGAGTGTAAGAGTCCATAATTACCCTAAAACAAACAAACAACTTCAGCAAGGAAATTACAGCTGAATGTAACAAAAGGAAAGAATAAACACAAAGACAAGAACCGTAAACATAAGTGTCCATAAACAGATTTTTTGACAAGTTAAAAATTAATTGTATTTTTAAATTTAAACACAGAATGTTTTTATTTCTTGGAGGAAATGCTACCTGAAAGATTATGTGACAATAAGGATAATCCAAAAGTTTCCAGCAGATGGTTTAAATATTATCTGACACGTTCCTGCCTGCTAAAGAACCTGATACATAGTGCTGCAGTCATTCTTTTAATTTTTAAGTTATTGCCTCGCTGTCCCTTCCCCCCTCCTCACCCCATTTTCTCATACATTTTGAATAGTTTATAAATACAAGAACAACACTGAGGTCTCTGTGGAAAATGTAATTGCTGGTAAATGACCTCACTGTTTCTATCAATAAGGCACATACGCAGGCACACAGAAGCACACATGCATATTTTAACACGTATATGCAGCTTGGCCTTCAACAGACATAATCTCTGCACTTTTTGCAGTACTAGTTTTATGTTTTGTCAAAATTATGTTCTCTACCCATAAGGCTGATTTGCTATTACTAAATTGTTTTAACAAATGGAACAAAGGGTCTTTGGACTGGCTTCAGAAACCTCCTCCAAACTCTGCAAATTTTTACATCCTTTAATCAAAGGTCACAGGCTAAAACTGGAATGGAGTTTTTATGAGCCAACCACAGTCCTGAGTGCCAGTAATCAGAGGCTTTTTTTGCTCACCTTATATCCAGAAGAAACCATTGTGCACCGTATTGTATTACAAAACTGTTTTTTCATAGATGAGTGAATTCTTTGTGTAAAATAGAAAACTAAACTGTTAGTTTAGTTGTCAGTGCTTTATTTTTACCTTCTTTTTTTCTGATAATTTTTAGCTCTGACAGTTTAAAACACATTTCATTAAAGGCTAACATACCATTTGCATGGATTTTACATGGGAAATTTGGTCCTTAAAATGTGAAATTCATTCCTTTGAGTACGAGAGTTACTGCTCTAATACTGTAGAACATACTCTACTGGACCATTGTAGGACACTTTGGTAATCTGATTTTTTTGGTGTGATAGACATACAAATGTTGGTGACTTTCAGTTTTGAAGATGAGTTTTAAAGGCACCTTGACTTAAAATTCATTATCAGTTATTTGAACATATTAAAAATTCCAAACTATGAGCCTTCCTATTGATGCACGTAAGGCACATGAGGGAGTCTTGCAAATCACTGATCACAGAACGGGCATCTTCTTGAGTAAATACTTCCATTTATATTGATAAAAGTCCTCCTGCCATTGAAAGCTTGCTATAATGAAGTGTAACATCTGGATTTAGGACCATATTTACCCCTAAATACAGCTGCTGTGGTAGAGAATGGTATACAAAACAGTCCTTTCCCACAGTTGAGCAAATCTCTCATAGAGCCCTGACATGGGTATGACATCACCACTGCATACAGTGGGATATCTGGGTTTGTGCCTCTGCTGTGACTGGCCTTTGCACAGACCCAGATGCTGGGGAAATCATCACATTCATGGGAACCCTCAGAGTGTTATGTTCTTCTCAGCCCACCACCATTGCAAAGGAGACAAACTCTGTACCTTCCCCTCTACAACAGCTGAGGAAAATTTAGCCCTAAATGCCGATGGGGGGAGAGTGGGAATTAGCTTTTTACACTTATGGGTTTTAAAATGTGAATATTTGGTTAAGTTGTAAAAAGCTACCTTTTACAGGATTTATAGAGCAGTGGCAAAGTAAACAGACTGCTCATTACAGGCCAGACGTTCCTGTGTCTGAAACAGATGTGTTAATCTCACAGCTTTCAGGGAGCAATGCATGACCATTAAAACATCCCTGCACAAGCTCTGCTGACCACCTGTCATTTCTTTGTGCAGCTATTAATGGGAGAAACGTTACAGTTTATGAAAAATCAAATTATAAGACAGTCAGGAAATTAATGCTTCAGCACTTCATTATAGGAGCAAAGGGTAACAGCCTATGCATTCTTTTAATTAGTTATTCACCTGGATCTATTCCATCTCTCAGACCAGTGTGTGATGTTGATGATAACTTTACTTGCATCTATCCACAATATGGGAATGACCTGAGGTCCCTGGAAAAAAAAAAATAAAAAAATTACTAGAAATGTTTGATGGCTGACTTCTAGAAGAAGAAATCCTCTAAAGGTTCAGATAGCAGATACTCTTTTGGTTTTACTAGGTGTCTAACAGAGTAGCATATTCATTGCCTGAGCAGAAGAGGTCATTAAAATACTATAAATACCTTCATTGGGAGTTAAGGAGTGACAGACCAAGGCAGTAAGGTTCATGTGGAGGAGACAAAGCAGCAGTCAAACATAGATGGAGATGATTGCCTTTGGTGTGCTAAGACATTTGGGAGCTGTTGGAAGAAGGAGCTTCCTGGTGCCCAGGGCGGAAGGACAGTGGCTGGATAAGGAGGGTGCAGCTGAGCAGCCTGAGTGAGGAGGGTGAGTTTGGAGAAGGCATGATGGGATGGATCGGTGAATTTACAGTTGTATCTGAGAAATAAAGAGGCCTGAAGGTAATGGCAACATTGGCGAGTTGAGTATTGAATACCTTATGTTGTCATGTTACCTGCAGTGTAATAGAATGAAAATTACCGTAGTGACAAAAGAGATATAAACAGAGACCATACAGGATGAGTTTGGTTGAGTTCCTTTTCCAAAGAAGAAAATGCATTTGTGGCTAAAAATAACCTTTTCATAAAGAACTGGACATTTATTTTTGAATGCAAATTAAGACAGGTCATTGAGCTGTTTCATTTGAAAAGAGAACAGTGTGTCACTATCTGCTCTGCTTAAATATGTGAGGAGAGAGATATGAATTGGACATTGGCATTATAGTACTGTTTAGGGAAGATTATAGAATGTAGAAGGAAGTTAGATTTTATTAGGTTTCTGCAACTTTACTTCTCAGGTAATGACTTTCCTCATTACAACCATCAGAATGATTACACTAATATCACATAATTTAGTCATGGTCATCTCCTCTTAGTATGGACATGAACAGAAATTATGCTTGTGTCCATTTGTGGCGTTTCTGTTCCACTCTAAAAGTTTCTAGCATATTTTTTTTTTTGTGATCATAAGCAGAATTTTACAGTTATAATTTGCTGTTTATATAACAGAAGATATTTAAATCAACCCTGTTTTCATCACCAGCATCATCATGATCATTTCTTGCCATCAAGTTGTCTAAGGAAGAGCCATGAGCAGGTGTGGAAAATGAGTTCCCTACTGTGTGCCATAAGTATTTGAAAAGAAAGTCACTTTTTAAAGATAACTCTGATCATTTCTCTAGGATATAAAATTGACATCAGTTAAAGATAATAGAAACAAAAACCACAAAAAAAAAAAATATCTGCTATGTGATTCTGGAAGCCTTCCAGGCAAAATTGTGGAGGGATTTATTTATAGTTGCTGCTGTCAGGTAAATATTTTGTTATTCTTAACAGAGTATCAGGTAGCCAATTATCAAATATATGTCTATATACATGTACATGTGTATATATCCACTGAATCTTTCACATTTAGAAGAACGTGAATGAGGGCTTCATAGATTTTTCATGTTGCTTTAGGTTTTTATTTCAATTAGAAATATTTTCAATCCTGATGCTCCAAAATCCATCTTTATACTCTTTTCGTGGAGCTAGGCACATTGAGGCCCCACTGTTCAGTGCAGTGTACAAATAAAAGCTGTTCAGTACTCTACAGTTTAAGTCTGGATACTGTCAGCAATTAGAACAGAAAGCCTTCTGGCATGATATTCTTGATATTTAAGGATGTGTCTTGTTTTTTTTACTTAATAGCCCAGAACCACAGCAGTATGGCAGAAATGAGCAATACTTGGGCATTTGGCCTTAAGTTCCTTTTTAGCCTTTATGTGCAATCCTGTGTTATGCTAAAACACACATTCATTTCTGCAAGGCTTTCCATGTTTTCTGCTTATAGTGTAGAGAGATCTTTTCTGCTGGTAAGAGTAGTTCTTAGGAGACTCTGAGGCTTCAGCTCACAGAATGGGAAATGTCGTTCCTAAACAGACACAACATTTCTTCCTGTTAAAAATAATACGCCAAAAGAGCAGGAGAGTTTCAGAGAAAACAGATCATCTACAGATGGAAATCTACAACCTGAACTGCCTGGTGTAAGTCTAAGGTAAATGGAAAGCACTCTATAGTTTCCTCAGAACTTTTTGCACCTTAATTTTTAAAGTAGATCTGAGGAAATACA
This sequence comes from Margarornis squamiger, assembly GCA_035222235.1. NCBI lineage: Eukaryota > Metazoa > Chordata > Aves > Passeriformes > Furnariidae > Margarornis > Margarornis squamiger. Next base: position 46,254,963 of record JAWWTY010000156.1, on the reverse strand, counting down.
TTGGATTTCCTCCTTTCTTCACAAGCTGATTTAACTTGAGTCTATTTTTAACTTGTAACAGTCAGGAGTCCATATTGTATTCCCACATTCTCACTTAGAAACGATCTCCAATGAGTAGGATAAAGAAGTCCAATATACGTCATCCAGTTGCGTCATCATGTGTAAAGTTATTTTTTTCTTTTTAAATTTAGAGCAGAGTGATTACTTTATTAATTTCTCTAGATGCTTCCTTATGAGTGTCATATATATAGAATGTTGCCAAATGGTATTTTTTAGGAAAATCTCAAAGACATTTATGAAACTGTACTTTGGAGATACTATATGCAACTGTGTTTTTAGTAAAAAGTTATGCAGTTCTTTTGTTCTCTCCAAATTTTTTTATCCTTTTCCTGCTCCATGTTCTTTAAATGTTTTTCCCATCTAGAGAGCTCTGGGAACATAGCCCTTTCCTTGCAGTGCTAATTAAATTCACTCATTCATTGTAACAATAGCAGCAAAGAAAGATGAAAAAGCTGAAATAAATTGTCCTCTGGCATAGAAATTAAAATGTTGCTATGCTTAAAAATAACTCTTCTCCTCATCTCCCTCATTCTTTCGTATTCTAAGAACTTAAATCTGCTTTCTGAAAGAAATACAATTCTATCAATACTACAATCTAGACAGCATGTAGACCATTAACAGCATTGTGTGGTATTTTCTAATGTTACATTCAAATTCACAAAAGCTTTCCCTGACTTAATAATTAGATTAAAATTATACCAGCAAAGCCCCTTTTTTTACCTATTAATACATGAAATTTAATTTTTCTGCTGGAAATCCATCAGTTCCAGGACACAGCCCTTATATATATACCTTTTGACAGTAAAATTAAAGACATGGAAAATTGCTGCAACTTTACTTCTTGCTACTTGAAAGACTGCTATAATTCATGAAACCATCAGTTTTGCAATCCATTTATGGTGAGTTGCATGGTTAATGGGTTTTTGTTTCAGGGACTAGGGATAGTTAGGAAAAATATTATTCCCCAACCTCCATTTTGTGTTCCAATGGAGACAGGAGAATGAATTTATTCTGAAATAACAAAACTTCCTTTTCTCCCTATTTCTCTATAAATTACTTGGTTTAATATTGGAAAATAGGCATACTGGCTTATCACCAAAGCAAACTGTTACACCCTTAAGACTATATTTTACCAGTGTCAGTATTTTAGGTAAGTTTGAGTATTTTTTTTCATTCTGCTTATAAAACAGTATGAGATTAATAACTCTGAGTTTGCCCAGCAGATGACAGGTGCCATACAAGCCACTCTCCAGATTGTTGTAACATCTCTGAAGGCAAAGATCTGGAATTCTAAAGTCAGACTTTCACTAGTTCTATTAATACAGAACAATGGTTAGTTATTTTTTTCCTCCAGATGCTTTTACAAATCTTGTAGCATATGTGCAGCTATTCAATAGGATTCTTTCTACTCCTTTGCTTGCCCAGCATTCTTCTCAGTATTGCGTACTTCTCAATGATGGGTAATCCATGCCAGTGCTGGGTTTGATTTTCTATGGAGATTCCTTGCTGGTTTCCCCGAACTACTTTGCATCCTGAAAAACTTTCTGTGCTTCAATGCTTCTCTAATCTAAGTGGAAACATGTGGCAAATAATTGATGCAAAAATTTTTTGAATTTTATTATCGAAACTCTATAAAGAGTGTTCTACTTTACTGGTACCTGTACTTTTCTGTGATCATTCCAGCTGTGAGTGAATAAATAGGTTGACTGGAATATGAGTGGGTAATACTGATGAACCTAGGTACATAAAATAATCCAAGGGGTACTACAACACTAGTTTTCTTGCAATGACAGTCTTTCCAAATGATTGAATCCAGTCTGGTTTTACAGTCAGAATTTTACCTGATTCCTGAATAAATAACTAGGATCTTTCCAGTAATCTGCTGAAGAAATGAACAGTAAAAAAAAATAAAAATAGTTTCTCTAAAGGAAAAAAATGCAGTCATCTTGTTTTGCCCAAGACTTCAACTTAAACCAGATGTCTTGGAGATAGTGATGGCTAATAGCAAGTCTCCAGCTGAAAACATACCAAGGAAGGGTTAAAAGAAGTTACATTTAAAGGCATTTAAATGAAAAAAAAAAAAAAAAAGAAAACCCAAACCAAAAAAACCCACAAAAGACCTACAGAAATATGGAATTTATCTAGGACAATATGGAATATTAATGCTAATACAACCTAAAAATCTAAATGTGGTCTTTGTGTATCTTCCAAAAGACATTAATTCAATAGACTGAACTGTTTGATAGTCACTAATGAATGCAAAGACTGTGGCCTTATGAGTTATTGACAGCATTCTCTGCTGTCGCTTTTCCCCAGACTTCATATGTTGGCCAGTAACAGTGCAGGCTGAGGATTGTCATGTTTAAGTTAAAAGACATAATTCATAGGACTGTTGAACATCTGGTGTGACAAAACTTTCTTTTGCAGACTTTTGAATTCCTTTGTTTAGCTTTATCTCTGAAGTATGTACAAATACTTTTTGTTGTTATTCTTCTTTTATGTGGCAGATTATTTTTAGATTCCCCATATTTAGTATAAATTTGAATTTAACTGTAAATAGTAACAGACAAAAAGAAGGCAAAAATTCAGACAATCTAAAGGCCTGCAAATTAGCCCTCTTTATAGTTGTCTATGTGCAGCCACAGTAATACTGTATCACAGTGAACTTGAGTGAATGAACACACTGCAATTTGAGACCTGTAAAGCAATCTGCAGAATTAAAAGTATATGACTGTTTTGGTTTAAAAAAACTCTTTCAAAGAAGGGCTTCTTTCAAGGAGTTACAGTGCAATTGCCACTTATCTGTGAACTATCCCTCACTTACTCCACGTAGGAATTTACATTATAAAGATGGCTTAAGGCAGTTTGCATCAGAACTATTCCTGTGGAGTTATATTTGAAATAAAACTTACTAGAAATCTAGACCTAACAGTGCAAAGCCAGCTTTCATTCAGTGATGAGGGATATTTAGGATGACATTAGACTGATTTGCTATTGATATCTGAAAAAAACAGGACAGAGTCAAAAAATATATCCAGTTAGACAGTGTTCATTATCCCTATGTTCTGTTATTCAGAGGGCTCAAACAGAAATACAGAAGCAAAAAGATGAAACACGTATGCTAATATCAGTTTTTGTAGCAATAATAATGGCTCCAGTCCCACAAGAAGCTCAATATACACAGATTTCTGCATTTATGGAAACATCTTCCAAGGTGAGTGAGTTAGCCTGGGGAGCCTTCCTCCCAGGATCAGAGCCAGAATGAACTGCTGGTGAGAACAGGTGGTATAAATACAAGGATGCAGAAGATGGAAAATAGAAGAATCAATTATGCCAATTTATCATACCAAAATTACTGGCAAATCTTTTGACTGAAATTAATACCATCAGGGTGCCAGCATCTTTGCAGTTACATTTAGACTTGTTATTTAAAAAGGAGAAAAAAAAAAAATCTTTGAATTATGTCTGGTGACAGCACTGTGGAGAATTTATGAGCATGAGTCAGATGTAAGAGTGGGGAAGAATGTTATGTGGTGCAGGGAAGGATGCTCTTGAGGCTAGATGTATGCAGATTGGTTTGTGTTTTTTGCTAAATTCTGCCAGATGTGCAGTGCATTAGAAGGACTGTTTTGGTGCAGTTGGGAATCTTCTGTGTTATTGTCATCTGTTCTTTGTCACAGTTTGAAGTTGTTGCTTTGGCAAGGCCACAGCACTCATCAAAGGAGAATGGCTATGCTCTGTGCTACTCAGCTATCCAGCTGAGGACAAGCGTTGCTTCTGCTTTTCTTTCAGCAGAAGAAACCACTGCAGTCATACCTCTATAATATTGAATTTATAGCTTTCCTCTGACATAGACTATGTTTTAAGTAGCAAGCTGACAGCTGTCAGGTATAGCTTCCCAAAGAGGTACATTCCCTCTTTTCCAATGCTCCTCTTGTACTGCTTACAAGCAGTATCTGTGCGATGAAGCCCAACCAAATGAGAATCCTGCAGAGCTATTGCCACAGTCACACCTACACACAGTTCTCTGAGATGTGATGCATTTCTTCTCATCATAGTATCTTATCACAATGTCTAGAAAGGCCTCCTTCAGATCAAGACCCAGTGACAGTGGAATGAGACAAACATTAGGACAAAGGCAGGAGTTCCCGCCTGCTGCAGCAGTGGAAGCAAGCCCCTCACCTGCTGCTGAGAGAGAGCATGACCAGAGGAGGAAAAGACATATCATACTCCAATAGACTGTAATGTTATCCTGAGTGGATTTGATGAACCTTTGAAAAATGTCTGAGGCAATCTGTCTTTTTAGATACTTTGGGAAAGTTTGCATATGCTGACTCACTGCAGCAGAGCATAGTTTGAGTGCTCCTTCTCCAGTGTAGTTCAGCCCTCTGAGAAGCGAATATCCAGCTCTGTCTACAGGGAAATGGGAGGGAGAAGAGGAAAGGTGTGGGAGAAATCAATGGTCTCTATCTCATTCCCTCTTCTCCTAGTAGCAGATCAAAGTGGCAGATGAGTAAGTCATGCTGGTCTCAGCATGGAGCACAGTGTTCAGGTGGGGAAATTGAAGCAGGTCAGTTACCATTTTGTTTTCCAGCACCAACACTGCTATGTGTGCATGTGAGAGATGAATGAGGACAATGAGAGTTGGATAGAGCTTTTTGGCTTTCCTGCTTTCCAGCAGGGGAAAACAAAGAAAAACATGTAGGTAGAGTACTATGTGTCCTCGTCCACTCTGATTCCCTGTTGTTACAGGATGCTCTTCTTCCCCGCTTACTATGATTTCTTGCTATTATTTCAATTTGCATGGCATAAATTCTGCACATGGTTGTTGGTAAAATTTCTTTCTAAAAACTAATAGTTACACATCCAGAAAGCATAAACAATTACATCTCTGCTCCAGAACCTGAGGTTGTACAAAAAAAGGTTGTCCCTGCAAACAAAATAGGTTGGACGTTGAACGTGTGATAGCCTTGCCTAGAGAAAGAGGAGAAAAGGGTGGGACAGAAAAGGTTAAAGATATGCTTTAGGTCCAGGTGTGAACTGCCTTAATATACAAGTTCAGTTTTTCTCCTGGACTTCCCAAAGATTGTGTAATTTGCACAGCTGGTGCCAAAGTAAGAAGCAAAGTAAGAAGTGGATAAAAAAATGTGTAAATGAAGTGTGTCAAGAAAGTTAACTCAGCAGCCTTAGAAAGGATTTGATGAGGAAATGGGCAAACCCTGACACAGCTAGTCCTCAGAAACTATTCTATGGGAAATTTCACCAGAGTCTTTTATTGAGTCTAATTGGTATTGTAATTTACAATGGACATGTTTTTTGTCATGGGACATTGAAATGGACTATCTAATGACTACACCTCTAAAGATGGGTACTTTTCATTTTAAAATAAAATAGGGTGCATAGTCTCAAATTCTTGCAAGGATTCCTTGCAAGAGAAAACAGGAGAAAATGCCATTCAGACCCTTTTGATGAGATTATTACACAGAAATACCTTTGTTTAAACTTAAGACAATTCCACTTATATGATTCATTTGTACAGCCTGCATACATCAGGACAGGAGTAACATTTGTGGTTAGAGGGTGTGCAGGTGAAAGGTGGTGATATTTGCCAAAACTCCCAGGATACTGGGCTTATTGATTTTAAATAAAAGAGAAAGAAGGAACGTACAAGCAGAAAACCATGATAAAAGAAATGGTTTCACATGAACCACTGTCAGATACTCTTTCTAGAAACAGTAATCACTTCACTGGAGTTACAAGTTCTGGAACAGGTTACGTAGCCCAGCAAAGTAAAATTTCAGATGCATATGACTAGTAGGATGACAACTTATAATAATTATCACAGTACATAAATTAGAGAAATTGTCAAAGACTGTAGAAAGTCAGTGGCAGTCAGGAACAACCCAAAGTTCAACAAGCAGACAAGTATCATGGCTCCCAGGATTTTGGTCCAAGCAGGAGATACCGCATTTTCTCAGATGTACTTTCTGTTTACTCGCTCAGTGTACCTCTAAGGCAAAAATAGCCAGGACATCAGCTTCTTACTTAGAAACAAAATAGTTTCCAAACTATATGAAGACTTACAAGACTTATCTGCCTTATCAATACCTTCTGAAACCAAGTATGAATGGTGAATTCCCCAAACAGTCACTGGGTAGCCCTTGTCTGGCCATTTATTAAATTAATTTTCAGGTGATAGAAATCATTGATTATGTATAAAGTCCATGATGTCTTATCTAAATGGCTTGGCTGCAAGAATTTTATGTAAGACATTTTAAGTCTCTCTCATCTCTAATACATTCATTTGGAATAGAAGAGGAAAATAAGTTAAAAGTGTTAATAAATGAGTTTGGTTGTCATGGGAACCAATTGTCTCAGGTGCTCTGTTCCAATACAGCTATTAACCCCTAGTCCATATTTATTATTCAAAGGAAATAACTGACTCAAAAAAAGGAAGATTGGTTGTCACAAAAAAGAGAAGCCACTGTGCTAAATTCGAGTCATTTGCATGCAATAAAAATGAATTAAGGAGGATGAATCTTCTTTAGTCCTAAAATGATTTACATTTGGGTTAGTGCTCTATTTTTCTCAGTTTTCAATATTATAGAACATGACAAAGAACTAGGAATGGCAGATCTGGAATGAAATACAGTACCCTACAGATACCATGCTCTGACTTAGATCTTTATCATGCTCTTTAAGATATTCACCCTACTCTAACAGCTTATTTCAATACATATCAGGTAGAAAGATCTCATGTTACTAATAATCTGATTTTATTTTCTTGGTCACAGCTACTATTCAATCAAGTTTGTAATTGTGACAACATAACTTGCTTGAACAGACTGAAGGGGATTGTTCCATGGACATTTAAAAAGAATTTTCGTGAAAGTCATTCTTTGATGCAATAATATGTATTTCCAATGAATCTACAGATACAATTTTATTCTTTAAATATCAGCAATTCAAGACTGGAAAGCAATTTCTTTTTAAATAATTATATTTATTATTTACTGAAAATTGCCATTTATTCTCTCAGGGACTTGATCATCTCAGAGGTCTCTTTCCAACGTCATTTATTCTGTGAGTCTGCGAAAGTACTGTAGGAATTCTTGTCTATAAAGTATTTGCCTTCCTTTGCTTTTCTGTTTTTCCTAGTACTCAGTATGGTCTAACACCAAATTCCACCTCTACACTTACCAATTTTGCTACATGTTCCCTTGCTGAATCCACATCTATGCAGATTGTCATGGGATTTATATTTTGGATTATGGCTGCTAGTCTGCTGATTTTTTTTCCCCAAAATAATAATAATAGAAAGGAACTTTAGAAACTGTTAATAAACTTAATTGTGTTTTTGTTTTCTCTATAACACTAAACCAAAGCAAATTATTTTACTTGTCCATGTCAGTGATATCTTACCAATCACAAAATAACCATAAAGTATGCTTTTATGTAAGTTACTAGAAATTGAGATGAAAGGATCTCCTGGTTTCTTGTAATAGAGGATTTTGAGGTGATTATTCAGGAGATTGATTTTTGGCTTTAATTTTTGCTAAAAAATATCTTTAGTAGATCAAAACTATGACTTGATTATCTCATGTTTATAAATATTGGAAGCTCTGAGTATTGTGATTATTTTTAAGAAGTTGCCAAACTTTCTCTGTATCTCAAAAGAAAATAACTACAATGTATAACAAATGAAAACAGAAGTCCTTATTTAGTGAAGTCCTGTCATGCACTTGAAGTCTAGGGATGACATAAGTAAAAGTAATGGCTAAAGGAAGATGAAGAAGAATCTGGCACTTAGCCTTTGTTAACACATTCCCTATGCTGTCCTGTCCCCTTTTGCTATTCCCAGTTGTATGTATGTTGGATAACCTTTAATGTGAACTTGCTGTTTCTGAGAGAAAACAAAAATCAGATCCCTAAAACATGACCTCCTCTCTTTTTACTCTCTTTTTATTTACTCTTTGCCTATTGCACACTATCACTGCTGTTACCTAGTGGTACCTACCATTGACATGGCAGGCAGATTCATTTATCAGCCTGAGAACTGATAACACTTTGTGCAGTATTCCCAGTAGAGCAGTCAGCCACTTATCTTTTCTGCCACAGAAAGTCCCTATAGTAGTAGTACTGTTCTCCCTGCAGTCTTTTTCAAATGATGCATCACATCTGCTTGCAAATAATGAGATTTATCTATAGGTGGCAGCAGACTTACACTATATGGCCAGAGCTAGACCTGTCAATTACTTTCAATCACTTGTGAATAATCGCTTTATCTCTGCAAAGACAATATGCAGATCAAAAGGCATGTGGAGACAAATACATGTGCGGACTGGGCCATAGTTTTACCAGCTGAGAAAAAAATTAGGAGAAGAACAAGACAGAAAAATATTTGAAAGGAGGAGAATGTTCATGCAATAATAAAGTTTACTTTGCAGATGATAATAATTTACTGTTGTGTTTTTACAAAGTCATCACTTAGGAATTAACCTACATGTTTGAATACTGTCTCTTTGCAGAAGGATTCTACAGAGTTTGAACAGAGCTCTGTTGTTGATAATCTGCATTATTTTTTCACTGTAACGTAATTAAGCCAAAGCTTTTCTTAATCCTACCACTAGGAAACCACTGTGAAAATATTTATGATGGGTTATCTTGTACATACATCATCGAATAAGTGGACATGCTTCAAGGGACCAGTTAGCCTCTGTATTAGGTTTCAGTGGCTGAAAATGATCATTGAATGTCCTATTGTCATGGTCTTATTATCTTCTGGTCCTTCCTAAGAATCATAAAAGAGATTAAATTCAATTTATTGAAAGGCAGCCCATTAAACCCTTGATATGTGCTGGATTCCATGCATCAGATATCATAGTGGAAAATGGATTTCTTATGGGAGATAATAGAAGATAATCAAGGTAAAAGCAATTATAAAAAGTAGGGTCCAGTGATTATTAGCACCATCAATATTTGTATATTAGTCCCTAGGGACTTATTTATAGCAAATCTGGTTTATTAGTGAACTCACATGAGCCAAAGAGAGTTTTGCTATGCATTCATCATTGTTTTTAAAAACCTATATGAAAGAGGAAAAGCGCACCTTGAAATTTTTAGTCTTCCTGCACTTCAAACAAAACTGGTACCAGGTGTCTGACAGGGTGAAAAAAAACAATATACCATAAAATTATCTGACACAGGAACAGCACATGAAAAAATATTCACCTTTTCTTTCTCAGGTGATTTATTGATAGTGAATTGACACCAAATAATTGGAAAGCCTCAGTTTTGATCGGGCATGCGTGCATACATAAAGGAAAGGTCAGAGGCATAATCAGTCTAATTTGCATTGTGAAAGTAGTTTAAACTCATTTTACTCTAGCAAAGCAAGATTTGCCATTCAAAATTGCAGTCATCTTATTATTCCAGACAATCACGATCTCTATTTTCTCATTGTTCATGTGGAGAAGCTCAGTTTGCTGATACAAGCACACTCAGTGGTGCTGGGTTTGGTCAATACTTTTGACTTGTTCTTATCATCTGTTATCCTGCTTTATAAACAGCTCAGACCTGTCCAGCACGGAGATATTTGAGGCCAGAGGACAAGGAACAATAATGTAAGATCACTTAAGTGACAATTACTCACTTTGCTAATAAACAACACACCTTGTAGACATACAGAAACCAAATCTGAAGATGCTGGGACCCTTGAACGTCACAGCCAAAAGGCGACTGCTGAGTGTCAGGACTCTAAGTGTGGTTAACTAAATTCCCACTTTAGAAGCCTAAATCTATTTGTGTTTGTGATCCTAGGTTACCTTTTTGACACTAGATTTGCTAGGACTGAGTTCTTCAGTTTTCTCTAAGTGAAAAATTCTTTTGACAGATTAATTTTCTTTTGTTTGGACATCTTAGCTATCTGTGTGGCCCAGGTATAAGATATTATATACCCAACCAAATATATTGCACTTTAACAATAGCCACAGGAGACTGTAGGCCTTGAACCTGCCATTAAAGGTATGAATGTAAAAATACACAGGTGGTTTTGTTTTTTTGCTTTTTTGAAAGGGTTTTTCTCTTGAATGTCATAACAAGAGCAGAAGAAGTAGGGTGGCTTAGAAGGTTAACAGATCCACTAGGAACATCCACAAATCTTCCTGGACTGGTGTCTCAGCTCTTTGCCCTCAGTTGTATTTCCATGTCTTTCTGTGTGTTAGTTCTTGACAAAAAACCAACCAACCAACCAAACAAAACAAAACCCACAAACAAAAAACAACAACAACAAAAAAAGGATTATCTACTTCCAATGTCACTTTTTTCATGATTTGGTATTACAGGATCCAATTTAAACTACAGTGATAGGACAGATACACTTTTCACATCCTCCACTGAAAAGAAATATTCCTTTTGAGAAATCTAAGAAATGTCATGGTTTGCAGAAATGAAACTTCTTACAGTAATGTACTTTATTTCGTTTTATGTCTGTTATGTAAGAAAAAATGAATTAAGCTTTATCCAAGAGCATCAGTCCATTGAAAACTTTTGCTTTAAACTGAGAAGTATCTTGGTTCAGTGGCTGAAGTCCTTGGAATAAGCCAGTGTCTAAATCTTTGTCATGGAGATGGTAATGGAATTTTAATAGTTTACTATTTAGAAAACCTCCACCTTTATGGCATAGGCATAAATGGTTGTAGTGATTACTGGGGGTTCTGAGTAATCATTAACACTGGAAAATGCTGTCTGTGGGGCGTAGCTTCTTTAGATGAAGTTGTGTGTTTGCCACACAGCATATGCCTTGCAGACATAACATGTTTGCAAGATTGTGCCCTTTCTCTCCTGATATCTTTCTCCCTCCATTTCAGTCCTCTGTGGGAATATCCAGAAACTTCAGAGGAATAAAAAGTTAGGGATTAAAAAACTAGATATTATAAAGATACTAAGCTCTTAGAATTTACCTACTGGCGTGCTTCATCTTTTGGTGTTTTGAGTCCAAGATGCTCTGTAAAACATCTTGTTCTGGTGTTTGCATTTTCTTAACTGTATAAAAGTGCTCAGATCTAGCTTTCCTGCTGTCTAAGAGTCCCAGAAGACTATTACAGACAGGGAAAAATCAAGTTCCCTTCTCTGCTCAGGCAAAAAAAAAAAATCAGCTTACTACTCTCACCTCTAAAGGAGTGTTTTAACTACCATACTAGGTTTTCAGCTGTCTTCTGCACAAGCCACAGATAAAGCCCTGGCACTATTGGGAGTGAGCTTATAGTTAGAGCCAGCAGATAGAGACAACATCTTCTGCACCCCTATGGGAAACGCTGAGGATGCCTCGAGAAGTTCCTTTCTTCTTTCCAGTTGGATGTCACCTCAGCCAGCTAATTTAAAGTATCAGCTCAAATGTATAATGTACCACAGCTGATTTTAATTGAAGGCACTCGTACATATTTGCTTACAACAAGCTCTGTGGGGGATAACCTTTGGAAGACAGGAGCTACAATAAATTAGTGGCTGACTGTAATGTCATAAAGTTGTGCAGCTGTTTACTAGGTGAACGTCTTGCTTAAGCCTGAGTCCTCCTCTGCTAACACAGAGAGCTCCATAGACAGTTTCAGTTTTCTTGCACTGTTGTGTTCCAATTAGACTGAAAAATATCACCTGCCATCCTCAAGGCAATCAGCTTCTTCTTGCAAAATCTGATAGTTCCAGTTGATTGATCTAAACTCTCCTACCAGAACTAGATGATGGTGCCTAAGAAGAAAACAACTGACAAAAATTTCTCAGCAGGGGGAGAGAATAAAATAGAAGAGAATGCATACTAATGCAACTGCTTGTAGATGGGGTTTTATCAGGTGAGTGTTTTGGCAAATAAGTATCTGAAATTAGTGCTATTCATGTATTATAAAAAATCATGTCTCTTTTAGGGACTTTTATCAGTTTCAAAATAATAAAAGGAAGAGTCCTTTACAAGCAGAAATGATTTAGCACATTAAATGGCAATATGTTTCTCAGTCACCCCTTCTTGTGTGAAATCCACAGGGTATGTCTCCTGCATGGCTAACTTTGCTACTGAAGAATAGATAGTAGAACGTAAGGCAAAATCATTAAAAAAAAAATAAAATAAATTGAAGACATACAGTATTTTTGTTGATACTTTTGACCTTCATAAAAATCCTTTGGTTACATTTTCATATTTCATCAGTAAAGTTGGCTGTTTTTTGGTAACTCATCTCCAAATAAAACAGAAGAAAGTGTTTTCAGAGCCAGAGATAAGGACATTTTTTGCACTTAGAGGGACATTAAAAAGAAAGGTTAATTCCTTATTTCTTCTGTCAGGTTTTTGCTTCAATTTCCATGCCATTTGGGAGAGAAGAAAATCTCTATTAAGATAATCTGGAGTCTTGGGAGAAGAAGAATTAGAAGAGTTGATTTCATTATTCAAAAATGCATTTATTTCTTTAAATATTCAAGCAAGCTTTGGAGTGATGTTACCAGGGATGAAGAATAAAGGATGTGAAACATTTGGAAAAAAATAGGGTGAAATAAGGTAAGCATATGAAATCAGACAGTAATTTTTCATGTTACCTGGGATAATCAGTTCCTTCTTTCTCCAAGTACAGGGTAAAAAAAAAAATCCAATGAAACAGAAAAGCTACGTTTCAAATGCAGATCATGCAGATCAGCTTCCACAGGGGCTTCAGAGATTTCAGATGGCACTCTCATCATTACAGCCTCTCTTGTCTATGAGGCTGTCCGATCAGCTGTCAGCATACTGGTTTGAGTTTATCTCCACAATTTAACAGAGTGCTCTTTTTGTCTTTCACAGCACACTGATGAAACAAAAATTGTAAAGGCAGGGAGCTGTGGAGTCATAACTACTTATGTTTCTTACGGAGTGTGTGTTGGAGTAATTGCAAAGAGCATGAGTGAAAAAAGGAACACTGATTAGCAAGGCCTGTTCTATGGCCAACTATGTGCTTTTGAAATTGCACAGAGTTTCATAAGCATGTTTGTTTTTTTTATCAGGAGCAGTGCAAAAATCCGGGGCCCTGGATGCAAAGAAGTTGAAGTGAAGCATGTGAACGACCCCAGAGAAATCAGTGTAACTAAGCATTCCCTCACACCTTCAGGATTAAGCTGATAATAGCAAAGCAACATATGTTTTATAATCCGTGGGGCCTATTAATGTCAGGAATATTTCTGAAACCTTAATGAAATCTAAACCTCATTTGTAAGATTCCATCTAGATTTCATCTAACAAGGAAATATCAAATTATTTATTAAATCATGTTTCTTGGTGTTTCACAGTCACTATTAAAATTCATTAGTGTGCACTTTAGAAAGATTTTCTGAGTATTTAGAAAGCAGGTTAAAGGAAAAAAATTGCTCTAGATAAACAATTCAAAGAATGAAACCCACAACATGTTCTGAGCCAGCCAAAATTATTCGATAGAAACTGAGGTCTTACTGAGTATTTATTTCAGTTATTATTGGGATTTTAAATTAAACAATCTTTGAAATGTTTTGAATATTTTGCGTATTGAAATGAGACACACAGAGTACTGGAATTTGAGACAGGCCCATTGCCTTTCCCTTCTGGCTTAATTTCATCATGTCAAATATTGTAATAATTGACAGAGTAACAGTGAAGGACAGCTATCCAACAAAGGATTTTCATCTCTCACAATTTGAAGTGTATCATCAAACTACTATGTTCTCTGTCCTCTGATGGGTCTCATTGTAAAACCTTTCTTAGCTTTCAAGTTTGTCCTCTCTCTAAAAAGGTGTTTCTAGTCCATCTATATTACACAGGAACCCTGATCCTCCTATGTTCTGAGCCACAGTCTTCTAAAATAAAATCCCTTAAGTTTGTTTCCTTAAGAAAATAACCTTGTATTCTTGGATATACTTGGAGTGATCTATTTGAGAGAATTAATTTTAAAACAGTGGATGTGTATCCTCTACCTCACTTCTACTCAAAATTGTGAGTCATACTGCTAAACAAAAAATCCAGAACATTGTCTAAGACAATTCTATTCCTCTTTAATGAAGACTGAGAAAGTCTAGCTCCTGTAAAATGACCAGAATGGTGATTTGAGAGACTTGTTTGAAGATGCACTATATTTTTTTCCTTTGGAAACTTTTTAAGAGTTCTTTAAAATGAGTCATATGTAATTGGGAGTTGGACTAGCTCTAAATTGCACACCTACTAGAGGAAGATAGAAAATCCCAAACAATAATGGGTTTCACCCTCTTTCTTTCCATTCAAAACCAAAATGAAAACACAAAAACTGTAAGAATGGCCATATAACCTGGATTAGACAAAACAAACTGACAAACAAACCAATGCCAAACGACCACACAAAGTGATCCAGTCTCTTTGCCCTGATAATGGACAAAAGTAGATGGCTATAGAAGAGTATAAAAGCACAGAAGTCACAGATGATCCATTTATTTAATATTTTCTAGACTCTAACTACTAATAGAAGATACCTCTCCTTTCTCTAATACTAATGTATTGCTTTAAAAAAATTGTTCTTAAAAGAATCACTTGTCCAGGAATTCCACTTTGATGCAACCATAGAAGCTTTGATACTAGTTTTAATCCTGTTTGGGCACTGGAACAGGCTCCCCAGGGAGGTGGTCACAGCACCAAGCCTGACAGAGTTCAAGAAGCATTTGGATGAGGCTCTCAGGCACATGGTGTGATTCTTAGGGATGGTCCTGTGCAGGGCCAGGAGTTGCACTCTGTGTCCCTTCCAACTCAACGTATTCTGTGATTCTGTGATTTTCAGTTCTGGGGCTTGCTGAGCATGACTATTATGCTTAAAATACTTTATCAAAGCAGATGTGCTTGCTATGGGTTACCAAAATAGACTGTTATCTCCCAACACATTTTTTGGAAAGGAGCTGAATAGTTCAGTGGCCTGTTATACGGAGAATCATTACCATTGGAAATTGCCTCCCATCAGCTTCACCCAATGGTCCATTGCTCCAGACTTGCAGAAGAGTACAAACAGTTGATATCATCTATTGTCTCATGCCATTCATTATTTTGAAGACCAATACTGTATCCCTTTCAGCTATTTAATTTTAGGAAGCAAATCTTTATTACTTATAAATAGGTGGGGTTTTTTGTTTGTTTTTGTGGAGGGTTTGGTTGGTTGGTTGGTTGGTTGGTTTGTTTTTTACTGTCATTATTGTTCTGCTTTTAACTTTCTTCAATTCTACTATCTTTATGGGATGGAAAGGAGAAAGAGGAAGTATTCAAAGTGCCATGAGTTGATGCAGTAGTGAAGTAAAGGCACAACAAACACTACTGGAGAAAAAGATATGGCAGAAGTTACTACAAACAGTTTTATTATCCTAGCTATATCTTTATTCTTTTCTCCTATATGGGTATACTTATGCATAGACCTAAGGACCAAAACACTTGGATTAGTTTCTCTGTCAGCCACATAGCTAAACCAAACCCTTCAACATATTTTTTTATCTATTAACAGGACTGAAATTGTTTTCTCTGCCTCAGAGGCCATGAGAAATTACTTCCTTTGCATGCCATCTGTGAAGGTGTGATTTCTGGAGTAGTCACAAATGTAACAAGCTGTACCTCCCTCCCTCTGGCCATTTCCTCATGCCGCTTCCACCTGCATAGGCTCAGATGGCCTGCTGAGAGGTTACTTAGGTGTGCTCAGCTGCAGGAATAATATGTAAACAGAGTGAAAGCACCTAATACTACAATGACTCCAGTAGTAATAGTCAAGAAAATGTGTATGATCTTAAACTGCATAAAAAAAACCAGAGTGCCTTTTCATTAGTATCAATTGATGGCGTGTATGCCTCATGTTTAAAGATTGATTGGATTTTTTTTTTTTTTCACTGAAAATGGAATGAGTAAAGATGAGCATACTGGTTCTTTCTTTTCTTGTTTCTTTACACATAAAAACATTTGTCTATTGTTTTATCATTGGCATCTTTGCTGCTGTTGGTTTTGACATATATCCTCTTGTAGGTTTGATGAATAGAAATGTCTGAAAACGTTGTCATACAGCCTAAAAAGTAGGGTAACATCAGGCTATAAACAATAGCATACAGTGCTATTAAGTCTGTAGAGTAAACACACACAACATGACAAAATGAGTCAACTGATGATATTTCATAGATTTATGCTAGCTGAAGTGAACTGATCCTCCTCCAAACTCAATTGATCAGAGTTCTCTTTGCAGCTGTTTATAACATTACTAAGTTCTAGAGAAATATAGATAAATGTATGATTTATGTTTTCAAGTTGATAGTATATTTTTAAAATAAAACTGAAATATAGTAACTAACATATATTTTCAAAATCAATCTTATAATGAGCTTTGAAATCAAACTTCTCACTTTCATAATGTTATGGTGATTTTAGGGACATTCAGAATGCCTTTAAAATAACAGAAAATATATTACAGGAGTTTGTAATTATACAACACCCACCAACATGGTGAAGGTATTTACATATAGGTTGCAGCTGAATGGTGATGGATATATGAATGCTTTATAGTGTTTACAGAATAGTCTGTTTAGTGCTTGTTATAGATGGGAGATATATTTTTAGTAGTTTTGCAATTGTATTATTTGATTACAAGAAACATGTTTTATATGAAAGACAAACACAGTAATCCATAGAGAAAAACCTCCAGAAAGAAGAAGTGGCTATGATTTTCTCTTTTGAAGAGGATTGGGCTATTATGACTGTTTTATGGAGAAACTAGGCCATAACTGGCTAAACCAAGGAACTGTGCCGTAGTGTGATATGATTTTCTAAAAACTTCCTGAAGCGTAAATGTTCATGAATTTGCAGAAGTATGAATTGAACAATTTTTGCTGCAGTGACTATAAATATGAACTGACTATTAAGACAACTCGGGCAGAGAATTTAATCTAAAAGTCATTTATTAATATATCTTGATCTCAGAGTGAAGTATTTGTTTAAATTCATCATTTCAATGGAAGTTTTCTTCCATTGCATAGGATGACAATCACACTGGTTCTTCTTATTCAGTGTAAATGTGTAGAACCACCCAATATTCTGATAAGACTTAAAAAAAATGAGAAAGAAAAAACAGTGGGCTATTATATACATTTTAGTTTATCCACCATTCTTAACCATACCGGGGGAAATATTGCAACAGAAGAACCTGATAACAGCAGACCAATGTTTTAAAAAATTAAATACTATAGTTGTGTAACACTGCATATATTAATAAAATTTTTACATACATGAAACATTTTCATAGAAAGAAATAGATCTTCCTGACAACTAGTAATGATAGTGTGGTCATAAAAGTTCAGCCTGTCCTGAAAACAATGTTGAATTGCATGAAAACTTTGCATTCAGTGTGTTAAATGCTGTAGTACTTTTCAGCATATTTTAAAGCCTTATCACCCTAAATACAGTTTGAAATGATCCTTACTTCATTAAAGAATATTGACTGAAGTCTGAGACCAACCTTTTCCCTGTAGAATGCTGTGAGACTTCAAATTTTGGCACAGTAAAAAATGGCATTTACTGTTCTCATTCCATTTTCCTGGTGGTCTTTTCAATAATGTGAACTCTGAACATACCCTTAATGATGGATTAATGACTTTGCCAAGTGTGCTTATAAGTGAAAGACTGGCGGGTGAAGGTAGTATAATTTGGTTTTCATTTTTTCCTTTTGAGGAATAAGTTAGGTTTTCACTAAAACATTAAAATGTAGGCTGATATTTTTTACATGCTCCTATTTTAAAAGATATGATTTTACAATTTCACTGGAGAGAAGGACAAAAAACTACTTTAAAAATAGTTTTCATCATCAAATGTCACAATTCTGCTAATCCACCTACTTTCATGGGATAAGATCTGAATATCTTCTTGCTATCTCATTCACAAAATCTTACACTGCCTCTATCAGCTGCTGCTAAGTGCTATGAAAATCCAATATTTTTTCCTCATGCATGGAGTAGTTTTTTGATCCTTAAGGGTGGCAGAATTTAATTTACTTTCTGCTGTGGTGTTTTTTGCTTTTTTTTGTGTTATAGGTAAGTCCCAAGTCAGAATACCAGCCTGCAGACATGAAATCCTTTAAGCATACGTATGGCTTTCCACACCAAGACATGCTAATATATATATAATTTAGCTGACATTCCATATTCATCAAGGTACTATGTGTAGCGACTAAAGAGGAATATCTGCTTCTACAATGTGACTTAGATCCTAGTGGGACTAAACTGCTCTTTGTAGGTACTTGTCTAGTTTTATTAGTAAAGATTAAAGAGAGGGCAAGTAAGTTCTGAGTTACTACATCACACATTTTATAGGAGATTAGCCTTGTTTTTTCATAAACTAACTTTAGGCTCTGAATGTCGTGGGACTGAAGAAATTTACTTCTGATGTCAGTTAACTTTTAAGCACTAAATATGGTATTGAATTTGGTCTCAGGTCAGCTATATGAAAATTACTCTGAAGGTACTCTGGAAAATTGGTTTAATTTGTTTTTCAGTAAACACCTATGACAGAATCTGAGCCAAATATTTCAATGTGGCAGTCTATTCAATGTCAGATGAACAGCAATGCACTCCTCTATTTCTTTCCTAGTCTCTGATACCTTAAGCTAAACATGCTTGACCTTCATACCTCATGCCTCTAACACCTGGCACTTATAATACAAACACATTTAACATACCAAGAAATGCATAATTATCATATTACACGAGTACATTTTCTAGCTTTTATTTTTCTGTTTCTTTCTTCTGAAAGTATGCTTTTCATCCTGAGTTTTTAAGACATTTATTAAGATCCTTAAAAGATGAGATATGGGAGGCATAGAATAAGTATTGTAGACTTCATGGCCAGAAATGCAATGAGGCTCTTGAGAATATTTCAGGGTATTACTTTATTCATGAGCTAAAGATGGTGACTGCTGAGTGAACAGTGATCATCACAGTATACCCAATGGGTTTGAAGCTTCTTACAAGGATATGCTAAAAGCTTTTAGTATTCTCTCAGCTTGTAGCAAATCCCTCCATTATTCGGTGCATTAAATGAATACAAAGTGCACTCATCTAAAAATCTGTCTGTCTAAAAATAATATTTTTTGGAAGAGCTACTTAGAGAACAGAAAAGAGGAAGAAAAAACCCACTCCTCATGCTTTGGCAGAAAGTTATTTTATTTCATATGCATTAGCAAAGCTGGAGTCAGCATAGGATTTGTTTTTCTTTTCTTTCTTTTTAACAGAAGGGAATAGTGTTAAGTTAGAAATGCTGTCAGCAAATATGGTGAAAAAGAAATAGAAGAGTAGTTACCATGGTACAACACCTTGGAATGAAAGGAAACTACTGAGAATGGTATCTTGCAGTAACCCCTGTCTAGTGTGGGTTACCAGTGCAAAGTGGGATACCATCTGGAAATGTATACACTTTAAGATACTTTTATGCAGTAATTTTCTTCAGCTGATCTTGGAGGACTTTGCTCCATCACTTTACTGCAGGAAAAATTAAAAGTAAACTGAGGAGAAACGTGGTTCCTTAACTTTCAATAGATCATTCATTAACAATCAGGTTAGTGGAGTAAATCTAGACAAGTGGTTTAGTTTTCGGTTCCATTAATATCTGCCAGAGGACCTTAGCTTTTGTTTACTTCTGAATGCAAAGGGAAATTGTTATGATTTATCTGTGCAGTGGATTTGCAGAGTGTTAGGGTGCAGTTACAGGTCACTTTGCATTGCTGAGTCTGTACAGTGGTAGCTGTATGCTGACCCTGCTCTGACATGGATTAGTACAGTCTCTCCACTCCTGGCAGGGAGCCTCCGGCAGAGCAGGAGGCAATCAGGCTTGTGCATGGAATAAGCTCCCAACTCTTTAGGAATGTGTATTGTCTGCTCTGACTCTAAACTTATCTCAGACTTGGGAGCTGGGTGGTATGCTAAGATGCAAGACCACACAATAACTTTATAGTAATCTAAGAAAACAGATGGGGGAAGAATGGAGCAAAAAAAAGGTTGATTTCAGTCCAAGGAAAGAAGGGGGTATTAAGTCCTGCATTTGTACATGAAAAGGGTTGTGGTTTAGTTCCAGGGTTCCGTGCAGTTCCATCTGCAGCATAGTAGCTGTGCTATATGTTCCAGCATGTTCCAGAATAATTTGATTGTAGCCACATTGCTGGGGAATGAAATGTACTTAAAAACCAGCATGTGTGTGAATGTGTACTTATATCACCAAAGACATTCAAGCAACTATTTCCGATCAAAATATACCAACTCACCAAAGACATTCAAGTAACTATTGCTGATCAAAATATACCTTAGTTGGGTACCTCAGTTGCCATGGTGCATCCCTACCATTGGTGCACCTCTCTATCAGTTTCAATAAGGACATCATTTAAATACAATATTGATGTCTACAGAATGGGTCTTAATACACCAGGTGATTATTAATGGCAACTATAAACATGGAATGTAAGAGCTATTTATTTACAATGTCTTTATCCATCTGTAGTTACAAAGAATTAAAGTAGTGGATGCTGTGAATTTCAGCTTGACTACGTAACATATTAGTGCTGACTTGCAACTTAAACAACTTGCACACCGGAGAGAGAGTTTTATATCCTTGCTTGAGGTCACTGGGAAATGCAATTCCTACCAGGAAATTTTGTCATTTACAAAAAAATTTTTAGGAACTCAAATCAGAACCAAACCTTAATATTTCAAGAGCAGCAAAAGGTTATTATTTCTGGTTTGACTCTATTGGTACTTCTAGAGCTTTTAAATGTGTTATTGATAAATACGTTGTGAAATTAACCCATTATCATAAAAATAAATTTTTTTAATATCAATAAAATGAAGGATTTTCAGACTGTATTGTTGAAAACTAGGAATAATTTGAATTTCATGTGGGACAAAACATGACTTGTTATTAGGATAAAAATATTATTTTTCATCTCTGATAATTTGGAATCCCATATGAGACACTGGATTGGCTAGGACCAACTCAAATTTGTGTGTGTGTGTGTGTGGTGGAGGGAAGGGAGTAGTTGAATTTTGCAGAGGTGAGGTTGTGCCTTGTCCCACATCACAGCCCCTGCAGCCTCACCAGGCAACTCCAGGGCAGCTGTCAGCCTAAGGCAGCCCAGGAGCGCTCCCACACCACACACCCTGGAGCTCCCTAACCCAGCCTTGGACTGGCTGACACAGTGGAAGCACCACCCCTCGCCCTGCCCCGGAGCTCCAGAGTGGCCAGTGGGCCAAAACTCCCACCTGGGAGGGGTGGCCACAGGGGCCAAGGCAATAAAAGCAGCAACATGTGGTCTCCATCTTTGCTTGAGCTCTACCGCCTGGCTGTGTGGAAGCTGGACTTGCACAGGACTTTCTGATGCTAGCTATATAACTCTCTCTTTTTCTCTTTCTTTCTTTACCCCTTCTTCTCTTAATCTCCTTTCTTAATATTTTGTGTACCTTGTGATGAATGAGTTGGATTTTGCTAAGTTGTATGGGTTAGCATGTGCTAAGTTAATGCTTGTTTTGGTTGTGTGCTACCCTTTAAGCTTTTGCCAGAATCTTTTATTTCCTAAAGTTTATCAGTAAAGCTGCCCTCTGAGAAAATGTGTGCCACTTTTCCCCTATGTGCTCTGTCTTAGGGTGTTAAAAGAACCAAGGGCTCTTCTAAAAATTTGGCAGGTGACTTTTTGGAGCCTTTTATGTTTTTACAGTAAAACTGCCTTGATGAGCTTGTAGTTCTGAACCTTGGGGTCTTACACCCCACTGATGAAAATCTCTTTGACCAAAAGAGAGATATCTTCAATTAGTTGCTGTTGAAAATGACTTTTTCTGTTAGTTATGCCTGTATCCTTGAAGTCATTTGCAGTAACATAACATTGGTTTGTTTTTTGTGGGTTTTTTCAAACACAATATATATAATTTAAAGTGAGCCTCTAAAGTGAAGACAAGCAAGACCAAACTTTTCAGTGACTTATACCCTTATCCGCTTTTCTTCATTGGAGGTTTCTGAGGTGACAGTTGCCTCCAGAAATGTCACCTCATTTGTATTCATGTTGCACTGTTACACACCATTACAAATATGGACGTACCAATGTTAGATAAGGGCAAACACTTGTTATTGGCCAGAACATGAATGAAAACTTGGGAAAAAAAACCCAAACAAATCTCCCCCCCAAAAAAAAAAAAAAAAAAAAAAAATCAACTATTTGGCAATGACAAACAGACAAAGAGTGATGTTATTCACTTCATCATCATAGCAGTAGTCAGGAAACATACGGAAATAAGAGTCTTAAATGTATGAAGAAATCAAAGGTGCATCTTCTAGGAAAACACTTGACTTTTGATCTTCCCTCGTAATTACTTAGTGTACATCTAGGGGAAACCATCTCTTCTATCTAAAATTTCCAGAGGACATCCATATTTTATTGTAACAGATTTTTCTCTGGTTAAACAAACTCGCCTAAAGCAAGTCTCTGTATTCTTAGCCTCTAATAATATGAGGGACGTATAAAATATTAAATGCACCCCTCTATTAATCTATAAGTGGATGAGTATTTCCAACTGATGTTAAAAAGATGCATTAAACAAACTGTCATTACTTATTGAAATTTAAATGCATTCTTTACTTAATAAAATACTTCGCTGTGTCAGTCACTGTTTTCAAAATGTCTATTAAATAAGTAATAACAGCATCTAGCTTGATGAACTTAAAGGATTACTTCCAAGAACAGTGTTCCCATTAGCCACCAATATTTGCTTTAGGCTTTGGAGCAAGCGATGTTGCTTGGGATATTATAGAAAGAGAAACAACTATAAATATAAAAGTATAAGCTTACTGAAAAGTAAATAAGGCTCTCTTGGCATTGTAGGCAAAAATATAAATACAATAAATATTAAAGTAAATATTAAAGAACAAGCTAGATTTATTTAAAACAGTTTGGATGTGAACTTGGTATTTGCAAAAATGCATATGGATATTTTAGAAGACTGATGGGATTAAAAAAAATTCTGAAATCCTTCTGCTGCAGAAGTCATGAAGAAATTAAACAGCTCCTGTGCCCTAAATGTGGAATGGAAGTAATCACAGTGTCACAAAATTACCTGACACTTAGGGGCATTGACATTTTGTACATTTGCTGTTGCTCATGAGTCCATATAAAAACAGTACTGCATTATCCATAAGTTGTTTTTATTTTTCTTCAAGTGAATTTGGGTCAGTTTCCTGAAAACAGAAGACATTACATAGGTCCTTTCATTGACCTTTTGCAATGCAAACTTTTTTTTTTCTGAGTAGGTTCAGTTAGACTGAAGTTACACTTCATTGATTTGTATCAGCAGTTGGTACTTATGTGCATAGTAGGGCATTTTGTGCTGGCTTAAGCAGAAAGTAAAGCTTTTTGAATAGTCCAATAAACTAATGTTTTACTTTTTAAAATTGCCACAGTTTCATACCTCCTGTCCATAACCTGCTAGTGCTGTATATCTTAATTTGTAAAGCAAAGCTTTCCCACATGAAACACCTTAGAAATTTATGAAATCTAGTTCTGTGTGCATGTTTCATTAGTCTTTCCATTTCAGAGAATCTCAAGGTATTTTGTATAAGGCTGTGAGGTTGCCATTTATAAAGGCTTAAAGTCAGTCATGAGGAACATAGCAAAATTAATGTTTGTTGGTTTTGGGTTTTTTTTTTTCAAAAGAGCAAGGCACCAATGGTAGAACTGTAATTTTTTTTTTTTTTTTTACAGGTGAGAAAAAAAACCCCTGTATATTTTGCTTATTTTGTCTCTTCTTTTGGTTTTGTGGTTTATATAGTATTCAGTGACTTAATTATATTGGTATGATTTGCTAAGTGTGTTTTCTTCTGACAAAAATATTTGAAGGAAGAGATTATACAATTGTAAGGTCGTCATTGTCATGGTCCCTACTTCAGTTATAATACACAATAGAAAGAAAATATTTCTTCTCAGTAACTTTTCATTAAATACATCTCATGGTCCAAGTAAGAAGATTGGCAGAAAATGTCGGAACAGGAAGTATGTAATACTGTGACCGTTGATGGGCACAGACCCACCCCAGTCAGAGGACGGGGATGAATTGCTTATTAACAAATTAACAAATAACGCAAACCCAACCCACCATTTTAAATTCCTTCTCTTGGGCATGTACAGTCGGGTAAAGTCAGAAAAGTCAGAAGTTAACTCAGTGATGGTGGTGGTATTTCTTGGAGGTCTGATAAAAGTGGTTGTTCACTGCTAACATGCACATGTGTCTGCTTATCTGCTGCAGATCCACTAAACAGAACTGTGATGATGAGGAACAGTTCGTGTCTGTACAAAGTGTCAGTCAGATATTGCTGAGAGATGAATTTTCTTCCCAAGGAGAAATAAGCACTTTTTCATTCAACTATTCCAGTGGACCTACTGGTAGAAATGAAATGAACTTTGAACTGTATTTCTTAATTTCATTATAGCACTATACTAACAAGCCTTTAAAGCCAATGTGATTTCTTTAGTACCAAATCTTACTTGCTCTTTATTATTATCTAAAAATGCATGTGTTACATGTTGCATCAAGGGTTTTCTAGACATAGTTACTTCATGTGTGGAACAGAATTCACTCCCAAGCAAGCATTTCTTTAGAAGTGAACAACTGGCCATAGTTAATTGTTTTTAATTGGAGGCTAATTTTTTTTTCCCTTTCTTTCATCCCTTTTGTATAGTAATTGGTTTAAAAATATGCTATTTATTAACACGAAATGAAAATAAAGAAAGATAAACCAGAGTACTAGGACAAGATTTAATTTTGAGGAATCATTGACTTTTTCTAAGACTTCTTGTTTTCTGTTTCCTGTTTGCAAAACGTTAGTTAGTAACACATGCATATTTCTGCCATCTATAATTAGAGTTTTATTGGTTCTTTCACAAGCTAGTCTCTTCTGAGTCAAAATTCCACAATGAGCTTCAGGTTAATATCAGAATATTGTGGAAAATACAGACTTGCTTCTGATTCTTAAGAAAGCTCCCATAGGCTTCTGTGTTGCCATATCAAATTCTGAGTCTTTATAATGACAAACTATCAGCGTTTGCTACTTGATGCCAGGTGGAAAAATCTGAATAGTAACCTACTATTTCTAGAATATTTGAATTACTGTTCTGTTGCCCTCATGCCTCAGTTATTCTCATAAATTGATATTTTTACTTTTGACTGTCCTGAAACTTATCCCTACAGGCTTGTTAACTGAGAGCACATGGAAAATTTTCATTCTAATACATTTGATGTACCTACCCCAGAAGAAATGGCAATTTAAAATACCACTTCTGCAGGTGTCAGCCAAATTGAGTATTTCAATATACTACAAAGCTAGAATTTCTGCATATCCAAATAGTGCTCGAAAAATGCATCTTCAAAAAAGCTTTTGCTGTCAACCTTGTGTTATTACTGCCTACCTCTACAGCAGAAACGTTTCCTTGTAGACTCTTGCTTGCTGTTCAAATGATCAGGCTTCTAGGAATAAAAATAGAAAAAGTGTGAGGGTGAGTATATGTAGAGATCGATTACAAGTATTTAGAATCAGCTTAACTTTACGCCTGCAAAGGGAAGCAATTATGCTGAGAAGGTACTTTTCTTATAAGCATATTAGACAAAGACAGTGGTATTTGTCTGCTCAAATGAGGGAGTGCACATTTCAGAAATATACTTTTCGTTTTCTCTAAGATCAGTGAGAAAGTCTTCAGTGTAGTAATCACATTTAAAACTTGATTCATCCTTTACTATGTTCCTGTTTTGGATAGAGGACTAATTTCTTAAACTCCTCTGACTATATTAACTGCATCTTCTCGACTGCAATGGGACCCAGTGCAGCCAGTTGAGCTATTAACAGATACGGCATTGTAGATGTCTGAAATTAAGTGGGATTAATCCCATTATATCAGAACAACTTCCACTGTCTAGAATGAAAAAGTAGAGAAAAGGGAATATACCCAAGATATAACTGAATATTCTTATCCAAACTGTGAGTTCATAATCAGAAGAGATACAAAAACGTAGCTACTTTTAAAACTGAAACTGATATACGTATAGATAGATATAGACATATATATGTAAACAACTGCAGAATATATTGTAGTAAGAGTAAAGAACAGGACTTGACTGAAAATATCCTGTCCTGTATTTTATTGAAGTAAACCTCAAGAAATTGGTTCAGAGTTGCAGTATGAATATTCATATAAGCATAAGTTAAAGCCTTCCCCATAGTTATTCAAAACTTGCTATTTACAGTAAAAAAATAAAATAATCCTGCAAATAATTTAGAAAAAGAATACACTAGTAATGTAAATATAATTGCTGCAATGAAACCGATGAATACTGTATTTTATCCTAGCTAATACTCATGGAAAAGAATTTTTTAAAAGATATTAATGACTATTTTATGTGTGCATTAGCTGGCTACCCTTATAATTTTCATCCTAATTGTTGCTTTTCATTCCTTATCAGAGCTTTTCAGATAACAAAAAAATCCCTCATGAATATTTTAATGAATAAATAGAGTGAGTTGCTATGCTGTTATTCTGTATTCTTTATCATATGTTATTTGACAGTGTTCTAGCAACTGAGACTTTGTTCACGAAAATGAGTGCAAATCCCACAAGTGCAAGCCAGTGTGATTGTCCACACCAATAATACACTCTGGGCTTTCTCTAGCTGTCACTTGTTATATGTCTGTTTCAAAAGATCCATATATCTACTGAGCTCCAAAAACAGTACTATGAGACTTAAGTAAAAGAGTAAATATGATGAAGGAATGCCTCAAACTAACTGATTGTTCTGAAATGTAGAAGGCTATGGTTCATTTAAATAATCTGATCAATTATCTGATCAAGTATTTACAGTATGAATGATTAAGGCTACAATCAAACCCCAAAGAATCAGTGAAGACATAAAAGATAGAGCTTACATGGTTAGAGAAAAGCAAACTTTTAAGATCTTTGCCAGTAATAAAATCCCATCATTACCAGAGCTTATAGTTGTGATAGATCCTCTTTTTAGATAAATATTTCAGGTTTATTACCTGTTGTGAAACAGGATTTCTAAAATATCTAGACTATCATTTTGTTCTCTAGTTCCTTAAATTTTGAGAGAACAATCTCCTTAATGTCTGTTTCTTCATCTTTAAATTTTAGGGTTGGCCTTGGATTTGATTTAATCTCTGTTATAACTTTATGAACCTCACTTCCCTTGCATCCGGTGATCATATATTCAACTTTTTCAGTCTTTGACATAAATCTTTGAAGCTTGATATTTTTGTTCCAGTAGGATGTACTCAGCAACAATTATACTGTTTCCAAGTTGTGGTGCCTAGGCACGGTGAATACAGTTCTAACCTACCCCAATCCCCAAGCAATGTGTTTTAGAAAAGCCCAGATTGAAACAAATAAATGCAGCTGTCAATAATATTAAACAAGTGATTGTTATTTTTAATAGAAGTGGACTTGTCTTTTTTAATATGGAGTTGATATAGATAGCTTTATATATATATACATACGAGTCATTGGAACAGCTCATCTTGAAAAGAATTAAATTCAGTTGTACTTGCAATCTGTCTTTACATCTGTGCTTTTCTAAGTTTAGGCTTTCTTCTAAGAATTCTATTATAAAGAGAAGGTGTCACATAGGCAAACTCAAAAGTTCCTGCAGAATTCTATTTTCTCTCCTATGTTAGGCTGCTTAGTGATCTTTCCTACCAATTTTCGTTTTCATGTTTAACATTAGGTGCTAAAAAATGATCCAGGCATGTGAAAGCTGGTTTATATACTGAGAAAGTGATAAAAGTATGTCCATGTATACCATCTGAGGATTTTTCTTTTAGCCTATTTCAAATATTCCTACTCCATGTTAGTTAGTCATGGTGTTACAAAGACATGAGCATAGAAATCTTTAACAGCTGCACCTCATGCTCAACTGTTGAGAATATTAACAGAATTTAACCCTGTTGTCAGTATGAAATTTTTCATGATCATGAATATTCACTTTATCATGACAGGAGCCAAGACTGGCCCCATCAGCTTCTACTCTAGGAGTCCCTGGAGCATCATGAGATACATGATGAATTTAAATCTGATCATGGCCTTAATCTCTCTCTTAAACATGATGGTGTCTCCTCTTAAGAGTTTACAGAGATAAAACAAGAAGTCCTTTATATATTAGAATGAAAAGACTTTATAAAAAGTTACAGAATAGCACAATGACAAATGGGTCTTCTGTAATTTTTCAAGACTTCTCCTGAGTTTGGGAGACGTGCATGGACTCATTTATTTGGTGACTCCAGGTGCACAAATTCCTCATCACTAGCCAAAAGAAACAGTGGAAAATGAATAAAAAGTACCTTCTGATTAAGAGGAAAATGAAAAACACTTCAAATTTTTTGTTATTAAAAAGAAGCAAAACAGAAGAACGAACACAAATCAGAAAAAAAATAAATGACTGTAAAATAGGCAGTAATTTCCCTTTACAGTATTGATGACAGAAGCAGAAAAGAAGAAGATTCATGAGAAAAACTGTTGGAGCAATTTTTACTTGGAGATTTTCTAATTGATTGAGGCTTCTCCTCAATGTTTACAAATTTGGTAGGTAGCTACCAGACAAAGCTACAATTTCAAACCTTCTGCCTCTCCCATCTGTTAGAAAACGTAGAAAAGGTAACTGCAGATTAAGCCCCAGTTCTGCAACTGAAAGGAAAAGCTGCTGGAAGTGTTAGATTTTATATCTGCCTCTGCACCTCTGGCCTTGGTCATTTAGTAAAAGCACGTTGATGAGTGAGCTTTGCTGAGTATGAGCAGTGCTCATTTTAGGAAACACTGGAAATCAAATCTGCTTTTCTCTCTGCTTCTGGTCCCCTTTTTGTCTACATATCTTCTGTTTAAGTCACTGACTACATGCAGTTTATTTAAGGGAGTTTGGCCAACTGTACAAATAAAGGAGTTCCTAGCAGTAGGTGAACTGTCTTTTAGCTGCCTGCTTCTCTTCCCACTTGAACTGACTTCACAAAGCATTGATTTCATGCAAAAAGGGGCAGGATAGGTGAACAGCAGCAGGACATGAGTTTTCTTTAGCAAAACTTTGAAATCACATTTGAAAGTCACGTAAAAGCACAGTGTGATATAGTAGCAACACACCTGCAAATAAAAGAAATATCTAGGGCTAGACATTTGGACATACAAGGGACAAAAAAGAAACAAATAAAAGAAAAATATCTTTTCCATCTCACTTTATCCCTAATCCTTTTATAGGAAGATTAAATTATTATATCCTAAGAGGAGGTGGTCTTTTTATTAAGGTCAGGAGGTATGTAAAAGGGGAGTTAGGCAGCACTCAAGTGCCCAGACCTGAAATACATTTGAGGTCTCGTGTTCATGTATCACCTGATTCTAGAAGCCCTAAGTGCCTTAAGTTTCTCTACTCTTTCTCTTTTACACGTATTTAATGTTATGTATCTAAAAATGTCCCTCTTGACAGGCTTGGCATAGACAAAATTTTTCACACACAAAGTAGAAGCAGACTAAGAAAGATATGACTAATATTTGCTTGACTTAAACACAGATTTAAGGGCATTAAAATATGTGACAGTATGCAG
Source organism: Margarornis squamiger (assembly GCA_035222235.1). NCBI lineage: Eukaryota > Metazoa > Chordata > Aves > Passeriformes > Furnariidae > Margarornis > Margarornis squamiger. Next base: position 46,225,262 of record JAWWTY010000156.1, on the reverse strand, counting down.
GCCTTTTTTTTAATATGGTACCACTAGCAATAGCTGAACCAACAAGAAACATTTTTAAACAGAGGTGGCACATACCTGCAAACAGGCAGAGATTCGTGGTATATTTGTTCCAACGTGGTATTTTGTTAAAGTAGCAAAACTTACAAGGTAAGAACAAGAAAATTATAGTGGAAGATGTCTGATAGAATAACTGTAGAATAAACAGGAAAGATGTTTGGTAAAACCAGAAAAAGTTCTGTCCATCCCCAAAAAGACAATCTGTGTCAAAAGCAAATGAGATCACTGCCTTTGTATTATTGTGCTGGTTTAAAAGTAAACCGGCAGGAGAAAATGGACCA
>JAWWTY010000156.1:46163041-46224824 GCA_035222235.1 Margarornis squamiger | reverse complement strand
TAGAGGGTGGTAGAATACATAGCTTTGATCACCCCCACACAGTGATAACTGGTCCCACCTGCTGAACTAGGACAACTATGGAAAGCATTGAGCAGAACAAAACATGAGTAAGGAAAATGGAGAAATAAAAACACCTTTACTTGGGTCACGGCTTTCTTCATCAAAGAGCTCAGAATCCTGGCTGCCTCCATCTTGGTGATTGGATACCTTAGTCATCAGGTTTAACTTATCTTAATTGGAGGTGTGTAGCATTGTTCACCTTCAGATGATTTAGTGTAAAAGTGTTAAGGATCAACCGTTTGCATATGTACTGGTAATGACTATATTGATCATGTGTACTGTCAATGAATTTCAGTCCAGTAAAATGTTGAAGACTGAAACATTTATCAGTCTTTTAAGGACTTATATCAGAATTTTCTTTAAAATATGCAATACACAAATACATTCAGTTTGTGGCACAGGGGGTCTCTGTCTTGTCAATTTACTCCGTAGTGGAAGAATTGTTTCTTAAAGTGTGTTCATAGTGTGCAAAAAGCTTTCCTCAGCTGATGCTTTTCAGTGCTACTGTAGTGCAGTTAAATAAGAATTATTTATTTTTGTATTAAGAGAATACTGAAATCTCACCAAAGGAAATTATTTTTAGGTTTGATTTCATTATAAGATAAATAGTTCCTGTTAAATGCACCTACAAGGACTTAAATTCCACATTATAAGAAGTTTTTAAGATGGGGCTTTATTCCTTTTCTGGCTTTTTTTTTCCTCTTTTAATTATATATTATGCTCTGTCAACAGCAATAAAGTACATGAATGCATTCTAACTATGCTGCAGATATCAGCATATGGGTATATTTAGCAAATCCAACAACACTTCACCACTCTTTCTCAGAACATTTAAAAGTGTACAGAAGTGTGAAGATAAACCCCCTCAGAGAGCCTCTTGGCTCTAGTGGCTCACAGTAGCAGTTCTTTAGCAGTTTCAGGAAGCATGGTCCTTGTAGTTTTCAGATCAATTTATCTACTGAAATCCAGCAAATTACAGATTTTTAAATTTCAGGAAGCATGGTCCTTGTAGTTTTCAGATCAATTCATCTACTGAAATCCAGCAAATTACAGATTTTTAAAAAATGAAGCATATAAGAATGAAAAGCTCAAAATGATTTTCAATTTATTTAAAATTTTCATTGCATGTGTTTTGTAATGTATATAAAATGTGAAATCAGTTCTGAAACCTTTGAAATATGTTCTGTACAAGTAGCAGAAAGCTTCATCTGCATATTTCCCCTGGGAAAGGACAGTCAGCAGGTAACGTGTTGATGAAGGCTATCTGGGAAAGCGCCTGGCATCTCTGTAGACGTGTCTTCTAATATGCAGAATATAGAGTGGGTGAAGAAAGGTATATAAAAGGCACTGTTGACTCTCCAGTGCAATCTCACCTCCTCCTTAGTCCTTGCTTGCGAGTTCTGGCAGCACAGTGTTGCTGAAAGCACATTAGCTCAGTACAGATGGTCTCTGAGAAGGCAATCATACAATACAGCCCTTTCTGATTTGAGTGGAAGCTCGAGGATGTAAACTGTACATTCAAGGATTAGTCAAATTATTGATGTGACAGATTCTTGAACTAGTCTCTGATTATAATGTGATAGATTCTGGATTCAGAGGTACAGGGACTAAGTTATAGCTAGTCATATACAAACTTAAAGGTCCCATTCAAGGAAAATGCATAGGTACAGCTTTAAATCAACCGCATAGCTGAGACACATTAACATATGAAACTCATTCAGTCTGTGTCTAATTTTAAGTGTTTAAATATTTTGCCAAATATAGATTGATTACTTGCTTTGTAATGATGAAGAGCCTTGCTGCAAGAGTACTTGTAGAAAGAAAAGACAAAGGTATTACTTCCCACATAGCTAATGTGCCATGATTTGTTTTTGAGAATATTTGTCTGCATCCTGAAGATAAGAAAAGCCTTCTTAGGTCTGCTGATAAATGAAATAAATATCTCTGTTCTAGTAAGGATTAGAGTTGATCATTATGAAAGACCATAGGAATTAGGAAAATGCCTGGAGAACACATGCTTGACTAGGGATCTCCGTATGTTGAGTTCTGTTAGGCTCCTTCTGTTTCTGCTCTCAGTTCTTGTTTTACTATATGTCTTTTCTTTTTATTTCCTCATTTTTATCCATATAAGCCCCCTTGTTCTCTCCTTTACAGTCTAGCAACTGATGCCTACTTTTTTCTTAATTTCTTTCCCCCACCTTTCACTGCAACTTTTCACTGAATCTGTGTCAAATTACTTATATCCTCTATCTATATTTCATTTTTTCCTTGCTAACCAATATCTGACCTACTTTTGCTCCAGCAATTCTGTCTGCCCATAACAACAAAAGAAAAAGTAAACCAACCAACAGCCATCATGGCCCTAAACTCTGATCTGTGATCCTTGGAATTGGTTAACAGCCATCAAACTCCCAGGAACAGTTGTCTCATCCTCATCCCTGATCATTCTTTTGTGGGCAGTACACAGGTATGGTTCAAGCCACAGCAAATGCAAAGGATATTCTCCACATGCAGAAAAATGAAGGTCAGACCAGTTTGGTTCCCTTCTCCTACTGTCATTCAGAACTGTGGCTTTGATCCCTCCAACACCTCCACGTGCCCTCATGACTCGGATCAGGGTATGCATCATACACCGAAGATTTTTTTGCTGTTTGGTTTCTGTACAGCCTTTACATTATTTCAGTTGTTCTGAATTGGCCAAATACATATTTACATTTTACAGTGCCTTAGGGCTTTGGAAGTACTACAGGAGTATGAGAGAGGGCACAGGGCCAAGCTCTTTGTAATGCACATTTGAATACTCTGCTTTAGAAATCACATTATGGCTGTGAGCCAGTCTGTGCCACTTGGTCTGAAATGAGAAACCATCTTCTACTAGTTTTGCATGCTGCTGTTGATTTATCCTAAGGACAATCAGGGACTGGCTTTGGAAATACCTCTAGTTTCCCCACCTGCAACCCCTGTTCTGGCCTCCCTAGCAGGAGGGATGTGCCAAAAGCTCTCCACAGGAAAACAAGCTGCCTCACTGGTACAAGCTTCCTCACCTTGTGCCTTCAGCTAAAAGTCCCTCATAGCATTCATAACTAGTCACCCCAATGTTAAACTTCACAAGTGCAGGTAAATCTGCCACTGAAATTGGCCCTGCCACTTGAATGTGAGGTGTCAGTCAGACCTATCAGAGTACAACTTTGCAATAGACAGAAACAGAGCAGCAAAATTACAGTGATGCTTATTTAGGGGCAAGAACATGGTTATCGGTAGAAACTTAATCTATGTGCAGATTGCCTTAACTTTTCTTGTGCCTGAAAGGAGAGCTTATCTCCCACTGAAGACCCTCAAATCTTATTATTCTTGTTTCAGTAAGGACTCCCTGAAATAGTAGAATTGTTTGCCATGGAGTCTATATTTACTATTTTTTAAGACAGCAGCTGTTTAATAAGAATATCTGCCATTAGTAATCAAACACACACACACACACACAAGGTGGCTTCTGAAGTTATACCTTTAAGCCTTCACTGAAGATTTAGCATTTCACCATTATGACTCTTTCTAATGCATCCTTATTTTGTCAGCTTGCTTATTGTTTTTATGAATTTTCACAGGTGAAATGTGGTTTCCCACCCCTCCTAACTTGTCTCTGTAAGGCTGCAATAACACAGGCATAATTCAACAGTTTAATTTGCTTGAACATCCTTATAGATTCAGGACTCATTTTTACTGTTCCCAAATGCCTGAATGCTCTACCTAGAGGTATCAGAAGCACCAGTAGATGGCTCTGTAATGCCTGAATTAAAAGCAAGGAAACAAGGGAGACTTTGATAGCTTTGACTTTTTCGAGAAAATTTGATTTGGTGACACCAATGACAGGAATAAACTTCATGCCGACTTGCTGAAATGGGACACTTCCATTTGTTATGTCACACCGTTTCAAAATGGCCCGTCTGTCCTCGACTCACATTGACCTTGAAGACTTCTGACGGAGCAACAGGAAGGCTGTTGTCCTGTACAGGCAACAGCTCCAAATAAATCAGCAGCAGGATGACACCCAGCTTATGGGAGAGGGCAGAATTACTAAGCATTGCCATGCACTGCTCATGGCAGAGTGATAAACATGAAGGTGTGGAGTCTGCTACAGATGCCTGAGCCCAGTGGCACAGTACCCTGGAAAAAGGGATTAAAACTGAGCACAGCTGAACATATGCCTGCACTGAAATTAACTACCCAACACTCATAAAAGATTATTTCTGTTTTACTTAAAAAATAAATCTGGCTGAGAATGGGAAAGATAAAAGCAGGAAGGAAATGCACTCTAAAAAAATCTGCTTTTATAAATCAAGGAGTTTAGTGATTTTTTACAGGCAATTTAGAGGAAGTAGTGGGATTTCCTCTCTGTGCAACCATCATTCCTGAGTGCAGGACCCGGGTGGGCTTGCAAAGGAGATTTTAAGCATGCCTGAGTGCTCTGGTAGAGGTCAGCAGGGTCCCCTGGGTGTATTCTTTCACAGTTCAAACCTTTTTGAATATGTGCAAAAATTGTTTTAGGAAAGGGGGATTTTGAAAATTTATATGTGGGACACTGCACCCAGTATAAATGTTGGCTGTATCTAAATGTGAATTGAGGTATCTAAGTTGAAAACATGGGAATAGTAGGAATCTCTCTTTTGAAAATGAGCAGAGAGAAATTCAATTTCTAACAAAGCAAAGATGTTTCATCTGTACCGAGATGGTTATCTGTGTGTTTTAAGTAAATCTAAACTGAATTCTGCAACATGATATGGTATACAGCAGTGGTATGTCAGGACTTAACCAAAAAAAGCTAAACCTGAGTTTATAACTGCTATTTTTTCCTCTGAAATAGGTCTTCTACATGAAAAATATTTAATTTTATACTCCATAATGAAAAATATTATTGGTAAACCCGTAGAAAAATCGCCCTAACTGTACTTCTGAAGGAAATGTATTTTATAGACATTTTCCAGCTAGTCTTAGTGTGTGTTTCAATGGCACATAGATACTGTCCCTGTTACTTATCTACTTTAAAAACAGATACAAGCTTTTTTGGAAAGAGAGATCCATCCATTTAATGTAAATGGCAAAAAACCTGCAAGGATGTTGATACTTAAGCACCAACATTAAACATTGTGTGTTTACATTAATACATTAATAACTCACACACCAACCCTATGATTTTGTGGTTCTATACACAAAATAATTTTCTGCAATGCTTTTTTATAAAAATACAATATTTTCTAAGCTGTTTAATAGCTTCCCTTGCCATTGGCAATGATTTTCAGAATAAGGAAAATAAGATTACAATGGAGAAAATTCATTAAGCACTATTCTTTATTTTGCTACACAGAAGCTGCATATGGAGAGGTCATTGCATTTATATAATGCAGTAAATTTCTGTGACCTTTCACTTACTTAGAAAAGGCTAAAATACCTCACAGAATTCAGTATTCAGCACTGGTATTATCTTGGAAACAATACTTTTTAAATAATTGAGAAACAAGTATTTATGTCAAACCTGAGTTTAAGGCAGCCCATACTTTCTCTGTATAGCCTAAAATATATTTTAAATTTAACTTATTAATGAAAATTAAATACATTTTGCTTCTATTGAGAAAAGTATTATTAGGGTAAGCTAGCTTGAATTACATTACATTCACCACCTAAGTGCAGGCAGTTCTAGTGGAATAGCTGATGTGTGGCAAAATACTTCCCTGATAGCCATATTCAACTTCTGCCCTATGGTAAGTCTGAGATAATTCAATTGCAATATGGGAATTCAACATGACTCTCAGATTCAAATACCTAAAGAATTGGGAGGGGAGTGGCAAGTGCTCTCAGGTTTTGGTGAATACAACCCATCTACCTTCTTAGCTGCATATGGTGATGATCTTATTACTTGGTAATACTACTTTATTTGAAAAATTTGACTTCAGCAACATTTGACTTCTCCATCCTCATTTTGTCATATGTCAGATTGTGTCTCTAACACAAAACTCCTGAATCTTCTAGCTTTAACCGGCATCACAGAGCTGACAGAGGCTGATGGAGAGATGTGTCTTCAGATTTACAAAATTATCCTTATCGCCTTTCTTGTCCTAGATCAGGAGCACGTTTGAACACTGCAGAGATATTAGACTTCAAAATCAGAATTCAGAGTTTTATGACCTGTTAAAACTAGTTTCAGAAAAGTACAGGGAGAGAGCAGATCAAATAGCTGTCATATAGAAAAAAAGACCCAAAAGACTGCCATATAGAAAAAATAAATATTGCTCTAGACACACTCTACAGTACACTGCTATAGATTTTTTCTGATTTGGTTTCTTTTGTTTCGTTGGTTGTGTTGTCTGTGTATGTTCAATTTTTATCATAACCACAAGCACATTACTACAGTGTGAATTATACAATTCATGTTAGGTGAGATAAATGCAATAATTTTACTACAGTTAAGAGAGAAATGCAATACTTCTACTAAAGTTGAGAGAAACCCCAGCATACCAAATTTACAGTCATTTTAAGTTAAGTGCTTGAAAATAACATCCAATCTTCTCTGCAAGGTACACTATTAAAACCAGATTTTTTGAGGGTTCCAAATGATTACACCTAATGTTGCTTAGCCATATTGATATAATACTAATGGAGAAGTCAGAGCACAGGGGCTTATGCTATAACTTGTACATAGTATACGTGTCATATAAAAATATATAGTATATATCTGCACTCAAACTGATATATGATTTCCAATATAGATATAGAGGGAACAAGAAAAAAATGTTACATTGTCTCAGTGGAGACCTTCCAAATGTTTTTGGAAGTGTTTATGGTTACAAAAAAGGACATTGCCAAGTATTGTTATCAAAACCAAAACAAACCCTATGTGCGTAGACACAGTCATGCATACAGTCACACACAACCTATCTGCTATACATAATGGGGTTATTTACCCTGATTGTTCTGGGAGTTTGGTGTGGAGCTTTTTTTAGACAGGAAAGATTTAGGGTTTGGCATTTTCCTGTTTCCCAAACTGACTCTATCCTTATCCTCTATCAAATAAGATTGGAAAGAACTGAAAGCAGATGGTATAAAGTAACCAGAGTGAGAGATGAAGCAAATACTTCAGAAGAAATTGTGAGGAAGCCGTTCTATCTGCATCATGCCAGGACACTTCTCAGCCCACGTCCACACTATAATTAGGTATCACATGGGATTTGTGGCTAGTAATGCTTTCACACAAACTCAGATTTAGTACAAAATTTGGAAAATGTACAAATGGACATCCTTTTTTTTTGGCACATTAGGGAGTCTTTATTTGAAAAATGTTTTGATATATATTTTTAAAAGCTTTTAAATGTATACACATATAGCATAAAATCATAAATATCTACTCATTTTCCTTAAAATGTGTCTCTTTTCCACTGTTACATCCATGTGCTCTACTTTAAATGAAAACAAGTTCATGCAGTATACACCTCTTAAGATCATTCTTGGTAGCAATATTGGGTGAGACATCAGCCTTTCCACGTAAAAGTTCCCTGTAGATGTTCTTTAAGGAACACTCCTATTTCTGTAAATGAAAAGTTTCTCTAGGGGAGTGATTGTATCATTGACTGAAGAATACCACAGAATCTACAAACCCTGCTAGGCATGAGTGGATAATGACAACGTATCCCTTTATGGGCAAGAAGAAATTACATTCCTTATCCAGACCTCTCCAACAAGGATTACTTTATTGATTTCAGAAAGCTGAGTGAATTGAATGTCACAAATAAATACATTATTAACATGCAGCAGCCTCAAAAATATAGGTTTGCATCAGGTCTTCAATATTTGCTCAGCTGAAGGATGCATTGGCACCTTACCAACAGCCCAGAGGTCACATATAATTTACATAAAGTGGATCAGATTTCCTTCCCTCTCATCTGTTTAAAGGTAGGATAAAATTCACAGATTCATTTATTCAAGCAGATGTTTGTTAGACAAATATATACAGCAAAGTCCTTGAGTGATTGATAATGGACTACTCTTACAAAATGTGACCTTGAAATTCAAGAATTCTACTTTTCCTTAGTTAGAAACAGGTATCTAAACAGTGATAAGGTATATTACTTTCATTTTCTTTGCTAGTCACTATTGAAAATACTGTTATCTTCCTTTTTCCATGAAAAAAAAATAATTTAATCTAGAACTTCTGAATTGGAAATGAAACTCCCCTATCACATTAATCAAACAGAACAATTCCCTAATGGCAGCCTTTGCCATTAGGCTTTGCAAGACTCTTCCTCTTGTCCACCTGGGCTTTGGTAGAGAGACATGATTATGAAAACTATCAATCCATTTGACAGCAACAAGCATATTGAGACATGCTGTAAACTGTCTCCAGTATGAATTAAGGAAACACATAAGGATGGCAAAACCAAGCTGCAACATTCAGAAATAATTCATTAACAGTATAGACATAGTTCTTTACAGGAATAAGTGGAATTTTTATATGAGATTGTAATTAAGAGTAACTGCTTTGGAAGTTTAACTGATAACAAACTGACCATTTTTAAAAGGATCTGAAAAGAAATGATATTGTAGAAAGATGCTCTTTTAAAATTGATGGGTTTGATTGTTTCTAGCTCCTAAAATAAACAACTCAGCTGGTTGAAAATACATGATTTTATATTAATTCATGAATTAAACACTCAAAGTGTGAGAAAGACAGATTACATTCCTTGTACAAATCTAAATGATTGAATCTTCACTTTAAGTAAACTGCTGAACACAACATTAATTATTAATTAGAAGTCAGCTGAACCTAGGATTAATTATAGAACAGCTGCTAGTGCAGACCTGCGATGAAGTGTCTGCTCTTGAGTGAGCAAGGGTACTTGCTGTGGGAATTTAGGGTGATAAATTCTTCTGTGTTACTGATCTGAATCATTTGCAGATCTCCCCAGAAAATACTTTAGAAAGTGTCAAATCACAGTTCTAGTAAGAATGTATTGCTGGTAACCCAGATTTAATAAAGAGATTGAGCACCAGCCGAAGAGTTGGTGTAACAGTAAGAGCATGTATCTTCACAATGACCAAAACAGCCCTTGAGTACCGTAGTGCAATATATCCAGCCATGCTGAAAAAGATAAGGAATGCTTCTTAGTAGTAGACAACAGTTATTTAAAGTAATTGCATGTCCAGAACAACTTCTATCCAAAACCACACAAACACTATGGGGTTTTTTTTACGTCTTAAGGTTTACCAATGCGATATCGAATAACAGACCACAATTCACTACAGAATGCCAACAGCTTGCAAAGCTCAATAGGAGGAAATCATAGACTCATAGACTTAGCTGCCCTATCTTAAAAGCAACAGAGACAACACTTAAAAAGTAAGTGCAGAGTATGAAGGAAAAAAAAAATCCTTCTTTATGTCCTGGTAAATGCTGTACCATATAAATGTGTGCTGAAAAATCCCCTGGCTGGAGATGTTATTAAGATTTTCTCTTCTTTAATCTAATTTGTCCTTCTTCTTGAGTATGTTTTTAATAGGGAGATTAAAAAATAAATTTTGTACAGCTCATGATAAATTTTTAAAATGGGAATTATTGGAAATAAAGGATCATGGCAGCCTTTGCTTGGACAATTCGATATAAAGGTATGTGGAGGGTTTGTATCTAAAACTCAGAAAATATGCATCTGCATGTATTTTACTCTCAGAAGAAAGAGGAAAACCCAGAACAATTAAAACCAGAAGCTAATTAGGAATTGTTTTCTTACTGTAGAATTAAAACTTTCTAAGTTTTGACTATCACAGAACCAACTATGACCAAACCAGCAACAAGAAGATAGACTTGGCCACTGTATGGGTTTCAGTGTACCTTTCAAACAAACAACAGTGCTAAGTGGCAAGGTACCACACAACTGGCAACCAAAGTAAAGTAAGATGAGTATTCTAAAGTGACTGCAAGTGCAATGCAAATGGGGTAGTACGTGCTTAATTTGTGTGAATGAAGGTTAGACAAAATACCTGCTAAGGTGGGGCAAAACCACTTTTAAGCTCCTCATATTTTTACATCAAAGGTTCATTCCTTTGTGTTTTTGCAGAAATCTGTACACTTTAACCCCTTGTGCTCTGCATGTTAAATAGAAAGTCCTAAAATTCAAGACAAGGTTTGATGCACCAATGATCTATGATGATCTATGCATTAAATAATGTCAGCTTTGGATTAAGTGATATTTGCCTGTACTCTCTGTAGAGTTGCTCCCTCTTAAAACCAGACCTGGTTTTAAGAGCAAATCAAAGCATTTTCAATACATATAGTGTTTCTCTTGGGAAGGAAGAACAATTTTTGTCTTTGGAGATCTCGAAAAGGAACCAGATATGTATGTGAGTTCTACTTTAAACTGCATAGGAAGGCATAGAATGCTAACCCAAAACTGGAAAATTTAATGAAAAAATATTCTTCTCTATGTCACAGAATACCTTTATGGGCTTATTTGTTTGGTTGTGATGGTAGCTATTATATAGTAATTCATAAAATTATTTCTGTTGTGTTATTTGACATCATGTACAATAATTTACTTTCATCAGTAGTAGGGTTACTGCTGTATATCTAAATAAGAATTTCTTTTCTCAGTGCTGTTGGCTTAAATATTTCTTCTCATAGAAGAAAGAAGCTCAAAGGTTCTTTCAGTTCCTATCTGAAGAACAAAGTGAACAGCACTGAGGTGATGGATGGATGGATGATCTAAAAAGCTGTTTCAGCTCTGGGGCCCAGATCCTCTGCTGTTATGAAGTGTCATAGCTCTACAGGGAAGTTCTCTCTTGAATTCAGAGGAGTTAAGATTTCACTCATGGAGACCATTGGCATAAAGTCCCAATGGAAAATGATTTTGCCTAAGACATTACAGTACATTTTAGCATTTTACAATGATTGTAATCCAGACTGCTAGCATAATTTATAGGTTTAGATTCTCCAGTATAGCAAGTGTTTTGGTGTTATACAGTACATTTGTCAGTGCATTTATTTCTGTGTGCTTTATTTCCTTCTCATATAATATGTGTATTGTGTCAATTATTTGAAGAAGTATAATACATCTGTCTTTGAAGAGAAAAAGTGTATGTGAAAGTTTGAACAGAAAAGTGTGAATTTATAAAGATACCTGTGATAATTTTTGGGCTGTAAAATCAAATACAAGATTGGATGAAAAAGATTTGAACATTTCAATTTTGAAAACTGTCACTGTCTCCAAACGTTATGCTGACTTACCTTTCATTAATTTGCATATCTCTGTCTAACTCTAGCAAAGAAAACACTTCCTTTTGATAAACCTGTTTGAGATTTACAAATACAGCAGCTCTAAACAGCAGCAAAATTAAATTCATTTGCTGTGATTTCAAAGCAAGAAGGAATAATGGTTAAAAAATAATAGTAACAGTAACAATAATGTTAATAATACTGTACATACTAATAAAAAGTATTTATTTACATTCCAGAAGAACCCTTATGTTCCAATGAGAACTCATGAAGTACTGAATTAGACAGTACTTGAAGACAACAGGACAGTATCTGAACACAATAGGATAACATTCAAATTTCACAAATATCCAAAAGTAACATCAACCAAAAACTGGACACTTGCATGTTAATAGGGCTGAGATGGCATTTAAGGGTCAGATCCTTCTGCATATTTGCTGTCTATTGCTGGAGAATCCTAAGCTCCCTATGCCCACCAGTTTTCAATCAGGAAGTATAAGACATCTATTTTCACTTCCTTTGCTTTCCTTTTCAAAAGCATGTTAACTCTGGTAGCATGGAGACAGGTGTCACAGCTTATGCTTTAAAACAGAAAGTAGACAAGCATTTGCCTTCCTAAAAACTTGATATCATTGGTACTTTATGAACAAATTTCTGATCAATGTCTGAATTGATGAACCAAATGAACCAAACTCTGGAATGAATAACCTAAAACTAGTTAACAGCTTTTACTTTAAAATGGTGTTCTCATCTTTCTGAGAAGCAATTCCAGACCTTTGCATAGGCTCCAGAGTAGTAGAGCTCAGTTTTGCCACCAAGATTTAGAAGACTGAAAGTTGCATTTCTTCAGTTTCCACAATAGTGTTGTAAAACAACAACAACAGCAACAACACATGGATTAGTTACTGTATTTTGTCATAAAAACACTCAGAACTGTTGTTTTGAAGCTGCTCAAGCATACACCGCCACCTGCCCCCTCAACACCAAAAACTGGACATTAGAAATAGAGAATAAAATGTTCTTGCTTTGTGTTTAACGCACACACCGAGAAGAGGGACAATCTGATTCTGTTCTCTATGCTGAGGATTTTTTATGTATTTTCAAAGAAAACATATAATTGGCAAAATACGCAAATATTCTGAGCTGGGAGAGGAACACAAATCTCTGCTTCGAAGTACACCCAGTAACACAGAGAAACATGATCTCAGGTGATCATACTGTTTCGTGTTTTCAGACCTAAAATCTTGATTTAATTTCTTCACTGTGAGACACTTTTGACTGCAATGGGGGATGTTTTCTTTTGCCTTGGTGCAATAATTCAGTAAAAGTAAAAAAAAAAAAGACCAGTGTGTTGAATTAATAGGGCTGGCAGACAAAAAATTTAGTAGACATGGGATTTGGATTAAAGTGGAACTTCAAAAATTAATTTTTTAATCAGCAACATTTTGGTTTATGTTTACTTTCTGTTTCAGAGTCACCTGGCTGTAAAGCTGAGGATTTTGGATTCCATCTGTAAGTGAATAGATCACTGCTGAGCTCTGAAGGAGCTGTTACTTCTGAAAGGGTGTAAGTCTGGTAGACCAGCTGCCAGAAAGCAGTCTCAATAAAGGTGAGTTGGCAAATAATCAAAAAAAAATTGAGAATTTAATCAAAAGTGACTTGCCTCTATGAAAATCTCTTAATTTGATGAATAAGCAAAATCCAGGGACCCTCAAACCCAGTTACTTACTTTGTCCACATCACTTTCCCTGTACAAGTGATTCTGTGACAAGTGATAGCCCTACATAAAAGAGCAAATCAGCTCATTGCATGTACTTGCCAGGTATGTGAAAAATCATGTTGCTCTGCTGCATGGGGGGATATTGGAAACAGAAATTCTCTCAACCTCCTGGCCAGAATCAGGCTCTAACCACAGCTGTCACAACCTGAACTGCGCGTTTTCACTGCTTGGTGTGAATGTGTCAAGAAAAAAATGAATGTTAAGTCTTTCAGACAGCCAGTACCTCTGGCTTTTATCCTGCTCACTGCCTCATTCAGGAAGGAACATGGTTATTTTTAAACCTAAGGTGCAGGTGTGGAGCCAAATAAACATAATTCTCCAGCTGGTTCAAGGATGATAGGAGAAGATCTTAAATGTTCTATATTGTATAGGCTTATTTATCGTCTGCTAAATCCTCTCCTCAGAAGTATCAAAGGACTTATTTGTTCTTCAAGCACTCATTACAGCTTCAGTCATCATATAAAAGCCTCAAAAACCCCACCCCAAAAACATGTGATTTCACGAACCAGAATAAAAATCCCAAATTACAAATATTCTTCATGACCTGCTCATCAGGCCTTGGAAACCTAAATATATTATTTAACTGGGACTTTTGAAGCAGCAGTAACATTCCAACAGTTGAATATAATTCCCACCATCATGGTGTCGCTAAATTATGACCAAAATTCCCAAAACTGCTGTTGAATGGTTGTCCAGCAGCTCTTTCTGTGACCATAGTTTCTTTTGCTTTTCATCTCTTCTACTCAAATATTTTGGGTGTGGGTTTTTTCAAGCTGTGGTTACTCTTGGAAATAATCTCTTAAACAATGTTTGGGAATGAATATATGATTTTAGTGGACACTATGGAACCGCAATTATGACTTTTTTGTAGGTGTAGCAATCAAGTCCGTCATAACCCCTGGTCCTAAAATTTCTATAGATGCTACTTCCCCCTGAATTGACTGTGCATGACTCATTTGCAGCTAAATACAGGTTGCAGGATTTGTTTGGATATATGTTTATATACTTTTGCCAGTCTATTTGTGAATGACACTAAACAAAAAGGTGGCGTTTATAGTCTTCTTGTTTAAACAGATAAAAGAGTTTCCTTTTTCTAGGAATATGTTGTATATTTGCAAAATAATGCTTGATTAGTACTTTGAATGGCTGAAACCTCTAGAGTTTTGTCTAACAATATCAAATATGTACACTCTAGAGGATATTGGTACTTAAGTATAGAAAGCTGTAGTGGTTCAATTATTCTTTCTTTACAGTTTTGGTTAGTGTTCTTTCTTTCATCTAGTCTCAACACTGTTAGTAACTTTAGCAGGTCTAGTAGAGAGACCTCATAGTATACTAAGTAAAGATCTTCTTTAAACACCATTTTAGCAAAGCAAACCCAGACAACTATATTCATGCTATTTAAATTGTTGTAACATTTAATATGTTTAAGAATTCTTTCTGGGTTTACTCAGATGGGATTTTCAAGTTAAAAAAAACAGATGAAAGTAAAATGAATATAAGAATTGGAAGCTAATAATAAAATCAAGAGTCCAAAACTATGAGCTCTATTTGTACTTTTTCTTTTATCTGCTGACTTTGCCACTGTTTGAAAATTCCGAATCAGAGATGCTTTCCTTTCTTTTTTTTTTTCTCCCTGTGAAACTGTAAACAGAGTCAGAGGCATGTAAATGTTTTACTCTCTGTTAATCTGAGATGGGATATATAGCAGTTTGCCTATTCAATGGTATATAGATTTACAGTATATATTGTAAATCCCATTACCTTGTCATTAAACAATTAGCCACATCTGCATCAGACATATCTGATGCTGGTTGTCAAAATTTATTCCTTATATTCAGCCTTTCTATTCCCCTCTTCACTTTCTGCTCTTTGTTGACTTATTGATCATGTCTTCATTAAGATATTCTTTTCATGTACATGAGAAGACTGGGATTTTTATTTTCATAGTGCATATTGCTCTTTCTGGTTTTCATCAGTGATTCCAGTTATTTAAGTGAAAACAGGTGAGATCCTTTGTGGAAAGAAGAGAGAAACCTGTGAGGCTTGGTGACCACAGGCAAACAGCTAAGGAGTTTTTTTCTTCTTTGTTTGAATGTGCTATTCGTTTCTGAGATCGTAATGATCATATCCTCAGCTCAAGTTAAATCCCTTTCTGCTACTCTAGTTGTGCACAGGATACATGAACTCAAACAGAAGGAGCAAGTGGAGATTTTTTGGTTCTCATCCAAATCCTCTTCCCATCTGGTATTAATCCTAAACTCCTGCTCTTTGTCATACTGTAGACAATTTTGGCCCCAGGCCAGGATGACCCTTTTTGTCCCCGTCACTACTGTTACCCCTTTCTCCCTCTCCTGTTGTGAGTACAAGTCCTGCAGTTCTGTGCACTGGACTCTGAAAGATCAATAATGGAAGCTATATCCTTGACCCACTGAGATCAAGCTGTTTTGTCCATGCACAGGTTTCTCATGTACAATTTTATATGAGACTTCTTCATAGAAGTAGTTATGGTCACCTACTGTGTTCTCACACTGATAAAAGAGAAAGACTTTCACTGAGAACACCTAGGTGAGCCCCTAGTTATTTATTTAATCATTATTAATAATAATAAAACAAGAATGTGGAAAATAATGAGTTTCTTGGATTGGTTCTGTGAATACTGTACAGCAAACACAGAAAGAATTCATATGGATTGGAGATTGCTGGGATTTTAAGTGGGAAATGGACTGTAGTCTCTGTAGTCTCCATACATGAGGTGCCTGCTTTAGTTAATGTCATTATATTTATGCATCAACAGAACAGTAACCACTACATTAAAAAGCTTTGTAAAAGTCCTGAGATAGGCTGAGAGAGATTAAAAAAATATATGTATTTTCTATTTTCAAACTCTGCAAATCCCGTAGAAAGCTGAATGCTCTCATTGCAAGGAATCCCAATCTCTAGCCCAGAGGCAAATGGATTCTTCTACAGAGTCCTGGCAGAAAGGAAGGAAATTTTTCATTGGCAAGTTGATTTTCCAGTGTGAATCTGCTTGATCCTGCTCAGATATTTGGAATGTGAAAGGAAGTGATGGAGGGAGAGGTTGGTTACCAGAATCTTTATGAATATACTCATAAAGGCATAATGCAATTCATCACGTGGATTTCTCTGACACATATGTGGTCTTTATTTATACTTCTGTACTATCATACTAGATCTTTTCCAAATCTCAGTAGTCTTGTAGATACAGATTTTACACAGATGCTTCTTCTGTGCTCCCCTCTGACAGAGCACAAATGCCTTGCTCTTTTAAATACACGTCTCTCTTATAATTGTAATCAGTATACAATTTAAAGGACTGCTCTATGTCAAATGAGAAACTGTATACTGTAAATGAATTAGTACCATCTTCTTCTACTACCTTCCTCAAACTTCTAAGGTCAGTGGTAATGTGCAAAATATCTGCAGTCTTTCCCTGCTTTTACAGCATTTTTTCAATAACATAACAAGAATTAATGCTTTTTCCTCTTACTGATGAGGGGTAGAATCCCAGCCCTAAGTCTCTGGTAAGGTTCCCATTTGCTTTACAATAGGTTCAGATTTAACTAAGGAAGGCTGCAATCTGGTAGACTTTGAAAGTAAAGTCCGAGCCTCATTCTTCTGCCGTCAGGGCAGGCTTTCCCATGCAGCAGCCTACCCAGTGATGAAGTGAGTCTTTGTCAAGCCAGCTGGCTCTGCCTGCAAGCCTGCTTGTGCTGCTAAGGGAAAGCTTGTCTCCATGTCTCAAAGGGGTAGTAGTCTTTTCACTTTTAATTGGCTTTTTTATTCATGGATTTAAGTGTGTTTACATTTCTTTGTGCGAGTGCTGATTCTGTATCCTTGCTGTTTTTCCCATCTCTGGCTCATAGATGCTCTTCATATTTATAGCTTGCGGACAACAACATCATCAAGCCTCATACTGCAGACATTCCTTGGCAGAGCTTTTCTGACAGGTGATTTTTCCATTAGGAGATTTTTCTTCCTTTTGGCTTTACTTCTGAACTCTCCACTCAGACTGTCTGGATGCTGGCTGGGATCACACTTCAGAATGACTGCAAAAAAATGCCCAGATTTGTGCTCACTTCTCAGTGAGATGTTCATAAACATAGCAATGTTTTCTAACGTAAACTCCTAGTAAAGCCCACACAATTCTTCAGTAAGACTGAAGGGAAGTGTTAAGCAAAATGTAATGTGAATGTATGCATGAGAGATTAGAAAGGAACTAAATCTTGCTGTGAAATTGTATTTTTACATTACAGGGAGACTCAAAAATTGTATTCTCCTCAGTTCCACCATTAGCACCAGCATGTGGCAAAATTAAATATTTGTTTCTTATTTCCATCTGAATTTGTGACTGATCTGAAAATTATCTTGATTTTTTACTACCTTAGACTTCAAGGGTTTAGAGTTAATTTTTACCTACCCAAATGAATTATTGGAATCAGTTTTGTCTTAGGATAATAAACTAGTCCTCAGATAGACAGCCTCCCAAACTGCAGTGTTTTAAAGGCTCTTACTATTTCACAGAAATAAACTGAGCTGTAAACAGAATTTTAATGCCACTTGGGTATAGAACCAACATTTTTTTTTGGTTCATTTTCCTCTGGAGGAAGACCAAAAACTGTGTTAGAGTAATGGTTAGGCCACTTAGCTGAGGTGACATAAGCAATTTCTTCTCCCAGGGCTTGGGCATCTAGTTTTTATGTTTAACGTCCATATTTGAGTCCCTAGTGCCAGATGTCAGGCAAGGGTAACAAGTGATTGTTTTTCTACTTTCAATCTGAAATTGCATTCTAGATCAATGTTTTTCAGAAACTGATAAATCTGAGGAGATATAAGAATGAATTTTGATGCATCACCACTTTCTGAAAGAAAAAGTAAAATTTTGTTGTAAAATTCCTGACTACACAATGCTCCAAAAGTCAATAGTAATTACAAATTACTGAAAGAATGTGGTGCTTATAAAAAGAGTTGTAAAACAGACAAAAAGGCTGGAATATAGTATGAGGACAACTTCATGTTCACTGTATTATCTTATATGAAAACAATTCAGTTTCATTAATCATTATCAGAATGAGTATGTCTGCTCCATAGTAATTTATGAACACAATACATAACCATGTTATTGAGATACTTGTCATATGAAAATAATGGTTACATTTAATGGAGGGTAAGCAGAATGTGAAGACAAGCCCTTGCTTTGTAAATGCTTTTGGACTGGAACGAGATGATGGCTGACTTATTGGCATGAAGGCTTTGCTGTTTGCCTTCAGACACCTAAAAAACTTCTTTACCCATTCAAAATCAAGCAGCAGGAAACCAGCAAAGCTTAATCTGTAAGTGTAAGCACTTACAAAAGAGGACACTTCACAAAAATCTAATCAAATTAATAAAAAAATTTTTTGAGATCAGAAGCTGCCAGACCCACCTGCTCTATATCTAAGGGTTAATAGATTATATAGAGTATAGATGCGTGCAGTACTTGGGATTTTAAATATTATTAACTAAATTACATGTTTTATCATTTCAAGTGAAACTATATTTTTAAAAATGTGTCTTGGCAATTAATTCACCTCTGATCACGGACTACTTGAGGGTAGAACTGCCAAATAACATTGCTTTTGTTGGTAAATAATAATAACATACAAAATACTGTGACCAAGAGCCTATTCTAAAAGTGAGAAAATCATGTCAATGTTCCCCAGGACAGGTTAAAGTATTTTGGATTAGGACCAGAGCAAGGAGTATGATACAATTACCCTTTTAATCCTGAGATAAATATTACCTCGTTTTTGGAAAAAAAGTACTGCCAGACAGAGCAATTTAAATCAAATAACCCTTGCTTCACTGAAAATTTGAAGCAAACCTCAATTAAGTTGTCAAAATACCTCAGATATCCTGTTTGCAGAATCTCCAGTCTGACTCTGTAGAACTCAGTGGAAAAAAAAAGGTTAATGATTTTTTCCAACCCACCACTGTAGAGTCAAAAAGCTTCCTTTGCCTCCTTTTTCTTAATCAAATGAAAGCCATATTACAACAATTGAAAATCTTTTTCAAAGAGCTGAAACCATTTTAGGCTTCTTCTACTTGTTAATTCAAGTGAAACATGCTGTGTCCTACTCAGGAACAGAAAATTGCACCTTAGCACTCCTCATGGCTACCGCTAATTGTCGCAGGGTTGTTATCTGTTATATGCTGCTTTAGATAGATTTTTTCACTTAAAATTGTACTGCTGCTTCATAAAGGGCATAGCTATTATTTTCAAAATTTCTATCTGGATGATGCTTCTAAATCATTCAAGTGCAACTGAAGTCATTTACACTTACTCTTGAAGTGGAATATGATATGGCAGATTAAAGTCCTCCATCTAAACATTTATTTTTAGTAAACCACTACTCCAGCTCATAAGCTAATTGTTACTGTAATGATAGAAGTATCTCAAGAATTCTCTGCCAAAGTTCATTTAATTTGCATTTTAATATATTAAATCTTCGTTCCATTAATAGTGCTGATACAGGAGTTTAACAGACAAAATAAAAATGTGGGTGTGTTCGTGGATAACTCTGAAATCCGCTGTGGCATATAAAAGCAAATGAGAATCCTCTCTTTGGCACCATTACCTAAATTCCTCTCCACCTCTTTTCTGTGCGAGCTGAAGGCTGTGCAGATGGTTTGGCATAATTCACTCAACAAAATGATTCAGAGACAGGAAAATAAAGCCCACGTTACTTGAAACTTCATCCCTTTTTGCAGTGTGCTGCAGGAATTTACTACCTGGAATACTTCATTAGAATTTTAATAACTTAGTCTAATAAAATGCCATATTTTTCCAGAATGCATATAGCTTTGCTTCTTCAAAAGGCCTCTCAGAGAACACTGTAGCATAATTTTCATATCTGCATTTTGAAAGAGAGAACAGCAGTACAGGTCTTAAAATGTCATGACAGCATCACATTTGTAAACTTTGTATATGCCAGCTTTGTATCAAAGCCATCTATTGAAAACACAAATGAAAATAAAGAGTTACCAGAAGAAGGAAATAGTTACCTGCATTAGTAAGTTTGTTTGAATCCTTTGTGAGAGATATAAAGAGTCATAATTGGAGATGATAATCAATTTGTCACAAAGTGTCATTTTTCCACTCTTTTCTTAAGTGCTATCCCTTTATCTGTCTTGACAGAATTTACCCAGCTGTTTTCTTGTGTATCTTATATAAAATGACCATGTCTCCAAACTGCTGCCAAGCAGAACAATTTTCTGATGGCATTTTTATGGAGTTACAAAGTGCCTCACAAAATGTATGATGGTATGCTTTCAAAGTTTACCTCAACCTCAGTATTATCAGCTTATGATTCAGTAGTGACATATGTGTGTTTCTTATGGGAACTAAGGAACTGAGCAGTAGGGGATTATTTTTTTTTTTCAGAAACTTGGAATTTTGAATAGAATTCTGACATTTACAGCAAGCTTTGAGATCCACCCTGAGTAAAAAAGCAACTTTCATAATGAGAGTCTTTTCTTACCAGCCAGTGTTCTGCCTCATTTACTTCTTTGGAGTGTTTTACTCTGCAAGTAGCGCCATTAAAAGCAATGTGTGAGACAATCTGAACATTGAAAAGAGAAGGAAAAATGTATTGTAGTTTTTAGGAAACAAACCTGACAGTTCAGACAAAAAAACCTAAACCCCAGCTGGTTTAAAATCTGCCTTAAATCCTTTGTGTAATGCATTATTCAGCTTAGCACATCCAGTTTTGTTTAGATCATACACTTTCTCCAGCTATCGTTGTATATTCCTCGACCCTACTCAGATGTGTCTGCCTAATGATTTTTAGTGTTTCTATTGCTTCATGAGCTATAGCTTTAAACCCAATTTACAGATGGAGAACTGAGGCACAGAAAAAGTGATATTACCTAGAAGAACTACAACTAGTACAGTCATGGACTGTAAGTAATGTTGCCTAACATTATGTGGGTTGGTTTGATTTTTTTAAAACGCACATGGATATCCATTGACATTTGAGTGGATCTTGGACATCCCATTTTAACCTCCATTTGTCACCACCTTAAAGGGGTCTAGCTCTCCCAGAGGTCCTGTCCAGAAACCCCAAGAATAGATCATAGATCCTTCAGGTGATCTCAAGTGGCACTGGACACCAAGATGTACACAACCAAATCAAGCCCTAGGAGTCTAACTCTGGTCATAGCATCAGACTCTCAGGATTAATTGATAGCTAATCAATGGCATCACGATTGCAATTTGTCTTCCCAGGTGTGCAAGGTTACAAATCTCCTTTAGGATGAGGTAAATGACAGTGTGAAACCATACTGAATTCACTGATTTGGTCTTCCCTGACTAAAGTGGAAGCTTTTGTGTCTCACAATGGAGACACAAATCAGGTGAATACTGACATGAAGACCCCGATAGCTTGTCTCTTGAAGGATTTGCACTTATTTATTCCATTTTTTTTTTCAGTATGCTTCATAAAATATATATATCATCTGCTACAATCAGCAGAATTTAGTTTTGTTTCCATTAGTACTTTTAACTCAAAAGCTCTTGGTTTACTCATCTCCTTTTTAATGAGATAAAAAACGTAAGCCTGACCATTACAGGCAGAAAATCAGTGAATATTAATGTGATGATTAAGGAGAGCAAGCTGCCCCTCCATTGACTCAAAGCGTCTTTTTTTTTAGTTTATATTATCACTGATATATGTGTAGCTGTGCCTTTAATAAGAGACAGCATGGACCAGTGGGTAGCTGCCTTCTCATCCCTTGGCCAAGAAGAGAAAGAGAAACATAATTCTAAACCAATACTATGGAGTTAGAGTTAAGAGGAGAAAAAGTAAGAAACAGAAAGGTATTTAAAAGGGTACACGTGTCTATAGTGAGTGATCAAGTGAAAACACTTGATGTTTATGTTTGTCAGAAAGAGAATGGGAAGTCTGAAGGGCCAGGTCACTAAGCTGAGTAAGACATCTCCTTTTGTTCCCAGGTGTTCTTACCTGACTTTTGTGAATTTCCCCCAAATGATCCACAGATCCAATCAGGATCAGTACCTAATGATGCAAAGTCCCTCAAAACTATGCTAGTTATTTCAGATCAATCTTCATATATATGAACATGCAAATTCTTCCATGTTGTTCTTATGAAAAATTGCCCCATAAATAATCCTGGTAAGCAAGGCAGCGGACAACTTAAGTGAAACATATCATGACAAGTATGCAAATAATGTCATCAGGCCCAGCCAATATAGTGTCAGATTATGAACCTGATCCAGCATCTTTGCTGCCACATGTGATTCAATGTTTCTGGACTTCGTCAGCAAAAAAAAAAAAAAAAAAAAAAAATCATAGGTCTAAAAAAGTTGATGCTATTTTTCAGACATGGCAAGAAGATACGTATAAAAATGGCTTCAGATCTGATTTATTAAGATCTATTTTTGTCTCCAGAGGATGACTGGAATGCATGCAATTTTATTTTTTCCTCCAAAATGCTCATTTATGGAAGAACATGTTTCAGCCTCTAAATGATTATTCTATGCTTGTCACTTCTAGATTGCAGCACCAGTTCCGTTAATGATTTCTGTGGTGATGCTGATGCTTCTGAGGCTGCCTGGCAGAATTGCTAACATAAAACTAATGAGTATCCCAGCACAACCCTGCACTGCTATGACATGAAGGCAAAAGGAGAAATAAATTAGAAACCTGGGTGTGTAGAAAGAATATCTGTAAAGACACTTAATGAAGTCCAGAATAGAAAATTAATCACCCATAATAATTAGGGTTTGTGAGACTATTTAATTTAATTCCATTTATACATATTTTCCACCCAGTGATAAATGAACTCTGGGATACCTTGTAAGCAAAATCTGAATCCAAAATAAGCTTTAGAAATGTGTAGGGAGCTATTAGGCCACAGCAGCTTTTGTCTGTGGTTTTCATTCATATCTAACAGGTTTCACATGATCTTTGAGTACAAAATGACGTGGCACCAGTGTAAAGTGCTGTTGGAACACGCATAACCTGAAAGTGCTTGATGTAACCTAAGTGAAAAATGGTAAATTAAACAGCATTAGTCTGAAGCAGACTATTATTAAACTATTAGGAAGCTAAAGCCATTACAGTTTATTGTTTCTAATTCCTCAGCCTCTAAAGTCTTATTTAGCATTTCATTTTTTCCAGGTCGGTAATATGTTGATTTTTTTTTCTTAATACAGTCATTAACCTCTAGTTCTTTCTGTGAGGATAATTTACCATATTTTATAGCTCTGGTGATGTTTGTCTTAAAAGTAACTATCAACTTTTGAGTGCACAGGTTAATGAGAAGTAATTTTTGTAATTTGTGGCACAAGTTGCTGAAATTCAGTGTAGTATCTTATGCAGCCAGTGAAACCTCATGGTCATACTCATTCATTCTGACATTAAAGTCTGTGCATGTGTGAAAAGGTTTTAAAATAAAGATGATAGCATTATTCCAAAGATGGAAATAAATTCATAGTAATAGAAATAGCATATATTCAAATTCTCCTGGGTAGCACTTCAGAATTTGACACCTCTCTCTCTGAGATCAGCAGCTACTGATCTTGTGTAATTTTTCTTTAGAGCTGCATATTTCTACTAAATAAAGTAATGCATAGTATTTTACACCCCTATTGAGGGTAGTGGAGGGGGTGGTGGAGAAGAGAAGGTAAGAAAATGTGTGGAAAGGGAATAGATTATTAAAAATATAGATTAGATATTAATTTTTTTTTATATTCAATAGGTTAAAGCTTACACAATACTTGAGATTTAGTCACAATAGTACTGAGTAAATGAGGAATGCAAACCAGAAATAATACGTGAGTTTTATTTCCCTGTGCTTGGAGGGTGGCAGAACGGAATTATTTTATTTTCAAATTGGAATGAAAAGATAGGAAAAGAGTGAACATTTTCTATTGAAGAATATTGTGAAAGGGTGTTTTGTTTTATTTAACTTGTTATATTTCTTATACTTTCATAGTTTTCTTCTAAAAATAAAATCTGAGATATATCACTTCTTTTCAGTTTGATAGCAAATGTATTTCTAATCAAAATGGTTATGTCAAATTCTCTGCAATTTTATGCAGTGGAAACAATTTTTTAAAATTTATCCTTCATTTGTCAGTAGTGATTTAGTTTGCCTATTCAGATATTTTATATTTAAATGAAATATTTGCATTATGTTAAAATATGTTAAAATAATTTGCATTATGTTAAAATAATTATGAGGGTAAGAACACATTTATAAAATTTGTGGGCTTTTTTTTTTTCCTGTCACATTCTTTTTAAATTAAAAGTAAAGTGCTTATAGTCCTCTCCTGCTAGTGTTCACTCCTCTGGGTTTTGGGTATCCTGTATCTGAGTGGAGACATAAGTACCTAAATAGACACCTTTTAAGGTTAATCTGTACTGAATATTTTAAGAAATCTATTTTTTTCATTTCATTACTCCTCTCTAGTGTGCATTTCAATACTTCTTTCTTCAATCACTTAAGTAGAGCTACATGTAAGCTCACATGATGTATTGCTTTTGTGAAAGACAATTGTAGTGAGTTTGTATCTTGGCAGAATTTCATGAGTTAGCAGAGTCTACCAAAAGTAGTGTGGAAGGGGATTAGACATTTAAACAGTACAGTGGTAAAACAGGAGTAGGAAAGTGAATGGTTCTCAGTGGAAAGGGGATTTGATTAAGTAGAAAGTTTAAAGATTGTGATGTGAAATTTGGAAACAGTTAAAAAATGATTGTGATTTCAGATTGTTGGTCTTACCTTTACATGCCCACTTTTGAAAGACTGTTTAAGACTTCTGGAAGAGAAAACTCGTGTAGAAAAAGTGACAGGAATCATAGGGAAGGCAAAGAGAATGTTAATTCTGGATCTAAAGAAATCAAGACTGAATCTCTGGACCTAAATTTGTCTTATTTATATTTAGCTGTATATAAGCTTAACATTTGGTACTAAGTAGTTGGTCATTTGGCTTTCAGCATAGTCAATAGAGATAGCAGGTTGTTCAAAATAACAGCTCATCCCAAGTGTGTGTATTTGTGAGATAATTCTCTCTTAAAGTACCTTTTGGAAGTTCTCCACAGAGAAAATGTAGATGCCTTGTTGATGATACAAAACAGGGTGGAGTGACTGAGAAAAGCATCATGTTGTGCTAACATCTAAAAGGACTTTGGACTGGAAAAACAGGCTGTGGGAAACCCCATGAAGCTCAGCAAAAGGAAATGCCACATTCTACATTTGAGGAGGAGCAACCCCATGCATCAACACAGGTTTGGGGTCAACCCAACCAGATGGAAAGTGTGTTGGCAGAAAAGGGCCTGGAGTATGGGTGTACACCAGGCCGAGCATGAGGAAACATTAGGAGAAGTGTTTTAAAAAGTGAAAGTATTTTTAAAATTTTGTGAGTTTTATATTCAGTACCAAAAGTTCCTGTTGTATTAAGCCCTGCTGTTTCCACCAGCTACTGAAGAAGTAGCTACCAATAGACATACATTTAGATACTTGATAATTTACTTGTGATTTTTCACACTCTGCTGATAACTTTACCTTGCAGTTCTTATCCAGGCCTGTCACAGTTCAATGCAGCCATCTGTAAGCTTATGTGGAGGAAAGAGTCTTAGCAGAATAAAGAAAAAGAGCTCAAAGATAGTCCTACCTAAAAAGCGAGTCGAAAAGTAAAGCTGGTAATGCTCTGAAAGGATAAAGGGAGCTTACCTTGAATTTCAGTTGCTTCAACTCTTCCTTATATAATGATAAATCACTGTTTATGCTTTGGCTTGACAGCTGAGTGAAAGTGTGTCAGATATGGCAAATTCGTAAAAAAGTTTTGTGCAACAGAGAAAGTTTGCTGTCTTGCAAGTAGTAAGTTTCTTGGAAATACAGTCACAACAGGAGTGAATGTATTCCTGAATGATACATGTTATATCTTTGAATAGGTCTTACGTGAAAGTTATTCTACTAAATAAACTAAATAAGACTCTATATGCATTTATTAACATCATGTTTATTAACATCAGGCTAGATGCTTAAAGGGTCATTTGGTTTTTTTAGCTATATTTTTAAATTGAAATAGTGGGGATAGAATTTTTCACTAATTATCAAAAGGTACTTAAAATATCCTCTAGAAAGTTATAAAAATAATATAACTGCACTGTGGGGGTCACTTTGCAGTATCTAACCTTAATTTATTGGGTTTTTCAAATGTATTTGTTTGTAAATAAACAGTAGGATTAATATAGTTTAATGTAGTTTGACAGCTGTACATCTGAAACAAGCTTAGATCTATGTTGGCATGAAAACATTCTCGTGGGAAACACTGGTTCCACCATAATCCAAGTGAGTCCTGTCCTAATTCCGTGGTCAGTTCACTAGGCCATTGGAAACTCCCCAGTAAGTCATATCATCAAAGATGGGCATCAGCTTGTCAGAAAACAACCCTGTGTATTTTTTTCTTGATAAAGAAAAAGGGATGAAAAACTTTCTCTAATATTTCTATAAAGCTACTCAAAAAAGCTATGCTACTATAAAACTGAAACTTTATAATAGCTGAGTGGTACATAGAGTGGACCCAAAATAAAGTGCATTACCAGTAAACGTGGCATTGGATGGTAATGAAGCTTGAGCTGGGCCATATTTTTCTTTAATAGAAAGTGCAATAGAAGTAATTTAAAACTAATTTTATGTAAATATATTCATTCTTTTCTTTAAAAATATTCCTTAGTGTGCAGATTTTGGCTGGGATAGAGTTTGTTTTCTTCATGGTAGCTAGTATGATTCTGTATTTTGGATTTGTGCTGGTAATGGTGTTGATAATTCAGAAATCTTTTAGCAATCACTGGACCAATACTTGCACAGAGCCAAGGCCTTTTCTCCACACCCATCCACCCGAGAGGAGGCTGTGGGCACACAAGGAGTTGGGAGGAGACCTAGCTGGGAAAGCCGATCCCAACTGACCAAAGGGATATTCCACACCATTACATGGGATGGTGTCCTGCTTCCCTGGTGATGGCTGAACACCCACCTGTCCATGGGAAGTAATTAATGAATTCCTTTGTTTTGCTTAGTTTGTGTCCACAGCTTTTGCTTGATTTATTAAACTGTTTTTATCTTAACCTTCCCACTTTTCTGATTCTCTCCCCCACCTCACCCAGGGGATAATGAGCAAGCAGCAGTGTGGGGCTTAGTTGCTAGCTGGGATCAAACCACTTAGGAAGAAAGTGGATGTAGGAACTCCTCTATGTTCATACTGCCCTGCAGGCTTCCCAGCAAGAGTTCTTGTATCTTTAAATTCATCCTACCGCTGTGAGCCACAAAGTTCTTTTTGTTGCTGTTGTATTGCTTTTACATATGGTGATGGGTTATCTATACAATGGGATTTGGGAATTCTTATCTGAAGGGTGTGGTGATATGAATTTCTTTCTTTTCCCACACACTGTTATCTAAATTCTCTGAGAATTAATTCCAGTTTTTCCAAAAACCAATAATTGTGTGATAACTGAATAGCAGAAAATGAGAGAGCACCATGAAGGGCAAGAATGGTGTAAAAAATGTTATATAATAGTTATCTCTCAAGGAAAATAAAATTCAGTTTAAAGCTTACAACAAGGATAAACACACACGTAATTGGATAGCTAAACAGTAAAATTTACTTTTGTAATATAATGAAGCCAAGAAGTCACTAAAACTTAAAAAGTAGGACCCATTTAAATGACGTATAGTATCCAGCACTTCATAGGCTAAAAAATAGAGCTGCAAATTCTTCTTTAACTGTCAGCAAAAGATTCCTTTAGAATCCTCTAAAGCATCTTTACTCAACTGTGGTCAGAAAATATGAGAGTAAATGGACCATGTTGCCTATTCTAGTGCTTCAGTGAAATTATGGTTTGTTACTTGGGATTTCTGGTTTTTGAAATTACCTAGCACAGCATATTTCTTCTGCATTTTTCTTCTTTTTCAAAACTCCATGTAAAAAGGCCATCAGCTGTGCTTACTGAATTTAAAATAGTGACAGTCACCCTACATTAGGAGTTTCAGAAAACACTGTAATAAAAAAAACCAAAAAACAAAACCAAACAATGCAGTGTCTTATATTAGATTATTTCAGTATATTTTTGCTTAAATGGTAATCTGATATGCACACAGGTAACTTTTCTTATCTCAGGGAAATATGTTTCCAGGCTGGTACCTTTCAGCAAACAACAGACACAGCCATGCATCAACATGAGTTTCAGTCTAAAGCCTGCAAGAATAGCTGCAAAGGTACTTAACAGAAGGATTCAGATTAGTCATCACATCACAATTTCCTCCTAATCAAAGTGAAGAATTTTTTTCTTATTCATTCTGACACATCTGGGAAAGTACCTACTAGTAATAAATAGTATTTTTTATTCAGTAATACAAAGTGTTATCAGCTTTAGAGCTTAAGTGGAAAGACAGCACATGTTTCATTAAAAAGCCTGGTTTAATTAGGTAGGTCATGGGAATTCAGATAGAGTAGGGGATTCTTCTGTAGTCCTTGTCTAGGCTGGAACCCAGTTTTGTACTGTGGATAAAAATTAATGTTTCATAGAGCTATAGGAGGCTAAGAAATTAGTCACTGGATCACCAATTCAACTACCTGTCCGGAAAATCTCTGTTTACCTACTGTGCCTGATCTCACTGGCACTGGCATTATCAGGGCCCAAGACAAAACTTGTCCTTAGAATTTTTCCAAGGTAGAAAGGAGTTACTTATAGAAGACTCCCTGAGCTGTGCTCAGCTATGAACAAATGGGACAATCTGCATAATTTGCAATTATGTATGGCTTTTCTTTTACTTCAGTCTGTAATGCCTGACTTTGATTTCATCTGTATAGAATAGTGTTTTAGGATGCGCACCTAGAAATGCCTAGAGCATTCTGTTTGAGCTCATAGTTATAAGTGAATCTGAAGACAGCCGTATCATGGATAAAAAAGTGACTCATTCCAAAAATATTCTAGTAAATTTCAGACTCATGATTTCATTCATGATCGTCAGTCCATGCAGACTTGTGTGGACACTTATTAATATACCTGGACAAAATTTTATTTTTTATGCTAACTCTTGCTATGCACTTTGCTGTATGTTACATTAAATGAGTTAAGGAAGGGGGGGTAGAGAAGGATGAATCTCATGCACGTGGTAAGTGCTGCCCATGAGAGCTCTCTATAACACTGCTGAGGTTTGCAGGTGTAAGCCCATGAGAGCAACAATGAGAAAAATAGCATGAGAACAGCAAAGAAAAATTACAGTCAAAGTGGAAAACACTGCCTCAGTGGCCTAGAGTGGGAGAGTTACACTGCTGTAAATAGCAAGTCCTTAACCATGCTAAGGTTGAGGCACTGAGATATATAGGGTGCTGTGAAATAACTCCCATGCATAAAGTGGCAAAAAATGCTTTGCTCCACTATTGTTGAAAC
The DNA here is from genome assembly GCA_035222235.1 of Margarornis squamiger. Classification (NCBI taxonomy): domain Eukaryota; kingdom Metazoa; phylum Chordata; class Aves; order Passeriformes; family Furnariidae; genus Margarornis; species Margarornis squamiger. Next base: position 46,195,255 of record JAWWTY010000156.1, on the reverse strand, counting down.
CTCACAGCAATCACTTTATCAGAAATTAGATTTTTTCAAACTTATTGCCTTTGTTTCAGACAAACACACAGATCCTAGAGATTTATAGGTCTGTAGCTTTTCCACCTACATCAAAAGTCTCGTGGAATGTCAACAAATCGCCCACAAGCTGACAAAGGACAAGTATTTGTCTCTACAAAAGGAGCTTGCTTTCTCAGTGAAATTCTAGATAATCAATTCTTGTATGTCCCAAAGGAGAGGAAAGCTCTTATTGCTAGAATCAAAACAATTTAACCATGGAACAAACATGTACTATATTGCAAAGGAATGTCCTTGTGCTTGCTGACCAGCACTGGAAACAAAGAGCTGCCAGTGTGACTTGGTGATATCAAACAGGATATCCTACATCTGCCTAAAAGCTTCTTGGGGAGAGTCTCTTTTTACTCATGAAACATGCAAGAATTTAAGATTCAGTTGCATTTCCAAGAATGGCACTATGACCCAGTATACTGAGTCTAATCAACACTGCCTGAACACAGGCAGTTCTCTTACTACCTTCCAACCCATTTGAATATCATGAGAAGAAACTCAGATGTGGTGATCCATTGTACGTCAGTGTTCCGTCTTCTTTCTTCCCCATACACCCACTCACGCAGACCGATCTTCATGTGTGTACTTTTCAGGAGTGTTTCACTGCAAGATAATCATTCAGCTTGGGCACTGTTGAAATCATAAGGAAGGAATTTATTTTGTTTTTGCCTGTCCCACTCTATATAAAACAATCAACTGAAATGAAGACCATCATAACTTCCTGCTTATTTGTACATTTAAATATTGAATAGTCAAATATGCAAAGAATAGTCTTAGAAGCATATTGGGTGAATTAAGCCGTTAAGCATGTGTGTTTTCCAATCATTAGAATACAACTCTAGGCTTGAAACTGAACAACTCTGGTTTATGCCTATGTCCATTGCCGCTGATTTCTTGAAATCCTTGTCCACAGCCAAGGAGTCAATGCCCTGCAAAGTATCTATTCTTCTCTTGTTGGTGTGGATGCCAGTTGTGAAGATACACATTTTTTCTCCCCAAATTTGTGATGAAAGATGAACTTGTTTAGAGACTCACCTCCGTGAGATGGAGCAAAGCATAAGCATAATGTTTCTTATCATAAATAGCTTAATTTTTTTATACTTTGTGTCTTTATATTAATATAGAAAACAGTCCTTCATTCACAGAATAAAAATAGTGAACTTTTTTCTCTAGTCCAGGGTAGTAGAATTTACACTGTAAAAGTGTTATTTCCTGATTATGAAAAATTACCAAATATTCTTACGCTTTTTTTTTCTGAAATCATTTTGACACTGGTGTTTTTTTAGAGGATGAAGTGCATACATGATTGTCTTCACATGACTGTGAGTGTGTTTCTGACATATTGAGAGCTGCACATAGCATTTCATATGCAAGTACTCTGAGGATTTCAAATGCAGCTTTCACTACAATGTTGCAACATCATTATCAAAGGCTATTCATGTGTTTCTTTATGAAAAGATGCTATTTATTTATGCATATTCACAGACATTCATAAAAGCCTAGTTTCATTTGTCAAACTTTAGGAAATTCATGTTGGAAAATCAGTAACCCAGTATACTTCTGTTCTCATGCAGAGCTTGTTCTCATGTTCTTAAAAGTATTGCCCTTTTTATAGAAGCTCTCATTAATATATACAATTTGATGAAATTTTCATTTATGTGATTCAACACTGTGATAAGAAATAATAATAATCAAAATAATAATAAAAGTCAGGTAAGCTGATGCATAGAAGACTAAAATGGCCACCTCTGTCCCCATAAAACCAAAGCTTGCATATCCTCTGAAATCCATTGAGGGGATGTGATTCCTGAAATGCCAGGTCCTGCCCTCTAGTGAGGAGCAGAGGCAAAGAGCAAGACTTTTTTTCAGGAGGTAGCATTTGTAACACATAGTTGACTCAATGTGACAGGGTCACAAGAGAAATATAGCACTACTGAGAAGGACTCAGGTAGTCTGTGAACAATTTATCTGAAAGTGATTGTCATGAAAGTATGTACCTCCATTCATCATCTGCTCATCAGGGGCTAGCATGGGAGTTGCAGGGAAAGAAATAACTAATGAGAATAATTGACCCAGTTGTCCACCAATTGCCAGTGCTAGGCTGAATGTTCAGAGGGTGTCATGGACACATCATGCAACTGATGCTACATGGAGTAAGTGGGTTGCACTGATCACATGGTGAGCTCTAATAAGAAACTGCAGTTGTCAAGGAGTCTTGGAAATGATTGTGGACTGGCTAGAAGACAAAGATTTTGGAATATCAACAGAGGAGGAGGGGAAACCTGCTTAAAGGGTCTCACTAACAGTAAATTACCAGAAAGCAAGAAGGCATATGTCTTGTTTATTGATGGGTCCTGATATATTGTATGAAAGCACTGGAGATGGAATGTATTGGAGATGGAAGGTGTCTGCATGGAGTCCCCTATAACAAGTTGAAGAAATTGCTGAAGAAGAAAGAAAATTGAATCTGTTTGCAGAGGTGAAAGCTCTACAGCTGGCTTTAGACATTTCTGAATGAGAAAAATGGCCAATACTACATCTCTAAACTGACTGATGAATGGTGGTTGCAGTGATGGAAGCAGAGTAACTGGCAGTGCAGACGCAAACCATCTGTGCTGCTGCGTCGTGGCAACGTATTAATTCTTGGGTGGGGACCATGCTTGTAAAGGTATGTCACATAGATGTTCATTTACCCATCATCTGGACCACTAAAGAACACCAACCAACAGGTGGATCTGGCGGTTAAATATGAAGTGGTTGAGGTGGATCTGAATTGGCAACACAAGGGTAATTATTTCTAGCTCAGTGGGCCCCTGACACCTCAGTCTATCACAGAAGCGATGCAAAATATAGATAGCCTCATGATCTAGGTGTGGTCTTGACCATAGACACTACCACACAGGTTATTCACGAATGTGAAATGTGTTGCAGTTAAGTCAAACAGTTTGGTATGGAGGACAGCAGTTGAAATATACCTATGATGAGGCCTGGCAGATTACCTGTATCACTCTCCCAGAAACACACTACGGCAAGTGCCAACTGCTTGCAAGAGTGGGAACAGCAAATGGTGAAAACATATCCTGTATCCCATGCCTCTATCTGGAAGAGTATCCTGGGCCTTGAAAATAAGTCATATGGTGACATGGCACACCAGAAAGAATTGGGTCTGACAATGGGACACATTTCCAAAACAATTTCATAGACCCTTGAGCTTAAGAACATGGCATTGAGTGGGTGTATCACATATACTATCATGTAACATCCTGTGGGAAAATTAAATAATGCAATGGACTATTAAAGACTACGCTGAGAGCAGTGTGTGGTCAGACCTTCAAACACCGCACATAAAAAGTGCACAAGTTGTGCACATAAATATCTATGCTGAGGAAAACTGTCTGAGTTATTCCTGCTTCAAGCAAAGGCAAACCCATTTGTGTGATTGCTTTTGCTCAAAAACCTGTGTGCACTGGATGGGTAAAGCAGTAGGATGGGGAATTATGAAGTGTACCTGAAGAAGATTTGGTTTTGAGTGACAGTAGTCAATGAATTAGATTTTGTGATATTAATTGCTATTTAACACTGTATATTATCACTTCTAGGTGGCTAGGTGGCCATCAGTGCGTTAGGTGCCTCATGGAGCCCATCTCTGCCACTCTGGATTTGGGGATCTAAACTGATTTCCTTTGGATCACCATATCAAGGGCATGACTGTAAAAATCAGCCAGATTAATGAAGAATTAACTTTGATGAAACTGGAAAAGTGCATTGGTGATGAAATCATAACTGGCTTCAGCATACAAGAATCCAATACCATACACCATCTTTTCTGCTCTGTGACACAGTTATGAGAAATAGAGCCCAAAGTCATGGACTAAATAAACTCAATAAATATTTTATAGGCTTGGTCCATAGACTAAGGGAGTGAGATCTGTGTGTGGATATTTGAAGACAGGAAAGGTGGCGGTATATTGGAACATGTGGAACCTGGGCATAGCGTAAGTGGTATAGAGTAAGAGGTGGATACTGTCCTGGTTTTGGCTGGGATAGAGGTTTTTTTTCTTCCTAGTAGCTGGCACAGAGAAGCATTTTGGATTTAGTGGGAGAATAATGTTGGTTAACACACTGATGTTTTTAATTACTGCTAAGTAGTGCTTACCCAAAGTCAAGGGTGATGTCAAGTCCTATGCTCTTCCAGTGAGGAGGTGCACAAGATGCAGTGAGGGAGCAAAGCCAGGACAACTAACTGAACTGACCAAAGGGGTATTCCATACCACAGAATGTCATGCCCACTATATAAACTGATAGAGTTGCCTGGGAGGGGGCCAAGTGCTGCTGGGGGTCTGGAATAGAAAGTGCCAGATGAAGATACTTGTCACTAAGTATTTCTGATTATTATTGGGGTTTTCTTCAGGTCAATTTTTAGTTCCATTTGGGATATCCTTTATGTCAAGAATTTACATGGACTATAGAATATGATTACCTCATAAGATACTATAGCAATATGGTAAAAAGCTTTAATACGGCTGTCATAATACACTGCTGTCATAATAAGCACATCCTTAAAGATCTTTCTATCCTGGTTTTCTCTCTCTGTCCCAGAACCAATCCAAAAGCAAATAAATTTAAGATACCTTTTGTCCTTGACAGACCTTAAAAATTGCAGCAAAGCAAAACAAACAGAAAGCTTATTTTTCATATATTAAACATGGAAAGATAAAGAAATATTAAAAAGTAGAAAACGTGCATTCGTGCTTGCTTCCACAGAAAAACAATATCCCCTCATGAATTGCTTTCCTGTTGGAAGACTCTTGTTATCCATATCGTATGACAACTAGTCACTGTTTGCCAAGTTAGTCTATCTTTATAAAATAAAAAACAATCAGCAATAGGAAAAAAATATCATGTAGAAAATGGAAAAACTACAAATCAGACAGCCACTGATGATTAATTTTTCCCTAGATTTTCCCAAAGGTAGTCTGTGAGAAAAGAGGAAGAAGATTCAAGGTCTCTCTATCATTCCTATAGAGACTGAAAAAAGTTAATAAATGAGTAAATACAAATCAATAAATTTAATTATTTTTTAGTATTGGTTTTTAAAATGCACTATACTTTTCACTACTTGATTATCATTGATCTGTTAGGGAACAGGGAAAGGGAAAGAAGTAATCAAGCAAGACGGTTCCAGGCACAGTTTCTTTTCTTTTTTCAATCTGGCATAGCAGTTTCTGTCTGTCAAAGGATCAGGCTTAGGAATTATGCATAAGCTATTGGTCTTGAAAATCTTAAATAAATACTATAGAAGAGATTATTTTTTGCTCAAGTAGGGTTTGTTTTCTTTTGAAGCATGCCTGGAATTGTTAGAAGCCTGTAGCATTAGTCTCATAGATCACATCTAAGACCTTAATGTTATTCTCAGAGAAATTGCCTTCTGAATGCAATTTGGAACAAACTTCAATTCTCAGCTGTCTAGGATGAGCTCTCAGTCCAAGTATCCATTTATCCATATGTCCTAATGCTGAATATGCTCATGAAAAACAAAGAGAGAAAGACTCTTGAAGTGAATATAACTTGTCCTTACACACATTTCGTACCAACTCCACAAGTCTGTACAGGGGTAGAATAAGACGTTCAGAATTAACTTGTCCGCTTTTTTATGAAAACTGCTTTCTTTTTACTATTTTAGCAACTCTTGGGCTTTTCACAGAGCAACCTGCCTTGTCCCTGAATTGACCCATAACAGTTTATAATTTAATAGTCAGTGGAACATTTTGAGATGGGAAAGGTATAAATTTATGTTGCTACAAAAAGCCGAGAATTAAATCTTTCTTTAAGTTTCTGGAATATTTGCTTGAATTCACAAGCTGCACATTGGTAGCTTGTCATGCAACCCGACTAAACCACCAGGAACTGGACTACCTAAACACTCAGGTCTTCCCCAGAAAATGTCCTTAAGGAATCAAAGTAGGTTTCTGTAAAAATTCTGATCTATTACCAAACTGATGTATTAAATCAGCTTAGCAACTCTCTCAGGTCAAAGCCCTTTTGAAGATTCAGCCTACTTGAGACTTTGTGGGTCTTCCCTAAGACAAGAAATATAGTTCAGTAAGTTAAAGAAAATTAAGTACTTGACATGAGTTCTCCAAATAGCTGTAGATACATAGTCTATTTAGAGATACTCATTTGAACTCTTCTGCATGGGGGAGTGTTCACACTCCTGCTCCATAAATGAGTTTTCAACTGTAATCACTGAAATGAAGGGCTGTACATGAAGTATGCTTAAAAACTGAAGAAATCAGGAATCAGAAATAGCATTAGGTCTGAAAGGGAGATGTGGTAACAAAAAACTTCAGAGGATAACTGAGGATCTATGTGTAACTTTATTTTTGTGCTACGCAGAGGTAGAAGAAAAACAGTATGTAGTGGGCGTGAAATCTTCACCTTAATGAAAAGCCTCCCTGTAGTGTGTCAAAATGTGCTTGATCTTGATAACAGGAGTAAAAAGAGTCTTGAAATGTAATAGGTAGTTATATCTTGAACTATAACAGACATGAGGTGAAATGAGTGATCATTTCACTCAAAACTGTTCAGAAAAAAATCTGAACAATTCCACTGTATTTTCTCACTTTTAGTAAAAGAGTGGAATTGAGACTATTACCAGATATATATACTTTACTAAAGAAAAGACATCAAGTGATGAGGAGCTCAAATAATGTTAAAAATGCAGGAGGCTGTGCAACAGAAATTGAGTTGAGTTTGTAAATTTAGCAAACTATTTAAAGTCTTATCAACTTTAATGTCTTCTTAATTCATTTCATAAATTCCTGTCACAAAATGGTGTTTTTTCCCAAATGATCTTGTCAGTACAGAATAAAATTTACTAACAGTACTCAAATGATGAATGTTTTGAATACTGATCATTGCTTAACACTGAACTGCTTTCTGTAATGATTATAATTTAAAAACGGTCATGAAATCTTGTTAAAAGTCTCAGTGGTCTGCAAATGCAAACGACTCAGAAGGTCACTGGGAACACTTTAATTATAATGGTCATCTTCATTCCAGTTAGACTTGAAGATAATATCTTCAGAAACTAAATAGAATCTTAGGATCATATTGAGTTTAATATCAGAAGCTCTTTGCTTTAAAAGCCCTGGTCTAAATTTAACTTTCATACTAATCAAACAGTATACCTTGGTGCAACTTTTCAGCTTTTTCTTTTGAATTATATTCAATATTTGTCATAAAATTAAAATAATAATTCAAATCCCTGCACTTTTACACAATGGAGGTATTATAACTTCACAGAATCACAGACTGGAGGAGATTGGAAGGCAGCTATGAAGGTCATCTTTGCTAACCCCCCTGCTCGAGCAGGGCACCTAGAACAGGCTGACCAGGAGCACATCTTGATGGCTTTGAATATGTCCAAGGAGAAAAACGTAATGGCCTCTTTGGGGAAACCTGTTCCTGTGTTCGACCATCCTCACAGTTAAAAAACTGTTTCCTGGTGTTTGGATGGAACATCTCGTGTTTTAGTCTGTGCCCATTGTCTCTGGTCCTGTCACTGGGCACTGGAAAAAGCCTGGCTCCTTCTTTGCACCATCTTTTCAGGCATTTATATATGCTGGCAAGATCTTCCTGAGCCTTTTCTTCTCCAGGAAGAAGTCTCAGGTCTCAGATTTTCTTTGTATGCTCCTGGTACCTAATCATCTTCGTGGCTCTTTGCTGGACTCTCGAATATACCCATGTCTCTTCTACTGGGGAGCCTGGATCTGGAGCCAGTGCTGCAGGTGTGGCATTCCCAGTGGGGAAAGGATCACCTCCCTCAGCCTTGATGGCAACACTTCTAACACAGCCCAGGATACCTTTGGGCTTCTCTGACATGGGCACATTGCTGGCTCCTGTTCAGCTTGGTGTCCACCAGGACCCCCTGGTTATTTTCTGCCAAGCTGCTTTTCAGCCAGTCTGCATCCAAATGGACAGGGAAATGTTTACAACTCCTATGTTATCTTCGAGCATCTGCCTAAAACCTTGTTAAAACTCATTTACAGATGAAAATATGAGATATTAATGAAATTATTTTGACATGGTGTCCAAGTTGAACAAACAATGAAATTATGCTCAAATGACCATTAGAATGAACATTTTAAAGTAAAGATAAAAACTGTAAATAATTTTGGAGGAAGTGGGATCTCTGCTACTGAATTATATGAGATTTTTTGACCAGGCTATGTGTGTGAGAAAAGTTTAAAACTATTACTGTGCTTACTTTCTCAGTTTCAAACTTTCTAATTTGACCTGATGTTATTCTTTTACCCTTTACTTTATAACAGGGACATTCTTTTGTTTTCAGTAGTGGCTTTTTGATAACTCAACAATTCTTTTTAATGAATTATGAAATAAATTGACCTGGAAGCAAACAATTCTCTAACCTACTACTATAGTTCATAACAATTTTCAATCCATTTAGTGACATCTTCCTGACTGAATATAAGCAATTTTTTTTTTATTTTTCTTATTTTTACCGAGTGTGCCGATTTACTAATTGTTACTATCTTTCTCTCTCAAACTTTGTTTCATCTAACTTGTATCCAAATATAGATTTCCCATTTAAAGTATTTTTTTCACAAGTATTGTTCTTTGTATAGAGAAAAGAAAATTAATCAAGATCAGTTCTCTTGATCATGAATTTATCAAGTAGTGCTCAGCAAAAAACCTTTTTTCCTCATAACTCTTTTTTGCATAGACAAGCCCAAGCTCCTCAGACTTAGAAACAGGGAACAAAAAAATAAGAGAGCTGGAGAACAACTGAAATTGGAAAAAAAAAATAATAATAAGGAAGTATAAAACCAACCAACCAACCAACCAATAACAACAACAAAACAACCTGCAATGCCTCCCCCCTCCCCCCAAACAAACACAGATTTCTGATATTTATTTGAATATTTAAGCTTCAATCACTTGCCAGGAACATGGGAGTTCACTTACAGAATAATCTGTGGGAAAATACTGAGTGAAAAAGTCATGTTTACAAATCTGTTATTTTTTCTTTCCTTAAAATCTATTTGAATATTAAAAACCTCTTTTTTAATGTCACTGACAAAAACGTTGTCCACAATGCTGTAGCATTTTGATGTCAAAGACTATCAAGTTGATACAGATCACCCAGCACAATAGGATCTTTCTATCCTTACAATGAACTCTCCCAGAGTATGAAAAGATTGCTACCTGATGACTGATGCTTTGAATGAATACACCTGAAATTGAATGTAATGTTTGGCACTGACTTGTTTGGAAACCACAGGCAGTCACCAGTACCCCATAGCCTGGTTTATCTGTCTGTCAAACAGGATTATTATTTAGTTCATCAAAGGCTCAGTGTGGCTTAATGAATACATAAAACAAGGCCAAGGAGTTCCAGGTAAACATCCACGTGAAGAAAAGAAAAGTGTTAATATGAAGCAGACATTTCAAAATGCAAGAAGACCTCGTGCCAGAGCAGGGCAGTTGCAGACAAACCAGACCAGAAGCCAAACTCAATTGTCACTATATTTTTATGCCTGGACTTCACTGTCAGGTACCTTATTCTCTGCTTTACCAGGATTACAGTTCTCTGCCTTTCCCCCTCAGGCTCAGATCTTCTCTGTCCTTCAGGTGTCTCCTCTAAACTAAATGCCAAGTGATAGAAGCTGATGACATTCTCCCTCTAGTTAAAAACCTTATGGTACTCTGTTAGAGAGAAAATACTCTCCGTGGAAAGTTTTAAGCTGATTTCCATGAAAGAATTTCAATGATACTTTGTCTAAATCCTGTTGTTCTCAGATCATGCCATTCCTATCCCGATTGTGGACTTATTTGCCAAGGACTTATTGCTGCTTCTGCCCTTTGCAAGAGACCTAAGCTTGTCGTTCATTTGCAATAAAAAGAGCTGTGTAGAAGCAGAGTGTGCCATCTTTGAAGAAGTGTGAGCTATTTCTGCCATCAGCAAGGGACATTAGAGAATTTCTGTGTGGTGATCTTGACATCAATTTCTTCTTTACTTTCAGACATTATCACCCAAATAGATGCTCGTTTCCTGTGAGCTAGCATTTCATTGTTGTGCAGTTGTTTAATGTTGCTTTTCCTTTGACAAATGGTAACTTTTCAACTAAATAAAACAAGTTATACACAAACTGTGTGAGAAACTCATTAGCTAATATCCATGTGAAATCTACAAACTTCTGTGTAGAAATAAAACTAAAGTAATAGAAAACAACTCAGGAAAATTAAGCAGGGGTAGCTGAAATTCACAGCTGGAGTTGTTTCAAAGGTGTCTGTATATCATTACAGTTGTGCTATATGTTTATAAGTGTATTTATTTAAAGTGCTTCTGCTCTGGTATTCATTTGATATGAGAGCCAAATCCCTGGGAGAACAAAGGTCAGATTCTGTCTTCAGAAAGGCATGCTCTGTTCCTGCTTGTTTAATGAGAGCTGAACTTTCAGGGCAGTGCTTCTTCCTAAGTATTGTCAATGCAGCTGAAGTCTTGAAGAAATAGAGTCTCGGTGGAGGCTTTGTTCTTCTAAAAATTTCACAGAAAATTCAGCTAGGATAGTTCAGACATAAAAGTCAAGCTTATATAAAATGTATATTTTATATATTTTGTATATATAATAATATAAATTATTATTATATATTAATAAAATATAATATATAAAATATGTAAATAGATAATATAAATTAAATATTTTATATTATGAACATATATATAATATTATTAAAAATTATTATATAAAATATTACTTTATTATAAACCAACCAAGCATATTGTCATCTTTTTGGTTATTTGTTTTGAACAGTGGGACACAAGGATATAGTCAATGTTTTTAACTGTGTGACTGTATTGAATTTCATAAACATAAGCAAGGGCTCAGCCCTTTAACTAGAAAAGAATCATTACAGGTTGGGCTCCAAAAACCATGATAATAGGGTATTATATTTTTCATCATAACACCCCTTTTTGTTTTGAACTGATGAACTTAGAAGTGAAAATGTCTCCAGCAGTACAGGTAGAATTATATTTGAGTAGGGGAAAATATCTTTGCGAGCTTTGGGAAACTCTTGTTTATCATGGATAGCAGTGTAGTTTGATAGACATGTTACACTGGTGGATTTGCTCCTTTATAAACTGTATGACTGAAAGAAACCTATAAATACAAATTTAGCAAATGCTCAGTGGGAGTACATCAAAGTCTCGAAGATTTATCCTCTGCAGAGCCACCCTCACCAAGCATTCCCCAGCCCTGCACAGCTCCAGTGTAAAGACCTGTCATCAGGACTTTGTATTCTTCATCTCAAGGCTGAAACCAGGAAGCTCAGGTCTTCTTCACTGTCTGGTTCTGCCAGAATTGTAAGCGGGCAGGAAGAGATTGTTTCTTCTACACTCTGAGTAACCCTACTGCTGGTGACAGATGCTTGATGGAGTAAACTGCTTTTTGGCATGAAGAGATAGGGACACGAGGAAGGGGGAGATAAGGATGTGTTGAGGTGGACAGAATGAGGCTCGTGCATTATGGCTGGTTGGAAAGCAGTGGATAGCTAACAACAGCTGCAGGGGCAAGAGACCAGAGGAGAAGAGGGAGAAATGCTGGAAAAATTAGGACTCCCTTTGTCTTCTCAGAAATAGTTGTGAAACATACAGGTGTCATCAAATTGTCATGATTATAGTATTGAAAATAATAGAAATGGCACAGATCTTTCCTGTTTGAGTGATCATGAGGCAAACATTCTTTGGAGGGTAGTGGAGGAAGAATGAATTAAACACAAAATAATAGGCCAACTCTCTGTGCCACAACTGTGAGCATGATTGATCTAAGAAAGATTAGAACAAAAGTTTCATATCTTCTCAGCATCTGTGTTAGCTTAAATCAGGTTATTCAAATTCAGATTTTAATGTTTGAGCGCAGTCTTACATGGAGAATGGAACTGGCGCTTGACTGAAAAAAATTAGAAGACCTCTAAAAGTGGTCACCCCAAGTCAGCAATTGAGTGTCTTCACAGGAGAGAGAGCTACCATCCAGCTTGTTCCCATCATTTGTCCTACCGGTTATTACATCCATACAAAAGTTTTTTACATCTGGATTCAGAACTGAATTGGTAAATGACATTAGAAAATATGTAATAGTCTTGGAGCTGCTTTACTCTAGAGAGAGTACGCTTTTACTATAAAGATAATATAAATTTTTTTCCTTTTTTTATTTTTTCTTGCATTTCTTTTTTATTTGAGGGCTTGTAGTTCTGAAAGCGTTTTGTTCTTCAAACTTCCTATTCCATTCTCCACAAGAAATGAGAAGTATGGTACCAACTAAATGCTTTCTCACTTCAGTTTTGGAAAAACAGTCAGACATTTAAGCCATTTTTACTCCCATAAAATGTGACCATATCACCTTTATCAGGTCTCAGTGACCACCTAAATATGAACAGTTAATTAATTCAAGTCACTTCTTCCTTCTTATATGTATAGATGACATGGCATCAAAGAGGATTGCAAAAGTAGGAATGCAGATGCGGCCTGCAAGCTAATAAACAGCCCTTCTGGAGAACTTCATAAGTTTGATGAATGTTTTTGAAGTCTGAATTAAAAAATGACATTACTGAGAAGAGATAATTTTTCCAAAAGTGCATCCCCTTTTCCTTTCCCTTAGCAGTTATAACACACAAAGGAATTGAAACTGCAGTCAGGGCAGTTAAGGTAGCCCTGTGAACAGCAGTAATTCAGTAGGTGGTAACAATACTAATTTGGAAAGGAACAGAACTGACCTCTTCACTTTTTTCTTTTAAAGTCAGAATTTTATTTTATTTTTTTTTTAAGAAAGCTTCAAAGAAAATGTAAAAAAGCCCTTATGATACTTTGTGAAATATAAAATTAATTCTCTTAACACCCAGATGCAGCCTTGATACTAGAGTAATGAATGCTTTAGAAATACAAAGATATTAGATTTTCTTTATGCTTCTAATCAGAGACACTTAGTTTAGGTAGCTTAGATCCACGGTTCTGGATTTGTAAAAAACAAACTGCTTATGTATTCAGAGAGATCTTATATAAACATAACCCAAATGAGGTTTTCTTTTGGCTGAGGAATGAAAGAGGATGCAATCTCGAACATTATATCTCTCAGCAAGCACAAGCGGCCCATTTTAACTCATTTTACAGCACATACAGCTGCACTTAGGTGCACGCAGCACTTTTCCAAACATAACAGAAGTATGTCACCAGAAGGTAGGAGTACAGATTTTCTTGGAGGATTTCAATTCTGTAAACATAAAGGCTTAGCAGGTGTTTGTGAGAAATTTATTTAACACCAAAAAATCCAGTATTATGTTGAAAAGTTAAATCTGTAGTTTGGAGTCTGAGTCATAGTCATTTATTTGACATTTTGATAGCACAAATAACTCTGAGTACGTGTCAATAAATTCAGTGTCATTCAGCAAGTCATAAGGAATATGTCATTACCACCATTTTTACAGATTTGAAGACCAAACACAAGGTAGTCAAGAGACCTTCTGTTCACAAGAACTAAAAACATTATATCCAGTTGAAAGACTGCACAAAAGATTGTAAACCCTGCCTGCTTTGCTGTAAACCTAGACACCAAGTTCTGCTGTAAGTCCACATCCATTCGTACTTTAACCCCACTTACGCTATTAATGCAGACTGGTAAGAGCTAATTTAATAATTGGAAGTAATGGCCTTACCAATAATTTTATATAGGGTTTTTTGTTGAATTTTGCTTGGGCTTTTTTTCTTTTTTGGTCACTGCCATTAATGTACTGACAGTCTTTTTCTCTGTTCTCCTATTTTTTTCTCTTTATTTGGGCCCACTTTCCCTTCTGATATTATGTGTATTTATAGTGATTTTTTTTTGTCTCTTCTCCCAGAGAAGAGGTATGTTCATTACAGATACAAACAAAAAAATCTGCATATGGACACCTAATTATCTGTTTTTGACATTACTGGTTTTGGATGTTTGGGATCCAATTGTTCTGGATTGAGATACGTATCCTAAATGAATTGAGCATAAAGTAAACAATAGTCTGCACTTCCTCCCAGTTTTAATATTTCTACTTACGTGGTTAATTTGCAGCTGCAATTTTGAGCTGTAATGTAATTTTGGTATTATAATTATGTCTTCAGAAATCAATGTTGTTGCCATGATAAATAATAAAATTACCGTAAAAAAGGTAATACAATTCCAGGGCATTTCCTCAGATTACAGGTTCCTCAGGTAAATTTACCCCCCCTTCCTGTGCTTGCTTTGACAAATGTCATGAGTGATAGAATAAGTGAATTTCAAGTGAGAAAGAACAAGCGAGATTTAGATCTACAAGTGTGAGGGAGGGGAGAATATTACCAAATGTTTTACAACAACATATGTTTGTTACTAATGGTGTTACTCAAAATCATAAATAATGAAAGAAATTGATATAATGAGTGCAGTTTGTCTAGCATTCCTCAATTACACAAGCACTGGGTATGTATCAAGTTTATGGTGTTGCGTAAATCTTTATTAAACACTATAAAAGGTTTACACTTTTGTAACAATATGCAAATAGACCATTTAATTTACTTACAGACCTATCAAAATAAAATCCTCAAAGGGTATCTAGGCAGCAGTAAAGAAAATCCTTTCAGGAGTTTGCTGCTGACCTTTTTATAACTTCTAAGCTTCCAGGTACGGGGGGATTACAAAACTTGCTGATGTAGCTTGTCTGTAGCAGCAGAAAATGACAGATGATGGTTTGGAGGACTGTGTACTTTCTTATAGTATGGGTTAACTTATGATGGACATACTGTTCATGTGAACAAGTAGATTCTGCTCCATTAATAATGCATTTATGTTTATAATTTTTAATGCTCCTTCCCTTGATTATCTTAGTCATGTGGTAGAAATGTTTGCTAAAGTAAGTGGACAGCAGACTGAAAAACACTGTTTTATATATTAATTACCATTCATGAGATCTAAACCATACAGTTACAGAATATATAACTATAAAAAAGCAATTTGTTAATTGATAACTGTTTTCTCCTCTGAATATGTCCAGCAACTATTATACCTTTCGTATTTAGAATCTATAGGTAAAACATCGTTCATGTAACAGCATACATCACTGCTGGTAGCACGTTGTTTCTCCTTACCTGCACAGCTCCATTTTTCATTTCCAATTCTATGTCTCAATTTTAAGTCAGTTATGGTCTTTTTTACTATTGTATATGAGGCCGTGTTTGTGAGTGCATGTGTATACATATGAGAACATGAATTTTTCAGGTTTTTTTTCATTGGCTGTAGAAAATAACTGCGTCTCTATGCAACATAGTTATTTCCTTTAAATGCTGTTAAAGCAGACTTGCAAACAACTCTGGAACAAGGCTTACTATGGCAGTAATGTTTTGCATTTAGATAAGACTCATGAAAACATATCACAAGTTATCTACAGGAAAGGGTAGTGATGAATTGCTGCTCTCTCTGAGCTGTATGCTCAAGCAAGATGTTTGGCAAGTTGCCATGATCAGGTTATTAAAACTGTTAGATATGCCTCTGCCCAAATTAAGGCACAAATGAGCCCAGATGCCAAAGTCAATAGTATGGGTTTTAACAGCAAATGTGAGGCACAGAAAGAGAGATAGAAAGAAATGGGGAAAAGGAGGGGGGGAAAGAAAGAAAGTGACAGAGAGAGATTAAAATAGAAAATGCGTCACTGCTGTTGAATCTGAGTGTTTCATTGGTCCAGTTCTTCTGGTCTTTTTGGTGGTGAGGGTCCCACAAAACACAGAGTCCAGTGGATTAATATATGTTCAGGAGATGCCCAGCCACCTCCCCTGGGTGTGTGTGGGGGGAATCTTTGCAGTCTCCTGTGACAGGCTCTGGATTTGCTGCTTCCCTTGGGTCACTTGCAGTCCTGGAGGCGGTGGAAGGTCTCAGGAATGAGTCTGGGGGTGCAGTTTGGAGGTCATTGATGGTTTATGATCCCTTCTCAGCTGTCTCTTATGTAAATGTCCAATGTGTATGTGGTCTTCCCAGATGAGGGGGAGGTTACTACTTTGATTTGGTGTGGAAGAGTTTTCGCCATCACACACCCACAACTTTTCTCCTCCTCCACCCCCTGGGTCTTGTTTACTTCTCCTCAGACCTGAGATGATTAGACAATCAAGTTCCCAGTCAGTCCAAATTCCAGTCAGGAGGCACTGGGGGGAGGTGCGGTGGTTTAGTGGCTGAAGAAGTTTGACAAAAAGTCTATGATTGTTTAAGGCATTACTGACATTTCAGTCCATGACACAAACAGCATAGACCAGTGTTACAGACATATATTTAAATAGTTGTGTTGTTTTGGGGTTTTTTTTTGGATTACTTCTACTGTGTACACTCTGTATTTGTTTTTGGAGGTTTTTTTTTTTTTGTTTGTTTGTTTTTTGTTTGGTTTTTTTTTTGTTTTGTTTTGGTTTTTTTTGTGGTTTTTTTTTTTTATTATTATTACTCAGATCCATAAAAGATGCTGGAGTAAAAATTTTCTGTCTTCTACCATTGAAAAACTTTTAATTATTCTTCCAACTGTAATGATTTGAAATCTAAAGATCTTCCCACTTAAACATTCTTTTTCTTCACAAAGATTTGCAAATAAATAATATTAACACATAATAAGAAAGTAAAAGTCATAGATAAGGGAAGACTGTGTTATAATCTGGAGAATTTGGAAAGGAAGGGTAGCAATCTGGGAATGGTAGAAACTAACAAATATTTATTTCCAAACGTAATCCATTTGTTTCTGGTTGTTTCCTTTTATGTTTATTATTAGAGACTATCCTACAGGAATACTTTATATATTTGCATTAAAATGATCTTGAATATATGGTAGAAAACTTCTTTTATGATTGAGTCATGAGTTTATAGGGTTTTCTTTTCCAAAAAAAATTCCATGTCCTTTTAGGTGAGTTGCTTTGATCAAGATGAAAAAAAACCCCACCACACAACAAAAAAACCCAAACAACAAAAAAGCCCAAACAAATGGAAAACATGCTCTTAATATTGGTTCAAACTGAGATATGAGGTACCAACTAACAGACAAAATAAAATCCTGAGATATCACAGAATAACAGGATCAAATAGGTTTGAAAAGGCCTCTGAGATTATTGAGTCCAACCTATGACTGAACACCACCGTGTCAACCAGACCATGGTACTAAAGGTGACATCCAGGATTTCCTTAAACTCCTCCAGGGGTGGTGACTCCACCCCCTCCCTGGGCAGTCCATTCCAATGTCTAAACACTCTTTCTGTGAAGAAATTTCTCCTAATGTCCAACCTAAACCTGCATTGGCACAGCGTAAGACTGTGTCCTCTTGTCCTCTCACTAGTTGCCTGACAGAAGAGGCTGATCCCCACCTGGCTGCAACCTCCTTTCAGGTAGTTGTAGAGAGTGATAAAGTCACCCCTGAGACTCCTCTTTTCCAGGCTAAATAATTGCAGTTCCCTCAGCCATCCCTCACAGGACTTGTGCTCCAGACCCTTCACCAGCTTCACTGCATTTCTCTGGACTCACTTCAGTACCCCAATGTCCTTGAAGTGAGAGGCCCAGAACTGGACACATGTGAGATGCATGTGTCTGTCTGTATGCATTTGAGAGACCTGTTATCTGGGCAAAGACACTATGAATTAGATATTTATTTCTTTTGAAAGGTATGGGTTAGGTAAGAAAACATCATAAAAAAAAACATTGGGGTTTGATGAAGATGCCCACTCCCAACACCAAATAAGCACCTTTCCTTTCAGGACATTCAGCTCATTCTCTAAACTAAGAGTGGCAAGATTATCAAGAATGCAAATGCAATTAAGAAATTTGTCATGTTTAATGGGATGTAGCTGAAATTTGGTTTCTTAAGCCTGAATTCTAATTATTCTTCACTCAAGTTCAGTCTTAACATAGCAGCTCCCAACTTCCACAAGTGTCTTTGAATTTATCTCACCAAATGTAAGCATTTTTGTCTTCATTACTTGCTTAGTCTTGCTACACAGTGAATTGAAATAAACAGATACTTCTAGGTCACATTTGTCTGTTGTAAGCCTGGTGTTTAAAATAGATCAGGTGATTCACACTCCAGAGAGGTCCATTTCTCTTAATTGATTATAAAAGGAGCCTAAATGTCTAACGTTAGGGCAAATGGAGTCTATCCCTCAGGTTCTTAGAGCAGAAGGTATTGTCATGCAGGCACCATTCAGTAGGCTCTGGGCTAGCTGTTTTGTCTACCAAAGCAGATTCTAACAGTTCTGGAAACCAAGGAATCATATTATTGTAACCTTCTGACTCAGCTCTTACTTGCTGCTATTCCCACATTTGGAGCTAATGTTTGGCATTGCCTTGTTCCCTGCCTGGAACTGCAGTGCTAGGACAGAAATAACCTTCAGTTTTCACTTGCAGGTTCTCCAGCAGATGGAAGTTATGCTGACATTCATCCTGGACTGTTTTTGGCTTCTGTTTTGCAGGTTCAGATGTTCATCAATGTAGTCTTTCAAGTTTCTTTCACAGGGACCTTAGGCACCAAAGCAATTTCTGTGCCAAGTAAGCTATCAGGGTGTCAGATGTCACCTGCACCTCAAACTTAGGCCAGAGATACACAGTGAAGTTGTACATTAAATGTCAGAAAGGGGTTCCAAAGAAAACAGAGCTAGGAACTGCTGGGCACAAATGTCTGTCACAGCTCTGCAGAACACACAGCCAGTAACCATTGCTGAATAAACACAATGGCCCAACTGACTCAGGACAGCATGACAAACATCTGCAGGGTTCGAATGAAAGGGCTGCAGAAGTGAAAGGGCAGAAAAAGAAACTGAATATGTGTATACACACAGACATGTCAGATTCCCTTCTCCACTGCTGGCCAAAACCACAAAGAGTTCATCACAGTCCAGCACACAGAAGCATGTCCTGCACCTCTTTCATGTGGTGATTCTACATGTGTGCCTGGAATTAGAAAGTATCTCTGGGTTATGAAAGTTATCTAGAGGCTGCACCCCAGCCATTATTTGCCTCCAACTCCATAAGTCTCTTCAGAACCTATAAGGGCATTACTTAGTTTTGGAAGTGATGAAAATTTTGTAAAATAAAACTATTAAAAAAAAAAAGTATTGAATTCTGTGAGTCAATATTTTCCTCCTGATGGACCTGTGGTAAGGGGCTTATTCTACAAGTACAGTAACACATTAATCCTTCACGTTCATGTCTGTGTAAGAAATACAGTCTGAATTACATTTTCCATTCTTTGAGATGCCTTTTATTTTCTTCCTTACGTTGAGTCATGAAATTTGGGCTATGATAGAATGCTATCTGAAGCTGTATTGCAAGGAAAATTCAAACTAGAGGAAAAACACAAAAGCAATGGCTATTTTTAAATATATTAACTTTAAAACTGTCATCATAGTTATAAGTGATTCTTTTCTTAGTACAAAACTTCAAGGCAGAGGTTACTCTATTGTGATTTTCTTTTTCCTGAAGGAAAATACTTTTATTTATCCAACTATTTATTCAAAGACTAATAGAAAAGATATTTCCATGTTAAACATAAAAGTCTAACAGTGGTGTATACCTGAGTACTATAGAAGGATTTAGGTTTGCTTATCCAAAGTTAGACGGTAACAGAGCAACGTGCATTAACCTGTAACATGACTTTAACAATATGGTCTGAATTGGAAAAAAAAGAACTGACATACTGGGAAGATGCATTGGGATAAATAATCAAAAAAAGAAGTTATACTGCAAACCAGAACACATTGGCTGACCAGGTAACTTCAGAGGTACAGAGTGATATGAAATAAAGACTCCAGAAAGTTAATATATGTACTTTTATATAAACAATTAGGGTTAGATCAGTTTCTCTTGGAAAAATCCAGGTAATAATAAAGTTATTGCTCTTTAATACCCATAAAATAACAACTGATGAAGTGACAGTAGTTGCTGCTAAATGGGTTTTTTCACATTTGCGTTTGATTAGTTTTCCTGCTTTTTCAAAGAGATTTGGTGATATACTAATAAAATCTATGACTTCTCCTTCCAAACCTTGCCAGTGTTGATACAAATCGTTATGAAATTGAATGGCCACTCTCTTTTTTTTCATAACAAATGGTTAATGCTGTCTTTGGTTCTCTGAATTTTTCTGATTTTATAATCACTGCTTCATTGTTGTCTTGCAGAAGGTAAATTTTTGTTGCCAAGAAGTACTATCTTAAAATTATTGTTGAGAATTTACACACAGTTAGTCCTTACCCTTTTAGTCCACAGAACAATTTTGTAACCCCTGTGGTTTTTCTTCCACTTTGGAGTACCTGATAAAAAAGCACTGTCAGGAAAACTGTCCTGAACGTGTTAGCCATGATTTAGCCATGATCAATTCATCACCTTCTTGCTTTTCTGTATGAGAATTTCAGAAGCTTTTTGACCATAGTACTATTTCACTTTGAGCTGATTTTCCATTACTGCCTGCATAGTCTTTTAGAATCAAGGCTTTTCAGACCACCTCTCTGTAGCAGTAGAGAATGTGGCAGTGGCTTCAATCCCTTGTTAGAGATGCAGAGATTTGACATTCTAATAACCCCAGGTTGCTCAGTTGTACATCTCGCTAGTGTAAGCCTGTCCCTCACTGTTAGTTATGATTCTTCTTACCTGTCACCTACTAATTTAATTTTTTTTCTGCAGCAATTTCATATTTATTCCTAGTTCCTGGATAAAAAATATTTATTGAGTAGTGTCAGATTGAATATCGGCTCCTCTGAAAACATTCTAATTCAGTGATAAGTCTTCACTGACAGCTACTTTTGGAGATTCATCATTTTTTCCCTATTTGCCATGTTCTTTATTTTGATAAAGTCTAAAGGTAATATTTGAAAATCTAAATGTCAGATCATTGAAGTAAAAAGTTTTACAGAAATGTAACCATATTCAGTCTGCAGCAATGTCTTTATCAGCTAAACATATAAACCCATAAAAAATTAAATCAGGTTTGTCTGACAAGGTTTATTATCACAAAGCCATTTTGACTAATATTAATTATATCCTTTTCTCTCATTCTTTATTAACTGGTTTCTATATTACCTCTTCTATTATTTTGTCCAGATGGGTATCAGACTAACCAGCATGTAAATACTCTGGTTATCCTGCTTGCCCTTTCTGCAGTCTGTTGTATCCATAGCATTTTTTATTATTCTGGAATATTCCAGATATCTGAAGAATATTAGAAATTAGCATGACTTGTTTTTTTTTTTTTTTGTTTGTTTGTTTGTTTTGTTTTTTTTTTGTTTTTTTTTTTTGAGGTTGGGTCTTGTGTTTATGCTTAAAAGCTGTTAAAATCTCTTTGGTTTCTAGTAGGCTGGAATATACATCACCATCCTCTTAGGGTTAAATAAAACATACTACTTTTTTCCCATACAGTGCAG
Source organism: Margarornis squamiger (assembly GCA_035222235.1). NCBI lineage: Eukaryota > Metazoa > Chordata > Aves > Passeriformes > Furnariidae > Margarornis > Margarornis squamiger. The sequence continues at coordinate 46,173,729 of JAWWTY010000156.1, read as the reverse complement.
ATATATTTATCAGACATATCTGCCAGCTTTGCATCAATTTTTTAACAAATTCACCGTTTCTGTTTAGTACATCTACAACAATGCAGGATTATTATTTATTCATTCTTCTTTAGAGAACAACTTTTATTTGTGGTTAATAATCAGCAACATTTTTAGCATTTTGCATTTTTAATCAGCTTTTTACACTTCATAACTTTTAAAGTTTTTTGCCTCCTACTTTTAAGTTGATTCTTTGATATACATTGCATTTTTAATGTCTTATGAATGACTTTGTATCATCATTGAATCAAGTTAACATGTACAAGAAACGGCCTTTTTTGTCATTGTTCTTCTGTATTCCTGACTGTAATCAGTGTGGCTCCACAAGGACTGCTGATTGGGACGTATCATTTAGCAAATGGCAGAGCACAGGATGAAGAAGTGTCAAGACTTACTCTGTGGAAAATATGATATCACTCAGATTTTTTAACCCATCAGCCAATTAAAACAAATATCTGTTGTCAGTCTTGGCCAACTGTGTCATAAACATTCTTACTTGAAAGACAATGTTCAAAAACTAGAAAAAGTCATTCTTCATGATAAAATATTGAAAGCTTAATTCAAATTTGTTTTTTTGAATATATTTTCCCCTATGCTCTAGAATCTGAGAATCTTTGATATTTCAAATGTTTATGATAAGATTATTACTCTACTGAAATAACAATAATAATCATAATTATCACCATCATCATCATCATGATTATCATAATTATAATTACTTAATTAATTATATTAGTCATTATGTTTGAATGGCTGAAGAATCATTGCCAAAGAAAGATCCACAGTTTCAAAAAATTATGTGTGAATATTATTGCAGGGAACCTGGAAAACTGATACTGAATTGATCTTCCTTATCTGCACTGAACAGCTCAAATTCTGTAAAATCTGGGGTAATTTCAAGAAAGAGTTAAAGTCACTTTAAAATGAAACAGAGCTGGATTCAAGCTTCAAAATTCAATTGCAATTTTACGATGAAACAATTGCAAAAAAACCTCCCAAACACAGATCATTTAAAGTCTCTCAGTAACTGCATTTCAAATTAGTTAATATTAAAACCTTTGCTTTCCTTACCTGAAATCTCTGATTCTATTTGAAGAGAAGACACACTCTGATTTAAATGTTCTTATTTATTTATTCATGTTTTTTTTTTATTAAGAAGGCTATAAAATTGTTTCTGAACTATGACATTTTCAATTTTATACTCCAGGTGCTTTTAAATATTCATCTGCTCTTTTTATGTATATTTTGAAGCTTCTCACCTGTGTCTAAGTATTTTTAACAGGTTACATGTGTTCCCACTTGTGTCATGTACCACAGGATTGTCACAAGTGCTCATTTTTACCCAGGCTAAGTTCCATGGACTCCTGCAGAAAGTAGATTCTGGCTACTTACATTGTATTATGCAAGATCTAGTAAAGGAACCAGTCCTCAGCATGGTCTCAGATATGTGTGCCACACTAATGGCTAATATATATTAAAAATACCACAACTCATTCATGATTAGCAAATTAAAGTGAAAAAAACAACTGCAAAATAAAATAGTTTTTTTCCTGTTCAGTGTTACATCATTGATAGCTGCTAGTAATTCTATTAATTTATCTTTAGAGAGAGGATCTAGTCAATATGTATTATCAAACAGAAGGCACCACTAGTCCTAGCAAAGGGAGAGATGAGGATATATAGAACACCTGCTGCACAGTTGCAGAAGGTATTAAACACAAAGGAAAGTTAGCAGATTCTTTTCATGGAAAATTTGCTCTTGTCAACTTGATGAAGTTATCTCAAAACCAAAAACATTCAGGCTTTCTCAAGACCAGGAAAGCTAACACTGAATTACTATGATGAAAATAAAATAAAATAAAAGCAATTTTTAAAAGAAGACAGTTAGAAACAGGAGACCAGTTACAGAACAATGTTCATGAACAGCAAGAAAATAATTGCTCATGGTCTATAAAGCAAATCCCCTGACTAAAAACTTTATAGCTGTCAATTGCTAACTAAAATTTCTTTAGTGCATGGAAACTGCAGCATGTTTCTGCCTTGGATATGGCAAATCTTTCCAAGATTTAGTACTCATACCTGTGAGCTTTAATGATGGTTTCAAGAGAGAAACCCTTGGGAATGGAAACTGAAAGGGCATTAATCTAGTACTGTTTCTTGCAAAACAGCATTTAAGCATTGTGGAAAAGTATAATATTTGAGTTTTCAGTTCCATCAGTAAAAGAAGACTTGGTCTTCATGAAAAAGATTCTTGAATTTGTCACACCTTTAGATTTGTTAAATGTAGGAGGGCAGTCTCTTTGTTTCTCATGAATGCCAATACTCCTACACAGAGACATGCATGTATGTATATCCAGAAAGACTAGTGGGACATATGAACACAGAAAAAGGAGAGAGCAGAAATCAGCTCTTATGAAAGAAATGATGATACAAAGTATTTTCCACAGAAAACACTCTATGGGTCAGATTAAGAAGCCCTGAAACATCAAGGGTAATAGAATTGATTTGGTAGGAATGTCTGGTTAATTTTTCACAAGGCGTAGAGTCCTCAAAAATCAATAACTTTCTGCTGTATCTTTATTCTTCTGAATGAACTGTGTCTGTCTAAGAAACTTGATTCCTAAGCTCAGTTAGGTTCATAAAACATTCACAGACATACACAGCACAAAAGAAACAGAAGCTTTCCCAAGCAGCAGTGAGCATTTAACCCCAGGGTGGGACAAAGTGAATTATTCTTCCTTGATAGAGTATCGCCCTTGCACAGATACAATTTTTCTCTTTTTCTTTTTTTTTTTTTTTAATTGGCATAATTTTCTTTATTTTTGTTGGCAATATACAGACATCTACTTAGAAATTCTTTTAAAATTTCCCTTTTCTCCATCAATATTACATTTAGTCCATCACATCTCACATTTTTAAAGCATACAAAAGAAAAATTACTACTCTTACAAATGATAGAAGCAGGGATTCACAAGGCATTTCTGCTATAGCAGGCTAGCAACTGCTCTTCGAAGAAGGGATAACACAGCGAGAAGGACAACAAAATAAAGAAACTTTGAGAAATCCATATAAAAGCACAGAATTTTACCTAGAGCTGACTGGAGCAAACTCCTCCTTGAATAACACTCTGTGAAACCTAGCTGTGCTGTGTTAGCTACCAAGTTAATCTTTCTGCATCTGATGTATTTAGCTCCATTGATTATAGAGCACCTAGGGAAATCCCTTGAGATAAGCACCTGCATTTACCTGTCTGAAACTAAACTGTGGAATACCTTTCATCTTTCTTTTGAAATATGCTGACAATGACTATAGAGCCATATTACAAAACTCCTGATCTCAGTTATAATTTTCCAAACCTATTAAATTTGCCTTTGCATCATACAGTTTACTCTCTACTAAGCTGATCTCCAAGATTTTATGTCATGCCAAGTAGACATACAAAGCAATCAAGGCTTATAACCTGAGCAGGAACCTCTTCAGCTTGTATGAAAGTCCAAGTACTGAGTGTTGCATCCTAAGCAGGAACCTTCCTTAAACACATGAATGTCAGTCAGGCAATAGTCACATTGAGAAACATAGTTTCTCACAGTTAGGCAGCACCTTCCTCCATCTCATGTTCATGCGCAGGACATTAAACTGACTTTGCGTCCTACTGCAATCATTGGAGAAAAACCCTCCCACAGATAAGCCATTCTGATACATTTTTATTTCATCATGCTGGAGCTAATATTCTATGGCAGTTTTTAATTCTGATGCTTCAGACAGGTGTAAAATATTTCACCAATTGTGGCAAAAACCTTTGAATTCTGATTTCTTAATGGGAGCATGATGGAAACAGCTTGATACTCAAAGGTATTAAATTCCCTGTGTAATTAAATGAATTAGGTCCTAGCTATCTAATTTCTCCCTGGAAAGATCTCTGACCTCCATAGGTCTGCAACAAATATGACTTTGGGCTTAGGGTTAAAACTGTCACAAGTTTCACCTTAAGTTTCAAGACAGAATGAAACCAAGACCTGTCAAAACACACAAAGTTTTCCTTGGTTTAATGTCAGTTCCTTAAGCTTGTGGTTTTCATGAGAGCTATACATTAGCCTGGAATTAGCAAAAAGAGTGTCCATACTTTTGCCCTCCTATACATTCTGCTTCTTTTTATTCTTAGAGCAAAATTCATGTTACGCTAAGGTTACATTGCAAACATTTTGCAGAAATTTAGTGAAAATAACCGGAGTGTATATATAAGAAGCATATTATGGTATTTTTATTGCTGTATGTATTTTTCTTGGCTTTTTTTTCCAAGTACCATTTGAAATCTTTTTTTGTATGAGAGATTGTACCTTTGAATTTCAAATAAGAGAGGAAAATGCATTTTCAAACTCTAATTTGTTCCTAGCTACTGTCATTGAACAAAGACAAAGCTCGTTTTTAAACCATGGTGTATAATAATAATAGGACTGATAATAACATATGCAACGACTTGAAGATTAAGGCTTTCTCTTGACTTCATAGAAAAGATTTCAGGGCTGGTATTTCAACAGAAACATGCTCAGTGAGAAAACTTGTTGCCAAGGAAAATGTTTCATTTTAGCAGCTTTTTCTCTTTATTGGGTGTGTTGTTTCAGAATAGCAAAATGTTTATGGAGAATATTTTAGTTTAAGAATATAAAAAAGAAATGGATTCTTTTAACTTACCCAATGAGACTTGCTCAATTAATCTTTTTCTTTGCTCAAGTAAATTGCTTTTATTTTCTAAAAGGAAGAGCACGTTGGGTGTAGAAGTGAAACGACATGGGAAAAATCAACTTTTTTTACTTCATCAAAGGTCAGCACATCCTGGACTTGGAAATTAATGGCTGCCCTTCCTCCTCTTCCATCCTTCTTCCCTTCTTTCCCCTGATCCCCTCCTTTCCAAATACTCTGTAGTCCTGTCACTCATGTCTTATCTTCTGTTTGCCCATCAACGGTAAACAAGAATCATTCTCTGAATCTTTTTCAAGTGGAAGCTAGTGATGCTTCAGAATGGTGGATGGATGAGATACAAGAAAAGAAAAAAAATCACCCAAATTAACCTTTAGCCAGTGCTCCAGCTTAGCAGTTACTGTAACAAGAGCTCCAGTTTTTAAAGCATCAGCAGTTGGCCCCATGAAGGCCAGTGTTAAAACTGTAGTGTCAGTATTTCACCTTGATTTTGTGGCCAAATAGGAAATATACCAAAACTGTTTTACCCTCACATGGAAATGACCTCTCAAGACTTCTGAAGTTTTTTTGGTAGAAAAAACAAAATAGTGTTTTACTTGGGAATCCGTTGTATAGGATAACTTGTTGCTTTCAAGAAATGTGAAAAATTGAGGCTTCTGCCAGTGTTTGCAGGCTGTTGTTACCTATTAAGAGTCTTCTGCAAACTAAGTGGCATGCAAACTCCAGATGAAAGGTAAGAGTAGTAAGAACTTGCTGTAGTTCTCCCTGGTTCCCTTTGTGTTCCACTAAGAATAAATTTGTAGGTGAGGTAATGCACATTGCTGGACTGAGGAGAGGACATTCAGTCCTTCACTGATGCAGTTTTGACCAAGAGTTTTTCTGGAGCACCCAAGAAATCCTTTAAACACAGGGCCAGAAATGTGAGTAACTGACACACCACAGACAATATCACAAAGTTGTTCTTGTTTACAGTGCCAGTTTATAATTTATTTTTTTTCCTTTTAGCTGCACACAATGTCAGAGAGTCTCTCAGTCAACATGATACCAGTGACAGCTGAGGGACCAGTTTGGAGGCAGCTGCTTTAAAAAACTCAGCCTCTGGGAATTCCTGTAGTTACATTCATAAATGGATCAACTCTATCATTCAGAAGTTCCCAGATGCAGTGAGAGTTAATGTAATTGTAAAGGACAGCTACACGAATATCTGAAGAACAAAGGAAACAGCCCATGGGAGTGAAAGAGCTGGTACAAGATTAGACTTGAACTAAATGCCAAGACAGGACAAAGGAGAAATATACTCCAAATGTACTCTGTGATGATAAAACACTGATCAAGAATATACCCCTAAAAATGGTTTGGATTATTACCTCTGATAAATCAAGCTGATCTTCATGTTTATGAGCCTCAGCTTTGTACAATTTCTATAGCAAATACTGAATAAACACTACAAGTGTATTAGTTTACTATTATTATTGCAATATTTCTAAAATGCAACCCACTCTTGTTTTTATTACACTTCTAGATCAGAAAAAGTAAAAATAACAAGTTTTTTATGATTTGCAGCACCCGGATTTGTAGGAGATAAGTTACTACAGACTTCTCAACTCCAGTTATAAATTAATTTATTATAGTTAATAACTATATTGATGAAAATGGTGTTCATGAAGCTAAGGCCTGAATATTAGTGGTATTGTGCAGATAGAGGTCAATCAGAGTTCTCACAGCCCCTTTCAGTGCACCTTAATCCGTACTTAATCCCCTGGCTATTACAGGCCCACAGTTTTCACACATGCTTTGCCAACATACATCAATCCTGGTCTGTGAATTGTCCCCTGTTATTCCTGTTCCACACCTTCCTTTAGGAGAAAAATATATGTCATTCTTAATGGCATAGTGAAATCTGTAACGTGGATAAACTGCACCTAGGGGGATCAGATTGAAGCCATTAAAATTATTTTCTCTGCATCCTGATGCAGAGCTGGAGCACTAATCTCCAGAGATAAAGGGCATCTAACTGATTTACCACTTTAGTCCCCACTTTTAGCTTTGATTTTGTTATTTGTTTGCTCTGTAACTTTCATTTGTTTTCTAGACCCTTGAGCATTCATAAGGTCTTGGCAACATAACTGTATTCAAATGTACTGTGTCTGGCTGATAGCTCTGAAGTGTTCAGAGCATATCTTCATTATCTGAACTGGAATTACTTGACTTGTTGCAGAACAGATTATATTGATATGAAATAGGCTATTATACACTAGGAATATAGCATTTAAAAAATCTTGTGGAAGGGACATAATGCTTACTAGCTTTGTATTGATTTCTCCAAGCAGGAATTATGATCAAAAACTAATTTCAAGCTGAGTTAAGTTTCAGTAAGATTGAATAAAATTTTCTGTTAGTTCAATTACTACACATCAAAGAGTGAGATAGGATTCAAAGAACGGCAGGTTGTTTGGAGTGATTTCTAGATCACTGAGATTCACTTGAAAACATCTTCTAGGATTTACCAATATGTATTCGAGAAAACCTCCAAGCTTGGTGCACCACTTTAAAATGATTCCTTTGCTCCTTATAGTTAGGAACTTTGATTTTCATCGCTTCTTGCTGGTGGAATAGATAGAATAATACAGATATTAAGTGCTTTTCTTTGCATGCCTGTATTCTTTCTTCTACATATGAATCAAGAGATTTTAAGTATATGGAATATCCAAATTAAGGAGGCAATTAAAAGAGAAAAAGTGTAATTTTTCTTATGGTTGAAGTCTAGCAATGAATTCTGTGGCATCACTATATCCTTAAGGGATACTGAGTGTGAAGAACAAACACCTCTGGAGACAGGTTTTGAAACATTGCATAAATCATGATCTGTAAACAGTAGACATAAACTGTTTTGATGGTTCACTGAAAAATATTTCAGTGGCCATTTGGTATAAGAAATGTTATTTTGCTCCCTTTCTATTTGTCTTGGATGAAAGATGTAAGGACTGGGACATTGATTAGTGATTTGGGAGAACTTGCAAGAAGAAAGCAAAGAGAAAAAGGTATTGCAAAAGAGCTGCAGTTTCTCACAGTCACCTCAAGAGACAAGCTATGATCCGTTTGCCTGTCATTTTTCCATCAGTTATTTCCAGATATCTGCAATAGCATGATCTTATTTTCAAAAAATATCAGTATATAAAATATAGCATAGGCTTATGAGCACAAAACCCTGTAATGGCTAAACATAGTTGCTCTTGGTACAGAAATGTTCAGGGCAAAATCTGCAATTCTGTGACTGTAATTGTATCACAAAAGATGTACTAAATGTAATATATTTCCTCAATAAATGTCTCCTTTGGGCCAAATTAATTTATTCTTCTGATGTAGAGGCAGCACACCCAGAGTTTTGATTCCTAATGTAAACGAGGCTACTGCTAGTCAGGACATGCCAGTCTTATCAATAGCATTTTAATTTCACAGGTCACAAGAAGCCACAACTCTTTTCCAGTTTTTAGATGAATTAAATTTGCATATACAGAAGGATAATTATATACATCTAAATCCTACATATGAAAATGCTTATGCTCTTAACTATGCTTAAGACCTCATTTTTTCCTACAATTTCCTGAGGAGGGGACGTGGAGAGGGCGGTGTTGATTTCCTCTCTGGGGTCCAGGAATAGCACTTGTGGAAATGGTTCTAAGAGTCACCAGGGGAAGTTCAGATTGGGCATTAGGAAGAATTCCTTTACTGTCAGTGTGGTCAAACCCTGCAACAGGCTTCCTAGAGAAGTGATTGATGCCTTGAGCCTGTCAGTATTTAAGAAGCATTTGAACAACGCCCTTAGCAACATGCTTTAACCTTTCACCAGCCTTGAACTAGTCAGGCAGTTGGACTAGATGATCATTATAGGTCCCTTCCAACTGAAATATTTCAGTCTAGTTTAGTCTTTTCTATACATCTATTGAAAATATTTGTAATATATGCATATCTAAGTATTAAAAGTATGTTTATGTGGATGAAATTCTTTATAAATATTATTGACTGAAACCTATTTTGCTTAAGTACATAAAAGTTAAAAACTCAAAAACATCAAGGCAAGGTTTTTTGTATTCCCTGTCTGACAGCTTATTATTTCTTTCCTAGGGATGTATGTATCCTTAGCTTTTTTTTTTATCCCATGGAAACTCAGTGAATGAAAGCTGACAAAGAGAGGTAAAAATGTTAAAAATCCTCAAACCAACAACAACAAAAAGCCCCAACTAACAAAAAACAACACCAAAAAAGCCCTACCCCACAACAAACCAAGTAACCAAACCGCGGGAAACAGAAAATAACAGTCTATAAAAATTAGTGAGATGTGGGGAACGGTATTGAGGAAATTAGCCATGAAGTTTGTACCACATCTCTTTGTGTTATTGCAAGCCTACTTTCTGCACAGTTGTTGCTATTGAACTGATCCAAGGGAAAAGTGAAAACAGGCCCGAAGAGACCACTGCAGAATCTAATAGGATTACCTCTGCACTCAGTACGCAATTCTACAACAATATTCCTTGACACAAAACCTTGTGCACTGTTTACTGAACTGAGAGGAAAGTAGGGTTACTCTGAGGACCTGGATATTTTAGGAGGGACTGAAATTAGTAAAACTAAGATAGTTAGAAATTGTTTCTAGTCACAAAAGAAGAGGAAAGAATAGTGAGAACAAACCCCTCTCCCAGGCCATCTGTAGGCAGTGTGATATGACATTATGAATTACATGTATAAGGCACTATGAAATAATTGCCTGCTTTTATGGGAATTGAATTCACTGACCTTGGAGGTTCTTGTGAGTCTATATTTGGTGTCTGTGTTCTGATCACAACAGTAGGAAGGGTGCTAATGCCTTCAGACCTTATCTGTGACTAAAACTTCATTTATCTTCATTACACAATCATTTAACCCTATAATTTGATTTTTGTTTTTAACTTCTCTGTGGACTGATTTTTTTTGTTGTTTGGTTTTTGCCTTTTTTTTTTTAAATTTGTGCTTTAAAAAAATGTTTTCTAACAATTCCATGTTTTTCACACAAGATTTTCATGTTTTCTAATTCAAAGTAAAATTTAATTTTAATATTATTTGAGTCAAGATTCTAAACTCACATAGACAAAGGAGATTCAGAATCAGACATAAGATATTTTTTCATTCCTATTTTAACACAGGGTATTATGATAACAGGGGGACTTGGCAAATCTAGAAATTTTATGTACAGCTATTTTAACCAAGTCTGAAACACAGAAGTAATATGATATGATGGAAGGATTTTACATTGTAACTTTGCTATGTCATGTCAATAGCACAGTGGCAGCTAAGTAAATATGGATACTTAATGGAGTATATTGTTAGAGCATTGTATATAAAATTAATGACCCTATTTATGACTTGCATTTAATTTTCAATCATCTTGTCTTAAGACTGGAGACTAATTTTTTAAGTTGTTATGGAGTGTTCTTTTTTTCACCTTCCTCTCTCAGTCCCAAGATTAAGCACCACATTTTGAGCTGTCATAAATTGTTATCACCCTTCTGAAGGCGATGAAACAATTCCAATTTACGCTAACGGAAGAGTTACCCAAACAAAATGAAGAACCTGATCCGTAAAGGGAAGCAGGCACACAGCTTCTCTGACTACAGCTATAGCTGAGAGTATGAGAACGTTTTAGGATTTCGGCAAAGGTGGCTTATTTGTACAACTACCTTCTGTAATTAGTTGTGAATTTTTATTTCCAAGTTAAGGGAGGCTATTCTTATTGAATTGTATGCAAGTTACCAGGCTGTAAAAGGGTACTAGCAATTAAAAATATACCAATTTCCTATACTGACAGCAAAAAACAAAACAAAAAACCCAACCAACCAGCCAACCAACCAACAAAAAACAACCCCGAAAAACTCCCCACAAAAATCCTGAGTTTTAAACTCAAGAAAAGTGTCTGT
>JAWWTY010000156.1:46146340-46162941 GCA_035222235.1 Margarornis squamiger | reverse complement strand
CCAACCAACCAACAAAAAACAACCCCGAAAAACTCCCCACAAAAATCCTGAGTTTTAAACTCAAGAAAAGTGTCTGTCCCTGTGCAGTATTCACATTATGTATGAACTTAAATAGCTATGCCTAGCAGCAATACAATTTAATAATTCACTATATCATACTGTTACATTATAATTTTCTTCCAACTGCAAAGGTCTAGGCATCAGTACTGCAAATACAATGTGATATAAGTGATCAACAATTTTTCATAAGTAATAAAAAAGCATACAACAAGAATAGCTCTGACTTGACTTCATATATTTTGTCCCTTCACATAACAACTTTACCGAATAATCAAAATGGCTTTATAAGCTCTTAATGATGGCATGAAATCCCAGGGTCATTTATCTATAATCAAACAATGTGACCTTTACATAAACTTGAAGTTCTGACAGTCACAATGACTGCAGATCAGCTTACGGCATCACTGCACCACAGTAGCAGATGTTTGCAATTGTACTTGTTCCACCACCTCTCTAATGATGTGCAATTGTCTTGAGGGAAAAGCAAAAAGCCAACTTAATTTAAGGATCGAAAAAGTGTTTGCTTCAACAAATTAAGAGAAGATAGACAAAGCAGACAGTATGAGATCTCTAAATAAGGCAAACCTTTAGGGATGAATTAGTCTGACTATATCTTTCATTAAGCTTAAGAAAAAAAATAGAGCTGCCAAAAGTATATAATAATATGAATTCCTGTATCTATTCATGCTTTGGCTGTTTCATCTCAATCAATATTAACTTAATATTAGCTCAACATAAATCTAGCTGCTATTCTCAAAAGTGTTTCACATCCACTTCCCTGCAATGAAGGATGCTTTCATTTTATGCTTCACATAGCACAAAGGGATGCATATGCATCCTACCTTCCTCGTTTCACCTCAACTTCCAGCACTGTTATCATTTTGATGACATCCTGTTTCCAGTGATACACAGACCATAACTATGCTCATGGACCAGACACAAATGAATATACATCGTTAACAATATTTTGTTACCAACTTTTAAGAAATGGAAGGAGTGAGGGGGAAAGTAAAAGGAAAACCTTCTTTAAATACTTCCATTAGAATTTTTTGATTTTAAGATTATTGAAAGGTTGTTTCATCAAGAAACCATTTGCTGTATGGTGTAGTAAGATATCTGTTTATAGACTTACAGTCTGATATAATATAAATTTAGTGCTTTTATTTGTATTTCAGTTTTCCCCCTTGTGGCCAGCTTTCCTCCAGTCTGTTATCATATTAGGGCTATTTGAGAACCAGATTAATAATTTCATATATTCCCATATTTTGATTCTTATTAGCTGTAACTCAACATGTTAGTGTCATTTTTTTAAAGACTTTTTAAATATAGATGTTTATTATTCTGAAAATCTTAGAACCACTGCAGAAACTAACAGTCAACTTACAGAACTTTGAAAATAGACAATCTGTTTTTCCAAGCCTCACAAATTCAATAACCACCTCTATCTCCTGTCCAGAGCATAAACCTGCAAAGTAGCAAATGCCCTAAATTCCACACAACAGCATTTCACCTATGTGGGTCTCTAAGTACTGGAAATTACATGTGAAGCTTTCCATTACTCAGAAATATTTCTTTCTGCAATTTCTCAGTGGGAATTTTCTTTTTATTTTTTTTTTTCTTTTAAGTACTAAAAGTCAAACCAATGTTTGAGAAAGAACAGGGGTAGATAAGATTTTCAAATCCAAAAACTGTTGACATGCTTTCTGAACTTATACCTCAAATATGAAATGTCCTTCTACCAACTGGTCTACATGACTCCTTCCCACCCCTAATTACAACAAAAGCATATATTTAACACACACGTGCACCTGCACTCACATACAAATCTGTGTTTCAATTATTATTCTCCAAGTCTCTTTCAAATTTTGTGTTCCAGATAGAAAAAGCTATGAAAGAGGAGTTTAGCTAGACCCCTCCGGACACCGAATTAACATCAGGATACCAAGTAAAAGCTGCATCATCTCCTCTGTCTCACCTCCACCTCTTCACAATGACAAAATTACTCCTTCAAAATACCTTTTTATACTTAATATATTTAACTCATGAGAGCAAGAAATCAGAATGCCTTACTGTGCCCCAGAAAATAGTGCTGCCAATGGTATAACCTCTTAGAACACCAAACATTGACCCAAAATGCCAGTTAATCTAGGAACTAGACTTCACTGTCTGCTATAGAGAAAGGCAAAAAGGCTATATTGCCATTGCCAGTCTAACCAGGGAAAGAAAAAGGGTAAGATGGGACTTTTTCCTAACTGCAAATCTAGAACTGGGCCTTGCTCTGTCATACGATTGGTTTAATAAAGTTAGACTTAACAATATTACAATTCTAACATAGCAAGCAAAGCACTTCAATCAGTCCAGTTAAAATTTCTCATTACTAGTAGGTACACAGAAATATCCTTCCTACAGACTGACTGGGATTCTTGAAATGCCTACAGCACAGTGTTCAGGACTCAGTAAATATTTCTTGTATTTTAGCTCATTCACAAAAGCAGCTTCTCTAACAATAAGTCATGAAGGACATCAGTTTCTTCTTTCAGTGGCAAAACAGACTCCTTCTTCCAGTAACACATAATTCAATACAGTGATAAAGCTGATCCAATGCATTTGATTTTTTACCTGTGCCAGAATTGGACAGATAATTTATAAAGCAAGCCTATGGTTGTAAAAAAGAACGCTGCATTCTCATTTGTCTTTAAACTGTTGGAACATTTGAGTGTTGGAATGAGTTCATGAATAGCCCAGCATTTCCTCACAGTGTGTGTTGTGTGTTAAGATATCAACCCAGTACAACACATAAATATAACAGGACATGTGAGATGACTCTTTGAAGGCATGTTCAGCAGGACTGGTGAGAGAATAAGATTTCTCCTGAGGTTTACATCTCTAATTTCCATTGAACTACCAGAGACAGCTATAAACAAATGACATGAATGAGCAGAGAAGGTCCCACAGGTGCATGGAATGCTGTTGGTTCTCAAGTTGTTGTTCTTCAAATTTAAGGGCAACAAATCATTCAAAGTCCATATTTTCATCAGCATTATCTAATCTCAGCAGTTTAGACTTGTGGATGCTGATATGGAAAAAAAAATAAAATTCCTCTTTGGGCTCAAGGTGCTCATCAGCCATCTGGAACTGCTTCCCCAGTCTCATCCATTATGTAAATGAGATGTAGTATTCGTTATGTTTCATCTACTGATACTAATACATTAATATGGATGTTACAGCTTAAACCCCTGAGAAGGAATTGGTTTCATATCACTCACTGGCTTGAGATCACATCCCATTACTTTTAATGGTCTTGTGGCATTTAAGGTCACTTGATTTTTAATAAAGCAGATTTGTGTGATGTCAGTAAAATGGTAGCTACCCCTCCTCATTTCCTTACCTTTTTTTTTTTCTCTTCCCCAGAAATGATAGTATTTCAGACCATTGCATATCTAATTTGTTCTGTGAAACTAGTTTCTTCATTTACCTTCATGTCTTTTTACTGTTTCAGAATAAAATAGCTGAAAAGTTCTTTCTTTATCCTTAGGATAAAAACGGGGTGAAAGTGCCAGGGAAATTGTTAACAGAACTAGTAAGGAGATATAGACAGGAGCTGAATAACAGTTCTTTTCAATGTTTCATATGTCTTTGATTTTTGATACGTTAAATGATACAAATTCAATCTGGTTATATGATACCTGTGTAATCAGTCCTTAGTCACTCAAGTGAGCAAATTGAAATCAATAGTAAATAAGCATTATGGCTGTGTCCTTGAAAGACATAGTTTGAAAGTGCAGCAAACTCAACTGAGTCACATTTATAGCTATGAAATACCATCTGGGATTGAGCCCTGTCAGAATAGGACAGCACACTTTGATGGAAACAGTAGGTGTATTCCATTCCAGTACCATTTACCTTTTAAATGAATACTCACTATATGCCAGGGATTTAACATGCTTGCTCAGTATTCCAAATCACCTATAGTGTAAAAGAGGAAAGAAAAGTATGAAGCGTAATTAAAATCTGTCATTTAGCACAGATAATTTAAATATGATTCTTCTGTATTAAAAAGCTGCTTGCCAAAATCAGGGTGGAAATGAACTTTAAATGCAATATGAGCTTTCACTGAGCTTTATGAAGAGAACTGTTTGACTAGAAAATATAACCAAATTGGTTTTTTAAGTTATGGAAATGTATTGCAATCAGTCAAGAAAAGTAAAACATGCAGCTGCATTGAATACATGCATGTTATTAATAAATAATTTCAAAACTCTGGGTTTTTTTCTTGATTACTTGAGCAACCCCGGGGTCTTGCACAGGACTACTTAAATGAGAGATGACAGTCAAGTGGGATTCCAGCAACTATTCCTTTGAAGATAATGGGCTTCATAGAAAGTAAAAGTTCATAATTTTTAGTATTCTATGAGGATACAGCATAAGTTGCCTTTAATAAAAATACAAAAATAAATTTCAAAATGAAAGAATTAGTTGGCTCACAATTTGTCCATGTTGAGGGTGGTTCATCAGATCACAAATGATAAGATCAATAATATGCAGTTTGAGATTAGCTATAAATATATTATTATTATTTTACATGGATAAGCATATTATTTTCATCTTTTGGACTATTTCTCAATTTTCTTATTATATATCTGTATTTACCATCTTGAAACAAATCATATTATTTCACTTGAAAGTGAAATTGAGATAAAAATATATTTTTTCATTATTCATTTTATCATAAACAATATTAGCAGACATTCATTTGCATTTTAAACTTGAACCCAAAATGAGAATGATAGATAGAAACTGTGTTTCTGCAAGAAGTTATCTCCTTTCACATCATGGAAGAAAAAAATTCTCTTCACTGATATCAACAACTGTAAAGAAACTATGGTGTATTATTCTGTAGAACTAGCTCTCATATGCCCAATATCTGACTGAAGGATGGATTAGTACTAGCCCTTTTTGCATATTCAGCACCTGTGTTTTTCTTTACACCAAGCTTCAGTTTAGCAGGGACAAGGAAATGTTAGCAAACAGTATTTATTCTTGTTTGGTGAAAAGAGGTTTTCTTGAATTTTAGCTCTGCTATTCTTTATCTGCTTTTTCACATTATTTCTGCACATTGTTATTTTCGCACTTTCTGAATTCAGTCACAGGGGTGGCATTTAGCTTCATGGCTAAACTATTAAATCCAGTATTGTTCTTTACTCAGCACATCCTATTTGGAGTTTGTTTGTGTGGTACTATATGATATGCACTTGCTGCTTGCAGCAATACCTAATTATGAGCACAGTTCTCCTCCAGCAGAGTGCTGGAGACTTTTGAACAAATTGTGTTTTAACACTGATATCAAATGAGCTTGCAATATTTAAAGCAGATTCATCTTCAGAGTTTTGCAAGGGAAAAAATATGCTGTTTCTATTGCTTCTGTTTACTATGTTGTTATTCACTGATGCTAAATGTCAGGTATGAAGAGTCAACAGTACCAGTTAACGGTTTAGTTACAATTGCAAAGGTACCTCATAATTGCACTCTTATTTCAGTCAGCTGTGAAAGTCTTCTACAGATCCAGATGAAAGAAGAGATAAAACTAAATTATTTGAAATACTTTCTTTAAAGCTGTCACGTTGAAACTTAAAATATATTGATTAATTCTCAACTGGAACATCTTATAGAACAATACATGCATAGAAACAAAAGATTACCAATTATCATGGCACAGCTGGAAAGAAACAGGCTAGTAACACATTGTTTCTAAAAAGGCTAATTTGATCTGAGCTAAATTAATAGCTTTGAATTTCTTCAGCAAGTGCAGTTTGCAAAGTCAGATTTATCTCACCAAATTCGAGCTTGTATTGTACTTGTGCAAAAAGAGAAACATTTGTTAACTCAGATTCAGCTTGTAAGTAAGGTATAGAATCCAAATATTTGAGACCTGGGACATTATTTCAGTTTTGCAAAAGGAATTAGTTTTGCATTCTGCACTATGCTGTAAGATAGATTGCGCCCATGCCAGTAAATTTGGTGAACACATGAAATAAAAGCATCACTTTGTGTATCTGAGTTGTGTATCCCCAGTTTTCCATCTGCTCACAGTGCAGGATGGGCTATTTTGTTCTATATTAATAGAAGATCAAGTATCAGCATCCTCCTAATCTTGAACTTTCTCCATGCCAAAATGTGGGTTTTCCTCCAACAATGTGGTTGCTGAACAAGTCCAGACTTGCTAACGGGCTTAGCATTATGCTCGAAAGCCATGTAGGCAATCAGAAGCAGGCTGCTTTGGTTCCTCAGGTAAGTGAATTAGTATTATATACTTTTTAGTATTTATATGTTTTTATTTGTTCTGTCAGGTTATAAACATTTTCCTTCAATGATGTGGGAGGCATTACACTATCTGCACTTCCAGATCATGGTATGATTTTAATTATCTGTAACAGATTTGAGTGAAGAGAAACAGTTTTAAAACTCATTTTACAGATAAGAGTTTTTTATCCATTTAGCAAGGATTAATGAAGGACAGTTTTATATCAGGAACATGAAAGATCTTGGTAATTCTAAAACAGCCTTAAAATTTTATAAAAATCCATGTTTTGTTTCCATATGTACAGTGATGGTATGACTGTTCAATTTAAAAAAGTAAAGGTCCAAGTAGGGGATGAAGATCTCTGAAGAATTGTTCTTAATTGCTGATTCTTCTAAAGAATGAGAAGATAGCAAAAATGGCTTGTGAAAGAAGCAAATCCTGACAAATGTCCTAATCTCTGCTTGCAACCTGAGGAGATCAGTTTCCAGTGAAAAAAAGGCTGCCTGTCTGCAGAGCAGCTTAGGAGCAGATCCTCAAAAACTGTCAGAGAATACGCATTGAAGAAACCTCCCTGAAATAACACTGAAGCCTTTCTGGGTGGATGGGATAGGGCAGATTCTACATATTCACACCTGTCAGTTAGCTCAGAACAGTGCTGTGCCTGAGCCCAGTGTCTGATAAATGCATTGCTATTATGTGAAAAAAAGGTCTCTACTCTGAGAAAACAGGTCACTAACTTGTGTTTCACCCTCATCTTGCTTTTCTAACTTAAGTACAGATTCCTAATGAGGTTGACATATGTTGCAATTGCTGCACTTGCTACTAATAACAAACCCTAAATCTTTCTGATCTTTCTCCAACAAACAAATTTTAAAGAAACTACTGGGAAACAACTCATGGCTTATAGAGCCAAACTTCTGTGTAGGGAAGGACAGGGCTGGCTTTCTTTTTTCCAGTGAAAATAACAATTCAAAGTCATTTATAGAACACTCATCTGGGACTGGTAAGTCTCATTACAAAAACACAGATGTAGGCACTGGAAATTAATTTTCTGGCTTTGTTACCTTCTGGAATGGAATTAAAGTAGTGCCCTGAAGACTGCTCTCTGCAAACCTAGTCTGTTTTCTTCTTTGCTAGTTTGTTTCTTCCCTCTTCAACATCAACGCAGCATAAAATAAAACATATCATCCCTGTTTCTGCAGTGATGAAATCTACTGGTGTTCCTTCTTTCAGAGAGCAGGAGGAGGCAAAGATCTGGGTCTGTAAAAGTCTCTGGTAGGCACACCAGGTTACTCGTTGCTACTTTTTGTTCAAACAAAGCCATGTATTGAATACAAAGGCAATTCTCAATGTCTTCATTCTGTTAATCAACATCAGTACACACCACAGCAGTTTCAGCAAATTGTTTTTTTGGTACATGACTCATTGCTGCGGGTGATCAGTGCCTAAGAATGTACTGTCAGGACTGCCCCTAGACAGAAAGCTGCAGAGAAGTCCCTACTTTGAAAACACCTCATTCCTATTCGCTTTCTTTGCAAACAGTTCTAAATTGAAGATTATTAGCTGCATAAAATCCAGCCAGGGAATTTCAAGCTGCTGACATTGTGGCATTGAATATACAGAGCTCAGCAGCAAGACGCCAGAAGCAATCTGAAACAACCTTCACTAGACCCCCCCATCTAATAACTACAGATTCAGAGCATCACTGGATGTGCAGCCTCCCAAGGTTATTGAATAACAATCCTATTTCTGCTAATAGTAGATGCGCCTAGTTCTCTTATAATTAGTCACTGTGGAGTTTTTATAAAGGGTATTGAGTTGAAAGTTATTGCTGTGAAGGAAAACACACATACACACACACGCAGAACAGAGGACATTATTCTTCTACCACTCATTAGCAATAGTCACAGTTACCTCTGGCACTTTCTGTATACATTGAGGGCCTTTTATGCTCTGCATCCTCTGAGTGATTATTGTGCTGGGAGAAGCTGGCACCTGAACATCTGCAGCTCCCCTAAAGCCAGTTAAGCCAGTTAAGTCAGTTCCCTAGGCAATGACCACCTAACTTAAACACAACAGGTATTCCTGGATCTAGCATGAATTCAACATTAAATCTTTCCCCCAGCAGACAATATGACAGTGCTCCCCACTGTGGGTGAGTGAGCCTGTTCTCTCTGTATTGTAAACTGCAAATGGCTGGAGAGCAGAGAGGTCCTCCTTAATCAGTGGTGGTCTTTATAATTTTTGTGGTTTTAAATAGAAGGTTTATAACGGGTGATTCAACAGTGGTATGGTCAGCAGGCTGTCATGGCATCAGATTGATGCCATAAACATCAGTCTGTCTCGCACTTCACAACTAAAGGTCAAAGGAATGAGGCGTGAATAGGTAAACAGGCTCATCAATAATAATATATTTTATTTTCCAGACTGATGAGCCATAACTTAAATTGTTAGCACTCTGTGATGTGTGGATGCTGGCAGGTTTTAATACCCATAAAGACAGCTGTATCTGCAACATGGGAAACTTAAATTTTAGTGTAAATATTGGATAGATGAATACTGCAATGACAGATTCCAGAGTGCTTTCACCATAATAAGCACTGAATGCCCTAACCAAAATAGCACAGACTGGGTTTGGGTCCCAACTGGCCTATCCTTTCACTGCTGAAGAAACGTAGAGACCAGTTCTGGCACTCTGCAGAAATCTGACAAAAAAGTGTTGCCTGAAGGGAGTGCACGTGCATGTGCAGTGCTGCAGCGATAAGAGTGCTGTGCACTGTCTCCGGGATGTGTGCTTGGTTTGAATGTTCAGATCCATGTAAACACATCAGCATCCATCTGCCACTGCCCTTGCCTTCACCAGTGACTGCATATTTTGCATTTTAATGCAGAGGTTCTCTGCAGATTTTGCCTAAAAAGCACATTTGTGAAAATGAGTTCAATTACTCTCTCTTCTTGGTCCTTCCAAAGTCTCAGAGAGAACCATAAAGTAAAATTTCTGGCTGAACATCAGGAAACACAAGCTCTTTTCTTCCAGTCAGGTAGGGCTCAGTGTTTTCAGCATTTTCTGTTTGCAAAGATCTGTGTTATGTCCGTGTCTGTGTCATTTGGATAACCATGAAGTTATCCAAACACAAAGGATGGATCACTCTATAATAATATAATTTGTTTTCTAAAACAAACAGAAAGCATCACACATTTTCCCAGGAGATAACTGAAGCTTCTTTCCCTGTGGTATTTCATTATTAACAAGATTTCTCCCCTAAACCACAAAAATGAAACTATTTTTGCACTGTAAAATTCACAGCTCATGTTTTGCTAAACTAAACAAGTATATTTATAATTCTCAAACAAAAATACTCTTAAAGTCACTTTTACAACCTATATATTTCTGTCATTTGAGACCCAAATTTTTCTCATTGCCCAAATCTACATTTTCACTTCAAAGGCTGTTATTTTGCATTCAGTTCCAGCACGCTCAGCTATTGTTTCCCCTATTGCACCTCTATCAGATGTTCTGCAGGTTGACAGTTATTACTGTGTGCCAAGAGAAAATGAAGTCAGCAGTTACATGTGTTATTTCCACGACTGGCATTCGTGATATTATCCTAATCAGTGTACCATTCAGCGGTCCTCTCACCTCATGTCCAGGCTTGATTTAAGATACATTTTGAAAGCACAAAATCAGTGTGTGTGACATTCTGTTCTTTATCTATTCCAGTACAGAAATAATTTTAAAAGTTACATATTGCTGAGGCTACTTGCGATTCATTAAACTAATGTCCTGCTCCTGGTAAATGACCTGTGTCCTATGAAAGGATATGAAAAGGTAGAAGAAGGTAGACTTGAATTTTTTTTACTTTTTTAAGTGACAATGGAAAGATAAAATTTGTGCATGAAATGTGAGGAAAATTTATTGCTAGTATGTAACAGTACATTTGCATTCAAAAAATATTTTTTATTTTGTATTTCATTTTCTTAGACAGTCTCTAGATTATTTAATCTTTTTTTTAATTCCTTTTTTTTTATTATTAACATTTTTTTTCCAGTGACATGACATATCAGTGTTCTGACATGCCAATACAAGCCTGTGTTCCATCTGCAGGAGGGATCAAAAAGTTTATGCATTTTTATATATGCACAATTATTTTATTCATATTTTATACCAGAAATGTTACATTAACATTTTAAATTTATATGTTATTGCATATTTTTATTTAAAGTTCATATATATATACACATATATATTGTGATTTTGGAAGAAGACTGTTTTCAGGTTCTCAACTTTTCTCAGTATATGTGTGATGAGAAACTGAATTTGTGGTTTAATTATATATTGGATATTATATACAGTCTGGAAGCTTAGACACATTATGAAAACACAAAAAAATTTGAATCCCAAAATAGAAATCTTTGTCAGTCATGAAAATTAGAAAATGATTTTTCAACAAAGACTAAGTTTCCTTAAAACAAAGAACAAACTTAAGAGGAAAAATTCATACATTTTCAATGAAACAAGACTTTTTAAGAAAACATAAAATTATTGGTAATGAGAAACATATGAGAAGAATACACAAGATCACTGAAGTTTGGATGCAACTTCTGGACATATTAATATGAAGTTGAATTATCTGGCAATAATATTTCTCTTAATTCTTTTTTTTTTTTTTACAGATAAAAAGGCTGGTGTATTTATTTCAAACGACAATTTTGAAACATCTTTGAATGAAGATGGTAGAAAGAAGTAGGTGGAGTAGAGAAATCAGAAATTTTAAAGCAGAACCACTTTGGAATTCTCAACATATTCATGGCAATTTTAAAATAAACTGTAAAGATCAAACAAACATTTCAGAGTTATTAGCTTATTTCAATTTATAGACCAAGTAATTCTATAGTTTTATTTTCCTTTAATTTTTTTATTTAATTTTTTTATTATTTTACTGTGTAATTTGAGAGAGAATGAGTAGAATTAAAATATGTGAACTCTATTTCCCAATTAGCAATAAGATAAAACATATTTGTGTGAGTACAATCTGAGTAGAAACCTCTCTCTGTAAAATTTCTGTTCTATAGCAGTACAAGTATGCTCTTCAAAATATCAACTAACTAGGCATACATCTAGAGATCAATTTAACAAATATGCAGAAACAAGAATGTTTTTTTATATTAGGAATCATATCCAAATTTAATACAATTAGAGCAACTACATAAGTTACAAGGTGATTACTTTTGTTAATGTTGCCATTACACTTCAGTTATAAATAAATCTACATCTTAGTGGAATGATAGAAGCTGCATTTATTGAACTTAAAGTTAACATTATCCATAACTTGCACAAGTGACTACGTGAATTAAATGGTGTTTTAATATGTGACTTCCATTTGCTAAAAGGACTACAGTTTACTTTGATATGAAGCCTATATATTTGTTTATGAATTGTTTATTAAATGCCTTTAAAAAAAACCAAACAAACCTTAAATTTTTTTTTTTTCAAAATAATAGTTTTCTTTGATAAATAACTATACATATATATATATATATATAATTTTTTTTCAAACCTGAATGCAACAGCATTGTTTCTAATTGTGGATGAAGAACATTAAAAAGAACAACAAGAAAAAAATGAGGAAACTGCAAAAAGCATCTACTGGACAATAATGAAAAAGTTATTTCCTGGTCTGCTGTTTCTAAGAATAAGTATGGGCATTCAGTTTTGAAAACCACAAGTGATGTCCTATAAATTAACAAAATAATATTGATAATACACTGGAGTTTTTTTTTACAATACTGTTTACATTTAAGTAGAGTATTAAAAAGAAAAATGGAAAACTATTTTAAAACAGTAAATATTTCTGAAAAGGAGCATTTAGAATGTTGACATAGAAACTTCAGTATTACACATTTTTCCCTTTTTTTTTGATTAAATAGTCAATAGTTCTTTCTCCAAGACACCTTTCTGTTTAAAAGGCTTCAGAAGGAGTACTATATAACTTAATTTTTCTAAGTTTTTAAATAACAAAATTTTCAACTTATGCAAGGAAAGAAATTAAAAATAAAGCCTTCTATAGTAAAAGTAGAGGATTATTAAAGCACACTGTATTATCAGATTTTATTCTGATGTTACTTGATAATGACACATGTCAACAGGAAGTTTGCCTTTCTGAAAAAAAAGAGTAAAGAAAAACCATAAAATCCCTTCTAAATTTGTGGCTAAAAAAGCAACAGATCTTCCTATAACGAGGTTTCTTCTGTAGACAATTGAGCACCTTAACGAAGTAAAAAAGATAAGCTCCTCAAAGCAAGAAAAAGCTTGGAAGTAAAAGGGTTACCATGTTATTTATTTTACAGCTCATTTGGTCTGGCCTCAGTCCAAAGGTCAAAGCCAACTGGTGACCCGTGGGAAGTGTCCTCCTTTGAAGGGCACTAGGAATTTCAGGGCCTAGTTTTCTCTGTTTACCACAGAGCAAAACATTATGGGAAACTCTACTAGCCCAAACATTTCTAAGAAAAGACTTATCAAAACCTTACAGTACATATTGCTAAGCAACGTAGGCTGGAGGACAGACAAGAGACTCCCTTCTTCCCTCCTCCTCACTGCTGCCATGGCCCTGAGGGTGCCCATGGGGTCTGAGTGCCCTGGACAGTCACCCAGGACCCCCCACACCCTCTGCCTCTGCCCTAGGGCTCCATTTCAGCCTCAGCTGATGATGTTTGGGAATGGCTCAACAGGGAGCTGGGCCACAGCTGGATCCTGGTACCCCAATTGGGTGAGACTATGTCAGCTGGGAAATATCAAGGGAGGGGAATGGCACAATCTGCTTGACCATGAATTGTGTCCTTTGCTCTCAGGCACAGAGAATGAGCTCAGGCTCCGGTCTATTTCATCCACCAGTGTAACATTAGCCTGAGGAACCTCAGGGACTATTTCTCTTGGACTATTTATTTTGGGCACTGTAAAGAATAAATACTACTGAGTATGTGACAATCACATGGTTGTCATTGGGCTCAGTCACTTTCAAAATAACAGTGAGAAACATCACAAACCTCAAATCTGTGCTCTCATTTCTGGGCCAGAGCATTAGCTTAATAGGAGGAACAGCTCTTGCTATTTGAGATTCATCATCGCCTGTAGTTTTCCTGGCTTAATTTTTGGCACAGTGGTCACTATGCTATTCTGGAGTCCCTCAAGTAGACTCCAAGTTATGGTGCTTGGCTGTACTGAAGGTGGGAACCGAAGAGCACCACAGATATTCGCTTTGTTTTTTAGAAACACTAAAAGAAAGAAAAAATGTACTTCTGCTAATCCAGTTCCTTGCATCAAATGCACTTACAAAGACAGAACAACAAGGATCAACTTCTGCTTTGATGCTCCCTGGAAAACATTTGAGAAACCAAAAGAGGAGCTTTTCTATTAGACACTCAAGTGCTTGTCACCATTCTCCTACCAAAATCTCTCCCTCTTTAATCACTGTAATATGAAGCAGTGATTAATGCAGCACTGCAGAGAGGCAAAGGCTGGCATGTACCTTACTCTACTAATAATACTTATTAATGTGATTTATTGTACTATAATATGCGACTAATGTACTATAATAATATGTGACTGTTGTACTATAATTTTGTTGTGCGCTTGTTGAGAATTAATCCTAAAGTAGGTGACATTTGCTACAGTTCTAAAAGTACAGCAATCAATGTAATATGAAAGTATTTGCTTGCCTAAAGACTTTAGAGAGGTCTTGCTATTTGTTCCAAGGTATGACTGCTATATTTGGGTGAAAGAGGAGGTAGAGGAAAACGTCTGTGTGACAGATTTTTTTAATTAGTTCAACTCTTCAGTCATGTAAATAAGCAATCACTATTGGTGTAAATGACATTTTCATATACTTAACATAAATTCATTACCTGATATCCCTTTTCCTCTTTTCCCCTCAATCCAAATCAAACCTTTACAAAGTTTGGACTCTGTTTCATATGTGTCATCTGGCAGATAATTGCTATAAATAGTGAAAAGTAAAGAACATGAGGTAAAAAGTAGAGGTGCACAGTGCAACATATTTGGGAATAAGCAAACTATGAAATTCCAATGTTGGGCTAAGAAGCTGGATTTTAAGACATATCCCTGAACAACTTTTTATTTTAAATGGTAGAAGTTTTACTTTGAGAGTATGGTTTCATGGCCCCAAGACCCAAAATAATCCTGGCAAATATTCAGTGTTAAACTATAGTGTTTAATTTAGGAATCAAATTATTATATTCCTAGAAGCAATCAGAAGAGCAGGCACCTCCAGAATTTGAAATAACCTTTGGAATCACTTTGCACAAGACTGTGAATCCATGGTACCTCCACTGCTGGCTACTGAAGGTATGTTAAATGAGGTACATTACTCACAGTGTTTCCTGGCAGACTAGTAGGCTACTTTGCTTAGCATCCCAGACTTCCTTCATTAAATGTGGGCGTGAAAACTTATTTTCACACTAAATTTCCTAATTTCTTTCTTCAATAAAGAATTCAAAATCAAGATTTGCTGCTTTGTGATCTATGCTTCATGTCAAATTATATAAGCCAGGCCTCATTTCCTTCAAGTAAGAAATATAGTAATGTTCACCCACAGATATTGTCTGTCATACTGAGTTCATAAAACACTTTGCAGATTCCATTCTGCTGACTTAAGTAGTTATTTAGCTGTTTATCCTGTCTTACCCTTATGAAGGTAAAAATTGATAGGGGCTTGCTAAACTGAGGACTTTCACAATGCCTGTTCTGGTTTAAAACTAGCTTAACTTTTTTAGGAATTGTAACAGGCGCAACGGCTTTTGATTCTTTAAACATCTGAATGGTTGATTAAGTACTCCTTTGCTGCCCTAGTAAAGTAAAAGACATCAGAGACTTACACTGTTCAACACCTTATTAGAAGTGCCAGATGTTAGCTGGTCAAAGCTCTGTTACAAGGAATCTGTGGAAATGATGTTTTAGCAAAATTTTTCATTTCTCATTTATAATAAGGTTATACTATAGTGAATTCTACAGTTGAAAGCAGTAAACAACAGATTAAAATACAGTTATGTACAACTGAACCACATTCTCTGTTTTTGTCTTACAGGAAATGCAGAAATAAAGGTAAGTACAGTAATACAGGTGAGCAGATTAAAATGAGTGAATTCTCCTTCAGTCTCACAACACACTCATTGGCATCATAAAGATAATAAAGGAGTGCCAACCCTTTCTGTCATTGTGTAAATCACTTTAGGGGAATTAATTTCCTTGAACTTCAGACAAACTGCCTGGCTTTTAAAAGGCTAAAGTAGTCATTCAAGCACCTTTGATGGGGGATAAAAATGACCCATATTCAAAGGCAATTACCCATTTTCAAAGCCAGGTATGCAATGCTGTAGTTTTACAATCAGTTTAAACCAGATTAAGCTGTCAGGGCTGCAGAAAGAGCTGACTTCATTTTTCTGCAGTTCTATTTCTCCCTTGTGTCAGCACAAGCATTTACCTGTGAGTTAAAACTAAACAGTTGGTTTTTTGTGTTATGTTAGTTTTAAGCAAGATCAGTTCTCTGACCTGTTTCACTGTACAGCTGTACAAAGCTTTCCCAGGAGGGAGAAGATGGCAGGGAGGTGAAAGGGGAGTGATAGAAACACTTCTTTTGGCATCAGTGCCAGATGCTGCTGCTGCGAGTTGATTGTGAAATTACAGCATTAGATACAATAGGTTGCTGCCTCCACTGATTATAGATGGGACCTCACTGGCTGGCTGGGGCTATAGGGCAATAGAAAACACCCTAAAGATGCATCTCTAGAGTAGCTGAAAAGAGTCTCTTTAAAACATTAGATTTTTCATATAGAAATATATTTCTTAATGAAATAGAAAGGATTTTCTTTTCATCTTAGAAGACTTACAAATACGCTGCATGTATAAACCTAAAGAGGATGATGTTTATACAGAGCAAAAAAAATTCATTTTCAGAATACTAAATGGATACGTATTGTACTTATATTTTAATTTTAACTATGCACAGGGGAACAAAACACACAGTCTAAGTCATATGGAAACATGAGAGAACTAGACCCACAATATATCTTGACTACAGTTCCTATCAAAGGCTGGAGTCATTTGGGATTCATATGGATTGATAAAAAAATTAAAAAGGAAAAAAAGTAATAAACTGTAATGGAAACCATGTTTCTGTTCTGTTGCCAGAAGGGATTATAATATCTTGAGTACTACATACCTCTC
>JAWWTY010000156.1:46125007-46137807 GCA_035222235.1 Margarornis squamiger | reverse complement strand
TCGGAGCTGGCCCTAATTGGCTCTGCTCTATAGGATGGAGGGAAACTTCCAGAGACTTCTGACAGAAGCCAATCTTCGTCTTACAAAAAAAAAAAAAAAAACAAAAAAAAAAACCTAATCAGAAAAACCCACAACAGCATGCACCACATTTTTTTGTGCTTAAAAATTCCAAAAATAATTCAAAATGGATTTCTGCTCAAGTAAATGGTAATTGGTAAGCATCAACAGATAAAGATGATAACAACAAAATTCTTCTTGGGAACTTCATCCACCTTTATAGCTGTTAAATCCACAGATTTCTAACTCAGTCTATTATTACCCTCTGAATCCATAAGACTGCTTTCTGATGCAGATCAACCACCTAGCGTGCTTTTTCCCTTTTATTTTTCACTAAAGAGAGAAGAGCTGGACTTAACAATAACTTGATGCCTCAACAGGCTCTGCATAGCAGTCAGTGTATTGTAATGTATTTCTTCTTCATGCTATTTGTTCTGTATAGCGTGTGCTGTTAGAGATAAAGAGCTTTATTATGGCACTGAGCTTTGTTAGGTTTAGGGATCAGACAGGAGTATCAGTAGCCTCAGAAACACAAGATAAGCAGTCAAATGTTTTTCTCGAAAGCCTGTAAGCAATTATGGCTACTGTGTACAGTTTTTATTATTATCTTTTCTACAGAGACCACACATATATTTGGCACATTGGAGGGGGAAAGGAGTTCAGGCTCTTTAGAATATATGTAACTTACTACTGTGGCTTTTTAAACTGATGAAGTGAAGTAAGAAGTGAGTTAATGACAAAAGGAAAGATAAGAAATGATTCACAGGCATCATCCACAGGAATCATCTGATAATGACCATCCATATTCAAACACAGATGACTGGTAGGATGAGAGTCTGGTGGTATTTTAATATTATTTCTTAACAGTACTTTTCTCAGGAATATTAAAGCACCTGCTACTACTTTCACCTAACACTCATGGTGATTTTGGGAAAAGTCAGATAGAAGGATCAAGTGAATAATTGATATTGCTATAGCACAGAGAATTATTCTAACAGTTAACTGCTCAACAAGAACAAGTAATTTATAGCTCCTTGTACATTGCAATACAAACTCATAACCAAAGTTTGTTCAAATCAAAGTTTGTTCACCTTATTGAAAAAAAGCACCTCACAAATGACTGATCTATACTCATTATCAATTAAATGGTAGAGACTGTTTATTGAAAGCAGTGTTTTAAAGGTAACAAGGTAGCTTTCTGTTCTTCATCATCTGGATAAAACTTTGTCTATGATATTATGGTTAACATCAACTACATTATTTTAATGAGTGACTCCCTGGAGTTATTTGAACATTCTTTTGCAAAAAACAGCCCCTGTTTTGATTAAGACAAAGCTTTTATCCTAGATGGCCCAAAGGTTCTAAGGTTATATAAGAGGAAAAAAAAAATAGAATCATCATTAATTCTGACATCTGATTGCATTTCAATGTGTTTCTTACTTTGTAGCCTTGAATGATTTACAGGTTTTTTTCTCCTGTCTAAAGGGAGAATACATAATTCTTTTTTGAAACTCTGTTCTTTCAATTAGCCTTCGGTGGTAGTTTCAAATTTAAAAGGTGTTTGTTCATTTTCAGAGAATTTGCTCCTGCTGCTTAAAGAAAAATTGAGGAACACGGGATGAGATGAAGCTGCCTGAAGCTATTGCAGCCTCCTGTTGGCTTGTTTGACAAGATCTTACTGTTGCAGATGGGAAATAGGCTATTGCAAGACTGATATTAGTACAAGAATCAGGGAAGAAATACATTTCATACTGAGCCTGATCAAAGATCCAGAGTATAGGTATGAAAGAAGAACAACCCTTAAAAAAAATCATGCTAGTCTGGCTCTTATGAAACATACAGAAACAAAGAAAGATATCTCACACTGCGTCTGATCTAAGATAAAAAATGGAAATATAAAACAAGAAGTGCTTTAAAAAATTTATATGTACTAAGGCAGTCTGGTCCTCATAAAACCATAAAAAGACTACATAAATGGATTTGATTTTCTAAAAATCCAAATGAAAGTATAACTTCAGTGTTAATAAGTCAGGCAAGTATTCAAGCTGCTGAAGGAACTGGTCAAATAAATTAGAATGAAGTTTCATGGTTCTTGCTACATGTCATTGAGTGGCTGGTGGCCCAATGAATACTTAACTCCAAGAAGCTATGCAGAAATCAGTGACTACATATCAATGGTCTGCTCTTGTTAAAGTTCCTTTCGGGGGAAATGGACAATTACTTAAATAAAAAGTTGAAAGAATTTGTAATGAATCAAGTCATGCTGTCAATAGTAAAAAAAGTGAAGAGCATTTTGAAGATTCCTAGGGGTAGCATGACGCTAACTGTTTGCTGTCATTTCTACTAAACCTTGTTAGAGAACAGGGGTAATGTTAGGCATCAAAGAAATTTCTGACCTGAAGAGCTGTCTGTTTTAGTAGATAAATTTCTTAGCAATTAAAATATATTTTCTGACATTTGTTCTATTTTCTGGATAATTTGGCTGAAATTTGTGGATAATTTTAGACAATCTTTTGAAAGACAAATTATATTGTTTGTTTCTGTAGTCAGCTCTTACATATATTGGATCCTTTTAGTGACCCTAAACACAAGTATCAGCATCTGTACACGTATAAGGAATAAATTCCTTCTTACACATAGCCTTCTAAAATGAGCTGTATCTATCAGAGTCTTCTCACTGGCCCATATTTTATTCTTTTGTAACTTAGAAACATTTAGTTAACATTAGTTGAACCTACCATTTTTTATACTTAGGACTAAAAGCACCAATTTCTAAGAGATGCAAATACGCAGAAATCTTTGTAAAAGGTAGGATTAAATATCTGGCTTCCTCTTGCTTTTGGTTATCTCCATGGCATGAAATACAGCTCTTTCTTCTTTCTCATGTTATCAAGTTCTTTTGGGTCAAGGCTTGTACTGTTTCAGAAAACAGCATGATGGAAAAGGGTGAGAGAAACATGGATAAAATAAAGGTTTCATAAATAGCCTCCTTGATGCATTTATGCAAGAGAATAAATGAAATATTTACAAATGGGTGACTCAAGAGCACTTTTGGAAGTGAGAAAACTCTTTATAAAAGCAATTTGTTGCACTGCACATTCTTATTCCAAAAAGTCAAGTTTCTTAATATCTGTATCTTGGTCTTCAGTTCCTTCTATACTGGTGAGGTGAAAATATTTCTTTCATCAGCTCTTAAAGAGAAAGAAGAAAGAGCATCTTGAAAATTTCAGTAGGCTCAGAGGGAAAAAGGGAACCTGAAGGTCTTTTTATACTAATGAAACTCTGGAGTTCAGGTCAATACAGAAAGCTATTTGGAACAGGAACTGAAAGTTTTGCAGAAAGTCCTATCCCTCTTTGTTTTAAAGGAGTTATTGTTACTACATTTGGTCTGAAATATGTTAATCAAATACCTTTTAATTGTTCAGCGAGAGACAGTAAGCTATTTTCAAAGTACAAGGCTTTTCATGAGAGTTCGTAGATTAAACTATTTTTTTTTTAACCACTCCCTTTCCTGTTTTCCTGTCATTTGCTTTGCAAACATTGAAACAGCCCTTTTGATCTGTCCTCTATACCTCTAACTTCTTTACTAAAGTGTTATGATCAAGTTCTTTAAAATTATTAGAGATGCACCTGCCCAAATTAAGGTGCAAATGAGACCATATGCCAAAGTCAATAGTATGAATTTTATTTAACAGTAAATGTGAGGTAGAGAGAGATAAAAAGAATAGGGAAAAGAGAGAAAGGGGAAAAGAAAGAGAGAGACAGAGAAACAGAATAAGTAGAAAAATATCATTACTCTGTGGATTCTGCCTGTTCCATTGATCCACTTCTTGTGGTCTTCTCACTGGTTGGTGGGAGTCCCAGTCTTGTCAAAGTGATATTTGCAGT
This sequence comes from Margarornis squamiger, assembly GCA_035222235.1. NCBI lineage: Eukaryota > Metazoa > Chordata > Aves > Passeriformes > Furnariidae > Margarornis > Margarornis squamiger. The sequence continues at coordinate 46,133,862 of JAWWTY010000156.1, read as the reverse complement.
CTGGAGCTATTGAGAGAAGCCCAGGGTGATGAGGAAAAAGCCTGTGATGGTAAGGGAAGTCTCATGTGGTGAGGGAAGAAGTCCACTGGTGAGCAAAGTCCAAAGTGGTGAAGGAAGACCATGTCACCTTTTATTGGGCTTAGGCTAGGTGGGGGCTCCTCCAGGACCTCCCCTTTGGAAGGGAGTTTTACAATGCATGACGTAATACTGGATCATGGGATGTTTGGGAAGTCTTTGACACCTTTTAAGATGTTACAGCTGCTTGTTAAATCAGCACAGGTGAGTCAATTATGGCCCACCGCCAGAGATGAATATCTTCAGGCTATGTGTAAGTCGTCTCAGGGCTTCCCCAGAGGAGTTATCAGAGCTGAGTTATTTGTGTAAGGATAAAGAAACACTACTTCTCCTCAAACAATTTGTCTCCTTCTATACCTTGTTCAACACCAGCTTGTAGCCTGAGGTGGTGGCTGTGCACATCCTCAGCACCTCGGCCGTTACTTTGCACATCACCAGCTTGTACCTTGACTGTTCGAGCCCTTAGCATTCCAGTCACTCACACTCGTGGATACATCCTTCCCCTGGGAAAACTGGACTAGAACACTACCTTTATCCTGTCTCAAGTTCCTATTGCAGTCCAAATTAGTATGCACATGTGGGGAGCAGCAGGCTTCCGTGAGAAGTTCCATCTTATCACTATTTGCTACAGTAGCCAAAAGTTCATCAGTAATTTTAACCAATTTCTTAAATCCTTTTCAACCAGTTTCTTTCATTACTGTCGAGGGAAGCTGGGTTTTGGCTAGAATTGTCAGATATTTTCTTTAGCTGATAGGAAGGCCCTTTCTCTAGTAAATTTGTAAGATGTGTAAATCTCTAATATGTAATCTCTTTTTCTGTTCCTTGCATTCTTTCTATTTCTTTAATGAAGATAATATTATTTTGAGTATTTCTCACAGACAATGCCAACTGGCGAAGCATTAAATATCCCTAGGAAACAGTGTGAAAGGGAAGATTTTACAAGATCTACTTTTGGCTTTTAGTAGCAGTGGTGAGTAAGGATATGTTTTTCTTTCTGGAAACAGCACACAAAATACAGCAAATACATGCCTAAGCAATGCGGAGGACAAACTTGAATTGTCTTGCTTTTATCAATGGAAAAAAGTGTACATAAAAATTGTAATTTCAAATCAGTGAAATCTATATTTGCATTTTCTAGTGCTGATATTTGATTCTAGTTTTAATATTTGTCAATACAGTGAAGAATGCTAACTGTTTAAGGACCCTCTATTGCCCATAATTTACCTAATTTCAATTATTATTATTACTCTAGGGATCTTTAGAATTTTAAAATTATAATAAATACTATATTATTGATTTAGAACTTATATTCAACATTCACACTTTCCAAATTTGAATGGAGACATATTAAATAAGTATTTTAAACTTGTTGCTTAATGGTAAAGGATCTAGAGCTATTGTCATATTAAGCAATTAAATAAACACAGTTACCAGTTTCATCTATTACTGCAACAAAATTTGTTAGTGTTTTATCAATATTAGGGAAAACAGTGTTCATGGAAGTACAGATCTCTGTACACATTTTATATGTAGTTCAGGGCAACTAAATATGGAAAAATGGATTAACTTCTCGAAGATTTTTTTGCCAGAAATGTTCAATATTAGTTAAGGTACTAGAAAAATGCACTGCTGGAGGCAATTAAAGGATAGCCATCTAATCTTTCCTTTTAGTTATCGTCCATTATGGCCTTTCTGGAAGGGAGGCCTGAAGATTTACTATCTGACAGAACTGTGTTGGTTGAGAAGCCATGCTGTGGAAGCTTACAAAAAAAGACTGAGACTTCTGCACTTTGCCTGCAATCAGAGAGCCCAGATTAAAGACCTTGAAAGAACGAAAAAAAAAGAATCTGCCAAGGAACGAAAAAAAAGGATCTGCCAATAATGTGGGCCAAACAGGAATGACAGTAGATGAGTGCCTATGTCTATCTCAAATGTAGTGATAGGTTTATAACTACCTCAGAAAAAAAAATCTAAACAGAAACAAAGAAATGCAAATGTTCTCACAACAGGAGGAAGGCTACAATTTCCCTTGTTGTTTGTTTACAAAGAACCCTGACTCATGCTCCATATGTTCCTTTTCTGTCTTCATTTCAATACTGAATATTCACTGGCCCTCCCCATCTGTAAGTTGTTATTGTTTTGAATTACTTCTATTCACTGTTTTTGTTTCTGTTAGAATTTGGCTACAACCAGTGAGTGAATTCATTCAACTTTTATTTTCCAAGAAAGTGACGCAGTTCTAAAACACACCTGGAATCTGTAATCAACTTGTCCTTGATTTTCCTAGTATCTAAGAAACAAGCATTCAGGTAAAGCAAAAGCACTGGGTAGGACCTAAACAATTAATCAATTCCTTTGTAATTCCTAAGAAATATAAGAAAGAAACAATAACAGGAATAAAAAGGCAGTGTCTAAGGGATGGGCAGGGAGTGGGTGAAAGGAAATGTGGAAAACCAATTGAGACAAAAGCTAGTAATTTTCTATTTAAGAATAAATATGTGCGTGGTCAAACATGCACACGCGCACAAAAATACACATGCACAAAAGACTTGAAGGAAGCGGACAAGAGTAATTTCTTAATTTTGGCTGTTTCTGACAGAGGAGGGAAAGAAATATCAGGAATTTAAAAAGGAAAAAAAATTCCACACTCAATTTGCCCCCAAATGAATTAAAACCCCACAAACCAAACCAATGAAATAGAAGCTTGTGCAACCCTTTGCTTTGGCCAAATGAGCTATATTTAGCTGCTACAAAAGAACGTTTCATTTTTTCTTTCTCCTTGATAGAACAAAATGTCTGAGCAGTGTGTGTTGGTTCAGCACAATACAGCTGAGTGGGTAAGGGGCTTTTTTGTCCTGCGACTGGTCCAAAAATAATAACAAAAAGAAGTAGAAAATAAGGAGGTCTCACTTTTTCTTAGTATTTCCAACTGTTCAGAAAAAAACCCCAAACAAACAAAACAAGATCTTGGTGCTTGTTCTTCCTGCTTGTATTGCTGAGAGCTTCTGGTTCAGCATTCCAAGAGTGGTGCCTGTGGCTAAAGAGCAGCATGTGCACAGCTTTATGTGCAGAAAGCAAACCACAGGCCTTGCACCCAAATGTGAGAGCCAAGTTGATTCCACTATTAGCTCATTGACTTTAAATCATTTTAGAGGCCACTACATTTTGAAATTATTAATTTAAAGCATGATAGATTGCATCAGTTTATATTCAGGGAAGTATAAGCAGGAAGCCCACATTCACCTCTCAACAATGCAGCCTCTCCCAATATTGTACCTCAATGATAATAGGAATACTATCCCTTATGGCTTTTTTGATACTTAAAGACCATTAGAGCTCGACAGAATGCTATGCACTGGTAAACATTATTATTTGACTGATGGGTCCACTTTTTAAGGAGTGACTGTAGTACTATGAAATCAGGTAATAAAGAGTTCAGGCACTACAGGTTTGCACTTAACTGCAGTTTATTATATTCTAGGAGTGATTCAGTAGTGTTAAAAAGATACAGTATAATTCAAGTGCTTCCTTTTCAGCACAGAGTTACTGCTGCAAACAACCACTTTTTTGCAGAGATAGAAAAATGAGAGTCTGGAAAAAGCATTTGGAGGTCAGGCAGTCTTAGCTCCTGCTCCAAGCACTGCTATCTTCAAATGTAGACCAGCTTACTCAGACTCCTTTCCAGCCAAAACTTTAAAGTCTCCAAAGAGGAAAATTTCATTATTTCAATGGACTACCCTTTCCAGTGTTTAACCACTCTAATTGTGAGGATTTTTATTCTTACGTTCAGCTGGAGGTTATCTGACTCAAGGCAAATCAGATTAAACAGAAATACTGAGTGAGGGTCAGAGGAACAATGAGAAGGTGGAAATAACCCCTGGATCTTACAGTCCACCCAGGGAGGCTTAAGCTGTCTGTGAAGAATAAATCTTCTGCCTCTGGATGTCCACCAAATTTAGCTACATGTAATTTTGCATTATTTTAACTGGTGACAGTTTCCTTATTTCCTTTCACTACACACCTCTTGTCCTGTCATTTCCCAGGAAAAGGTTTCACCTTCCTACCTTCTTCTCTGCAACCTTTCTGTAGTGTTGTCTTTTTCTCCTGGTTAAATAAACCCAGTAACTCTACCTTGTAAACATTTTAATGATCCTCTAGAACTTCATGCTCTAAGGCTAAGCAGAAATACCAGTGTGGAAGGCAAGCAGCAAGCCTATTAGGATAGCAGCTTTCATTGGCAGATGACTGTCCCTAGGTCCCTTAATAGAAGAGTGTTCTTGACTATTAGTACTTGTGACTTCTTCTGTGGCACTGGAATTGATTCATCAGACAAGGTGTGGCTCTTCCAGAGGCCTGCCCTGTCAGAACTTGCTCTTTCAGTGCTTTTGCCAAAAGCCTATAGTTTTTCTATGTGTGGAGGTGTAGAAAGAGTTATCTGGTGGTCAGAACATACCACCCTTCAGCTTCCTGCATTGAGGAAATCCACTTGTGTTAACTATAGCTTCTGTGAGTCTCTACTCTTGTGAGATGCAGAGCCTGTATTCCTCCTCTCCCTCCCCCATACTGGAGTCTTTGTAAAAAGCCATTTGATCTGCCATTCATTCCTCTTACACTGTGCAGTGCACTCATTGATGAGGCTTCATTTGCTACAGCTCCAGGGAAGAGCTATGAAACCAAATTTCTGCTAAACAGTCAAATAGTCACTTCTTAACTAAGCTCTCCTCCCACTGATGCATCTTTCCAGCCCGTAAGTAGTTTGTTCTATTTTTTTCTCTCCCAAGTATATTAAGATGCACCACATGTAGGACACTTGTATAAATGCACCATTAAACTAAGCGCAAAGAGATATTCTTAGCTCTGCCTCTTCATTTCCAAACGCATAAACAGGGAGTGAATATTTTCCTTCCACACATGCAGGCTTACGGGGACTGGATTTTAGTAAGTCTCAGTACAGTGTCTAGCCCTATGACACTTCTGTCTGGAGAGATGAAGTTCTCAGTGTGACTGCTTCAAGCATGCATTTCTTAATGCAGTTAATTGCCCTCTCTTTAGCACTGATACATAGCATCACCATCATCTAAAAATACAGTGCAGAGTAAGTAACAGAATCTGCGGATGATCACCATCCAGTTTACTTTAAAATTTAGCTAATGAGTCTTTGAGTGTATTTCCCATCAGGATAAGTCTCTAAAGGATGATCTGCACAATGGCATTATTGGTGAAAGAAAAGCCAGAAGCTGCATTTAATTAAAAATTCTTAATATCTTTGATTGTCGACATTTTCTGTTTTACTTGGTTGTATCTTTTGCCTCCAGGGTTCTTAACCAAATCTGAATTTATTTGAAACGACCAAATGCAAATGGTACAGCCATTTTTGCACCTGATGAGGATTAAAAGTATATCTTTTTTTGTTGTAGAAATATTATTCTATCATTAAAATATTTTCTTGAAAAGATATATAGTTGGAAATGCTGTTAATAGAAAGTTGGTATTTCATTTGCCATCTGAACAGTCTATTTTGAGAAGACATGGCTGTCTATGGTCCAGTATTAATTAAGCTGAATCAGGACTGAAAAACTGAGGTTTACATGTAAACAGCTGTTCCTCACAAATAACTTATTCTAAAATTTTCCTGAATGAGTAATTGTGTTTTATATCCAAGTATAACTTCGCTTGAAAATTGAAAATTGTACGAGAGTAGTCTGGGCTGAATAAATACTAGATATTTGGGGTATGGAGACCCTGAAAAATGAAAATCTTTGAAGGCTATAAACTACATGATATCCTATCCTTATGGTCACATAAAGCTAAAGAAACTGGTGAATTAACTTCTGTTGTTAATTGAGTTCCATAAACATGTTTTTAAACTCAATATACAGTTTAATAAAATAGTCAATGGTCAGAAATTGTCCTTGTTAACAATGTAAGTGTAATCTGCGAAGAAGACTTCTATGCTCTTACTCACTTCAAACAGAAGACCCAGCACAGGATGGGCCTTTTCATTTTCTTTTTTCTCTTTAGTGGCTTATTCTATCATTAGAGGAAATATTGTCTTTGCAAACACTCACTCTCCTCAAGAAAATAAAGAGACTTGTCCAGAAGCAGGTCTATTTGATATTCAGTATGATCTTTAATGTCCTTCTATATAAAATTTATTTAATCCACCATAAAGAGGTGGAAAGAAATACAAGAGAAAAAAATGAATTGTATGCCTTATGTTATCAGCTTATATATTTCATCCATTTTATATCTCTTCTTCAGCATGAGTCCCTCCTTCTTGCTCTTTTCTCAATAAAATTGCAGCCTGTAAATCTCTCTTGAACAAAATGTGCAATAAGGATGCAATAAATTTACATTAACAAACCCCAGTGTATCTGAGGAGACAAGTCAAGGTCTAGAACTTGGAAATGAGTGTTTACTATACGTACCCTTGCACAATGTGGATGTAACACTCAGCAACACTTAAAAGAAATCATTTCTCATTCAAAATTCATTATATTGTAACTACAGATTTAGTAACACACTGGCAGTTTCTATCGATTAACTCAGGGATATTGTGGAAACTTGAAGCATACTGAAAGTGCCTTTAAAAGGAGATAGTGATTTTATCTGGGGAGAGTGGTGCACAAACCTGTAAAAAGAGGTGAGCAGTGTAATTCTTTTAGTGTAGTAACAGCAGATGAGCTGTAAGTGATCTTATTGTATGTGCTCTTATATGTGAAAACCGCCTATGTTTCAAAACCAACCATTTAACTTCCTTATAGCAAGCTACAATGATAAAGATTGTCATTTGTATTGATGGAGGTTAAAAAGAGAGAGTTACATGTTTTTGATTGAAGAACTAAAAGAGAGACCCACAAATTCAGGAGTAGATTAGAGCATACTGTCAAACATATACTGCTAAAGATTCACCTTAAACTTGCCTGATACTTACTGCTTACTGAGTCTTTAAAGCATGGATTTAAGCAAATAAATCCATGGTGGTGACTTGCTGCCCTTTAAGGCACATGAATGCTTTCAACCATTACTGCATTTGATATCTTGTAAAATAACCTGATATTTGGAGACAAATTTTAATATTATTCCACCTAAAACAAGTTATCCAGAGAAGTTGAGAATATTCCATCATTGGAAGAGTTCAAGGCTTGGTTGAATGGGGCTTTGAGGAACCTGCCTTGAAAACTGTCCCTGCCCAGAGGGATTAGACTAGATGATCCTTACGTGTCCCTTCTGACCCAAATAATCCTAAGATTTTATAATTCTTTTCTGCAACTTGCCTTATAAATTATTTTTTCTATCTCATTATCCAGTTTGACTCAGTAATAAATTTTCTTAAAATTACCTAAAAGCAACAAACTTGAGATTCATTTTACAGAATAAGGACTTGACCTATCATGAGTTGATGATTTATTTTCATTGAAATGAATATTGCAATATCCATCTTTGCTTTTGTTATGCAAATGAAGTTTCTGTAAATTACAAGAAAAGGTCTTATTTCATTGATTGAGAATATGCTCAGGAAATTCACAGGGTAAAGATTTATTTCATTGTTGTTTCTAGTAAACTTTTCTTATCTCCACCTGTGATCTTTACTTTTTGTGTCTCTAATTCTCCTCTCCATCCCACCACAGGTAGAGGAGTGAGTGAGCAGCATATGCTCTGGACTTTTTCAGTGGAAATGTTAAACTGGGGAGCACCATTCCTGAACCACGACACACATATATAGAGAGATATTTATACATGCAAATATACCAACGAAGAAGGAAGCAAAAACTTAAAACCAAGGTCGATCACTATAGACCACTTACCTCCTATCATAAAGGCTCTGAAGTTTTTTGCATTTACAGGTTTCAAAACTTTAAACAGGATTTTTTTTTTCAAATAAGCACAACTTTCTTTGAAAGTTAAAGATGAAGACTCAATTTTTTTGGCCTGCCTGGTGTTATTTGACTAAGTTCTTCCCTCCACCTACTGTCTTCTTAAAGTGATTTGGTAATTTCATGCCTCTGGAATGTCAGCAAGAGTAATAAAATAGCAATTTAAGAACATGTTAAAAGCCAATCTAAATGGCACTGTTCTTCTGAAGCTATCTAAAACAGAACTCAGAGCAAGTCCTCATATTAGACAACTCTCAAGCTTCCATGCTTAAACAGAATAGTTGTTTGGGCTCAGGGGATATTCTGTACAATGAAGTACCAAATGAGAACTCACAGATTAATATCATCTCATAGCAGATTATTCCACTCAGTTTTTTGCACTCTTCTAAAGAATGCTCTCTCCTTTACTAGTCTTCCTTTCTACTCTTTTTTTTATATAGCACAGCTGTTAGATGTATTTTGTGATTAAAAAGTTAATATTACTGAAGAGTGAGAAAGCTTACATGGCTCAGACACCTGGCATAACACCCAAATGTACATGTGCTAATTTCAGGGTTTGGATCTGCCTAAGTGGTTTCTCAGTCTTGGAAGACTGACTTTTTTCTTTTTTTTTTTTTTCCCCTCATTTAAAAAGGGAGGGTGAAACGATGGAATGGGGGAAAAAGCAGGAGAAAGGAGGCTATGATTAGGACCTTCCATTAGCGAGAATCAGGAGAAGCAAAAAATTTAGTCAAGAAACTGAGGTTGTTAGTGCATATCACTCCTTCCTCCATTTGAAGCCTTCTGATGCCTAAGGGTTTCTCTGATTTTTGATTTTTCAATTTACAGATGTTAGAAATTATTGTAGTTCTAGTGTACTAGTAAAATAACTTCAGTAGCTGAATGTTTATACATACTAACCCC
>JAWWTY010000156.1:46036091-46124907 GCA_035222235.1 Margarornis squamiger | reverse complement strand
TGAAGCCTGTACCACAAGATAAAGACATGGACAGAAGGACCTCCAAATCTAGAGCATTGGAAGGCCTCCAAGGACCCAACATGCTGTGAAGAAGACAACGACAATGAAGGAAGGGTCCCGAGCCCCCAGACCCAATTCCCGACGGGGTGTGCCGAGGGCAGAACGGGGCAGGACTGGGGGAAATAACAGAATGGGATTGGATGGACATTATTATAAAATCTTGAAACTTGGGTCAAAGGGGGAATCCTGTGTAAATGTATTCCTGGAGCCTGGAGGCTCATTAAAGCTCCTGCTCACTTATCTTATATCCTACTAAAAGTTGCCCGGAGTTTTTTTTCCTCAATCCTTAAGGCATCACTTCAAATGAGGAAAATTGCTAAGAAATATCTATTTTCTTAATAATTTGATGAAATATTCTTTCTCTGAATAAAGGAAAAGGTGTCCTTGAAATTAGATAATCTATCATAACTTTATTGCAATTCTTTTTTTTTTTTTTTTTTATGATTGCATCTATGAAATATTTGACACTTGCACTAATGTGTGTTGAAAGAAACTAGCTCCTGACCAAGGGTTGTAGCTTTAACCCAGGAAGCTTTTTGCACGATAGACACATTACACTCTAGGAGAAGAACATAACACTTTTTTGTCTTCCCACCATCAGATAACCAATTGTGCACAGTGCCTGTCTTGTACACCCAGCATAGCTGCTGTAGCATTGTTTATCTAGAGCTCTGTGTCTCTATCCTTGTTTCATAAACACATAGCCCTGGGTCAGCATCTGGATCAAAGAGGTAGAAGCCAATGCATGGACATGACATTAATGCAGCTGTAGTGTGGCTCAGATGAGGCTTGAGAGAGGGTCCCAGTTTAAATAGAGCTTAAAAACAAAGAACAATGCAGTCCCATCTTCCACCTCTTTCCCCACATGGCTTTCCCCACCAGCTGTTCTTGTACAGACAGCTATATTTTTAAAGGAAGGAGAAAGTGCACTTCATGCCCTGACAGTGGTTGCTTGAGCTGTATTGAGCTAGATGAGCACTACACCCTCATCAGGTTCTCTTTCCAGCAGGCCAGCCACTGTCACAGAAAAGGAAAATACATGCTTCCTTGTCATTTGATGGCCACTAGCTACATAAGTCCCACATCTGTCCTCTCCAAATAGGTAGCTCATCTTCCTCTTCCAAAAAAATAGTATCCTGTTCCTTCTCAAAGCAACAGGATATTGCTAGTAAAACAATATCTATCAGCATCATGTCTTCAAATGTCCCAGAACCACCCCCAGTAGTGAAAAAAATGCATATTTTCATCATGTATTTATAGGACTCATTGTTTCTATTTCCTGACTTCTCCTGACTACCTTCCCCAACTGTTTCTTTCAGCCATTGTCCAGAGATGCAAAATCCTCTGCAAATTGTGGTTTTGAGTGCCACCTCTCTATTAAAAGCTAAGTATTTTGAAAAAAAAAAAAAAAAAAGTTGCAGAAAATGCCATGGAACAATGGAGATACTATAATCAGAGTGCACATCAACAGTCAATCCTCTTGCCTGGATCTGAATGAGATTGTCCATTTGCTGTCCTGAGTGGATTTAACACTGCTTATCTTGGCAGACAGAAAAGTTGTGAAATGTGTTGTGTAATGTTGCCCCACAGGGAAGCATCCAGCAATCATGTCATGTTTAATTTTATTTTTTGTCTTTCTCTTCTGTCTCTGGACAATCAACAATTAAATAAAACCATTTTTTCCTTTGCCAAATCTTTTCTAGAAAGACCCTTATGTCAAACAAGGAATTTTTCTAGAATGTAATTGAAATTTTGCATAGATTTTCAAGGGTTTGAAAAGATGGAACAATGCAGAAGAAACAGGGGAAAGAGCAGCACTAGTAATGCCATCTTATGCATTGGCTTGCTTATATTTTCTAAACAAGTCTTCTGCTAGAAATGTTACCATTAATCTCCAAACTACAATTTCAACAAAGGAATTTTTTCCCCCAAAGCATCCATTGTGTTGCATTCACAGCATGTCTGACAGTTTTGAAATTTCTGTTAAAGCAGTTGGTCTAATTAAGTAGTGGCTATGCTCATGGTTGGGTATGGATGCCTAGAAAGGTCTTCAGTCCAGGAGAGGCAAGTACAAATACTTGGGCCTATTTTTCTGTGTTTGATGGTTGCACAGAATTTACAGGTCTGTATTAAGTACAGATTCAAGCCAGCTTGTGTTGCTGGCCACTGCTGCTTCCCAACAGTGCAGGTCCTACGGTGTGTACAACTCTGAGCTCAGAGCACAGGCTGTTCTGTTTTTGGAATTTGTTCGTTGTCCCAAAGTCTACATCTGATGATGTCATCTACAGCCAAAGACAGCATACATGGCACAGGCGTGCATAAAACACCTGGCACTTGGCTTTTTACAGTCCCTTGAAGCCTGATTTGGTCAATTTAATCTTTTCTTGTCTCAGTGGCCAAGTTACTGAAAGTTGGGTCTGACTGATAAATCTGGAATATTGGCACTCACCATAAAATCTAGTAAAACTCAAAGCTGGGTGATTGTTTTTCATCTATATGTTGTATCCATGATATTATTTATAATTCTGATTTGTAAAACAAGTGACCCTTGAAGCATGATTTCTCTCAGTGTCATAGATATAGGAAGATTTTAGTCCAAGTTTAAATTGGCACTGACTGCTGCTATAAACTTTTGGAAACATATAAACCCAAAAAATTTTCAGCAGTACCTTATTAATCCCCCCTGAGTTCCTGCCAGGGGGCACAACAAAGTCTTAAAAATGTTTGGTGTTTTCTCATATGAAGTTTTATGTACAGAGATGAAGTTAAGTGAAATGTCTATATGTAGCTGACAGAAAGTACAGAAGGAAAAATATAGGAAAAATGAGTGGGAGCTAGACCTGGCAGTGTTGTATTGCATGGAAGAGGAGGATCCAATGGAGCAGTAGCTTTCTGTTATATTGTCAGGTGCCATATAAAACCAGGTTGGACTTAGAGGGCAGATCAGCATGTAGACTGGTGCAATAGGATTCCAGGGCACAACTGTAGTAGTATTTATGTGTTCCTTATGTAATGAAATAAGAGAATGTTCTAATGACTTTTCAAACTGTGCTATTTCTGGACAGCATGTCCAAAGTAGATTCCAATTTAGAATCCTTATTTCTTAAGAGACAAACCTCCAGAACCTGAATTTGATGAAGAGATACAACTGAGAAGTCAGCAGGGTCTCTTTGCATGTACTTTCTACAGTGTCTTGAACAAGTTGCAACAATATGTGTAAACAGAAGCATCAGCTTTCAGTGAATAGAGAAAATTTTAGTGATTTTTTTTTTTTACTTTTTTTAAAATTTGTTAAAAGTTTAATTAAAAAAGATAAATACTTATACTTCTGCACTACCTTCTGTTTATGGACACATTTCATCCAGAAATTTCAATAAATTTTATATATTCAAAGCTTTGGAAATGATATGCAGGAGACAACCAACTAGATTGACTGACAGCGTGCTAAAATAGACAATAGACATTTTTATAAGAATGTTTTATTACATAGATCCCCACTAATAGTGACTACTTTTACTCTCTTAATTATTTTTGTGAAGCTTTGAAATATATGAGTTTAAATAAATCTTACTATTTGCAAGCAACGTAATCTTAATGACACTAAATATAAAAGAAGCTATATGAAACAAAAATAAATATTTTTAGAACAACTGTGAAAGGCAGGTCTTATTTGATGATGTAAAAAAAAAAAAGATTAAATTCAATTTGTAATTAAATTTCCTTTTCCTGTTCTGTTTTTTATTTTTCTTCTGTAGATGGATTTTTATAAGGCTTTCAACTGACTGACAAAGTCAATAAGGCTCTCTTTATATAAACTGACATTCTCCATTCTCCAGCTCCGGGGTTTCGAAATAAGTGACAGTGTACCTTTTGAACTGTGACTCATAATTTTGTAAAAATGCCAGTTGATACTAATACAGTGTTTAACTTTCTCCTACAACCTGTCTTATTTTTCTCAGTAGATCAATAGACAAACCTATATATCTGTGGCAACAGGAGTTTTGTCCTGTCCTAAAAATACTACTTTAGTGCCATGTCTTGTGAAATGCATGCAGAGATAATGCCTGTGAAGGGTGGGAAGGAAACAGAAAAGGAAGAGGTACTCCAGCCTACTTTATAGCTTAGAAGCTAATATGCTTGGCAAAGTTATCTTATAGAAAGAAAGGGTTAACCAAATGTTTTCAAATATCCTGCACCCAAAGGCTTCTTCCTTCCTTCGTCAGTTTTTCATCTCTCTCATTTTAGTGGTGAGAGCAGAAACATTATGTATATGCAGTTCCACTGTAGTTCAGCTCTGTGCCTGGGAAGATTATGGATTGGATCCTCCTAGAAACTGTGCTAAGGCACATGGAGGACAGGGAAGTGATTTGAGACAGCCAGCACAGCTTCACTAAGGAAAATTCCTTCCTGACCAATCTAATGGCCTTCCAGGACGGAGTGACTTCACCAGTGGACAAGGAAATTGTTCTGAATGCCATATATCTTAACTTCTGTAAAGCCTTTTATGTATCACAAATTGAAGACATCTAAATTGAAGAGATATGAATTTGATGGGTGGACTGTTCAGCGGATGAGGAATGTGTTTGATGGTTGCATCCAGAGAATATTGGTTAATGGTTAAGAGTCCCAGCAGTGTCCCTCTGGGGTCAGTACTGGGGCAAATGTTACTCAACATCTTCACCAATAACATAGATGAAGGGATCAAGTGCACCTTCAGCACATTTGGAGACAACAGCTGGGTGGTGTGGTTGACACTCCTGAAGGAAGGAATGTCATTCAGAGGGACCATGAAGGCTTGACAGGTCACCTCATAGGAGCCTCCTGAGATTTAACATGACCAAGTGCAAGGTGCTGCAGCTTGACACCCTCAGTATCAATCCAGGCTAGGGGATGAAGGGACAGAGAGCAGCCCTGCTGAGAAGGACTTGGCAGTGCTGGTGGATGAGAGGCTGGACATGAGCTGGCAATGTGCGGTTGCAGCCCAGAAAACCAATTGTGTCCTGGGCTGCACCAGAAGCAGCAAGGCCAGCAGGTCAAGGGAGGGGATTCTGCCTCTCTACTTTGCTCTGATGAAACCCATCCTGGAGTTCTGCATCCAGCTCTGAGGTTCCCAGAATAGGAAGGACATGGACCTGTTGGAGTGAGTCCAGAGAAAGACCATAGAGATGATTAGAGGGATGGAGCACCTTTCCTTTGAGGAAAGCCTGAGTGAGTTGGACTTGTTCAGCCTGGAGAAGAGAAGGCTCTGCGGAGACTTTGTTGTGGTCTTTGAGTACTTAAAGAGGTCTTATAAGAAAGACTAGGACAGACATTTTAGCAGGGTCTATTGCCATAGGACAGGGGGCAAATGATTTTAAACTGAAAGAGGGTTGATTTAGATTAGATATAAAAGAGAAGCCTTTTACAATGAGGATGGTAAAACATTGGCACAGGTTGCCCAGAGAGGTGGTGGATGAGAGGTGGTGGGTGAGAGGTGATGGGTGCCCCATCCCTGGAAATATTCAAGGTCAGGCTGGATGGGACTCTGAGCAACCTGATCTTGTTGAAGATGTCCCTGCTGATCTTAAGGGGCTTGGGCTCCATGACCTTTAAAAGGTCGCTTTCAACTCAAACTATTCCACGATTCTATTTACTCAGCAGAGATACAGTTTCTTCATTTTTGTTGTATATGGGTGTGTGGTGATTTTTCCACAGTCACTTCTTTATGCAGAAGAATATCAATATATTTTAGTAACCAAGAATAACTCCTTTAAATCTACGTGTTTTACAGATCCAAGAGTTAAAGAGTCTGAGGCAACTCCTAATTCAGTGAGAGATTTCAACAAGGAGAGATTGCTAGATGTGCAGGACTGTAAACACTTACATGCCAAAACTATGACCCCAAAACCTGGTCATAGCAACTGCTTATGGTAATATTTACGCTGCTTAAAAGTCTGCCACTTACTCCTTTGTACCACACTGGTTGATTGTCTGAGATCCCATTAAATTCTGCTAAGCATAACATGCAAAGAAAAAGTGACCCTGATAGATCCCTTTCAAGTACCCCTTTCCTCTCTTTTTCTTTTTAATGTGACTGCCATATGGTTCAAGAGTTGTCATAAGCCCTGTGTTTGTCTACTCCTGCTGTAAATGTTTCATTTTTCCCAGGCAGATAAAAGGACTGTTCCCTTATGTTAACTGCAAAATTCCCTCTTTTGACCATAAATACCCAACTCAGAGAATTGTGCTGGTTTTGGCTGAAGTAGGGTTCATTTTTTGTCACAGTGGCTGGTATGGGGCTATGTTTTGGATCTGTGCTCAACACAAGGTTGATAATACAGAGGTGTTTTTGCTATTGCTGAGCAGTGGAGGAGTGAGCAAGTGGCTGAGTGGGGCTTGGCTGCTAGGTGGGGTTAACCCATGACAAGAATGAAGACAGCAGCAATCCAAATCAGACCTTTTTGTTTTGTTTTGTTTTTTCTTTTTGTGACAGTATGGAGCAAAACCACAATAGTGGTTTGGAGAAGAGTTTTATATAAAGTAATAAATATATACAAGTCACTTATATCTGCAGAAATACTATGCTGTTATTTTATGAATGTGTAGTAAACAAAAGATTAGCTCAAACAAAATACATGAAAACAGATTAAGGAATTGCCATTTTTCAACTATGTGTTAAATTTGAGTGCTCATTAACTATGTAAATGAACGGACGAACTTAATTACCTAGTTTATAAAAACAGCATTACTGACAATTTAATTGCAACAACAGTTTTTCTAGAACATTTTTGGTTAACTTGCAATGACAAATACATGATAAAATTAGGTTGTTATACTGGGAAAAAGACAACTAAAATGCTGAAATGTGGGATTCAGAAGTAATCACACTATTAACTATCTAGGAAATAGATGAGAACTAACAGCACTGTCAAGAAGGGAGTTAATTTATTTTTTTTTTTCACCAAACACACAGATACTGTAAAAATTATACATTTTGTATGTATCACAAACCTTACACTACGCTGCTAAGTGAAAATTTTTTAAACTAATACTAGTGTGGATTAGAAACAGTTGTAGGTAAGGAAATAGATACCTTAAGCATGGAGGCAATAGAAATAACTCTTTGAAACATCAAATATAAAGTCAAATACAAACATGCCAAATTAAAAGACAAAAAATAAAAATCTAGAATGAGAGTCAGATATGGAACTCCAGTAAAAAATTGCCTACAACAGAGAGTATTGCAGTAGTGGGACACAGCTGAAGACAAGACTAAGAACATATGAAAGTCAAAGAGGAAGCTCAGTCAAACTCCTTTTAAACATGGGTATATGCTGAAAGACACTGGAGAAACAATTGCACTAAATTAAAAATGTATGGCAAGGAAAAAAATTTTTTTTTTTTTTTCTGAAATGTCCTGTTGATAGTCTGGGGTTTTTTTACACAAAGAAGAAATAAATATTTTTTTCCCAGAAAATTCATGGCTTTAAGATTTGGCTATATACCTCTCAATCATCTCTTTAAGACTGAAAAGTTTTACTTATATTTCAATCATCCCAATGTTCTTCTTTGCACTTACTTGTTTTTCTAAAATGCTTTCAATACAACTACACATAATATTTAGTATAGATGCTATGGAGTCATATAATAATACTGTGTAGTTTACCTTCATTTGAGTTCTAATTAATCTTAACTTTTTATTTACCTTTCTGTTTTGACATGGAAAAAACTACCCACAATAATTTTAAGATTTCTTTTTCTGAATAACTGATTTAGATTTCTTTATGGATGTTTCATTACCTATGAATTGTTTTGTGTTTATCAACATTGACTGTGATAAAATAATGTTTTCCACTTAAAAGTGAGAGAACATTCTGGAATTAGTAGTCAACTGCAGTTTTAACTATCCTGAGTAATTTCTAACTTTTAAACAGTAGCAAATCTTGGCATTTTACTATTTATCCCTTGTTTTGGATGTTTTAAAAGTCAGTTAGGTGGTTGCAACCTATTTAGGTCCTTCACATGTTAAAACCAAGCATTTGCATCTGCTGTTTGTTTACATCTCTTTGATAGGTAAGCACAAGAAGAAACTTTCTATTTTGTAGCATCTACATTTATGAAGAACCCTTTGCAATGGATATGAAGGATATATTCAGAAAACAATATTTAAAAAGACCAGTTCTGCCTACACTTTTGGTTTCCTAATATGACATCTGGAGTACTATGTCCAATTTTGTATTCCATGGTTTATGGCTATATAAAAAGAGACCAAAACCACATAAGAATTGCTAAAAATATGCTAGAATTGTTCTTGCTATATTAAAGGATTAAGAAGGGAATGATAGCAATCTCGAGCATCTTGAGAAAGCTGCTGGAAAATGAGATGATCTGTTACCCAAGCTCTGTCACACAAAATAAGTAGTAGAAAATTTAAAACTGAAAGAAGGAAGAAGATTCTCACACTGAAGTCAATATCAACATATTGGGAGTGGTATGGCTAGAAGATGACCTCCATGAGAAGAGTAGAGGGCCTGCCTTGAGATGGACACTGCTGGTTCCAGGTGGCTCCAATGAACTCACTGCAGCAGAGCAAAGAAAAACATCTGTAAGCATTGTATTCCAAAACTCTACCAGAATTTTGAAATAAAGCACTCAGGATGCATTAACTAGCACTCACACATGTCTATGCTTCATTATTAGTTCATGATCCTCTCAAAATACTTGTGCACCCATAGTCTGTGTCTAGGTGTCTAAGTATGCGGGGGTTCAGAAAGGAAGGGAAACCCAAAATGGAAAAAAGGGGATGTCACTTTAATCTACTGCTTTGGGAGAAAGTGAGTGTGGGTTTCACTGTGGGAACACCACCCCCTTGCCTTAATTGAAAGCTGAGTAACTGCACACAATGAGCCATGACTGAGAGACAGGATGGAACAAACAAGGGTTTTGATTGGCAGCCTGTGCAGACATCTGGCTATAAACTCCTGGGCAACTGGGTATCTGCAGGTATCTGCCATGGTGCAGCAGAAGACAGGCGTATGCCAAGCTACTGCACAGACCTGGCCTGACTTTCTCGTGTCTTCCAGAGTGCTATTTAGTGTTCCTTCCCCTTGACTACAAGCTCTGGTCCCTGCTCGTAGCCACTGCTGAATATAGGCACATATTTCCCTACAAGTGTGTCCTTGCTGATTGTCAACATTAGATGTTATTAAAAAAAATAAATTGTAACAAGGCTTATTTTTTTCCCACCTGAGACCATAGTCATTGGTTCTAATTGCATGCTGTCTGACATGTCATCATCTGTTTTGCAATACTGTGCATTTTAGATTGAAAACAAATCATCCTGTGTATTTTAATACATTGGTTTGCATCTATATTGTTGATCATTGCTCCAGAAATACATCCCTCTTCTCTTATTTGCTTTCTTCAAAGTAACTTCAATTATGGCTGAATTCTTCAGAGACATTTTAAGGGCAATATTTTTTAGATCTGTTTTGGGTTCATTATGCTTCAACACTTCTCTCTTTAGCAGCAACCTATTTTATTAGTTGATACAGACAAACTGCTTTTCTTTAATCTTTACTGAGCTGCAATTGGCATTTATTACGCTGGGTACTTCAACAAAATGTAAGCAGTAGTTCTCTGATTGTGGTCCAGCACAGGCCCCATGGCAAACCACTGTAGACCAGTACAGACCATTTAAACGCTCCTGCTCTTGGATAATGATAACAAGCACATGGCAGCTCTTCAGCAGTCCTTTACTTTTTAATAATATATGTATGTACTTCAGCTGTGTAAGTCTCTGGCCTTTACCTTACTGCAGGGCCAGGACAATCCTCTTCTCCTGGATCTATACAGAGATTAGCCACAGTGCTAGAAACAGGAATCAATGGAAATGAAGAACCAATTATATTAAAAATAAAAACCCCAGAGATGTCTGCAAATGTTTTAATACTTTTATACTGTTATTAAAAATTTATTACTTTGGGATAAAAAATAGCAGAGAGGGGATTATGAACAAAGCTCATCAAGGTTATACAGAAAAAAAAATAAGGGAAGGTAATAGTATCAAATAGAAAAAAAAACCCTCTGCATAGCAATTTAGACAACAGCAAGGAGGAAAAGGACACAGAAACAGAGCAGATCTTTACTACAGACAGATGGTAAAATGCTAATATTGCTACGTATTAGTATTTCAGGACAAAAATACACATTCAACAGATATTTTTTCTTTTCTTTCCACTTTTAGCTATATGAAGATGATGAACAGTTTTCCTGTCCTCTATTAACAGAGGCAAGTTCAAATACCTGCCAGTGATACTTTTAACTCATCAAGCCTGTGTGACTTGTATTGTTTACTGATACACAGCAGAGTCCCTCCAAAACAGCCATATTTACCATTTGTTTCATTGAATCCTCCCAGACCATGCAAAGTGATTGCCTAACGCTGATCTTGGGAGCACCCTCAAGAAGACAGACTATCATAGTCAAAACCTCAGAATAAATGTAACTTCCTGTTTGCAGAGTCTGAATAGACTGAGAACTCACAGGCCTGACCAGAAATAAAATTGAAGAAAAATAATAAAAAACCAACCAAACAACAACAACAACAAAAAAAAACCCAAAAAAGAACAAAAAACCCCCACAAAAAAAGAACCAAACCAAACCACACAACAAAAAACCCACAAAAACCAAAAACCAAAAAAACCCCAACATAGTGAAGTATAGTAAAAAATAATAATAATCAACACGTGTTTTCTAAGGAATTAATGTATTCAACAGTTCTGATTTCTTGCTGTGCTGGGGTTACAAGTTAAAATTATGAATATAGTTGTACTAGAATTTTGGAACTTGATTTAGTACAGCATTTTTATTAAAAAATTATGCAACAATAGGACTAGAACAAATAGCCAACTGAAAAAATACAGGCTGTCTGAGGTGAAAAACAAGGACAGAAAGCTGTACTACATAGTCAATATGATACAGTTATCTAAGTCAGGCAAATTGTATTATAACATAACTGAATCATGATCATTTAACTAAAAAGTAAAATCCTGTTAATCCATTTCTTATGGCTGGCTCTATCCTAGGAAGAAGTCACCTTGAATAGATTTTGTGCTCTATTTGGCAAGAAAGCAATAATTCCCAGGCAATACAGTAACTAAAAGGTGCTAATACAAACCTTGTGTAAATCAGGGAGACTCTGAGTGTGACCAATTTAATTCTGTATATAGAATTTGGTGAAAGGCAGACTGAAATGTCTTATTCTGACTCTCAGATTTTTAAAGGATGATGAAAACTTTCATATGGTAAAGGAAGAATTTTAAAAAATAATAGTTGATCAGACAGTAAATTTACATCAATGTAAAGAAAGCGTTAAAGATATTTCCCCATAGCTGCAAAATAAAACCACAGAAATTAACACTGAAAACAAACAATGAAAAAATATTTCCTGCTAAGGATTAAAAATGCTATAATAAGTTACCAATTGCAACACTAAATCTTTCTTCTTTTGTTCTCTAAACACAACATGCTTTTTAATACAACAAATTATGTTTTAAACAAAGGCAATTTCTTTCTCAATTCTTCCTTTATGTACTATGAATCCTTGGTAAGTCTCACTTAGGTTTTCACACAGTTCCGAATTCCCAGAACTAGTCCTCAGGAGTAAAATTTCTATAGAAAGGCTAATACACAACATAGGCCATGACCTACTATGCCTCTACAAGCTGATATCTATTCTTAATTGCAGTGTCTAGTGGAGCTGAAGTGCTCAGGACTGCAAAGCAACAAGGCTGTTGAGATCAGAGACTAGTTTCATCAAGCCTAAGGAGCTAAAGAGCATTTTTAAAGAATAAACAACACAGTGCCACTAGAGAACCAGGAAAGAAGTGGGCAAATGAAGAAAAGTCTGAAAAATCAGGACTGAATTTGCTCTAAGTTAGAGACTGCATTAAGAGATGTAGTGGAAAATTGTTAAAGCTCTGTTGATTGGCTGTAAAACACAAAATACAAAATTCCACCAAGTACCTTTTATGTGGCAGTCTTAATACTAGAAAATTAATGTAGAAATACTGCTATATCTGCCTTAACTGTTTCAGAAGAAAAATCCAAAATAATGAAAAAGGTCAGATACAGATTACAATATGTTTGTAAGGTCTTTTCCTGTTCTTAATAATTTTTCAATTTTCATTGCTTTTAATTTTTTTTGAAGCAGATCATTTGACATTCACAATCTGATTGAAATTAAAGGGTTGTACTAGTTTTAGCTTATTTAGCTGACAGAACTGAAGAGAAATAGGTAAAATAGCACTCATAAAATGTCATTTTCTCTTATAACACCTCATATAGTTGTTGAGAGGCCTGTAGATGAAACAAGTTTTAATTTATAATGGGGGGAGACTTTGAGCAGGATCACTGCCTTCCTGCCCTTATGATATCATTCCACCGCCTACTCCAGTAAAAGAGCAGGAAGAAAAGTATCTCCCTGCAGATCAGACTTCCAAGAGTCTGACAAACTGGCTATTTTTTATGGACTGCCATGAATAACTTGGATACAATAATGAAATTATTAAAGTCTTAAAAAAGAACATGAAAACAGAATAAAAATGAAGGATGAGAGAGGTATAAAATCCTACTTTTGGATTTTCCTTTTCATTTCTTAGGCCATGAGAGAAGGCAGGCAGCATCTTCACAGTTTTCATGACAGTTTTCAAAAATTCATTATTTTTAATATCAGAAAGTATTTGGAAAACCCTGGAAAATTAATATTGCAAAGGCAGATACATTTCAGAGAAATAAGTTTAGCCAAAGCTTGGACAGACTTTCTAGATTTCCTTATTTTGAAATAAAGAATCTAAGAATTTGAGATAATTAAGTTTAGCAAAATAGATTCCTATTTGCAGTTTATTAGTATTAATAAATTCATAGTTACTTACTGTTATCCTATATGAAAATATCTACTTTTGCCACCAAGATAAGAGAGAGGAAAAATAATAATCTAGTAATAAGGAAGGGAGAGTCTGGTTGAGGTCAAGTAAGGGACAAAGTACTGTTTCCAGCAGTTGACATGTTGAACTATTTTTAGGCAGGTATGTAAAAACACCTAACTGTTTTGGTGTGGTAATATCAATTGTGTCAAACCAAAAAAGAGTAGAAAAAAAGGACATTTTAAAAATAATAGTTAAACATTAAAAATTGCTAGAAAATGCTATATTTATGTATATTTTAAATAATTAATATACATGTGCTAGTAAATATTATAAAACATAAGAATAATTTTATTATTTTTTCTCTAAAAATGTCAATGGTGCTGATGATGTTACCACAAATATAATTATTCTGAGTCTTTTTATCCTCAACTTTTCATTTTGACTACATCTATTTACATATTCCAGTTCTTACTTATCTTAATTGCAAACATCTAATCAAAATCCCTCCTACAAGATTTTGACAAAACAACTCCTTGCAATCCTTGGAAGAAATTCAACAAGTAGAATAAAATTATAGTAAAAATTTATGCAGTGGGATTTTGTACCTTCTTAAATAAGAGAATTAATTAGTTAGTTTTTTCGGCTGCTTGAAAGAATCTCAGAGAACTTTATTTGTTCATTGTTGAAATGACTACGATCTGTTAAATTCAATTGAAAGGGGGCAAACAACAGGTCAAATCTCTTGGAGCTTTGATAAAGCAATTAATTCTATGAAAAAGAAGAAAACAGCAACCTTCACTTGACTGGACACCACCCAAGAGGGTCAGTCACTGACACAGAATATAGAAAATGAATAATCAGAGGAGGACTTATTTTAATGAAGATGTTTTTCCAGGTTAAAAAAAGTTAATATAACATGGAAAACTACACAGCTCTTTTATTTTTTCTTGAAGTAAGGTGGATTAAAATAAAATTTCAGGACCTAACAGCAAAATAGCCTTAGTTTTATGAAATATCAGAGACAGCTCAATACTTTTTCTAGGACTTGGAAAAATAGAACATTTGGAAACCAGTGAGATCCTGTCTGCCCTTACAAACTACATTCATTTCCCTAAGTTGAGAGACTAATAAAACATAATTACCTCCATTCTAAGTTTGTCAGAAGCTCTTTATTTCTCAGTTTCTATGAAGTCCATCCACACAAAGCAGATTTTTCCCCTTCTAAGGACAAGGGTGTGGGGGAGAGCATAGAACGTCCAGTTAATGCATACTTGAACTGACAAATAAAACCTCTGTTTAATTACATGGTCTTGGAAAGAGGGTTGCATACATAGTACTTCTCAGAAACCAGAAATTTTATTTCACAACATCCACTTTTTCTGACTGGATGGTGCTGGCATGCAGCAACCCTGTAGCAGCAGTCAGGACACTCTTCCTGGCTCTGGGGCGATGGGGTTCCAATCCTTTTGCTTACTAGCTTACCGAGGGTTCCTACAACTTGGGACCATACTCTAACCACCAGAATGCTGACTACTAGAAAATCATTAATACTATTAGGGAAAAGATTTTCCTGGAAGAAAAAGGCTCCCTCACAAAAAAGTAAAACGTCAGTTTGCCCCTCTGTGTAATTAATACTGATCCCCAGTTCATTCCAGTTTCACAAAATGGGGATCAGATTTGTAACACAGGAATTATTTTTGTTCTTCAGTTCTAAAATTTGATTTGTTTCATTCATTCATAACGCTGAGGTGGAATGGAGGCTGGAGACTTTAATTTCATGTGAAGTTGAGTGCCTGATTTCCTTAATCATGTTTTAAGCACACCCTTCCACCGAACTCGTTTGAACTGCCTCTGGGTTCAGTTCTTCCTTGATATCCCCTAGAAATTTGTCACATATGCACACAGACCCCAGCTGAATTGTACACTCAGGAGAAAGCAGAACAACCAGAGCAATCCCCTAAATCCTTTACTCTTCAATAATAATAAAGTTTCCATGCTGCTTTTCATCTATACAACCAAATGAAGCATGTTTTTCAAAGAAGCTCTTTGGCGAATGTTTTTCTCTTAGTGTGGGATTTTTATGGTGGTGGAGACAAAGAGGAGGAAGAAGAAAAAACCCAAAATCTTATGAAAAATGAGATAACTCAGAATATTCATGTAGCATATGTACTACTAGAGGAAGAATTTGAGCCTTATATAATTGCCTGTAAGGAAAGGCAGTTGCCATAGCTAGTAGACAGCATTTTACAGGAGAGAGATATAGGTGCTTTTGCAGAAATTTGTGAATTTATGAATGCATCTGTATTTGTATGTACTTTGAAGAAGAGAGTGCAGAGGAACATCTGCATAGTTTCCTCTTTGACCAGAATTTCTATTTAGTGGTCTTTTCCTGAGGAAAATATTGTGGAAATAGTTAAAATTGCATGAAAAAAATTAGTTATAATGGAGGAATATTTTCAACAGAAAATTTTTGGTAAAAATACATTAACACAGTATCTCAAAAGCACTACAGTGTACACTATATTATACACATTAAAGTTTTGATGCTATAGGTTGTAGAGGTGATAAAGTTCGTATGCTTGGACAAAAATTTCTGCAGGGGTGATGCATGAGATTATTTTTAAATACAAACTGTTGTATATGTAAATATAAAATATATTTTTTATTTCACAGGTGGAGTTAAGTGGCTAATACTCATAATATTGGAAAATAATATCAGAAATTAAACAGTGTTTCTTTCCACATAGAGCAACAATTGAAAGCTTCACAGGAAAGCTCCTATTAAAATTCTTTCAGAATGTTTATTACCCAAGAATTAATTTTTAACTTTACATCAGTCCAGTGCATGATCCAAACCATGCCATGGAAAGTGATTTGGTAAAATTTTGCAAAGACCAACTTTCTCAAAAAGTCACAGTCAAGGAACATTATTCTAATAATGTTAATTTCCCAATTAGAACACAAAATATCAATGGATTAAAACACAAAAAGAAATTAGTTTACACTGGAGCTTTATTAAAAAAAAAAAACAAAACCCAAAATTCCTTTGTGTTATCTAATTTTTTCTTCAGATAGTCTCTTCTGTGTAACCATTAGTTGTCTTTCACTTAGAAAAGCCTTTTTTGGAGGAAGATGGTGGCAGATTTCCTGCTTAAAAATCTAACTCCTAACACTATTGTTTGATTTGCCAACTAGATTTTACATTGAATAGTGACATAAATCAAACTGTCAAAGGAGTGTTTTCTCTAAACAAAGATTTCCACCTACTAGAAGCCCTATGGTCTTGGAGAAAATTGATTGGACAACACACAGATAAAAGCAAGAGTAAATAACTTTCAACTTCATTCATCAAGGACAAAAAAAGACAATTTAGTTGCATCACCTCTGTGTAGCCAAAGAAGACAAATCCTTTGCATTCATGTCATTCACAATTTCCTGTGAACAAAACCAGCAAAAGAACTAAATATCTTCAGTTGAAGCTGGAGAGGTCATCACTTTCGTCCTTTCATATGAAGAGGAACTGTGAGCTCTGTTCTACAGCAGTTCTTTTAATTTCAAGCACTACACAATGTTTCCTCATGTGCAAAGTTATTTCCCTTTGAGGATGCCTTGACTTTAATCTGTTCACACAAGAAAACTCCCCACATGAATAGTGTCCCTTAAATCTAATAATTTTCACTGCCCTTCTCTGAAGTGTTAATCTTGCTGGTATGTTCATTCATTGTTAGATGATCGCATTTGTATTATGTGATGCGTTGTACAAGTGTGCAATACTAAAGTGGCTTTATTACAGTCACAAATAGACACTGGAGCTCATTGATCATTTCTCTCAGTGCTTTCTAGTTCAAATTACACTACATAAAACTGAAATATGTTTATGAGCATCTCAATAGAAGGTGGTTAAATTTTGTATTGTGAGTAAATGGTGGAACACCCCTTAAAAGGTTGAATATATAAAATGCACATTTTTTATAATCCCAAGAGAAGATGTCATGATGAGAAAACATAATACTTTAACAACTTGCTGGAAGGTAAAATCTCTAAACTTTGACTCAAGAAGATTTTGTTATTGTATCACAGACAGATTTATGCACCCTTCATGGGTTCAAGCTTGAATTAGAATTTCAAACTATGGTATTAATTTCTTTTTTGGCTGATAATACAAGCCATCAGCTATGCCTACTAGACAGTCCTTTTTCATACAAAGGGAATTAAAATATACAGTAAGCAATATGCCATGCAAAGTGCTTTTGCGAGAGTGTTTCCTTTATTGCTCCTGTGCTGATCATTTCAAGGAAGAATGGAATAATTAAATTGTCCTCACCAGTTGACCTGAAACTATTTAACTACCATAGGAGAAGAGGCAACTTTGAAAAGTAATTAATTATTTCATATTTTCTGTTTCATTCTATTGAGGCACAATATTTTAATGGATTTATAAAAAAACAGTGAGAGAACATATACAAAATTAAAAAGCCCTTCAGGCTTTATGAAGATGTTGCTGTTTCTCCATCTTACAGAGCAATGCTTCTTGATCCACAGACATTACTTTGGCATTTCTCAAAATGCCTGGAAGTTTTAAATTTTGAAAGACAAATCTATGATGACATCCAAGGTATGCATTAGTTACAGGTATAGAAGGCCAATTTCCATCAAGACAGATGGTCACACACCAGGGATTTCTTCTGTATCCTGACTTTAACACTGTATTATCATTCTATAAGAATGAATAAGTGATTACTCTTTTCATTAGCAAAACCTGGAGTAGATCTAGAAACAAAATTATAAAGAATTGCCACTATTATGAGAGACTAAACAGAAAAATAGTTATAATATGAACATCTGATGGAGACAAAATGATCAGAATTTTATTTATTTATAAGTTTTCTCCAGTAATTATCACTGATTTTCTTTCCACTAAAAATAAAGCACAACTATTTCCCTCATATGAGGAAAAATTCCTCTGGGAACTGCTGTGGAATTAGACCGAAAAAGCCCAAGTGGCTCTGTACTGTAACACTGTTTGATGAAGAAGACTTTATCAATTATGTTATAAAAACAGTTAAGGAAAAAATCTGCTTATGAAACACTGACTTTATCTGGGATGTCAACAGTCATAAGAGTTTGCTGAATAAGCTACAGAAAACAGAATAAATCTGATTAGGAGTTTAATGGTAGAGTTACTTGAGCTGTACTTTGCCTGGGAAAGATCTGCATCCATCGTTATTCTCTTCACATCTGTTGCTGTTCTCAGCAGTGAGACCCAATGACCCAGCAGGCTGCCTACTTTAGAAGCCTGGAAAATTAGCCATTGCTTCAGAACTTGCCCTTTAAATTTACAGTGAGCACACTTTATCCTACTACTAAGCCCACTGATTTAAAGTGATGGTTTTACGGTACTGGAGAATACAAAAGACTTGAAGAAACTTTGTACTATTTGAGATCTAACTCTTGAGTTAGTCAGGATATGAGATATTTAGAAGTCATCTCCAGTTTCTAACAGAAGTTCCTGAGAGACTTGCTTAACTGCCAATGATTTGGAGTGTTTTTCCCCTCTTTCTGGTATCTTTGCATTGGAATTCTGTCAGCAAAATGTATCCTCCAGGTCAGTTCATCCACAGCAGTTATTACTCGGCCAGGTTGACAAAGTGAGTAATAGTCCCTTGTAGCATCATTTGTCACCCTTTAAACCCCCTTTCTCCTTTTGACTCAGCTATTGTTCCAAAATAGAGGACTACAACTTCCTGCTAGGAAAAAAAAAAAAAAAAAGTAAAACATAATGAACTTCTCCATCCAGATCACAATCAGAGTAAAATGAAACTTTTCACTAATGGCAGCAGGAAGGATTCTCTTCTCTTTTTTGTTAGATTAAACTAACCCACTATGCCTTTCAGCTCTCACTGACTGATTGACTCTGGATTGGCTTTGGTGTAACAGAGAATAGAATTTGACCTGGAGACACTGATGTGCCAGACAACAGGAAAGATTGAAAATCTGCAACTGAGACTCAAGTATTAAAAAATACGTATTGAATTTCTGTATGCTTGATCCTTCTACTTAATCCCAGCAATAACCATGGTGACCATTGCAGAAAAATGTGCACAGAGGTCAAATGCAATAAAGTCCATGTGTCAGAAAGAAATAACTGATTTAACTCTTCTCAAACTGTTTGCAGTTCCCCATAATTAAGGGAATTCTTTATATATATATATATTGAATATAGAATATTGTGTCTATGATAGTTTACAACTGAATTTGCAGTTGTCTATGTAAACCAGATATATTGGGTTTGTGTGGCCAGGTTTTGGTAGCAGAGGAGCTACAGAGGTGGCTTCTGTGAGAAACAGTCAGAAGGTTCCCCTGTGTCTGACAGAGCCAATTCCAGGTGGCTCCACGATGGACCCACTACTGCCCAAGGCCAAGCTCACCCGCAGTTGTGGCAGTGCCTCTGGGATAAGGTGTTTCAGAAGGGGAAAAAACCCCTGAGCAACTGTAGCTGAAGAGGAGAGTGAGAATATCCGAGAAAACCAGCTCTGCAGACACCAATGTCAGTGAAGAAAGAGAAGATGCTTCAGGCACTGGGACAGAGAATTCCCTAGAGTCCATTATTATGATCATGGTGAGACAGCTGCACCCCTGCAGCCCATGGAGGTCTAATGGTGGAGGAGAGATCCACCTGCAGCCCCCCCAGAGTACCCTACCCTGAAACAGAGGGATGTCTGAAGGAGGCTGTGACCCCATGGGAAACTCACGTTAGAGCAGGGTCTCAGCAGGACCTGTAGCCCCATGGAGGGAGGAGCCCATGCTGGAGCAGATTTGCTGACAAGCTGTGAACCCACAGGGGACCCATGCTGGAGTAGCCTGTTCCTGAAGGACTGCACGCTGTGGAAAGGGACCCATGCTGAAGCAGTTTGTAGAGAACTGAAGCCTGTGGGAAGGACTCACATTGGAGAAGTTTTTGAAAGACTGTCTTCTGTGGAAAGGACTATGTTGGAGCAGCTGAAAAGTGTGAGGAGTGGCAGAGACAACAGTGATGAACTGATCACAACCCCCATTCCCCACCTCACTGAGCAGCTGTGTGGAGGAGGTAGAAAACTGACAATAAAGTTAGGCCTGGGAAGAGGGGGGAGTGGGAGAAAGGTGTTTTAAGATTTGATTTTATTTCTTATTTTCCTACTGTGATTTGACTGGTAAATAAATTCAGTTTATTTTCCCAAGCCTGTTTTGCCTGTGATGGCAATTGGTGAGTGATCTCTCCTTGTCCTTATCTGAACTCACAATTTCATTGTAATTTTTTTAATTCCATTTAATTATTTTTTTTAAGCCTTTCATTGTAATTTTTTACCCCTGTCCAGTTGAAGAAGGGAGGGACAGAGCAGCTTTGGTGGGCATCCGGCATCTGGTCAGGGTCAACCCACCACACCAAATACTGTATTTTATGATAAAATACATCCCAGTGGCAAATAAGCAGCCTGCATAATACTTGTCATATTATCATATCATATGCATTACCAGCTAACGGGTTTTGGTACTGTTTAATCTCCAACACAATTATTTACCAATGTCTTCTGTTACAAAAATCCAAGCAATTCATATTCATTTCAGATTTCTCTATACAAAGCAGCAGTCTGCCTGTCTAAAGGGTTTAAACTTATGTGCGATAAAATGATATTATGTTTCACTCTGATTGAAAAGTTGTGCTATCTAGGGGATTATGGAAGTACTGCAAGTGGCACCAATCATCAAATAAACTCCAAAAGGAAAGAGAAGGATTTGTCCTTTTTTCTCCCTGTATGAAATACAAAATAAATAAAAAAAAAGAATCTTTTGCTTCCCTCCCTCCCCCAGCTTTGTCTTTCACAAGCACTAATCCTCTCTTGGGTTTTCTCCAAAGGTTTTATGGACCACTGTATGAAACATGCTGTCATACTGATCATTGCAAGATGACACTTTAAAAATATAAATCCAGAGAGACCGTGATAACCTTCATTGTTAAATGGAAGGCAAAAAGGCAGCAAGTGCACTCAAGTGAGTTTTTAAAGCTAAGTATGAAGGTGACAGAAAGACTGAAGAGCTAGTCAGCCTGGCTATGCCTGGTGGTTGGAAAGAGTAAAAGAAGTCTAACATGATTATTTTTGGAATTTAAAATATTGTATATTGTGCCTAAAGGAAATCTTCAGTGAAGAACATACTTTATTTAATAAGGAATGAACAAAGAAGAATAACTCAAGCCAGTACGGAGTATTACTTAACATCACCACCCTCAAATAGCCATCTGGCTTGGAGATGAAAACATCAGGTTCTTCAGAATTATTTTTAATATGGAAAGCAACAAAAAATTATGTCATGGGCAGAAGGAAGCCCAGAGAGCAAAGCAAACAAATGGATTATCCTCTCCCTTAGGGTATATTGGCCTGGAGCAAAAGTCACATTGTGCAAAACAAAAAGAATCAGGCAATGATGTATGAACATCATAGCAATGTTTATGTGGGAAAATGGAAAATAAAAGTAATGAAAAATATATACCGGTCTTTATGAAACTAATCAATTTACTTAATTTTCATTGAAGTTTTCTTTCTTTCCCTCCTTCTCTTTCTTAATTTAGACCCTCTAGCCAAGTAATATATAACATTTAATGGGATGTGCATTAATGCTAATTGTTTTCAAAGCATTTGTGATCTTTAAACTGATTTGATTTCTATTGCCTGCTTTATTAGTTTAATATGAGTTAATTCTCCTTTTGGGTGTTTCTCTTAAATTATATAATCCGTAGCTAAATGAAGTAATGTCTTTTGAAGTTGAAAATCTAGGCCCAAGAGAATGAGGGAGCTAATTTTTATTCAGTAGTTGTAGGTGATTTTTGTGCCTGCTTTAGTCACAATGGTGGAGGTAAAAGGAAGTGGTTCTTTCTCAGTATGACACCTCAGTTTTGAGCTCAAGGGAAAAAAATGTACAGGTACAAAGAATGGTTTCCATTCATCCACCAATAAATATACTTTTATCTGAACTGAAGCTTGTCATGGCTGGACACAGCTGCTCAGGCAGCAGGCAGCTTCTTCCCTATCTGGTGATTAACAGTGTTCTTAAGGAAAGAGGAAGAGCCACCCTACATCACAACCCTAGATAAATCCACCTCAGGTATTCCATACATTTGTTCACAGTATCATTCTTTTCTCCGGTTCTCCAAAAACTGTTTTTCTCTTTGGTGGCCATATTTGGCTACTATTCCATAATGCATTCACAAACATCAGAAAGTGTGAATTCCAATAACACATACATATTTTGCACATTTTTTTTTTTCCTGAACATATAATTAATTGTGACAAAAGCCTGTCAAAGTAATAGATGACCCTACTCAAACTCCCTCCAGTCCCACAGCCTGAATCAAACCAACGGTAGTGACTACAGAAATAAGTGAAAAACCCATGAGACAGACAGAAATCATCTGTCCTTCCCTGAACATGTCTCCTCATGCAGTCAATGGATTCATCATGCATCAGTCACTTTGTATCAGCAGGTGGACGTCAGATTCCAGCTACATGAAAAAGAACAACTGAGACTGTTTTGGTTTTTTTTTTGCCAATGCCAACGGTTTATCTAAATGAAAAGCTTCAAATATAATGGCTATTATAATAATAATAAATAATAATAATAAACCCCCAACACCCGAGTATTTAGTAGTCTTTTTGGGCTTTGAAGTTTAAGCAAGGATTAAACTGTAAAAAAACTTCAGAATAAGAAAAAAGCAAATCACACTTGATTCAAGTGTTGCTTGTCTATGATCAAAAGTATATTCGGAAACCAAAATCCAGGGAATTAGATGTCTGAACTGGTCTTATAAAAACAGTGTTTTAAAAGGGGCAGCATGCTTTTCTGGTTTGGTTATCAACATTGTAAATGCATACAGAAAGCATCAGCTTTCCTTCCTTTTTCTGCTCTCCCAGAAGCTTTTTCAATTTTGTTCAAAGGATGGAAAAGGGTGAAAAAGGGAGATTTTAAGGCACTCTTAAAGCAAAAGTACACTTTGAATAGCCATTCCCCAATTCTTTTTTCTTGTACTTTGAAATAGAACTCAGTTACAGTTACAATGGACATGATTTCTTTAAAATAACCATTTAGGATTTTACAGTGCAACAGCTTTAACTAAAATATACATAGATCAGGTTTTTGATTTTTTCTTCCACCTCCATAAACTAAATTAGCTGTGTCCCACTTTAAGGAATGCATTTGAAATTAAGCTTAATTCTGTTTCCCAGTTTCTGTGTTCTTTATGGGGTGCAATGAGAAACAACAGAGCAGATGATATCTCATAATCTGCAAAGCTGCAGGAGTAGATAGCTTTCCTTAGCATCACTAATTTAACACTGCATTTACAAATTAGTGTTTCTGCTCCCTAGCAATACATCGCCATCCAATTTAGTTCATTTCATCAGGAATGTTATACATCAAGCAACACACAAACCCACACCTTTTTCAGTTTAGAAACTACTTCAACATCAGCCGTTAATCTAAAAATAAAAAATTAAAAACTAAAAAAAAAAAAAGAAAGTTTAGAGTTCTTTCCCTCCCAAAGCAGGAGATTTCAAGTGCCTCACACAAATGTTGGGACTTAATACATTTGGATGTACCCATGAAAACATATGAAACATAGTAATTTAAAACTAAATTTTAAGAGAAGGAAAACTTCCTGCTCATTCATCCCCTGTTTATTTCTATTCTTCAAAAAGGACTTTTTTGTTGTGTGAAACTTCAGTATTCTCTTCCTCTTCCATTTCATAATGCAGAATTCCTGCAAGAACTGTGTTCCTAATAGAAACCTTCCACAAGAATACCTGCAAGCAACACAGTGAATCTTGTCTATGCATGAAATGACTGAAGGTAGAGCAGAAAAACATACAATATGCTGTAGTAAATACACTGAAGCAAAATGGAAAATTTGAAAGCCCTATTACACAACATGGAAATGTTGAATGTCTGTTCATGCATGATGTGTGTGAAACAGATTAATTGTTCATGTCACTGCTTTCAAATCTTCCAGCTCAGCTAAGAAATGGACTGAATTCACAATAGACAGTTTAAATGATAAGAGGATTTAAAAAGAAACCTTCAGGTACCTTATTAATTTCAATTTTTTATCTCTAGCAGATGTTTTATTTTCACAGATTAACTAATCAACAGGTTCTAACAGAGTTGTGTTTTTTTTTTAAAAAAAAAAAGACTATCTTTTAAAAAATTCCGAAGCTGAAGGAGACCTCTGATACATATAAAATTTCCTTGTGACTTTGCAACAGTACAGGAATCACTGTAGTGGCATTGAAACTAAACCTGTTCTCTACTTCTTAGTGTTTATTCTGTGATTGTTCATCCTGACTGATCTCTTTGGAAACTTCCTGATATTTAGATCGAAATATCTTCAGATTAGTAAAGGAGACCAGGGAAGAAATAATGTATTCTTTAGCTTATTAAATCCATCCAGATTTTTAAAGCAATCAAAGCTGTCATTAAAGTCCTTGTGTTATTTGATTAGATAGAAATACTATGAAAATTATTAATTTCTCATTAAAAACTGGGCATGCTTTTGTAACTTCTGTATAGTATGTAAGAGAATTTTTAGAAAAGACACAGACAAGCTGAGTTCATATTTTTAGCACCTGTCATCTGTTTCCTAACTAATTTAAGACTAGGGAAAATAAACGTGAAGACCATGTATTCAATATTACATTAATATTAATAATGTGTCCTTTGTGACATTTTTTTGCATCAAATATTTATACCTTAACAAAACCCATATAATTTATAATTAGAATATAGACGTCTGATGTGATGGACATAGGTTGCCTTCTGTTAACTGCACTGCCTCTAAGACGGTGTCCCTGAAAGTTAATGCAATTGGTAGTCTGACCTGTGATATGTATACATGTACAATGCACTCTTTCCATGCATTATGACTAGCAGCTGGTATGTTGTGTGTAACAGTTTATAACAAACTCTTATAATTAGTTCTTTAAAGGAAGTACTAGAAATCTGTGAAATTTTTGTACACTGAAGATCGATGGTCCAAGCTTCAAACTTTATTAATGAAAGCATTACAGTGGATATAGTGGACTAGGTGCCTGTGAATCTGAAGACCTAATGACTGGCAAACGAACTCATAAAAGCAAAATTATTGTTGTTGGGACAATGTTATGCTGTTTCTTTAATTTCTATAAGTTTGCAACCTGTTAACCTCTGCTGTTTTGGTTTGATATCAGGCTTATATGTATATTCATATTCATAAAAATATATTAGTAAGCATTAATTCCCCCATCATCTTTCCAACCAATATTGGTGACTAGCTTTCCATTAATAAATCAAGGAATATACTCATACTCAGGCCTTATGGTGGATCATGTAAGAGGGTACGAATATCTTTTGTAATGCAGATGGCATGAGAATTTTTTCAGAGTTTGGTATTTACAAAATGCTTTCATAAATACTTGGAGATGGTTTCTGAAGTTAAATAGTTGCCATTACAAACATTGATTTTGATAGACATTTTTCAAGAAATGAGAATTTATATTTTCATATTTATTAGTTTAGCTTTTATAAAAGAAATACATTTTTAAAAATCACTGAATGTTATATAGAGCTGTCTATTTCGATTGTTATTCTGATTCCATCACACAGGATGTGTTAGTGTTTATAGACCAGACAGTCCATTTTCAGCATTTTTAATCTTCCACAGATTTGATCATGAATCAGTCCTGAGATCAGTTGGGAAAGAATGAACGTAAATGAGTGTGTAAGGTCAGAAATAAAGTGGAATAAAGAACAACCAAGCTTGGAGACACAATAGATGTTCCTAAAGACTCTCACTCCTCTTTTTATAAAAGTAATCTTGAACTTTGGCAAAAAGAAAAAAAAAAAAAAGAAAAGGGAAGAAGCCTATTGAATTAGAAATGGAGACAAAATATGACAGTCCAGTGACATATAATTTGGCTGCTCAGACATAAGAGGGAGAATTGCCTGGAAGGATTTACTGAACACATTACACACAAAAAAAACCAAAACCCAAGGGAATTAAAAAATCTTTCATGACATTATGAAAAGCAGATTCAGGATGAGAGACAAAGTGATGCAAAGAATGAGAACTGAGAAGGAATTTTAAAGGACTGATTAACATAAGTAAAGTGGATATTAAGTACCTTACAATTGTTTCAGAATTTATTGATGAAAATCCCTGATTTAGTTCAGGAGATTAAAGGTAAAACAGAATTTTAAGGGAAAAAAGAGATGTATTCTATAATTATGAAATTTGACATTAGGTAACAACACTATTGATTATTCAAGAAATGAAATTATTCTTTATATGTGACATTTTCTGGCTTCATCTTCACCCATTTTCCAGAACTGATAAATCATTATTTTGTACATTGCAATATTTATCACTACAGAAATCAGAAGAATTATTAATTAAAAAAAAAAGAAGTATATTTTTTCCTTTCTTGTCTATGCAGAGAAAAAATGTGCAGGCAGTATGAAATGGATTTTTTTTTTTTTTTTTTTTTTTTTGTAGCCATGTAGACAATTGGATGCTCCACCATTATGGACAGGACATATTCACATCTAGAGTTTCTCATCTAAATAAGGCAAGATGTGTTTCAAGGAGTCTAAATTAGTGTAGTGCATCAGTACTGCTTCTGTTTCTTCACAAAATATGAGCTATAGCACCAAGTCTGCTTTCAGTTCCAAAGATTATCAAGTATATTTTTATACATTTCTACATACCAGTTCAAAGTGACTAATTGCTGCAGAAAAGTCTACAGTCAGGACTACGAAATAACTGCTGGATGGGAGTGTTCTCTGTAAGGTTTCCTTTCCTTTTCCTATTGTGGAAAATTTTGCATATAGCAACAAACTCTTGACAATGAGTCAAGAGTCACTTCTAGTCACTATGGGATTAGCAGGAAGCCTTTGTCTAGATGCTCCCCCATTCTCATTTGGTAGCCTACCTTCTTGAGAGGCATTAACTTCTTTTAA
Source organism: Margarornis squamiger (assembly GCA_035222235.1). Taxonomy (NCBI): domain Eukaryota; kingdom Metazoa; phylum Chordata; class Aves; order Passeriformes; family Furnariidae; genus Margarornis; species Margarornis squamiger. Next base: position 46,097,920 of record JAWWTY010000156.1, on the reverse strand, counting down.
AGAGACAAATGGTACTAACATCCACACATTATACATTATGACATGTTTAGTTGAGCTCTTTTAAAATCTCATCCTCCTCCCATTGCAAAATTTCTGGTAAAAACATTTCTGTCCTAAACCCTTTGTAGAACAGCACTTTACTGCTGATTCCTACCCATTCTTATTCACTGTGTGATGTGAAGAATTCTATTGTATGCCTTAGAGACTATACTTTATTGGACAGCAAAGTTACAGAACACAAATGGATCTCTCATGGAAACGTGTATACAATAACAGTGGACTTTTTCCCCCCAACACTAAAATATTGTATTCTCCAATAATACCAAGACCAGAGATGTATTAACAAAAAAGAACAATGCAACTAGAGTCAGTAAGGTTTAAGATTTTTAGTAAGGCGGCTAGACTGGCAAGCAGAAAAGACAATATGAGTCAGGGAATGGTAAAACCATTAGCCTGGGAGCAAGGAATTGATACAGAGAATGTGTTAAAGAGAATCACAATATTAGTCTATCAAGGGCTCACAAAATGGACCTAGAAAATTTTGTAGATGAATCTTCGAGCTGTATGTGTAGTTGGAGAAATCAGGACTGTAATTAATACAAAATATTTGGCTTGTGGTTTTTTATTAAAAAATTTACATATTTCAGGATGGCACATCTAGGGAACTGGTGAAATAAATGTTCAAATAGGCTTCAGCATTCTCAGCTCTGCTCTTGAAGTGATGTATAAAATTTAGAAGCCACTAAATCCATCATCCATCTCAGTTTATCTATCTAACAATGAGTATATTAAAATATTTCCATCTTTTCTTTTCCTTCTGAAGAGGAATGAGGTGAAGAATGTCATGCATTTAAAAGGTGATGCAGGTAGTCAGCACAGTGATCTTCCCTGTCCAATAGTTCATATGAAAAAGAATTGCAGCTTCCAAAAATGTTGCTGGGTGAAGCTCTGAAAAATGTAGAGGTGATTTCTTGCTGATATCTCTTTTTGTCTTCTATAGGGTGTCTATGCTTTATGACAGCAATATCAAGATCTCCTTAGATTTCAGAAGACCCTAAAAAATAATCAGTTTCTCTCATTTACATCACCAGTCAAAATGTTGACAAATATAGACAGTTAGTTCAAGATGTCCTGTTACACCAACTGGACTTTATCGTGTTTTTTTGTCAAGAACAAACAGTGCAGAGGACTGAATGCTCGATGCATTAACAGTCTTTGGAGTTTAGCGTAGATATGCAAAAAAGATCAAAGCTGCTGCTTTGCTAAAAGTGAATGTGTGTGCCAGTGGCTCATTTGTTTCATGATAAAGTCATTCTGAGCAGTAAGGCTCTGGAAAAATCCTGTGCTCTGACAAATTTCAATTAGGTTAATTACATTCTGCTTCCCTAAATTTCCCCTGCAGCTTCAGATGGAGGCAGCTTTCTTAATTTCCTTTGCTAGCATGTTGTAGAGAGTTGCTGTGTTTTGGTAAATAGCTGCTACATTCCGCCCAACATGTGGCTGATCTAATCCCTTCTTCTTCAGTAGCTGCACAGTGTGAATTTTGCCTTATTACACAGGGAAACCTTCTGTCTTCAGCACAAGAAAGGGACAGATTCCCTTGGTGCTTTACATTTTGTATGTCTTGTAAAAGAGCTTAAGTGAAAGTGAGAATCATGTCCTGAACCCTTTTTCCTGGAATAACTGAGCTGAAGAGAACAAGTTCTCAGGTGTGTGTGCATGTGCATGTACACATATGAGTGCCAGTGTGTGCTGGTGATGAGGGAACAACACAATCTCAATCAAAAATTTTGAAACACGTTTTCTCCAATTTTATCTTCTCTCTATATGCAGTCATTTATCTCCATAGTTCTTCAGCTCTCAGTCATTTAACTTGATTTAAGTCTGACATTTTTCTGTCTCTGCCTTTTCCTCCTTGTATTGGTGTGTGGCAAGAACTTGATCTTAACCTGGACTATATATTTACCAACTCGCTAAAAAGAGCTGCAAAACCCTCTTTCAACTTTTCTGTCTTAGCTCTGACCTATGTGTGTTGTGGCAACACTCACTCTATGCAAGGATTCTTCCTTCTCTATCAGCAGATTTTGTAAGTAGTATGATATTATCAGGATCAAAACTTAAGGTATGTGGAAATAAAGTGGGATTGCACAATATTATTCACACCAAAAGTTGATGTGTTTTCTAATAGCGTTAAGTCAGGGGATCGAACAACAGTTCCTGATCTTGATCCTGAATGCTAAAGTGAAAAACTTTGTTCTCAAACATAATCCTTAGAGCATTATGTTTCATGGACTTAAAGATCTTTAAGGTATTAAAAACCTCTGAAAACTCTGACCTAGTCCTTTGATCCATTCTATCCCGAATTTAGAGCATTACATGTCCTACAGGATTCTTTTAATTTGAAAATAAAGATTTTTTTGGTAATAAAAAATACAAGAGAATTTTGACATTTCTTTTTGAAATAAAATATGGATAGAAAACATAGTCTGAGGCATTTCATAATACATGGTAGATAACATAAATAAGAAAGTTGGGGTTTTTTGATGTCTGAAATTTCCAAATTATTTTAGCAACTACTCCAAATATCAGTATGCCAGGAAATATGAAGGCATTGTTCAGATTCTGACTGGATGACTGTAACCCAGCTTATGCATGGCCACAGACAGTAATATGATTTGATGACTTCTGCAATGTAATGACCATTGTATCTTACAAAATTTCCAAAGAAAACATTGGAAATATGTTTTTGATTCAGAAGGCTTGAACATAGCTCTTTGAGATTCCAGGTCACACAGTTTTATTTGGATTTAAAACACTGGAGCACAGTTACACACCTGTATGGACAAAGTCTCAAAGTTTTGTGTTTTTTTTTTTTTGGAGGGGGGGGGAGGTTTGGTTTGTTTGTTTGTTTGATTGTTTGATTGCTTTGTGTGTGCATTTTTTTGTTTGTTTGTTTGTTTTTTGGTTGGTTGGTTTTTAAGGGTTTTTTTTGTTGCTTGATTTTGACTTAAAATATAATTAGATAATCAAACATCTGTACAGTATCTGTTTACTTTACATTGCAGATCACAACCATATCTAGCAATTTCCCTAGTGCCAAACCCTGTTGATTATTAATACAACTAAATTTGTTTAATTGTCACATTTGAATTGTTGCATTTCAAGAACACTGAGAGTGAGAAAAGGGTCAGGCATATGCACTACAAATTCAAAACTTCCAGTAAATAGAAACATTTCTGAGCAGGTAAGTCCAGGCACCAAACAAGTAATCTACTTGATCTGAATCATATCAGGAACTAGAATTTACATTTTACTTACTAAAAAAAAGAATGATGACTATGTATTTATTGTAACCAATCTGTCATATTTTGTTTGAAACTTGAAATGTATCCATTAGCTCAATAACTGTGCATGGGTCAGAGATGTTACAGACCAACAGAGACAATTAGCTGTCCTAGCATGAGTTCTGAATGGAAATTAACCTATAATAACTGGCTGCTGTTTATCCTCTTAATGCAAAAACTGTTTTACTTTTTCTTGGCTTCTTAATCCCATTGTAGAAGATAACTTATCTAACAAGTAGTAGTTGCCTTTTTCAGTAGGAAACTTGTGAAGACTAAAGAAAACTATGTGTGGAAAGAGAAAATTATGTTTTTTAAAAGAGAGAAAATGGTTAAAAATAGTATTAAAAATTCTCATTCCATTTCTTCTTTTCTTCATCAGAACAGCAGTGAAAACATCAGAATTTGTATTTCAGGTAAAGGTCCTCACATATAGTAACTTTTTCGTGCTGTTTAGATGAAGCAAAACCAATTTTTGCACAGTAGAAGAAAGCAGAAATATAGGATTTTCTTAATTTCAAATGGAAATTAAGAAACATTTCTTGCAAAATTCTACATGTGTTCTGTGTTCATTATTTTTGTTCGTAACACATCAAAGAGTGTGCTAAGAACAGCCTACCCTCCATATATCTCCATTAGCTCTCTGCAATAATTATTGACTACATAAAAAAGGGGGAAAAAAAACCAAACAGGGAAGAACTATCTATTACTTTCACCTCACATCTTGGTTGGTACAACACCAAACAGTCACTGTCTGTGTCTGGCAACCACATATGCTCTAGAGCAAAGATATACTACAAAATAGTAACAGTAAATAAACAGGTCTGTAGATACAGGGTTAAATGTCACATGTGTACAGAAGAAGGTCAGAAAGCTGAGAAAAGAAAATCAACTAAGACTAAGAAAAAGAGTATATTGAGAAGAGTAGGGGGAAAAAAGTGTTCAACTCTCCTTCCCTTTTTTACACATTATATTTATCTTGCTTTATTTTTGTATTGATTTTCACTGCTCTGCTATAAAAACATGTTTGTCCAGTGCTCTGGGCACTCTCAGCATAATTAAATATATACTAAACAACATTTCTGTCAATTATGTATATGTCCAAACCAACTCACTCCTCATCAGTGTAAATACAACAAACAAGTTAATTAACCTTGGGAAAAATTCCCCTGGAGGATCCTAAACCATTACTATGTGTGGCTGGATGACATGCATCTCTTTATGTTCATAGAATCCTAGAATCTCCTGAGTTGGAAGGGACCCACAAGGATCATGGATGTCCAGCATCTAAATACAAAGTACAAGATGGTTTCCAAGTAAAATGCAGTGGGTAGGATGTGTCACTGAGGGCCAACTGGGTTGGATTATTGCACACTGCCATATAAAACCCTGGGAAAACTGATAATCCTTGGGTCGTTCGTCCAGGGAAATTGAGAAACAACTCGGATGCTGCCTGAAAGACCAGAAGGACACCATAGCCTAAAATCTTTCTACATTTTTTTTTTTTTTTTTTCAGGGAAATGAGTAGGGACCAACTTATTATAAAATAAGGAACACTGAAACAACTGCCTCAGTATTTCCAAATTTTCTTTTTCTACCTTGAAAGCAAAGAAACACTAGTTTTCTTTTCTCCATGATTGGCTCAGAGTAAGGTCATATTAGTGCTTAAAGAACATACTTCTGTACTTCTCCTTTAAAATTTCTTTTCAGTCTTCCTCATAATTGCCATCAGCTTCATAAAGGAAATCATATTGTTATATTGATTAACAGTGGCTGCATTTTCCAATTATTTCTATAATGAGTTTAGTGGCAATGACCCAGCAAATGGACAAAGACCTCACTTCAGATTAACGTTAATTTGATGTAAATTGTTATTTTTCCCCTTCTCACCAACAAATGATGATGATAGATCCCCACTGTTAATTAATCAAAACTTCTCAAAATAGAGTTCACCAGGTGGAAATAATTAGCAGTTAATTGTCTTGTGTTTATTACTCTTCAGAGATGTAAACAACAGTCTGGTTTTATTTGACAGTGTTTACTAAAAAGACCTTTAATAAATAAATTAGTGGCATAAATGTTGTAGTTATGGTAGGAATACTTGTCATTGTGCATTTGTTTTATGAGACAATTCAATGTACAAAGAATTCAATGCACAATTTTCCCTCCAGAAAAGCAGCATTTCAGAAGGTGCTAACACTTGCCTTTTGTTTCATATGCAGAATTTCCTTTTGTTTGTTTTTACTTGGCTGAATAATTGAGTGGCAGAAAAACATGAACAGTGTTCCAATGTGAAAACACACATAAGAAGATGTTAGTCTCATTGCACCTTGAAGACTACAGAGGTTTCTGTCTTTTAGAAAAGAGCATGCTTTACTTGCACAGAGTAGGAATTTACTAACAGATATATTTCTCTCATGATGATAATGGTAGTGACTATTTTTTGGAGTGAGTGGGCAAATGTCCCTTAAGGGTCCAAATCCTATTATGAGTTTACATCCACAAATGAGGCACTTTACCCCAATCAAAGGAAACTTTAGAATCCAGATTATTGTTGTAGTTACAGTAAAATATATTACCATCAGATTAATAAATGAGGTTCTTTATGAGCTCTTTTTTTTTTTTTTTTCAAAAGAAAGGAGGGAAAGCAATTAAAAAAAATTACAGTAACATTAAAATAATTAGCAGTCACCAGTCTGCAGTTTATTCTTGAAAGAGTATCATTGATCAGGCTATAGCCAATATTGAAATTCAAAATCCGTGTTACCGGGAGCAGCAGGTTTCTATGCCAGGGACTTCTTATTTAATCTCAGGACTGATGGCCATGTGCAATAAGAAGCAATATCTTTTCATTTTCACCACACTACTATTTCACAGAGAGTATTTCAGTTTTTTCGTGTTTGGATGACAACATATGATTTTTAAAATATAAGTGAGAAAACTCATCAAGAATTAAACTTTGGTAGTTGTGTTGGCAAATAGATCTGTCCACTTGACTTGTGGCATTGCTCATATGATAAATAAACCAAAATAATGGTGATAAACCAGAGTTTTAGCATTTTTAAAACCCTACTACTTTTATGAATTGCATAATAATTTTTAAAAAGTTGATATTTACATGTGTGTGTGTGCTACTTAGAGGAGAAATTTCTCATGCCGCAAACTCTCTCATATAATTTCCGTGTAGAGCAAACAGCTAATATGATCAGAGAAATGTGATTAAACTTTTTAATTTGTGTTTTTAAACTGTCACATTTAGTTCCAGACAATTCTTTGTTTTCTGCAAGACCTCTCCTTGCAGTCAAACCTGTCTGTTTGGTACTGACATCATTTTCTCTCAGGTGTCATTAGATGAGGTTCATTGATTTATTTCTTTCTCCAATGTGACAATTTAATATTTGGTTTAATTTTTGCCTATACAGAAAATGCTGAATGCTTTGGAAAAAACCCCAAACACACACTTGTGTTTGCTTTATCAAATGTTACAGTAAAAACAAAAGGATAAACTTCAGCTCCTTCACTTAAAGGACTCGACTGTCAGGTAGTGATCAGCCAGTGTCAGGCAAGGTCAGGTCTTCTAAGAGGAAGATTTACACTGTTTGCACCCTCTGGACCAAGGTGATCAACTTCAAGATTAATCTAGCAAATTTGAAACACAATGACCTACCCTAGACATGTTCTTTTACATCATATTTCTTGTTTACTGGTCAGATTGGAGTTTTTCTGCCATTTTGTGTGCCAGGAGGAAGTTCTACTGAACTTTATTTGTCATTCATTAGTTTGAAAAGACTTTTGAAAAAAACCCTTCTCCTCTTTTCTTTAAGAAAGAATATACTTCTCTACTAAAAATGCATAATTCTTCATCTAAATGGGTAAGATTCTTGAAATACATCAGCCTGAATTCCCTAAAATAAATTTTTAATTTTTTTCCTTGACTCTTATATTTTGCAGGTTATTTTTAGCTTTAAGGTTTCCAAAAAGCCATTTAGCACCATTTTCATTAGAATTTCTCTTTATGACTTTAAAATGCCCTGACTGTGACCATATATTAGTACTAAATGTAGCTGCAAGACTGTTTTCTTAATGCTGTGTTTTAAATAGCAGGAGATGACAGCCATTTAGCAGGTTTTTATATGTGTATATGCTTGTATACATACCTACAAACTTCCACATACAAGCACGTGCACACACACACGCACATACATACAGACACAAACTGCTAGGTTAGTATTAAGGTTGTAATTTCATCTGTAGGTTTGTGCTCAGAATTTAAGACATCAGTCCTCTCTACTGAAATTCGAATGTGAAGCTCCCACTGTGGTTCATTTTATTTGTCAGTCCAAATTTAGCATAGACAGTACTGAAATATATACCAAAAACTGTTTTAAGAAGCCCTACTGACACCTAAGTGATATAATATATATTTCTAATATATAATATAAAATATACAATGTATATATAATTCCCTGTTATGGCATTCCATACAATAATGTAATAATAAGATTGCTCCAGTTTTATTATTTTCTCCTTGAGTTTTCCTTCTCTTGTTTTATGCTTTCATCAGTCTCAGCCAGAGAGTAGAAACAAAAAACCCAGGTGGATTTGCAAGCTTTATTTTTTGGGTTAAACAGAAGCATGTAATATTCAAATAATTTCTTTCAGCCTTAGAATTAAAGACCTTGAAATGGAAACTGATTTTTCACTTTTCTATAACAATATATTTATGAGTGAAATTGGAAGAGCATCACTCAATGGAAGAAGAGGGAAAATGAACCTGGCTGCTGCTACAGGGGAGTTTGATGTTTTGCTTGGAGAATAAAGGAAAGCTTTTATGCAAATACCTACAAAAGGATCTTTTTGTTCTGCCGAGCGCATTCTTCTGACTCTCCTTCTTGCATGAATTTTCCTCTCCCTTTCTACCAAATGGGAAAAAAATAGGTTTATTTTTTTTAGGGACACAGTTGACCAGTTTTAAATGTTGGCATTGACTGTAGCTGAACAAATGGAAACCTTTTCCTTTTAAATGCCTGCTTATATTATATAATATTTTATATGGAAGTTTCTGAAATTGGAGACGTGATATATTCCATACTCCAGGTAAGGAACTGAAACAAAGAATCAAGGTTAGACTGTAGGCTGGTAGCAGAGTCTTACCCAAATACTTCTTCCCAGTCTATTAGGCAGTGTGCAACTAATTTCTCTTTCCATGTCTCTCCTACAACAGCTGAAAGAGCAGATCATAAATTATGTGAGAATACTGGTCGGGGAAGAGTTTTTGGGAACTATCGATTGCATGTTATTTTGTTTCATATAAAAATTACATTCTATTGTATATAAATAACTCAAAAAAAAAAAGTATGAAATTTGCAGAACTGGTTAAGTCCCATATCAATGTAAAGAGCTCAAAATCCTCTATCCAATTCTGTTCAATTTGCATTTCAGATTACCAAGATTTCACTGGTATGTCATTTTTGGAAATTTGAAAAGAAATGCTGAGACCATATGAAGCAAAAAATTTAAAACAACAAAAGACCCACTGGCCTAGACATGAGCCAGAAAACTCCCATTTTAACAGTTTGAGCCTTTTTACAGCCATGCTGAGTGTACACACAGTGTACACACAGAAAGATTCTGAGATCACAGTGGGATGGCTGAATAAAAGTGCCAAATGGGGTTGGAACGTGATAATGCAATAGAAGACACAAGCTAGGAGGCCCAAAGGAAAAGATATCTTTGGCCCCATGGGAAACAATTGTCCTCTGTACTGGTATATGTAGGGCTCACAACTACACAAGGAAAAGATAGGACCACCCCCAGTGTACTTGCCCAGCAACAAGTAAAAGAGGAACACTTTTCCTCATATGGGATTCTTGCACAGTCAGGATGGTTGGCCCTCAATCATTTTTTTTCTGGAAATCCATTCAAGTTTATATCAATAGCACTGAGAGAAGCATTTATGTTAGGACAATTTTTCCCTCCTCTGGAATTCATGTTCCAACTGTTCTTTTAAAAATATTTTAGGAGTCAAATATTCCACTGCTTTATATAATGTTAATTTGTCTTACCTAAAGATTGTACTCATTTGTAATAATTTGCATAGGCTACTTAATTTCTCCTCTTTGATATGTAAGTATTTTATATATATTGTTCATAAAAAAAGTCACAAAAGTTGCAACAGAATGAAAAAGTCAGTTATTCTGAGTCATAAGGTGCTGAAAATAAGGGAGCACTTCTGAATTCCATGTGAAATAAACACATTTTAAAAATTGAACTCATATTTACACTAACTTCTGAGTTTTGGAAAGGTACCAAATATTGTTTTTAAAAAAACTGCATTTGGGGTCTCATCAAGACAGTTCTACAAAATTAAGAGAAGCCTTTATGTTCCTACTGTTAGGTTTTGAAGCAGGGAAATGGTTGAAGCACCAAGCCTGACAGAATTCAAGGGGCACTTGGACAGTGCTCTCAGGCACAAAGCTTGACTCTTGGGGCTGTTCTGTACAGGGCCAGGAGTCAGACTTTGATGGTCCTTGTGGGTCCCTTCCAGCTTGTCATATTCTATGATAGTCTGATTCTATGATGCAAAATCTGTGACAGTAATAACCAATAAAAATAGCCAACCTACCTCAGTAACTGCATACCAACTGCTTTATATTTACTTTAATAGTAAATATTTAGGACTAAGACTCCCTGCAGTGCATACATACATACATATAAATGACTGGATGAATGAGCAAATGAATGAATAAATAATCTTGCCACATCTGACAGGCCAAAGAGATTCTCTATACTTAAGCTCAGACTTATTTTGGTAGTGAAAATGTAGTGATATTATAAGCTTTTGCCAAACTGTAAATAATTTCAGCAGACAATTTGATTAAGTGTACTGGAAGCACACCAAAATAAGAAGGAAAGAAGAAGGAAGTATTCTCTCTGTGAAGCACAGGATTGGTAGCTGTGTGTCTGTGTGCTTCTGCATAGCTTTAGCTCAAACACCGTGAAACTCCAGTCGATAACAAGAGGTCATGAGATGAGTTGACAAGAAGGGTCATAGGTACAGCTCATGAACACGAAGTGTATTTTGTGGGAGTTTTGTAAATAGAATGGTCTTTCTTAAGCTGTTTCTAGCCTTCTCTAAACATCAGAAGAAAATAGTTGGTGAGAAAATGTACTGTGACTTTAAAAGTTGGAAGATGTTGGGGAAGGAGGGCAAGAAATCAAAGACACTTCATCAGTGGTGGTGTCAAAGCTAGGATAAGGAAACCTTATGTGACGAATAAAGTTGTTTTCCTCAGACAAAGTAAAAACAGAATTGTCAGAATACATCTGGTCCTAGAGCATGATGCTTTGTCATAGCACTGAGTGAATCCTCCAAATTGCTAGTGAGATCCATATCCATATCTAACATCTCAGACTACACCTCCTGCATCCCAATTATTTCCTCATTTTGGCCTGACAGTTCTCTGTGCCCAGTAAGGAGTAAATTTGGCTAGGTTTCCAGGTACCTAGCATTCCTGCAGAAGCGATATCAGTAGCTCCAATGAAAACAACAGATGTCTGAAAGTCCTGGGGAAACAGCCGTTCTCTGTGGGCATCTTGGACAGGCTGACCTCACCACATGTGTGATGTAGAGTTCAGAGCCACCTTCTCAGAAACTGCAGCTTATCCAGAACACCCTTGCCATCTGTGCAGATCCACACCACGGTCTTTTCCAAAATTGCTAAGAAAAAGATAACAAAACTTTGTGAAAGAAAAACAGCTAAATAAGAGCCACATGTTCCATAAAATTTAAGGTGATAAGTTGGGGTGAGGGAGTGGTGAGCTGACTGGGATAATAATTTTTATCACTTAATTAATCTGTTCTAGCCTGGGTTGTTAATGATTAAACATAATTTCTATCAATGTGACTGTGCCGTGGACTGTGTTGAGTAAGATGGTGGCTTAGCTCACAGATGTGAAGATCTATCTCCATCACATTGAAAAAAGGAGCCTGTCAAACAGGCAGGGTTTGGTTACCTCAGCAGAGAGATCACAGTAACTCTGAGGTGATCTCGAGCAGATCCCATGTGAGCTGCTCTGGTAGGAAAGCTGCTGGAGAGGTTTGCGTTACTACGTGTGTGCTGTATATACCCTTATTCTTCCCCAAAGCCTTATCAATCTTGGATTGTTGCTGGATCACAACTCTGCTATAAAACAGAAAGGGAGAAAAAAAAAAAAAGGAAACAAAAGGGAACAGTGCCTTAATAAGAGGAAAAAAATCAGTAGAGTTAAAAACTCAAAGCCCAGTTAAAGGTAGTGAAAACTCTAACTAAAGTGCAGTCAAGTTGTATTCACTGTCCAATCCTATAATCATAGGGACAGAAGTTTTATTGTGATGAGATGGTGGATAAAAACCATGAGGACATCAGATTCAAAAATTTATTTAATGCATAAAGCAAATTCTAAATAAGATTAATGAAAGCAACAGGATGGATGGAGGCCTCAAGCATTCTTTTACAGAAAGAAGTTGGATCTAGTTCTTTCTTTAAGTTGCCTTCAGATGTGGGACTTTGAATAACATTAACCTGAAAAATCTAGAAGTAACCCTTTTATGATTGATTTGCCTTGAGAGTCTACTAGCTCCTTCATCACACAGCCTTGTCTGGGTGGTGCTTGAGGAAAGAAGCCAAAGTCAACAGGATAAGGAGTTAACAGCTCCAGTGTACAAAATAGAGTTATCCATTGCCAACACAATATTTAAAAATAATTTAAATAGCCCAGTGTGTATCACAGACCCATTCACAATAATTTTAAGCTACACACTGACAGGTTATGTGGATTTTCACATGCTAATGTACCAGTTCAATAAAAAAATAAATGAATAGCCCAGTGTGTATCCTTGTCTAGATCTCAAGCAACTTAACTTACACTGACAAGTTATGTGGGATTTACCAAGCTTATTTACCACTTAAAATCAAAATGTATCTACCATAGTAGCCCCATATCAAATTACATGCAGAATGTGCTTCTTGTAACACTCAATAAATGATCTCATATGTGTACCATAAAACTTCACTCGTTTGCCAAAACTGAAGAAAAAGAGAAGTAACGCAGAAACTGATCCTTAACATTAATATTGAACAAAAGCGATAGACAGAGAATGGCAAAAACAATTCTAACCAGCTCAGTAGAGCAATGTACACTAGCATGACCTCATAACAACAGTTTGAGTTTCTGCAGGCTTCTTAATTAGGAACATCAGAGACTTATTCATTCTTCTCCTCCCAAAAGAGAAAAAAAGAAAATAAAATGCAACTGTTAATATTTGGCATAATACATAGTCCCATCTGTTTTGCACATACATGTTTCTCAGTAACTTTTGGATAGTGAAAAGTAGTAGTAATGCCCCGATTCATAAAATCAGCATGATAAAAAGTTGACATAGTCAAACATTCATCTATTCTGGTTTTAGTAGGCTTAGAAATACCAGAGATCTATTTGACTGATTAAATACTGAGATGGTCTTTCCCTCCAAGTATGGATATTTACTTACCCTGTCTTTCCATAAGATATTGGTTACTCTGTAGAAAGATAACTTTCTTAAGGGAAATTTTATCATTTCTATCCAGATTCCAGTTCCTTCAGTCAAGACACTAATGAATTTTTAAGGTCCAGGGTGTATTTCAGTCCCATCAAGACTATATGATGCATGTGTGGCTGAAATACACACAAAAAAATCTCCTTCTAGAAGCACTCTGTATTATTCTGGGAGACTTTCAAATTAGGACCTATTATGCAATTAAAAGAAAAGAAAGTGAGTATAATAAATAAAAAGTAATTTTACCATTGGTGTTAGTCTATAAAAAAGTTAGAAAGAAAATTAACTGAAAAACCAGTCAGATCATGGAAAGGGTGAACACCATATCTGCAGAGAGCAAATGCAAGATTTCAGTATCTTTTCCTAAAGTTCTCTCTGAGCTGAAGTGAAAATGCCGTGCTCCTGATTCTAAAAGAACTTGTCCCTCCTTTCCCTGATGTTGTCTAAAATCACACTGAAAGCAATTAACTGTTTCTTCATTACTGTAACATTTTGGAAGAGGACACTCTAGGCAGAGGTTCATTCTGTAAACAACTGTGTTGGTTGAAGATCTCCATTCCTCTGAGAGAAGTGCTCTTTCTCCCACACTACTGCTCATGGGGAGCTGTATGTGACCAATACTGCTTCAAGCTAAATCAAAATTACTTAGTTTAGTAATGAAGCTCGAGTTACCCATTTCTTTCTACATACCCAAGACTTTCTAAGTTGCTGACTGATCAAGGAAGAGGTCTCTGAAACTGGACTAGAGCTGTGACAGTGGCTCTTACATTTACCTTCGCAGTACTCTAGTGTTGCTTCTACTACGTTTTGGTGTTGTTAGGGGTTTTTTTGTTTGTTTGTCTGTTTTGGTTTTTTTGTTTGATTGTTTTATTGGTTTTTTTTTTTGGGTGGTTGTGTTTTTTTTTTCTTTTTTTTTTTTTTTTGTTTGTTTGTTTAGGTTTTTTTTTATTTTATTTTGGGATTGGGCACTACAGATATAAGTCAAACCTGCACTGAATTAATTCGTAGGGCTTCAACAAATATGCATGAAATTCAGTAGCTAGAGTGATGTATTTCAAGAGTATTTGTTGTCTCTAACCCTTTTCCTGTTAAACATAATTCTGACCATCTGATTGAATGTCCCCTAATTCTTTATTATGCTACTGTAAGGAAAAAAGTATGTACTAAAATCAATAATATATTGTTACTGACTCATTCTACCCTACATCATTTCATGTCATTCCAAAGTGACATTGAAATACCACTACTGGAACAGTGAAGCTATTTTTCAGTTATAGCAACAGCTACTGGTTGGAACAATTTGTGGGAGAATTTGGAAAGCACTTCTGCAGTTATTAAGCACTGTCACATTCTTTCCAAGCACTAGTGATGGTATTAATTTAGTTCTATTCACCTCACAATAATATTTTCCAGATAAGCCATTTTCAAACCTAATGGTTCAGGGTTAGCATTTCTGGAAGTAACATAGTAGGGCGGGACTAGCTGATGGAGCTGATCTCAAAACACTTGCATAAAAATTAGTTTCATAAATAACTCTTCAAAAAATAACATGCCCACATGCTAAACTGATTATCAACAGGAAATGTGCTTGGGAAAAATTTATTCCAGCTATCATCTTGACTCCATTTTGGGATAATGTTTTCTCCTTCTGGACTAATTTCTCCTTCTAGAAATATCTGTGGTTCAATAAACACACATATCTCCTAGCTGAAAGGTCAGTGAAAACACCAGAAATGTGCAGAGTTCAGTGCTTTCTGCAGTGGGGACCTGGACTAAATTCTAGTCCAGTATTTTCAGTTGCTGTGTAACTATGGCAAATCACTTTTCTTGTGCATTGGCTGGCATATTTTTACCTGCAAAAGGGATTTATGAGACTGAGAATTTTGGCAAAGAAATTCAATACTTTTTCATAAAAAAATAAGTATTGGCAAGCTGAATATCGTTATCAATAAGTACAAGGAAATACCTTGTAGTCACTGATGCCCTATTAGAAGATTGATTAGCTTGTCTAAGGAGAATTTTCTATCAAGGACTGACTCGCAGCACATTAAAATTATCTGAGGTTTTTTAAGCATTCTGCTCTTTTTGACATGAGAAATAGGAATCTTAAAACTAGGTCTTGCAATGAAAAGCTATTGCATTTCTCAGAAAACCCTAAACCTATAAAGAGATAACTCTAACATGCCATTTTTAGTGGCAGTTTGTAGCTTTACTATTGCAGTATTTCCTGGAATGCCATTGTCTGTAATCTGATTATATCACTCTGGCAAGGTCAATTTTGTGATGAATTGCATATTCAAGATGCACATGAAATAGGAATATAGTGTAAGATGTTACTGAGGTTAATGAGTATTTTATGAGCATGCATGAAAGAATTTCAAAATGAGCGAAGCTGATATCCTAATACAGTCAAGTTGATGGGCAAACTTCTGCTCTCTACCAGTAGGTTTCAGACCTGATCAGTGGAGTTTTATAGTCCTTTTGTCCATTACTGAATTATTACCTCACTTGGTGGATTCCTTATGATTATTGCTTCAAAATAAAATAAAAAAAAAAAAAGGAGGAAAAAAGAAAAAATCCTGAACCAAAAACAAACCACCAAGAAGAAATTAGAATATTTTTCTCAAAGATTCTTAAAGTTATTTTGTAAAAAAGATCCAGGTTAAAAAAGAAGTTGACTTTTTTGTGTTGTTAAATCATAGTTCCATGTAAAATTAGATCAATGGTCTACAATGCCAGCAAACTGCAAACTCAGTAAACATTTTCAAAAATGCTTAGGGGTCACTCACAGATTCCTTACGCTTCACTAGTTTGATTTTACAGTGGACCATATTCAGTACAATCTGTATGAATTGCTGAAAAATAATGAATCAGGCATTTCAGTATTTCTGGGGCCTGATGGTATTCATCCTAGAATCCTTAAAGAGCTGGCTGATGTCATCACAAAATCTCTCTGTGGTTTTTGAGCAGTCTTGGGATTCCAGGGAGGTCCCAGCTGACTGGAAAATTTTCCTGATTTTCAAGAAGCGCAAAGAGCAGGACCCTGGAAGCTACAGGCCTGTCAGACTCACTTCAGTGCCTGGTAAAGTTATGGAGGAGCTTATTCTGGGAAGTATTGAAAAACATCTGAAAGACAACATTGCCATTGGTCACAGCCAGCACAGTTTGATGAGACTAAAGTCCTGCTTATGCAGCCTGATTTCCTTCTATGACCAGGTAACCCACCTTGGTGATCAAGGGAAGCCAGGTGATGTAATCTTTCTGGATTTCAGTAAAGCTTTCAATACTTTTTGATACTTTTCCCAGTATTCTGGACAAAATGTCCAGCACAGAGCTGGATAAACATAGCATGTGGTGGGTGAGCTCACAGGTCAGCACAGAGGGTAATAGTGAATGGAGTAACATTAGACTGATGACCTGTCACTAGTGGGGTTCCACAGGCATCCATCTTGGGCCCTGTGCTCTTAAATATCTTTATAAATAACTTGGATGTAGGAATGGAAGGGATTCTAAGCAAATTTGTAGATTACACAAAACTCAGTGGAGCTGTTGATTCCCTCAAAGGTAGGGAGGCCCTGCAGAGAAACCTGGACAAATTAGAGTCCTGGGCAATCACCAACCAAATGAAGTTCAACAAGAGAAAGTGCTGGATTCTGCATCTGGGATGGGGAACCCTGGAGGTATGTACAGGCTAGGGAATGAGATGCTGGAGAGCAATGCCATGGAAAGGGACCTGGGGGTCTTGGTCGATGGCAAGTTGAATCTGAGTCAGCAGTGCCCTGGCAGCCAGGAGGGCCAGCCGTGTCCTCAGGGGCATCAGGGAAAGCTTCACCAGCTGCTCGAGGGAGGGGATTGTCCTGCTCTGCTCTGCACTGGGGCAGCCTCACCTTGAATACTGTGTGCAGTTTTGGGCTTGAATAGTGTGTGTAGTTTTTGATCGTTGTGGGTCCCTTCCAGCTCAGTATATTCTGTGTTTCTGTGATTTGCATTGCTATATGTATGCATGATAATTAATTTTGGCATACCATAATTAAATGCATGACAATTAAATTTAGCATGTCTTAGAGTGGGGATTTTTTCCTAACAAATATAAACTCTACTTGTCTGTTTACCTTTTGTTCTGCAGACTAAAGACAAACATATTTCTTTTATTGGTACTAGAAGAAGAAAACAGAAATTTTATTCTCCTAGAATTTAAAAGAGACAATATTTTTGGTAGAGTTCAGCTTCTCACTATGGGACCTAAGTACCAAGTCCAGACATTTAAGTTTTAGTCACACATATCAGAATTCAAATTGTTCATTAATGTAAGGCCATGTGGTAATCTACTTTTATTGGCTGTGTAGCAACTCTCTGTGAAAATGGTCCATGCAAACAATAGGACTATTTTAAGTAGAAGCCATTCTTTGAAGGTATTTAAGTGGCAAAATCCAGTCCTTACTTAAAATCCTGTCTATATCAGTTTTTAGCATACTCTGCTGCCAAGCCAATCAAACAGATAAAATCATTGGCAGAATAGATTTGACAAGGCAAAAAAAAAAAAAAAAAAGAACTATTTCTTCCGTCCCAGAAGAAATTAGCATTTATTCTCTTATAAAATCTGCCTTCATAATGATTACGTCATGTGTCATGATCATGGCATAATGCATTCTGTAAAAATTATTTCGCATTCCTTCACGCTTATTTGAGAGTAGCCTGTGATTATGAACTAGTACATACACAGGCAATTAATAACCAACGTTCATTTTAAGTGTTGATATCTATGATAGTCAAAGCCAAGTAAATCATGTGTGCTCAGCTTTTGGTATACCCAGGAAATCCAAGGCACTGAGCCCACTTAATGGGCTACAGGAAGTTCTTCCCTACAGCTATGCCAGATCCTATTTATCTCTTGAAACACAGTTGCCATTTCCCCTACTAGCTGCTGAGCATTTTTAAAACAGAAAGTTGTCATAGTTATAGAGGCATAGCTGTATCCTGTCAGACTTTCACATAGGTTGTAGCACCAACAATATGTGTCAGGGTTGCACTGGCAAATAACTTGACTCTTTGCTCCCTCCGTGATGAAAACTGGCTATGATCCAGAGGGTGATGAACTTTACAGATTTCTCCAAGATCCTACATAAATAAGGTCATATCAAGTCTGGTTTCTACCATACAGAGGCCTTCAGAAAAACACTACCATGTAGAGTTAGACATTTTTTGAATTCCAAGATGAGGTATTTTGGATGTGACTGTATCAGGAAGATGTTTATTCACCTGTGATCTTTTCATTGTCCATGGCTTAAGTTCTGTCCTCTTTGTCTACGCTACTTATGTATGCCCAGAGCAGCCTATCTTGCAAACCCTAAAAAAGGCCTTATACTCACACTTATATAACTGACAAAATATTAAATAATATTGACCAGGAACTGATTTCACAGAAGGGTTGTTTTTTGTTGTTTTTTTTTTTTTTTTATTATCAATCCCAAATGATCATTAAGGATTAACTAAAAATATGCCTCTAGATATTTTCCTATAGATATTTTTAATCTTCTTAAATCCAAGTTTTAAAATCAGCATTTCACAGCTGAGTGATTTTAGTATTAAATCAAATGAAACAGAGAAAGATTATATTTTCTCAGTACAATCATATTTCTATAGTTTCGGTTTTTTTAAAATTTATTAATTAAACTATAATCTTGCTCAAGAAATCTGATATTAATTATTTTAGGAAGAATATTTTAATATAATTTCTTACAAGTTTTTCTTTATAAATATCAATAAACTGAATTTTTTTTATTGTTTCCTATTGGGATTAACTTAAACAATAAAATTCAGGTCACATATACAGTGCTTCTGTTGTTAAATATACCTTAGGACTCTGATCTCTGCCCCCGTTTTCCAGCTTGGGAAACTGGGTACTTGCAAAACAACTGGTTTTACCATTAAAGAATGGGGCAAAGAAGGCATTATGTACTTCACCCTTTTCCTCATTCTTTGTCACTATGCCTCCCCCTGCCCATACAATAAAGGATGAATATTCTCATTAGCCTCCTTTTGTTGGAAATGCATTTATAGAACCATTTTTTATTGTGATTTACAGAAGATTAAGTTAAAGTTCGGCTTTGGGCCTTCTAATTTTCTCCTTGCGTGACCTCACAATATTCTCATAGTCCTTCTGTGATGCTTGGCCCTTCTTCCAAGGCTCATAAATTCTTCCATTTTCCAGACCATAGTTCTTCCCTGACAGACTATCTATTCTGGCACATGGGAGCAGCCTGCTCCTGCATTTTTAAGACTCTTCTGGAAGAATGTCCAGCCTTCCTGGACTCCTTTGTCTTTCAGTACTACTTCCCAACGGACTCTTTCAACCAGACCCCTAAACAGGCTAAAGTCTGCCCTCCACACTATTACTAGCTTGTATTAGTATTGACTACCTTCCCTATTCTAATAGTGGCCCTTTCCATTCTTATGCTAAAGGTTTATCAGTTTTTATAAGACAAGTTTTGCAAATCAGGGGACTGACAGATCCTGGAAGCACAAGCAAAGGGTAAAAGTATCTTATAAATGAAGACACCAAAATCTATTCAGATTGCCTTCAGTAAATTGATGAGGGATATCTTTATAAAAAATCAGTTATGAACGATTACATTTTTCTTTGCATTTTCAAGCTCTGTACAACACAGAAAGATTGATCCTCATTCTAAAGGTACTTAATTATATTATGTACAGCTGGAAGAAATAATAATAATAAAAAAAAAAAAAATCCTCCCCAAATAATTAATTCTCCAGATGAAGTTTAAGTCCGCATTTAAAGCACAAAGGAGCTGACACAAACTTTCAATAAACCGCCTTTATAAGGGAAGGTATCAGCTTGTGTGTTATTCAGGTGTATCTGTCTCTTAAACCAGTGTTTCTCCCTCATATTAGTTACAGAAAATGGATCCTCTGGCCCATGTATAGACAGTCTCAGTCTCTTCATTAAATCAGTTTCCAAATCCCTTTTTATCACCCTTTGAAAATCTGTAGCTGAATTGCAGTGAGTGGCCAGGCAGGAAAAAATGTTCAACATCAGTTATACTCTCCCCCTCTCACCCTCAGTTGTTCCCTTCTTCTGTAGAAGAGATTGTAATTCCTTATGAAAACTACAGGCCACTCAAGATGAAGATGCTAGTAGTGAAGAGGCCCTTTGAAGATCACTAGCCATCAACTATTTCAAATAACATGGAAAGAATTATAGTGTGCAAGCGAGCATGTAAAGGTGAAATATTAACCATTCAAAGGTTACAAAAATGTTGAACCACTTCAAAAAAGCTTTTAAGATTCAGTCTCATGTTTTTCAGATCAACAGCTCTAAAGATCAAAATAATTTTCTGAATTGCTGCCACGAGAACAGCCTCCGACTTCTGATGAAATGTCCCCATCCAAAACTCACTTTTTTAGGGACAAGCATTAGATTAAAATATGTAGTGTATGGCTGAGACTTCTTTACACTGGCAATCAAATCATTCAGTTTTCCAAGTCTGACATGTGCTGTCTATCTGTCTATCTGAACATGATTGGAAAATAATCTTGAAGGCTTAAACTTATGGACTTGATAAGTAGTGAAGAAAGATGAATGATTATTCATTAAGTGCTTGTGATTTACTAAGTGCCATAAGAAAAATACGGGATGAAATAAATGATGTTATTTATACTGTCAAATTTAAATACAATACTTTCTAGATGTAAAACGTCCTAATATCTAAGGCAGTTTTACCTCATACATGATTTTTTAATCTATATTTATTTGGGGGGGCAAGTGTACTTTTCTTAAGTGAGCAGCTTCCAGTACTTGCAGAGGTTGCATTTCTCTGACAACTAATATTATTTTCTTGTCAGTAAGAGACGGAGCTTGCAGAGACCTGGGGCAAAGCTTTACAGTCAAGTCCCGAGACTTGAGGATAGGAATATCCTTTTCTGATATGACAAGGATAAGAATCACAGGAAATGGTCACAGAGACTTTTCTTTGTAGTCAGAAGAAAGACTGGACATGAGCCATCAGCTGTTTTTTGAACAGCTTGCTGGGCAAATTCTCAGAGATTAACCAAGTGGAAATGTGGGATGCCTGTTTCGTTTAAAATCCATTCTGCTCTCTTAATCCAGATAGCAGACTGAAGGTAGCTAGTGTTTAATTAATTTAACTTTCTTTCTAGAGAGTAAGACTGAAGAAACAAAGTTCTGAATAATTAGAGAGGCATGCCAAAACAGAAACAAAATGGAGGGAGTGAGTAAAACTAATTAAATATTGTTCCTCTTCAGTGGATTCTTGGGACACATATAATATCAAAATGACAGTTCTTGTTATATTCCAGTTCTTTCTTCTCAAGCACACAGAACAGGGAAATAGGAGCAGGACACAAACCGGCAATTCATTCTCAAGTAGTTGTGTTCATTTTAAAGTATTCAGGAGAATATCTTTAATTGTGTGTGGTTGGTTGACCTTGGCAGGATGCCAGCTCTTCACCAAGCTGCTCTACCACTCCCATTCCCAGCTGGATAGGGGAGAGAAAATAAGATGGAAAACAACTCTTAGGTTGAGATAAGGTAGTTTACTCAAGCAAAAGTGGAATTTTTGTGCACACACAAGCAAAGAGGAAAAAAAAAGTTTCTTCTCTACTTCCCATCATCAAGCAATGTTCAGTCACTTCCCGGGAAGCAGGGCTTCACCGTGGCTAGCGGTTGCTCCAGAAGGCAAACACTGTAAACAAGGAATGCCCACATTTCCTCTTCCTTTCCTTAGCTTTTATATCTGAGCTGATGTTATATGGTATGGAATATCCCTTTGGTTAGTTTGGGTCAGCTGGCCTGGTTTTGTCCCCTCCCAGGATCTTGTCCAACCCCAGCCCCTTGACTGGGGGGAAATGTTGAGAGTCAGTGCTGATGCTGTGCCAGCGTTGCTCAGCAGTAGCCAAACAGCCTTCTAACCACCAATGCAAAGCACAGCACTTTGAGGGCTGCCATGGGGAAATGAACTCCATCTCAGCCAGACCAAATACATCATATCACACCTGTCAGAGGTAAAATAAGAGAGACAACCCACAAGAATATGGTGTAAAACTGTCTTAGTTGCAGATAGTGTATCTTCACAATTTTTCTTATTAAATAGATGATGACATGACAACGGCCTGGTAATAACGAAACAAACATGCTATATCAAGCTCTAAATGGAGTCACACAATGGCATTTTTTCTATCTTTAAGAAAACAAGGGGGAAGGGCAAAAATTCCTTAAGAGGCACGTCTGGAGGGAATCCTTACTGTCATTAGAATCTGCAGTCTGAACAGAGCCTGTGGTGATTACATGATGGGAGAATCTCTGTTTATCTTAAGGAGTGGGATGGGAAGTGTTTACTAAACATTCACATTTAGGATTTACTGTGAAATCTCTTACACATCACCAATTCTGTGACAGCTAAGAACAACAGAAGCACATTAAAAAGACTGGACAAGCTGAGTGGATAATAGGAATGCTGTCTAGAATCCCAAGGGAGATAGTATAGCTGTACCACTGAGATAAATCAGGGATTTATGAGAGAAAGGCCTTCCCTCCTTTGAAAAACCATTACTTTCACGTCATATGCTTGACATGATCCTTTGCTGTTCATTTACAAAAGCGTATATTCAGAGCCTTGCCAGTATCAACTCTGACCTTTCAAACATGCTGGCAGAGCTGAAAGATCTAGTTTTTCTGGAGGAGTCAACAACATAGCAAAAATGAAAATGGTTCTTTTTTTAATTTTGTAAGGTAGCAAAGATATGCTGGCATATATTTGGTGTCATCAGTGAACTAAACAGTATTCAAACATTTTAACCATTTTTTCCACACAAACAAAAATAGTTCTATACCTTTCTAAATGTGTGAAGCCTCCAAGAGTTAGTCTAGTGTTCGACACATTTGATGGGTTAGAAAGAAGAAGACAATTCCTTTGGACACCATGAATAGATCTGACTCAGACCTCAGTGGCAGATTCTTCTACGACTAGACTTTTTAAAATTAATATCATTGATTTGACTATGTGAGTCTGATGACAGAGCTCAAGCTACAATTCAGATTACTTTCTTCCTTAGTAGATTTTGCTTCTATTTTTTGAATCTCTCCAGTGATGTTATGAAGAGGAGATTTTAAATAAAAAAAATGTCTTGGTTAAACTTTCCTTATTACAAACATCTCACTTTCCTAGAATTTATAAAAAAAAAAAAATTGCTACTATAAACAGGAGAGGAAGAAGAAGGGCAGAAGCATGCATACATGTCTCCTCAGAGCTCAAAAACTGGTTGACGGGAGTCAGCTTAGACACTTCAGAAATATACACACTGCATTTTTACATGGAACATCAGACAATTAAACTTTTGTTTCAAATACCCCTTGCTAGACACCTGCTGCTAAGACCAAAATGGGAAACAACATAGTTTTAAAGTATTGCATATACAAATAGAATTACTTTACATCAGTATACTTTATACACAGATTATATTTTCCTTTTTTCCCTTTCTGAAGGAAAAAACCTGTATCCTTTCCAGGAGTAACTGGCAGTACATTGCCAAGAAAGAAGAAAAAAGTTTAAAGTTTATCTACTTCTCACCTGGGCAGAAGCGGAATGTCAATTAAAAAATTAAAATCCAGTAAATCATATTATTTCCCTTTCTTCAATACAAGATCCTTTTCTGACACCAATAACAGTTGCCAAATTACAGATCTGAAAAACATCTCTGTCTTAAAGATCACCTTTTCCAAGGAAAACCAAAGCAAATTTTGAGTGTCTTTAATAAATTATCTTGACACTGATTTCCACATAAGAGGTTGTCAGACATCATATGGGCAATTCCCACACAGGAATTAGGAAAAAATACCAGAATTAAATTTGTAAAAGTAAATTATCTTAGGAATTGACACCAAAAAGAAATCAAGGTGAAGTAAAAAATCATCACCGGCTCACAGATCTCTTTCTACCAACTCTTCTCCTTGATCATATAAAACTAATAAAACAGCAAGTTCTTTCCAAAACAAAACAGCTGTATACTCTCACACACTAATATTCTTTTTACTCTTTAGCTGTGTCAAGCTGTTGTGGAAAAGTCTTAGTCTACATTAATTTTATCCTCAAATAAATTACCTTACTGCCAAAGATTTTAATTTAATCTCTGACATATCTTAAAAAATTCCATCTGGCAAAACACCCCTTCTTCCTCTAGGAAGAGCTGGATCTGGTTTTTCCTTTTCTTAGATACGTCTCATGCCATAATCTGCTTCCAGTATTGAGGATTAATTGGGACAAACAGCCTACACTGCCTTAGGTGCATGTGTTCACTCTGTCCCAGGCATCAAATAACCTTGTTAAATTTGCAGATAAAAAAATTTCCCAACTCTTAATTTTGCAATGCTTCACCATATAGACAGGAAGTATTTACATCCAAAGAGCAAAAATCAGTTAAAGAACAAAATATTCCTCATCCTTGTAAAATGCCACAGAAAATCAATGTTTAAATGAAGTAATTAAATTATATTTAGAAATATTTCTCTGAGCTTTTACCAAAGAACTTTTCCCTTCTTTATTTTACCATTTTTTGAAGAAACTAAATGCATAATCATTATACTGTTTAATTTCTAGCTATGAAATCAATTCTTTAAACCACTTCTCTTACAGTCCTTTAATTGAGGAGAACCTTTCTAAATTTCAAATAACTGGCAAAGGTAACGCTACCTAATTAGTCTTGTATAAGGAGGAAGATTCACTTTTTTCACAATAATCTTGTAAGTTATCTACTTTTTGGACAAATGTTTCTTATACATAGAGTGTATAATTTGTACTCTTACAAAGTACAAAAATCAATATAACTGATATTTGTGTGCACATATTAACACATAGAATCAAAATAATTTATGTAGAGTACTAAAACAAAAGAGAAGTTTGGAAGCTATTCAGGCTGAATATACATACATATTCTGAAGCAATATTTTTATACCATCTGTGTGTTCTTTTGGCATTTAAAAGAAACTAGTAACAGATATTTTCCAGAAACATTTGGCAGTGACTTCAAGAATTAGAATAAACAATTTACCTACTAAAAAGAAAATCTCTGCCCCCACCAACCAAAGGAAATTACAGCTATGTGAATATATTAACTAAACATAATGAAATTTTAAATTATTATGAATATTTCATAAGATTCAAGAAAAGGCACTGTTGCACTAACAGAACCTATAAGCAGCGATATTTCTATGAATAATGCTGGAGTTTACTCTATATTTGTTCTTTTTAAATGAATTATCTGTTCTGATGCTATTTGAGAATGGTCCTGGTCATAATAACGTCATACCTTATCAGTCCTCAAGAAAATCATGACCTAAAGCTTACATGGGATAACAAGTAGCTGGATTTTAACAAATACGAGGCAATACCATTTAACAGACTGTCTGAAACTTTCAGAGTGAAAAAAAAAGAAAAGGAGACTTAGTAGAAAAATATCACTAAAAAATGCAAAATTAATTGGTATATTTCTATTCATCTAATAAACTCCCCCAAACTGAAAGTAACTAATGCAGATCATATTTTATTTTAAAGGGAGAAACTCCCTCCTCATAACTCCAATAATACAATTTTAATGTTGAAATAATATAGATCAAAAAGTATTTTACTGAGTATCTTCAATATTTTCTGCTTTTTTAAATTGAAAATTTTCATTATAAATAATGCAATTTTGACAACAGTTTAATTTTTTATTTTAAAGTCTATTTTTGTCAATCAACATGGAACTAATATTAAAGGCATGGAAATAATACAAAAAATTGGTCATATGAGTGAGTTTAAAGATGAAACCATTTT
Source organism: Margarornis squamiger (assembly GCA_035222235.1). Taxonomy (NCBI): domain Eukaryota; kingdom Metazoa; phylum Chordata; class Aves; order Passeriformes; family Furnariidae; genus Margarornis; species Margarornis squamiger. The sequence continues at coordinate 46,072,154 of JAWWTY010000156.1, read as the reverse complement.
TCCTTTTTCCTGTGTTCATTTTTAATTAAGAAACAATTAATATAATAAAGTTTAGTTCAATTTTTTTTATTCTGAAAAAAAAATGAATCTGACCTCTGCAAACTACACAAAAAGAGGTGATTGCTGTTGCTGTTTACTTTTATGTAAAAAGCAGAATATTTCCTGTATGACATTTAGACCAACTCTTCTTGAGTTGTGCTTTGACAGAAGTGCTGGCAGCTTACATCCATCTGTCTCCATGGTAGGCTAAGTATAGCAGCAACCTGAATGATGGATATTTTTTTTGGGAACAGCAGAAACATGGAAGAGTTACACTGGGAGTTATAATCATAGTAGATTTCTTCTTTCTCTAACCTTACTAAGATAATGTGGCTAAAACCATTGCAAATCTTATAAGTATATGAACAGAGCAGGGAATTTATACACTATAGCAGCTAGGTATAAAAAAGAAATTTAAACAAACAGTGGTTTGCAACAGCTTCCTTTGAATTTCAGAAGGCAGGGCATTCTAAAATAAAATCAGTCCAGAGTTCCTGATGCACCATAATCTTTGGAAAAGGCTGAAAGATATCATTCTTATGTCTCAGCAAATTGTTTCTCTGAAATTAACAGCAGCAGGTGCAGAAGTGACTGAAGAGAATTAAGCAGATTTTTTTTTTTTTTCTTTAATCAAAATGAACAAAAATTATTTTGAACATCAGCAAAGTTTCAGTTCAGGAATCTTAGCAAAGGGCTTGTGTAGGTTTCATAATGACATCTCAGAAACAAAGAAACCCAACAGTTCTGTCTGCAATCTGTATTTTTTTTTAGTCAACACAAAAATCTGTCTGTTATTTCTTTCTGATTACCAGAAAGGAGAATAAAATATATAATACCTTTATAAGAAGTTATCCAAATCATGACTATCCTGTTTCACCACCAGATAGAATGTAATGTTTCCATTGTCCTCCTAGTACACTCCTTGAAGACATAAAATTACCAAGTGGAATAAACATCACCTCTGAACAGACACGCAGCAGTAGTTCAGAAACAATTTTGAAATCCCTTTATGAAAAGTCCTCATATCTGTTTGCACCCATCTGAAGCTGCTGTCCTCGAGTGCTGAAACTAGTTTTGCTTTGGTGCTCCAGCACAAAAAGAACCCATGGAAGGTTATTACAACAATTCACCTGAAGACAAGTTACACCTCCGGAATGTCACTAATTTTACTCTGAATACTGAGCTTTAAGTTAAGGGGAAAAAAAAGTTAAAAAATACCACAATAAAAAATCAACAAACCAAAACAAAATTAGTTCTTATACTTAACTTTTTCCTGTTTTACATGTCTAGGAGCCAGTCTTTCTGAATTTATCAACATTATTCTCATCAAATTTAAAGTGTATTTGTAAACATAAACTCCCTCAAGAATTATAATAAAACTGGTTTTACTAAATTGTTATTCATTAGTTTGACATAAAATAAGGATGTTTGTCTGATCCAGACTGGCATGTATTTTCTTCTGTGACAATACACTGATTTAGAGTAAATGATAACATCATCAACTACACTATCATTCTCATATCTCCATTGAAATGACTACTCACTTTCAAGCCTTTTACTCCCACATTTTCCATGGATCTGATTCATATATGGCTTCCAGCTGAGACCAAAAAATTTGCATTTCAGAATTCAAGAATTGAATAAAACTGTCTTAGAATGCTTTATTTTGATACAAATTGAATGATACTATTTCAGTAGAGAAGTCAGAATTTTGATCGTGGACTGTCCCTCTTTAATGGACCTAAATAAACCAACACACAAGATAATATAATAAAGTTATCTGTCTTCCAGTTTCAGGAAAAGATTATTTAAATCAATAAAATTGATTTATCAGTAATTTCAGGATTAGAGAATGACATGAATTTTATTCTCTAATAGTGAAATTATTAGGGCTACAGAACCTAGTGAAAAAACTTGTCCCCAAGCATAAATGTTAGAAAGATTTTCTAATGTCTTACCAAGTAATATTTACTGATTAACCAGCACCTACCTGAATCTTCTCATCACATAGTGAACACATCACTTTTTAGCCTACTCTTTGTAGACATGAAAAAGAAGTTATACATGTAATTTAAAAAAAAAAAAAAATCATTTGAAGACATAACTATGCTTAACTAGATCTATTTCTAGAGGAATTCAACTTTTTCCAGCAGTTCTTGATCATTCTAACTTGTAAGTCATTCATCATTCTTGTTTTTCTCCTTTGTGCTTTTCTAGTTTATCTGCTTGTTGTTATAAAACTACATCTCAGTTGTACAGTAAGTCCTTCTGATTTCTGGTCTCATTTTGTACTAATATTACCAGTATTACTGATATCATTCTTAATATGATTTCCTTCCTCTCTTTAGAAATCCTTTTTATGGAAGTCCAGCTTCCTGGCTGAAGTTTGCATTTTTAATCTATTGCTATTGCTCTACTTTTAGATAAATTTGTGGAGAATTAACTTCATACTTTTTTCCAGTTTCACATATATACCATGTTTCCAAATATTTCTTTCCCTTTACTCAGATGTATATTTCACATAGCACAGCCTAAGATCTCTTACCATTTATAAAGAAATTTATACTTCAGCACTGTCCTCAATAATTTATTGTTAGTCTGTGACTATTTATAATGCTTATTCAGCAGGCATTCTCCTTTTACCAGAAGGCCATGTCCTTCAGGTATTAGACATCTGAAATAAAGTGCATCAGCTTTATTCTCTCTTGCTGTGATACTACTTTGTTCTATTCCCCTTTTCATTTGAAGACTTTTAACAGATCTGCTCCTCTCTTCCTTCTGAACTACAGAGAAAGGATAAATATTTTCATCATACAGTAAAAAGTTAAATTTTGTCCCTACCTCTCTCTTTGTACTTCTGATTTAGGCCATGAAGTCTCTGAGAGGCCAATTAAGCTTTGTTTGTGCACTAAGATTCTAGTCATTATTGTTCTCCATAATCTTTGCAGTACTGTACAGATGTCTAATATATTTGGTAAGTTCCCCTAATATTCTCTTTTCTGTGAACTATCTAAAATGTTGAAAATATTATTATATGAAAATATGAAAGAATTTGTTGTTGTTTACCCAGCAGTCACCAGTCTAATGCAGCCCAAACTCCTCATATATGGCTTTACCTTTCGGTCTTTACATTACTGTATTGTGACTTTTATTCATAAATCTTTTTATTTGGATTATGTTATTGAAATCCCTTACATACCAGTCTCCTTGAAACAGATCAAACTCAAAAATATTATTTTTTAGGAGACCAAAATATACGTGTTCTCAAGCACGCCTGTATTACTATTTATATAATTTACAGAGATATTAATAGCTTACAGAAATATGACTTTTTCTAGGGATATTTCTTGATTACCTTTCACTCAACCTGGTTCCTGTAAGAAGTGCTTACCTATTAAAGTAGGGATATAGTCTCTAGTCAGGCCTAAATTATGTATGTCATTCATAAATTTGGTTTGATATATTTGAATATCCCAAATATAAAAACTATCTGTTATATCTCAAAATAACATCTTTTGAATATTTTGTGTTTCAAAGTACTACATTTGTCAGAACTTCTGTTCAATTTTTACCTTAAAACTTACAATATATATCTTGTCTTTATTGTCTTTCATCTCCACATTCTGTTTTATTTTTTTGTGTAGACTGTCCAATTCTGTTTCTGCAGTAAATTAACTCTGGAGAAAAAATGTGCCTGCTTTTATTAGGAGAAGGTGAAGGCTTAAAAGCATTTTTTAGAGATAGTTAATTTTACATAGAAATATTATTTGACTTCTGCTTCTGCTTTTTTCCCCACAGTTAATCCTGGAAAAATTTGGCAATAAATCATTAACCGAGTATGGAATGCAAAGATTTTACAAAGCAGTAAGAGTGAAGTAATATAGTGATGAGATTCTGCAGACAACAGGACAATTGACATTCCTTCTGCCAGGACACTGAGGGCACTGGTTGGTCTGACTACCCCTTGCCAGCCTCTTCAGAATATCCCTGACCCTGTCCATGGCTGAGTTCTCTTTGTTTATGAGCTATTAAAAAGACAACAATGTTTTTGTACTTCACCCAGTCACGTTTAAGAAATCTTAGCTGCTTTAATAATCCAGTGAGACACTATGAAAAAGCAGACTAAGAGGTGGAATGAAGAAAGTTTGTGTAGAGACATGAAAACCAGAAGAGCTAGATTCACAAAGAATCTTTGTGAAGTCAATACCATTATTCTATTGCAGGGTTATACCATTAAATAACTCCTAGTACAGATGTACTTTGTATTTAGTTATCATGAAAGTCAATTTTAGTGTTGATTTTGTATTTATTACTACTTGGGAGTGACATGCATTTGAAAAATATTTATGTCTTATACCTTAAAAATAAGTGATGCTTGAGAAATACAAGCTCTTTCTTTAACTTTTTCCATGTGTAGTTCCAAAAATCTTGTAATATTGAACAAGCTTTCAGAAAAGCATAAGGTTGGAATTGTCCCAGTGTCTCTAAGAACTGCTTGAGAGAAAACACTTCTCTCACCCTTTCTCATTCTGGCCTAAATTTCGCACAATCAAAATGTTAAACCTATCTGTCACATCTTTGCAGTTTCTGAATGTCAATTATGAGTTTTGATTGATCTCCATCATTCCACTTAGTACTTAGTACCTCTCATGAACCTGTCACATTAATTTTATTGATCTGTGGAATTTCTGAAAAAAAAGTGCTTCATAATCCTTGCTCCAGAGAAAAAGTGTTTGAGTTAATACAAAATAATTAACTATGAATCTTGGAAGAAGATAGCTAAACAGATGCAGACAATCATGTGGATGCCTGGTGTCCTTAGATATGAGACCTCCAGTTATGGCTCCTGGTTAAGCAGCAGATTTCATAGCTTATCTTGTATAAATGGAGTTTTTCATCTGCAAGGTGAAGACAACAGTAATTCTCCAGCTCACAGAGAGTTAAAACACTCATTTCAGTTGTAAGGGTACTATAAGCAAGAGAGATACTAGCTCCTTATGCCTTGTAAATTATGACATATGTAGGAACAACCTCGACTGAACCGAGCAATAAAACTGATTATTACAATCTAACAGATATGTTTAGTTGGGGTTTTTTGTTGTTGTTTTTTGTGTGTGTTTTTTGTGTTTGTTTTTTTGTTTGTTTGTTTTTCTGTCTTTCTGCTTTACAATATCTTCTTTACCTAGAGTTATATGAGGGAACTTAAAAGAGAGGGCAATAACATTAGACCAGATGTGCAAAATAATAAATTAGTCATGATCGAAACCACCTACGGATAACTGAAATTATTGACCAGCAGTGGTCACCTGACCTGTATCCATCAAAATGTCAACCATGTAGAGGTAGACAGCAGGTATGCAGCCCAGAAAGAATAAAGAACGCATAAATCTCTGATGCTGTTCCATGCTGCTTCAGGTAATTTTGACATAGGATGCCTTACAATGCTGTTTGGTCACAAAAGAAAAATTATTAAAAATAACACTAGCACATTTTTTATTTGCGTTTAAAGTAGATATCATATTAATTACTAGATAAACTATCCTCTCATTCAAAAATAGTTTTGAGCACAAAATATTTTATAACATACTTTCTGTTGTTAAGTCTTATAATTGAATAGTGTGGTGCAATTTAAACACGAATAATACTGAATTTTTAGCAAACCTAAAAAATAACAGTATGTGACAACCTTATCCCAAAATTGTAAAAAATCGTTCAAACCTCAATTTAAATTGACTTCTTTTTCTGTAAATGCATTTTATAAATTATTTCTGTAATAGTCTACTAACACTTGTAACGCTATGTTGTTTAATCTATATTATATTCCCTACATGAGTGTTATTAACACAAAATATTGATATCTCAGGTCATCTAGGTCATCAAGGTTAGCTTTCTACCTTCAAGAAAAAAAAAAATATTGAAAACACCCTGCATAGCTCAGAATTAACTATTTCCTTGTTGTATTTTGATAACTCAAAATATAATTGCCAGAGATTATATAAAGTCCAATTTCTTCCCAGACATTTCTTATCTCTGCAATATTAATGTCAGAATTTGTTTCCATCTGCTCCATAAATAGAAAACATTCACAAAATTCTTTCATCTACCTCTTGAGAATACAGAATTTTAAATTTGTGAATTTTCAAGGATTTTGCTGAAGTTCCAGTACCTTACTTAAAAGGCAATGGAATTCAACAGAAAATTTTCCATTAACTCCATTGAAGGAGGGCTCACAATTCTTATCTTGTTAACTATCATGTAGTAGGAAAAAAATATGTAGAAAGGAGGGCACTTCTCATATTTATGAGGTTTTTCATTTGGTTAGGTCTGGAATAAGGGAGTGAAGCTATAGGATATGCATGGGAATTTTTGAGGTGTTGAAAGGAGAATGCCATTACAATTTTAGTTCTACCTGCTTTTGGAGCATGTCCACCTTCTTGAATTTAGAAGTCTGTCTTCATTGGATTAACCTCCCTTTAAAATGATTTTGAATTTCCAATTACCATGGTTTAACCCTAGCCAGGGACTAAGTAATAGGCAGCTGCTTGCCCACTTCTACCTTTTCGCTTCCATCCCCAGTGGGATGGGGAGGAGAATCAGAAAAAGATAAAACCTGTGGGTTGAGACAAAAACTGTTTAATAACAGGGAAAAAATAGAGTAATGAAAAAGGAAAAACGAGAGGGGAATAAAACCAAAGGAAAAAAGTGATAGGCAATACAATCATACACCACCTGCTGATGGATGCCCAGCCCACTCCCCAACAGCAACCAGCTCACTTGTCCAAATCCTCCCAGCTTATATACAGGGCATGGTGTTCTATGGTATGGAATATCCCTTTGGCCAATTTGGATCAGCTGCCCTGGCTGTGCTCCCTTCCAAATTCTTGTGCACCTGCTCACTGGCAGAGCATGGGAAACTGATAAGGCCTTGACTTGGGGTAGGCACTGTTCAGCAATAACTAAACTATCAGTGTGTTATAAAAATTTTCCTCCTGCTAAATCCAAAACACAGAACTTTTCCAGCTACTAGGAAGAAAATTAACTCTATCCCACCTGAAACCAGGACACCAATTCTAAATGCCTTGTGCACAGAACATTGCTTTAATTTTCTGCTTTTATAATTTTAATTTGATTTCATGAATCTACATTTAAAATTTTCAGCTTTTATATTTTATCTTGATATTCTTGTATTGTAGGTAAAAGACAATGGACAGATGGATGGACAGACACTGAAGAAATAAAATTGATATTACCTCGACTTGGTCTTTTGTAACTATTTAAAAACAAGTCTCCATTAAAATAAATATTAAACATTGACCATTAAAGATATCATACACTAGGCAAATTATATTACTAACTTCACTTTCCAGTACCTTCACCACATTTTAAAACTGTGTTCCTTTAATATCAGTAATTAGAGACTGAAAGTAACTGGCAAGATTTCAGTTACTTAAAAGCCATTCTGACAATAAAATATGATGTAATTGGAGAGATTGTATTTATGTTTTTGACTGTGTAGGTCTCCTTTTCTTTCCCTCATGAGTAACTGGATGTCAGTTTTGTATTCATGGATAGTGTATTGAAAGTTTCTTGAATTTTCACTTCATTCAGCTTGGTATGAAAATCTTACTACACAGCCTTGGTTAGTCCTCTCCTTAGAAATTTTGTAGTCATCTAGTCAGGGTGCAGAAACAACAGCATTAGGCTTAGGTGATCTCTTGCATGGTGTGAATAACAAATACTAAATAGTGAATACACAAAGCCAGCAGTTTACAAATAAGTTCCAGTGGAAATTATTCTTTCATAATTCTCAGTGAGTATCTCTGAATGTCAAAGATAACAGAAAAAACCCTCCAAATCATCTCATGAATGATGGAAATTATAATGGAATAGCAGAAATTAATAATGGATAATACTGATATTAAATGCTTCAAACAGTCCTAGTTACTTTCTGCAGACCTACAAAGCAAAGATGGTTTCAGTGTGTCACCCCCATGCTCTCTGACTGTAGTCCTCTTTTTCTTCCAGTCTGAAGTAAGACTGAAATAATCCGTGATACTCCTGCTTTCAGCTGGTCCCACTGACAGGGTGGCACACAGGAGCATCTAGTAAATCCCACGGGGATTTCCACTCTTACAGAACTTTTTTTCCCAGGAGCTATGATCAAATAAGTCTTACACTTCATAGAGGGGATGGAGTAGAACAAAGAGAATAATGTTGTGTGAAAAAGAACCCACAGCCTTCTGTAGAAGCCAAAAGGAATGGATGAACCTGAGAATGTATAAAAAGGAGGAACAGGGGCAGAAATAGCCATTCTTTAGTTATTTGTTTGAGTCAGAAACAGAGAAGAAGACAGATGCCCACAGGAAGATATTAAGCAGAACTAGATGAGCTGGAAACAAGGTGTCTGATATGAATTAGGCCTAAAGCAGGAACGAAGAGTGCTAGCAAATTTAGTGAGCTGTTTCTTTTAATAACATATTGGCTGTGCAAAATGCTAACATTTAAAAAAAGACTGTGTTATTTCTTATTTAGTATAAAATATAAATGAATATGTACAAAGCCCTGACCTCTCCAAGGACCACAAAGATTGTTGTTCAGTTTTTTCCTTAAGAGTCTGCTGATTTATCTGCTATCCTTCAGCTGCTGTTCTCTCAATCTTTCCTAGTTTCTTCTTCCCATCTATAACAGGTCTTCAATTTATAAACCACATTATTAAATGGGGAGTAGTTAAAGGTAAATTTCATGCTTTGTAATACTTGAACTACGTCTTTAAGTTTGGAAAAAACCTATTGCTCCTGCTCTGAAAGGACTTTCTGCTTGAATTAACCATCTTGCAATCTATAGGAAAAAGACAACTATAATAATCAGACAAGCAAGTAGACCATATAATATTAATGAACTATTACAGGCATCCCACATATTCTTCACACTTGGCTGTCTAAACAAATCAATAAAAAGGGAAAGATCTAGTTAAGGCTGGGATGAAAATCTAGTGCTTTATCTTTAAAGCAAGTCAAAACAGAACAATTCAACTTTATTATGTATAGTGTGGTTTATAGAGATTGCATCTCAAAGGCTTTATGGAGGTAGATAATACTCTTCCAGGGCAAGATAACAATAATAAAAATGGAAAGAGAGAAATTATATCCAAAGTCATGTCCCACAATCAGTGGTATAAATTGAAATTAACACTACTGAAATCAATATGCTTTACACTGATATAGAATTGCTGAGAGATTAGAATTAGACCCTGGTTAGGTAGCAGAGGAACTTAGAATTGCAATGGAATAGTAAGTCAATGAAGCAGAGGCATGGGATGAGAGTTTTCAGACAGTTAGAAACTTAAATAAGGAAATAAAACATGAAGAAGCAGGAAAGCATTATGGATGAAGCCTATCAGTGTTTTTAAACTCAAGAGGAACATGTGGAGACTCTGCATAAAAGAGTTTTTGGAAAATATATGTGATTGTTGCCACAGTCATGTTGTGGAATTCAATGAGAGTTTTTCATCAACTTCCAAATTTTACTCTGTATCATAAACAAATTGCTGGAGTACAGAGTGCTCAAGGCAGCAGAAAAGAACATAAACAAATAAGATATAATGGTTTACTTATAGGCATGATAAAATCAGGGAGGCATGTTCCTTCAGTAGATAAGGACAACAGCAAACTTCTCAATTCTGTGGGTTCTCTTTATCATAAAACCCTAAACAACCAAAAGCAAAATTTCATATTTTTAGTGATCTACAGAATAGTAGAGTGATTTTGAACAGTTGGAGGTTGAAATAGCACCACTTTCTCTAAGCAGCTGGCTGAATTCTTGCTAACACCCACATATTCTTTTATGCAGCCCTTTATTCTGATAGAAGAAGGTATCCATCAGGCCTGATGCCGGATTCTGCTTCACCATGTTCTATTTAGATATTCAAATACAAAACACACACAAACACACAGCACCCCTCCTGCCAGCATGCCACATATGCCCAAAGAAACATTCCCTCGCCAGGCCACCATACACACACACAAAACCCCACCCCAAATAAAATCTGTAGTTACCTACAGAATAATATGAATGTTTGTAAGCGTATCCTCTACTTTTGTATATTTAAGATTTTTTTTTTCCCCAATGGTATTTTCTCCTCTGTTTATGCACTAGCTGGACTGTAATTTCAGGTCAGGCAATTATTCCTATAGCCATTGGCCAGGGGAAAAACCATTATCAAGTGACATTGAAATTTTTAATATTTTTTTTCCAAGAATTTCATGTTGTTTTCTTTTTCTTGTGAGCTTAGAAGTACTCTGTTTTCCTCGTTCAAGGTGGAAGGGACATCCTAAGAGAGTCTTAACAACGAAACATCATGTTTTTTGCTCAGTATCTGCCACTCTAGCAGTGTGCTAAGCCTCTATCTGATGAGCTTATGATTCTAAAACATCTAAGAAGCATTCCCCTAAGAAAGAATGCATTTGAAAGATCAATACTTCTGCCTGTTGGCCTTGTTGAACAAAGATTAATGCATGGACAAAATCAGCCCAACAGATGTGACTGTGAGACCACCAGGTCACAGACAGAGAAATGTCTAATGGGGACAGCTATCTAAGCTCTATAGCTCTAAGGTGTGCCATTAAGCACTGCAATTCACTTGACTCACATGGGGGTTGTGATACCTCCAGCTATGCAACGGTAATCTGTGTTGTGTTTTAGCCCATTAGCCAATTTATGCTCCTAGTGCAAAGTTAGGGGTACTTTAGCTATTAGATCTTTTATTCCTTGTCCAAAGTGGGGCATTAATCAAGTGTAGATGACAGCTATGCCCAGGTCAGAGAATTCTCCTGGCGAACGCCAGGCACCCTGTAGAGAAAGTGTTAATGTAGGATATACCTTTGCCAACATTTAGCACCTTGATGTTATTGCCTGGTCTGTTTTCTATGTAGTTGGTATTGTCAGCTTTCCTGATGAAGTTGGGGATGGTATTTAATTTCACTGCATAAGGGAGATAGAAATCCATTAATGTTTGTTGCCTGTCAATGAAGATTGTGTCACTAGATATTAGAAACTGCAAATGTGCCAGATTGCTCAGCAGAAACTGGAATGGCAGGAGACTGAAGATAACAAGATCACATGATATTTATGCTCTTTATTTCTCACAAAAAGTTGTTTTCTTTTGGGAAAACTTGCAAAAGGCACACATTTCTCCTCAGCAATCATTGAAAACAGAGGAAAAGGTTATGCTGAAACAGAGCAAAATACAACGCTTGAACAGGATTCTCAAAGGGAACTTAGGCACTAAGCTACCTTTTTAAAAGCCAAAAATCCCAATATGTCAAAGCCTTGAAAGGGACTATGTCCCTCAGCACCTGTATTTCTGCTGAACCGTATAACATCTAAATGCTGCCGTACATGGTGTCCTAGAAGAATACACAAAACAGGTATTTCCCTACTCAAGTCAGGCTAGTAGTAACGCTCAGAAAACACCTGCTAAGGTGGGAAGAGCAATTTGTTTTGCCCAGCTTGTTTTGCTTGTTTATTGAGAGCAAAATTCTAGCTTCTCCATATTTGACATGAAGGAAGGAGTTCAGTTTGCCTCTTACATTTTTTCAAGAAAGATCTTTAATAATTAAGCAGCTGGATTTCAGCCATTCTGAGTTGCTTTTGAGTTTGAAAGCCATACAAGACTTTATAATTACTAAGTGCCCAACCTGGGATTAGGTATTCTGCTATTCATTCATCAGGAAATCTAAAAGTTTGTCATTGTAGCGCTGAACAATTCTTACAATTGTTCTTGCAAATTGAAGCCTTAATAGCCAATTCTCCACTGGGTTCTTTCATAAATTACACCTCTTTTTCCATGAGAGAAATATTCAGATCCAATAAATACAATTAAACAATGGGGTCCTCATACTGTTGTTATCTCACAGTGCGCATTTCAGCAAGATTCCTCAGTATGGAAAGATGAATTTGGCCCTTTACAGTAGTATGCAGTGTTTGATTATTTGATTACTGCAGCTCTTACACTTCTCTACCAGCACTCTAAGGAAAATGTGGATATATTTATTAATTTAGTACACTTATACATATGTAAAGTGACATTGGGATGGTTACATGTTACTAGGCATTTTGTCTAACTCTGAGTAGTTTTTCTCCTGATGTTGATACATAATTATTAGTGGTTTAGCTAACACTTGCCAAATCAGTCGTGACCAGCCTAATTCTAATCATAGCTAGGTCAACCTGACTATTCATATGTACATACGTACTTTCTCCATTTTTTTTTATCCCTCTTACAGACATACACTCAAAAAACCCCAAAACAAAACAAAGCAAAAACCCGCCTGACACACATAAGGTTTACACATGGAATTTTGCTTCCAGTGAATAAAGTATAATTCTATGCTAATGGCAAGCAGGCAATACAAGTCACTCCCTACCTGATGCATCTTACTAACAACACTGGTTGTTATAAATCCCTCCTGACAGACCAATTCTGATTTGGCCTGTCCGAGATGTGGTCAGGGCCAAGCTCTTCTCCTTAAACATTCCACCAAATTCCTTTGTTCTGATGGAGAACCCCCAAAGGGATGGTAAAAGACTGTTTAAAAACAGGTGTTTCAATTTGCACTATCAATACATAGATTAACATGACCCCCTTTCAGTGTTTTCTTTTGATCATGTTTCTCTTTCAGCTGCTCATCTTCATACTATTTAGAAGACCACTCTACCATCTCCTAAATCTGAGTCCTAGTTTTATCAGGGTTAATCTCTTATGTCTTCTCTGAGAGTTCAGAAATGTTCTTTTCAGTCACAAGTTTCTTTTTTCCAGTAAAAACAAAACTAGTCTCTTCTCTCTCTTACTAGACAGAATTTTTAATTACTTTCTTGCTGCTTATACTTAAAGTAGGATTAGCAGGTGTTGTTTTTTTGGTTTTTTTGGTTGATTGGGTTTTTGTTTTGTTTGCTTGTTTGTTGGTTTTTGTCTTTTTCTTTTTCTTTTTTTTTTTTTTTTTTTTTTTTTTTTTTTAAGGGTTGACCAGTAATTGGTACGTTGGAAAATGAAAGAGATTCATGTTCTGGTATATATGACAGTTGTCTCAAACTAAATCTAACAAAGTATGTGGATGCCAAAGTACAGCCTCAGTCATGCTTTAAATACCTAACTCCAAACTTAAGATTTCCAAAACCTTTTAATATGATGCATACTCTGGAGACACCTACGCTTTTTCTGTAGATAAATCAAGTGTTTACTTGTAGTTTTCTTACTTGAATTTTCACAGTGCTTCGCAGCATGATGAATATTTAAAATTATTTCCCTTGATGTTAACAAATTAGGGACTTTGCTATTGCCTCAGAGATAGCTCAGTGTGGCAAGCATTCTCACACAAATCCATCTGAGCCCTGTACAAACAATCTGTTTAATCCACAGAGTACAGTTATGGTATTTACTGATTTAGTGACTGAAGAAACTACCCTGAGATTAGTCACATCTTCAAAGCAAAAATAAAAAACAAAAACAAAAACAAAAACAAAAAAAAAACCAAAAAATTGTTCTGCCTCTCTCTTACACTCAGCAAATGGAATAGAAGATGCTATTCTAATCACCAGGAGATTATATAAACTGGCAGGAGAAACCTTAGTGCTCTAAAGGAAGCTACAGCAGCCATAGTACATTTACTGGAAGCCTTAATCTGGAGGGGTGAGTTACAAGTTCTCACTATGTCTTTGCAATGTCAAGCTCTGTACTTTCCTTGCTAGGAAAGTTTTCCTCTACTAAACTTCTCGTTTCCATCTGCTCATCTACCAATAGGCTGCATCTTCCCACTTCTTCTGACATCCACACCTTCATTATTCTGGCAGCCTTTTGTTTTTCTGACTCCCCATTTCTTTCCACGTCATTGATTGACTAGAACTGACTACCCATTTCTTTCCATGTCATTGATTGTCCCATTATTTAAAAAAAACTCATCATAAATAATCATCAAGACTGGGAGTTAGATATTTGAAGGTAGTTTAAGACCAAGACAATGCTTCCATCCATCTAGACTGTCTACCTGTAGGTGCTTCTCTTCTATGGGTATCCCTTTATTTAATTTGAGTTCTTCAGTTGCTCATCCATGAACAAAAATGCTTATTCTAAATAGAAGAGTGGAAATCTTTCCCTGTTGTAGACAGTAATTCTGTCTACCTGAATACTCACATAAATTCCCTTTGAATCCTCTGAAGAAACCTCATATGGTATAAAATCTTGGGCCTACATTAAACTGCATTTGATGTTGTCATGATGGTGACATACATTTTTTGCCTAAAGTTTAGAAACTAGAAACTCTAGAAAGTTAAAGATATTGATTTGATTAAACCCCTTAAAAAATGCATTCACTGTACAGGGAGAAATTCGAGCTGAGGGACCACAGAGAATAAAGAAACAAAGGCCACACAGAATAAAGAAACAAAGGCTTGATTCTAACCCAGGAATTAAGACATTATCTGGAAATGGTGTGTATGTGTGGAATTTCCATCTGCAGTCCCTATTTTTTTTTTTTTTTTTTTTTGTTTTGTTTGTTTTGTTTTGGTTGGTTGGGTTTTTTTTTTTTTGTTTTGTTTTGTTTTGTTGGGGTTTTTTTGTTTGTTTTTTGGGGTTTTTTTTGCTAAACCATCACTGAATAAAATGACAAGAACAACAAAAAGGGATGAGGAATATCCGAATATCCCCTAGAAGAAGCAACATGAGGAAAGCAAAACATATAAAAGACATGCGTGAAAAAATTAGGAGAGTATAACACAGCTGTCAAGATACAGATCACTGCTGCATGGTTGGAATTCCTGTGTTAAAGACAAAAGGAATAAAACTGTGTTAAGATATTTCATTCTGCTTACACATGATAATAAGATAAATTAAAAAAGGATGAACAGAAATAAGAGGCCTGTCATACTGGAACAAGGTCTAATATATTCTCTGTGAGACAAATCACAATACAGTTCTGTTATTTTCTTTTTGTTAAGGAGTGGAGGTCTGGAATGAAAATGTTGATGGGAGCAGATGATAATGCAGTAGACTCTTAACCTTGAAACTTTTCTGAATAATTTGCTTTTCACTCTTGGCTGCTCAACATTAGTGCAGTACAATTATGAAGATGTAAACATCACAAGGACACCTGGCACAGAGCCTGTCACAATGAGTTAAACTTGAGTATGTGATTCCCTGAGCAACCATGGAAAGAGAATGAGCCACCTCATCAGGAATTCAACTGTGTCAGTTTAGGGGGAGGTGAGGATGGGAGGAGTTGATCCATCAAACTCGACAAGACCCAGCAAACCTTCCATTTTCTACTTTCATTCAGGCAGTAGAAGCAGATCATAAATGGACCTGTCAAGTCCACAGTTAAATGAACTCTGGAGAGAACCTGGAAGATACTTCAAGCGGTACCTAAATACTCTTGAAATACCCTTTGTATTCTCCTCCAGGGAAAATGCTGCAATTTGCTTGTTTTAAATGGGTATAAATCACAGAAAGAAGCAAACTGGCCCGAGAATGGAGCATTTGATTATTTTGTTTTCACACCATTAGCAAATTTGAGTTGAGATATACTGCAAGTTTGATGGACCACTAGGCTGCATTCATTAAGGGTCCTTCACTGTCATATTAACCTTGCTTCTCTTTTTTTCCCCAGACATAAAACTTAGAGATTTTTAACATAAGGAATCAATGTTACTGACTAGCAAATTAAATTTGGACTTTTAGTGATGTTTCTATATTAATATAATTTAATAATTCATGAAGTGAGCACTTTGTTGAATAAACTTAAATACTTGGAACAGTACTAGAGTGTTCAGATGATTATTTCAGCCTTGTTCTTACTTAATTAGTAAATATGTTATGTTTTCAAATACCTATGAAAAATAGGGCCTTTAATACTGCATTTTTGAAAATCCAGTTTTCAGCTCATTTAATGGTGGTGCCATGTCAAGGTAACTTCACTGACTCCTTTATAGACTCAGTAAATAAAGTTTTATGAAAATCATACATCAGCAAAAATAGAAAATCTGTAGGGGGGGATGATATAATTTTTTCATTACTGTTTTTCCAATGCTTTTCACCATCCAGATTGTTTTAGCCTACCATACCTACCCTCCTTTTTTCCCTCTCCATTTTTCTCTTTCTCTCTTTACATGCTTGTACATATATTTTCAGCCTTTATATATATTGTCAGCATATAGATATTCTGGATAGTTATAGCTTAAAATTACCATATTGCCTGAGCTGTCCAGCCCACAAAATTACAATAAATCCTGTATAAACATGCTATTCAAATATGCAGTCATATGGTAAACATGTTTGTAAAGTAAGCTGAAATTTTATGTTGCACCCACTGTTACCATTGCTCTGATATTTATCTTGACATACAATGTAAAGCAATGTTTTAAACTATAATAATCAAAATTCAACCATAATTTCTGAATAAAAGGATGATTACTTCCTTAGTTAAATAATTTTCAAGATAATCACACAACTTTTTGGAAATGTTTAAGAAGTGACAAAATATCACATCAAAGTTTTTCAAATAGCAAGTAATCATACTTAGGAAGGACTGTGTTCATAAATTAACAGGAGTTGGCTGTATTACATTTTGTAGTACCCTTTGCAACTCAACTTTGCATCTGCTGCAAGAGTGAAAAGGAAGTGGTGCTAGTGAGAGTGAACACAGAACACAATGAAAGTAGGAAAAGGAGAAAGGAAAGGAGAAGGGAGAAAGGAGGAGAGATTCCTCAATGCTTATCTACATAAAGAAAGTATTAGCTGAGAAATAGAAATCAACCAGCTGAGTAGCTCTACTTAGATTTTGATTTACTTGCCTATGCATAGATGTTTTCTGAAGAAAATAAAACAATATAGTGGATTTTATAGTAGGTTGTGAAAATTTTCTCTTATCTTAACATCATTACTGTAATTAGAATACGTGGTGTCTTTTCTGTCAAAGTGAATTTTCCTGTCCAAAAAGGCATCTTAAGTCCGTCAAGCCAGGTAGGTTTCCACAGTGACACCATTTTCCATCCTGGTAGTCCAGGCCAAGGGATTTGATCTCTGTGCCAGGGCACAGGGTTTCTAAGGTCACTGGATCTGCAATGGAGCTAACAGGTGTAGGGAGAAGGCAGTCAAGGGTTCTTCATAGAGCAGATACATAGAACAAATTGACAAATGGGCCTGCAGTGAATCTAGGAATCACAGAAAGGCTGAAAAATCTGAGACATTCATGTGGCAGTCTTTTTATTTCATGCATGGTGATACCAGAAGAGAGCAAGGAAAAAGGGAATGCTGATGCACAGTGAAATTTGCCTTCACTTTCAAAGTATGTCAACCAGGAAACTGAAGAGAAAATCAGCTTTGCCAAAAAGCAGTAGAGCCTGGGGAGCCCATTACCCCCTGCAAACTTCCAGTTCTGCTGTGTTTATGCAATTTTTTAGTTGTCTTTCAATCCATGAGGAACTATAACTTTGGAGTTTCCATCCTGTGGGAACTAATGTGAGCTCCCCTTTATCTTTCATGAACTGGATGTTGCACTTTTCCTCCAGATATAGTTATGATGGCTATATGGCTACAATGGTTCCACTATATTTTATCTTCCCTGGAAATCTTTCCTATAGAGACGGAGGGAAAAAAGCTTATTTTCCAGCAAATTACTGCTGTTCAGTGACAAAAACAAAACAAAACTAAACAAAACAAAACAAAACAAAGCAAAACCAGCTACAATGTAGTGGTCAGAAAAACGCATGTGAATTTTATCATTATACATTGATTACTTTTTAAACCATGATTCTTTGCACAGCTACATTTCTTGTCAAACATTGAATCGTATATATATAAATGTGGAGCAAAACTAAACTTTATCTTCTATATTCTGTGATAATTTTCTAAATGGTGTCTTCCAGATCTGATGTACTTACCACTAATACTGTTCCTCTTTTTGCTTTGCTGCTATGCTCTTCTTCTTTTAAACACTTTCTTTAGTACTGCTACCTCAGTAGAAATATGACAAGCACAGAGATTACTAATATTCCATTTTCCAGAGCTAGTGGAGGTTGAGTCATGATTTAAAACTACTTAGTGAGACCAAAATGAATTGCATTTTTAGGAAGAGTTTTCTGTATCCCAAACATTGACTGCTTCAGACTTTAATAAAAAGTATCTCCTTCTTTGGTTTTCCAATGTGGAAATTGTATATTTTTTTTTTTATAATTTTTCTTCAATGGGGATAGTAAGAACATTCACTATTTTCTATCTTAAAGAAAATGTGCAATTACTTCCATGTGATATTTACTTATGTTTAATGAACATTTTATTCACAGCCCATAACATGTAATGGAGTGCTAAGCACTATCAGAGGGTGCTTTTACTCTTATTTTAGGCTTATCATCATTTTCTGGAATGGTGTGCTTTGATGTTTCCCAGTCAAAGCATTTTCCATGCGAGTTACTTTAAAATTCTTACAGGATCAGTCAGTAAATTACACAAATAGGTTTGATAATAGCAGCTACAAAAGTTTATGAAAAAACTGGTAAAAGAAAAATAAGCAAAGCATACTTTGTCTACTAACCTCAAAATAATATAATCTAAATCTCCACTTTTTTCTAGATGACTCATCACTGCACAGCTAAGCACTTTGACGAGCCATTTGATCTACCTCATATCTCACATTCAAAGGAAAGAACAAGCTGGACTATAAATCAGCTTTTATATCCTATCACATCCTTATCATGACTCCACTTCCTTGGGGTTTAACATATTTTAAAATTCTGTCTTCCCTACCAGAATTATCAACTTTCTACCTATTTGCTGTTCCTTGGGCTTATTTTGTTCTTTATTTTTCTGTCACATTCAAGACTTTTATGTGCAACTACAACCCCCCTTTGCCCATTCATGTGCTTATATAAAATGCTTACACCCTGTGCCTACCTATGCCATTACTTAGTTACAGAACAGAGAAATGGGCAACTTTGCTGATAATTTGTTTTGGAAAATGAAGATGTAGTAGTAGTAGTAGTTGTAAAAGAGGGCATTTCAGTACTATATGGGCTGTGGTATACAACTTGCACAACAAGCTTTGATCACAATTTCTAGGAAAATAAATTGCATTGCCTTTAACAACAGTGACCAGCTTATGCATGACACTGTGTGTTGCTGTAAATCAGCAATAATCAAAAAATCTATAAGCAGATTATATGGGAAAGTAATATCATTCACAGTGTGTGTTTGACCTGGTAATTGATAGATATATTCCAAAGTAATTTACCATTAGTCACTCTATTCAAATATTCTGATCATTTATTCAGTAACAAGTATAGAACTTTAATGAAAAATAAGATATTCAGTTCTAATTAGAAAACATGTTGCAAATAAATTAATGGTTTGATTTTCCAGAGGGACTATTTCAGTGAAAGTAAGAGGTTGTTTTCTGCTTTAGAAAAAAAATGTTCATTTTTGCCCAGAAATCTACTTGAGGAATAAATGGATGTATTCAGACTGCTTTAAATGCAACTTTTTTGGTTTGAATTTTACCACAATAAACTTCATTAATGTTGCAATTTAGAAAACAGGAATCATTAAACTGTCATTCTGAGAGCATTCCACCTACTTTTTAAAAATCATTTTGTGTGTTCAATGTGAGAAACGAGGGGTATAGAGAGCTGTATTGGATTTGTGTGGCAACGTTTTGGTAGCAGGGGGTCTACGGGGGTAGTTTCTTTGAGAAGCTGCTAGAAGCTTCCATCATCTCCAACAGAGCCAATTCAAGATGGTTCTGTTGGACCCACCATTAGCCAAGGCTGAGCCTATCAACAATGGTGGTAGTGACTCAGGGATAATGTATTTAAGAAGGAAAAAAAAAGTTAGTGCACAGAAGAAAACTGTGGCCAGAAAAGAGGAGTGAAAATACGTAAGAGAAACAGTGAGGGCACAAGGTCAGTGAAGAACAAGGGCGAGGAGGTGCTTCAGACGCTGGGGCTGAGATTCCCCTGCAGCCTGTGGTGAACATTATGGGGAGGCAGCTGTGTCCCTACAGCCTGTGGAGGTCCATGATGGATCAGAGATTCACCTGCAGCCTGTAGTGGACCCCACACTGGAGCGCATGGATGTCTGAGAGACATTGTGCCACTATTGAAAGCCTGTGCTGGAACAGGCTCCTGGCAGGACCTGCAGCCCTGTGGAGAGAGGGGCCCAAGCTATAGGGGGTTTTCTGGAACAACTTGTCCCCCACCCTGGGGGACTCACACTGGAGCAGTCTGTGCCTGAAGGGCTGCAACCCATGGAAAGGATCCATGCTGGAGTAGTTCACAAGGACCTGCAGCCCATGGGGCTTACACTGGAGTTCATAGAATTGTAAATCCTTAAGGCTGGAAAAAACTTCCCAGATCATCAAACCCAACCTTTGACCAAACACCACCATGCCAACTAAACCACAGCAATAAGTGCCACGGTGCCATGTCCAATTATTTCATGAACACTTCCAAGGATGGTGACTCTGCCAGCTCTCTGAGCACTCTGTTCCAATGCTGTAATCACCCTTTCAGTGAAGAAATTCTTCCTGATATCCAACCTGAACTTCCCCTGGCACAACTTGAGGCTAGTCACTCGTCTGGGAGAAGGGGTTGATCTCCACCTCACTTCCTATCAGGTAGTTGTAAAGAGTGATAAGTCTTCCTCTCAGCCTCTTTTTCTCCAGGCTAAACACCTTCAGCTTCCTCATATGACTTACTCTTCTGTCACAAGTTTTGTTGCCCTTCTCTGGATATGCTTCAGCACTTCTTGTAGTAAGGGGCCTCGAACTGGACTCAACAATGCAGACTACAGTGGGACAATCACTTCCCTAGTCCTGCTGGCCACGTCATTTCTGATACAAGCCAGGATGCCATGGGCTTTTTTGGCCACCTGGACGCACCATTGGTTTCTGTTCAGCCAGCTGTTGACCAGCACCCACAGGTTCTTTTCTGCTGTGGCACTTTCCATCACTCTTTCCCAAACCTATAGCATTTCATGGGGTTGTTGTGACCCAGGTGCAGGACTTGACACTTTATCATATTAAACCTCACACAGTTGGCCTTGGTCCATGGATCCAGCCTGTCCAGATCCCTCTGCAGAGCCTTCCTACCCTCCAGCAGATCAACACTCCTGTCCAACTTACTTATTTGTGAACTTACTGAGGGCATTCTCAATCCCCTTGTCCAAATCACTGATAACAATATTAAACTGTACTGGCACCAATACTATGCCTTTGGGAACCCCACTAGTGACAGGAAAAAATGGAGACCTGCCTTCTGTGGGTAGGACTCCACACTGGAGTAGGGGAATAGGGTGAGGAGGAAACAGAGGCAGAGATGAGTGACAAAATGATCACAACCCCCATTCCCCATTCACCTCCCTCACTGGAGGGGAGAAGGTAGAAAAATTGGGAGTGAAGTTCAACCTGGGAAAAAGGGATGGATGGAGGAAGGTGTTTTTAAAATCTGGTTTTCTTTCTCATTATCTTACTCTGATTTGATCTGTAATAAATTAAATTCATTTTTCCCAAGACAAGTTTGTTTTGGCTGTGACTATAATGTTAACCTACAGTTTTCATTTCTGTTTCTCTCCCTTGTATAGCTGAGGAGGCTGAAGTGATAAAATGGATTTAATGGGCATTCAGCATCCAGCCAGGGTCAAGCCATGACAAAATCATAGAAAAAATGCTCTTTATAATGTATTAAATTCAATTGATAAATTGGTTTCAATGGCTCAGAATTGTGCCATTCTAGAAGACCAGACACAAGCAATGCTTCTTAATAACTTGTTTACTTTGATCCTAGACCCTATATTTCAGCATTTATGCTTGTTTTTTACACATCTTGCCACCTTTCTCCATGCCAAACGGAGTAAAAATTACCCTTAAGGTATATAAGAAACCACAAAAACATATTTGGTCTTGGAGTAATCTGAAAAAAAATCTGTACATGGTTCCAATAGTGCAGTTCCCAAGCCAAAACTTCACTAGTCTGTATTTAACTTACCTAATAAAATATACTGCCATCATATTATTTTTACTGAAATAACTGTGGACTGCTCAATACCACTGCTTCTCTGGCATATCCATTCTGCTTCATGTATAAAAGCAGTTGATATAAATTCTTCTAATTCACTACTTATTCCTAAGTCACTTATTTTCCTTCCTTTTATTTTTAACCTAAAAATCTAATTTTAAAATTAACTCAAGGCCATTGTATCATCTTTTAATAATCAAGAGCCTATCCCTTATAAGGTGGTTTGGTTAAAGGTCAAAACCCCAGTGCCAGTTAAAATAAAAATGTGTAATGAGAGTCGAGGTATAATTTTGAGGTTTGGACTGCTTTGGTATTATCTCATGATATCTTGATTTTACCTGCAATGAAAAAAAACAAAGGGAAGTATTGTATTTCATAGGGCAGATAACACTTGGTCTGGATATTGTCACAGTAGAGTGACAGCTCTTGCTCTGCAGCTGCCAGGATCTAATTATACTGCCTGGTCCCAGACCAAGAAATTGCCCAGCTGTGTGGAATTAGTAAGACGTACACCTGAAGGCTTGTGTAGAAATCAAAGAGTGATTATTGACATTTTCTAACGTTATTGGAGCAGGGATAAGGGATGGAGAATGTCTCTGAGTGTGGTTATTACTGACTTCAGATGTGACAAATTATAATGTGGCTTAACTGTCATAGTAGGAGCTGATCAGATCCAGGTTAGACCAGAGGTGGAAGGAGCTCGCAGTGCTCTTAAGTTATGTTCCTAAAGGGAAGTATTTTGTACAGTGACATTGTAGTGGAAAGTGTGCAATGGGAAGGCAAAGATCCCAAAGTCAGAATCCCTGCTTTTCAGAGGTATCACTGAGCTGCAGGATGTAGTAAGGTTCCTTATTCATTTTCTCACTGGCCTTCCCACACTGGTTGAAATAGAGAAATGATGAGGCCCTTCGATTTTGGTTTTAATACGGTAGGCAGAGCACGCTTTTCTTTAAAACTGAAATCATGGAATAAGCTCCAGAGGTTAAGGGCCTTTTTCTCATTTGTTGGATCAATAAACCTATGCTAACCAGCAGGAGGCAAAAGATCACCTCCTTTCAGAAGGGCTCATCAGCTTGGACGTCACTGTGTATTAATGCTGCTGTATGGCTTTGAGATTGAAACCGCTGTCATGTCTAATCAGCTTGAAATGAAAGTAGGGAGTTTGCATCGATATACTTGAATATCCTAATGTTAAACAGAGGAGATTGAATCCAGACAGCCATCTCTAGCGTGAGAAGAGGAGAAAAAAAGGATATGCTTTCCTTTTCTTTATGGCAAAGTTATGCAAGTAAATTGTATTAGGTCTTTTCAATGTATAATTTCTTATACTCAGAAAAGAATTTTGCTTTGTAGTCCAGATGGATTCCCAGGTAGAGGCTGTAATTTTTCAGTTTAAACTTCATTAATTGGGACTTGATCATAATTTTTAAACAACTGGTTTCAAGCTTAATTAGTTGTTTTCAGTTTTCTTTCTTCTACAGTTGAGCTGTTACAGATTTCTCTCTAAGAAATCTTTGTTATGTATATTATTTTAATGGACCTCCATTACTTGACTAAATGCTTTATTTGAAAGGGTTTTGTGTTTTTAGACATCATACAATCTGGGAGCAAATGGTCTTTATACAGTTTTTGGATTGATTACAAATATTTTGTTATCTGAAAGGTCTTTCACCCCTTTGCCAGGAAGCTCTTCCTGTCTGCTTATCTTTATTGGAGGGTTAAAACCAAAACTCATTGAGGTTAATACTTTCAAAAAATAGATTCCTGCTCTCAGCTTTTTATTCCTAGGAGTGTTTCCAGGAAGAAAGCACAGGAGAACTCTAAATTTGTTATTGCAAAAACATTACATGCTTGATCTTGCTACTGACTCTTGCCCAGTCTCTCTCTAGTCTGCTTAGTTCATGCAGTGAAGGCTCTCTTGTTCTTTACAGTCAGATACATACAAAATTGCTAAACTAGGTATCACTTAAGTCAGAGCTTTGAATTTCCTTCTGTCACTGCTCACTAACTATTTAACAGTAGCTGAGATGCTCAAGTAAACAAATGGCAAAAAAAGAGCTCATATGCTATTTCAGACTTTATTAGTTTACATTTTTCTTCTTGCTAAAATCCTTTGGGCTTAATCTGTTCATATACAATTGAAGAAAAAGGAATTGACTGAGAGAAAAAGGCTTTGGGAGGTGGTTTGGTTTAAAATCAGAATAATAATACTGGCTTCATATTGTTTAGTTAAGATAAATTTGCTTTTCCTGAGGCAATTTACTTTACAAGTTTAAATCTGATGTTAAGCTTCTTTCAAAAATTGTCTCTAGTTTGCAGAAATGATCCTGTGTGTTACACAAATTTAGGATGCTTCTTTATGTTTATGGTTACCTCACTGTCAAATTTCATCCAGGTAAAGATGTCAGTTTCAAATCACAACTTTCTTTCAGTGTTTGATATGTTCCATTTATTTACAAGAATACTGAAAACATGGCAGCAAACTTTTTTCCAGTGTCAAGTCCTGCACTTGGGTCACAACAACCCCTGAATTGCAATGCAGCTCATCACAGCTTAATTTACAAAGGAAACTATTACTTATCCTGAGGCCTAAGTAACTTAATTTTCAGATTCTGAGCAACCAGATTGCATATTTAATTAGAATAATATACAATTAATCAATAACTTGCAATATAATGCTTTATAGAGTAACAAGATTCTGTCTAAAGTTCTTGTGAAAAGTCTCTTGAATTTACATACCCATTTTACCTGAAGAGCTCTCAGATTACCAAGTGGCTTTTCAAACAAGTGAGTATCAATTTTCATTATGATTTTCAGTGTTTTGCTTAGGAATAGGGAGCCATGTCCAAACTTAGCCATTGGCATATAATGAGGATAATTTACTGATTTGATGCCAGGAATTAACCTAACTATATGATGTTCACCAGCATCTAAATCAGATTTTGGTCTTCATATTCAGCAATATTTAAGCATTTAAAGGTAGCCTAAAGTCTTCTGCTGTTATCATGTCTTTCAATGTTTGATTAATGGAATGAGTGATCAAGAATTATCAATGAGTGATCAATAAAGATCATTCCTTTTAACAATTGAAGGTTGGAATGTTCCAAATTTTTTTAATATAAAATGTTTTATATTTGCATTTTTTTTTCAATTTTAAAAGAAGAGCTAACCGTGTTTGAGATCCATACTTTATTTGAGTCCCACTTATTTTGACTTCTTTCTAATTAGAATTAGAATTCATTTCACCTTTTTTCACATGTATCTTTATCTTGAACACAGGAATCAGATGCATACGTTATCTTTTTGCTGCATACCCAGTTTGCATGGTTTGATACAATGTGAAGTGAGGAATCTGTTAGTGTGCAGTCATTCTTGATACATGTTTTCCTTTATTACAAGAAAGACCAAATTTTGTATTTTTTTTTTCCTATATATGAACACCTTCTGTTCTTTTGGTGTTAACTCCTGCTTTTTAAAATTTATTAATATTTTTCTGATAAAAAAAAATTTCTACATGAATTATAAAAAGTTTTTATGGCCATATTAACAAAGATTACTTTGCTCTACAGAAATAAGTTTGATTTCAAACACCATTCTCATCTTGTTTATTGAGGCAGTAGTATGAATACTTGTTGTAATAAAATTTTTGTAAGAGATGTGTTTTCTTTCTGAGCATGTTTTACAAAAAGGGAGCTTTTGAGATAGAAATTTGATACTGTAAATTACCATTACTGTAAGCAGAAATTCCTTTATAAACATTCCTGAGTAATAATCAGTGACAGATGAAGGTACTATGTCATTATTTCCTTCTGTTATGAATTATAATAGAAATAGCTTCTTCAGATGTAATATCTGAGTGTAATCTTGAGGCTTTCAGCATCAAATACAGCATTAGTGCCCTAGATTTTCTCAATTCAGCCTTTCCAGCAACGGAAAACTGTGCTAATAGTATATGAGAGAAAGAATCTAAATATTGATTTTTATAATATCAATATGATCTAAATGATCTAAACATTGAATTTTATTTACCTTAATATTTTACAATTTCTACAGAGACATTTATCTCTAGTCAAATCCTCATAGAATAATATAATTTAAAAAGTGTTTTATTTATGCAGAACATTCCTAGATCAGGAATAACACAGGACACTTACAAAGGAAGCAGAATTATAACAGAGGGTTTGACTGGAAGACAAAAGGAATAAAATTTAAACAACAGGGTATAAAATCAGAAGGGGTCTAGAGAGCAGAAAAGTGTAAGCGCACAGGGCATGCACACTCAGGGCTAAGGAATAATGGCTGAGAGGTGTAAGGAAAGCAGATTTAGCAAAGAGATACCGTACTTCCCTGATCAGACTTCACTATCTTACCAAAGCATGGAAAGTAATTGTTCGCAAATGGTTGTAAATTTTCTTATATTCTTTCTAGACAGATATTTGCCTAAAATCAAAGACTTTGATGTCCTACTTATGATTGTTTCCACATTCTTTCTGCTTTTCAAATAGATAGCAATTAAAAAAAGAAAAAAATTTCTACTTCTTTCGCTCTAGCCTTCCAGCAACTCATCCTAATGTATTCAGCAAAGTTTCCATGACAAACAACTTGCTAAACAACATGTATCATTTCAGCCTTCAAGGGTTTTTGTTACCTAGTATGCTTTCCTTAAAATAAAACCACTTTCTGCATCATGGAACTTTTCCTCTCTTACTCATTTTAAATTGTCTCAGTGACAATGATCAGGCGATGGCAGAATAATTTCGAATCCTAACTGTGCAGAAGTTTTGAAAAAAAGAAAACACTTTTGCCTATATCACTTAATAAAATAAATCCTTCTGTCCATTCAGATGTTTTAATATCATGAATGAATAGGCTTGCATTCAGCAAAGTTCATCTGGCTTACATCTTTGCATCGGGGAAAGTTTGTTTGAAATGCAATATCAGGTTTCCGGGGCCACTTGAGTTGCCTTAGGACAAAAAGTTTCTGCAACCCAAACCATCTCTAAAAAGTACTCTTATGCACAAACTAAATAATAGATTACTTCAGATTTGACAGCAGTATGACAAATCATTATTTGGTGCTCTGAGGTGTGCCAAAGTGCCCTTTGTTTTCTGTTAGTTTTCCTAATGTAACAAATCTATTTGCAGAAATAACATTTATAAAGTCATAGATTTAAACCTTCTTGTCAGGTAGCAGTGAAAGTACGAGTCCTGCAGAAAAGAATAGGTCTCTTTTGTGAGTGCATTTACCATACACTTGCATAAGTATCTTGCTTCCTTCTAGCTCAGTTACATCAGCTGGATTTACATCACCTCCCCACATATCAGTTATTTAATTATTGTTGTTGTCATTCTGTGCCATGCCCTAATTTAGTATTTAAATTCCTGGCTATAAATGCACTGGCTTCAGTAGTATCTGCAGAGCCAAAGCTAGGCTAAAACAAAACAAATAAAAAGAACCCTGCAAGATTCAATTAGTTTTCTCCCAGATGCTGCAGTTCATCTCACACACTGTTAAAAATCTTATCGGCTCATTGAGTATAGTTGGCACTGTCTTGTCGAAGGCAAGATGCAGTTATGCAGAAACTGTATGCTCTGCTACATAGGATTGCATGGGTCATTCCATATCCATATGTATTCTTTCAGCAACTGGGGAAAATGTGAAAGAACAGGCTGCACAAGCTACAGCCTAGGATTGACAGAATGTTTAAAACAGACGTTGCTCTTGAAAGAAAGAAGAGATGAAAAATGAAGATTGAGTTTAAACCTGTGGGAGCCAGGAACTGCAAACACCTCCCCTAAACAAAAAAAAGAGCTGAAGTGTCGTTTCATTGATTGAAAACACAGCTAAGCCATATTGCTGGTATTGATTTCCTTAGAAAAGTTGTCTATAGGTGGTATGATATCTTCTTCCCCACTTACTATGGAACAGCTGGAGACATCAGCAAAGTTACATAGCTTTTCCTAGAAGATGACAAAATTAATGAGCTCTATTTAGGTAACATTTCAGGATTTTAATGTGTGCATTTGCATGTGTGCCTCAAAGAGATATCCTGGACACCTAATTCTAGAATTAAGGAGGGTAAGAGTCTAAGGACCATTTAAAACTCTAGTTAAAATCTTGAAGAGTGCTAAAGGAATCTGAAAAAAACCCAAAGCCTTTCAAACATAGCTCATAAATCTTTGACTTTTGAAATATTTCTAGGTAGTAGGTTTCTTTGAAAAGGATTGGAGACCTTTTGTTCATCTGGTGAATCTGATGAGTTGAAAAATGTATGGTTTTATCACACAGTTCATGTTCCAGTCAAATGCTGTTGTTCAAAGTAAAATAAAAATGTTTTTAAAATAAAATCAAGTGTTTTAAGTTCTAGCTGACTGCTAGAAGGTATGACCACTGACCTGAAAACATGCAACCATATTACAAATAAATAGAGTTTAACAAATGTAAATGCTCAGATTATAACCTTATTGTTAAGAAGGTTATATTCAAACCAACAGCAGAGTTTATATATTTGAATGAAAGCAAGCATTGGCATTCTGGCAACTCATGAGCACAGAAGAGACAAGAAGGCTTCCAAACTCCTCCAGAGCTAAGATGCCTACGTCTACTGAGAAGCTTGCTGAGAAAAATATATTTTCCTGAACATAACTCCATAATCTCACTTTGATGGTATGAAGTATGACTGTTTTGGATTGCTTAAAATAAGTGTTTGCCAACATTCTGTTTACAAATATCTCAGATCTAAGGAAGCTTTAAAGATGTGTGGCATAAGTTTGTTCTCTAGTCTGAAATCAGAGCCAGAACCCAAATACCATGAGTTAGGGAGCGTTTTTATCTAGCTACAATTAATCACAGGCAGATGCTTATGCCCTTCTAAAATCTATATTTATACCACCCTTAAAGAGGACCTGTAAGAAAATTGCCTCCCACTTACCTTCCATCTGCAAAACCATAATGTGGATACTGAAAGCTGTCTCTCATGAGACTCATTGACATTACTTGCAGCAACGGCACATTAAAAAATCAGTAATAACTTTAGCTATTCCTGTTTGGCCTGACATGATGGCAAAGTATGTTGCTGTTTTCAGCATTGATACTCATGAATTATTTCAGGGAAAAGAGTCTTAAATCTATATACTGTGAAGACACCGGCTAAAATTTCACAAGCAGAATGATTCTGGGCACTGGGAGATTGTAAGATCAGAAACAGAGATTTTCCAGCAGGCTACTAAGTCCTAAGAATTCAAAGACTAGAGGGAATTTACACAGCAGATGGAGAAAGATTGCTGCTTGCATCCCATTATCTTGCCTAAAAAGAGGGGAATTGCTACTAGACAGCTACTGGCAAAAAAAAAAAGAAAAAAAAAAGAAATAGGACCTTTTAAATTAAAATAAATTCTGAAGTGTTTCTGAAGTGTTTCTGTAAAGACAGAACAGGGATGTACTGATGAATATTTTAATCCACATTTTATATGAAAAGCTGGAGTTTAGTCATATATTGTCTATATAATTGCCTGTATAATATCATATGTTAATATATTTCAGTTGTGCTACTTCTATCTGATTCTGTGTTTAAAGTATATGTCAGCATATACTCTTGTCTTCAGTGCTAGTTGGGGCTAACATGATTCTTTTTTCTTACCTTGAAAACAGGTTTTTCCTATAAGCAATTTTGTTTGTTAGCTTAAAGGATGTCGTAGGTTTCCCAGACATGCGTAAAGCTGACATTTCATGATAAGGCAGGAAGTCAGTTTCATGATTTTTAGTGATTAATTTTCAACCTAACAAATTAAATTTCCTATTTTCAGTAAGTTTGCATTTATTGAAGGCTCAAAGCTGAAACATTGCAATCAAAATAAGACTGGTTCAGGGTTTTATTTTCAACTAGGTACAGTAGAAATTTTGCCTTTTTGAAATTATAGACTTGAGCAAACTAACCTCTTCCCCAATTCCTGCCTAAAGTCCTGCCACTAAATTCCTGCCTGAATCAACCAAATTTTATAGTAAGACCATACCTGAAGATTATTCTTATTTTTGTTTTAGAATACTGCTTAGGATTCCTGGTAATGGGTAAAACCTCTCTGCATTTGCATCTAGACAAACAGAAAAAAGGACAATTTTTTCTATCCCCTAGAAAGTTTATGCCTCTACACATGTGCCCTTATATTGAATATTGGCTAAATTTCCGGTTCTCCCTAGTTTTAAAAAAGAGCTGTTCAGTGTGGAAGAAAGTGGGGGATAGATGCCCAACACGCACAGATCAACACTTTACTGCCTTTTTTATTTTTTTTAATAAAATATCTAGGGAATAATGAAAGTAAAAATTGAAATGGGAAAATGAGGTTATGTGATGTATATAGTTTGACTGATACAAGAATTTGTGGATGATAAAAAATTTTAAATTCTCTAGACATACTTCTTTTTATGAGGAAAAAAAACTCATCTAGGGTTATTAAAAATAATAGTGATTAACTGTGAGGGCTGAGACACTCCGCCTATCTTGTGGAATTCCAATTCACTAACTACTGTGGGGGCCATTGAAGAAAATACTGCAAAAGCTTTTTTCCTACCAGTATTTATTGTCATCCATTCTGTTGTTGGAGAGTTGGGTAGATGGTCCTTTTCATTCTGACCTGCAATAGCTGTCTTTTTATCTTATTTTCCTTTTATAATATCTTTTATTATAATATGCTTAGAGTGAAATACCATATTTGTTAGCATCATACATAGATGACTTGTCTCTAGAAATATATGAGTAGATGTGTCATAGTATATTGTTGAGGTAGATATATGCACACAACAAAAGAGTTATAGCTTCCAACTGTCCATAGGATCATGCGAAAAAGGAATATCTGCTCTCCTGTGCAGTTCCTACATCCATATTGCCACTATATCCAGAGAGTCGAGCATCTCATTTCCATTACAGTACTAAAGGATTTCTTTTACTTCTCAATATTAGACTAATCTCACTTAAATTTGGTCATATTAATATGAAAATCAGACTAGACTTTAAGAGATTCATTATCTCTCTGATAGGTCTGTGGTTATCTTAGGCTTCTCATGCAGATCTAGAGGAGAAATAACTTGGAAGGAAGCCTACTTCCAACCTTGACAGTTGTCTTCTCAGTATATATAGTCTATTGTAGCTGGCTGAGTTGTATGTAGGTTACTGATGAGCAGTTTTAGTTGCTTTCAGCTGTATATGTTGAAGACCTGTGAAGTTTATGAAGCTTTCTTAGCATAAAGATAATTACAATCATTTATTTTCTTTTACAGGCCTGTGTTAAGTGGTATTAATTCACAATATATTCTATAGCAGAAATAAAATATGTTTCATTCAGTTACATAAAAAGGAGTAATTTTAAAGTAAATCTTTTCTAGTTTATCATCACGAAGAGTGCGTGAAACTTTTTTTGTAGAGGACCTTATCACTCAGCTGTTTTGAGTACTCAATACAATATATACTTATCTATAAATGCATTATATCACAGTAATTTTTCATAATAACAAACTAAGTATTTGATTTATGAAATTAGAGTAGTTTGCTCTGGTACAAAGAGATTGTATTTCTTAAAATCAAGCCATGTGTTTCAAATAAACTTATTACAGTAACTAGACTGTTTGTCATGGCACCTATCTGGCCATGAATATTTGCATTTGTCATAAGTCTTTTCCCACAGCTGGACTGAAGTAATTTAAATCAGAGAGCTTTGTTCCTTTCTGCAGTTTAAAATGCTTTATGATGTTGGTAAGAAGAGATCAGGGAACATGAATTCTAATACCCTGTCAAAATTGTATACTTCCATATGCAATTAATATATATTATATAAAGAAATAAAAATTAAATTGGCACATGACTTAGTGGCACCCCTTTTAAATTCATGCACAGCAATGTTAGTGAGTTTCTTGTGGCTTGTTGGTTTGCAGAAATGGGAGGGTTTACCAGCTATTACTGCATTTGTTCCATCTATTTGCAGTAATATTGCCTCATAGCATAACAAAGATAATTAATCACATGGGGAAAGTAAAGCCAAAAAGAAAAGTTCCTGTGTGTTTGCCTGTACGTTATCCTCTGAGGACAAATTCAGTTGCATGTACATCAATATACCCATCTACATACAGCAGAATAGTTATAAACACTCAGCCAAGAATAATAATCTTCCAAGTAGGAAGGAAACATGAAATTCCAAGAGAAAGACTTTTTCCCCTAGACCTGTATGCATTATTGGCACTGAAGAAATTTATTTATGGCCCTTTGGGCCATGCTACTCCTGCATTAAGTTCTTAAAAGCCTTGCCATTTGTGTTGTGTTATCTTAGCATTTGATGTGGCTCATATGACATAAAGAGCTCTGTAATAATTTATGGATTTGGAAGATTCTGTCCAGCCAAAATATGAAGCAAAGATAGCCAGACAAAGAGATTAATATGAACCTCCCGTTGTGGCTTCAACACTGTCCTATTTCAAAAGCTATTTTACTTTTCCCATATTTGAAAAGTGTCTGAAATTCTTGTTACGGTCTAAATAAGGAGAAATCCCTAATGAGAGTATGTAATTTTTGGCAGAATCTTCTACTTTTATGTTATAAAATGCGGTTTGAAGGTTGAGTTTTTGGGTTTGGGTGTTTTGTGGGTTTGTGGATTTTTTAACTACTTTGGAGTTTTGAGAAGGAGCTAAGTGATTTAAAAGAAAAGGATGGACATTTGAACTCTAAAAAACCCCATGAAAAATCCAAGTTTAGATTGCATTTTATCTTGTACTCCTGCTCTACAAGTGCAAAAAAGGGACTGCATAGGGATACAAGGAGAAAATGTGAACTATACTGGTAATTCTCTAAACATTCAAGGAAAAATATTGTTTTACCTCAGTTGGGAAATAAGTATCAAATTGTCTTTGAATTTTGAAGCTAAAACTACCAATCCAGACTAGACTTCTTCTACAATTCTGGTGATATTCCAGCCATAAAGCTCTTTCAGATTAGTTTGGTGGTAGAGAAATTCTGATGCAATCCTTGGCAGAATTAGCTCTGGTCCTGTCAGACAACCTTTCTCCTGGTCATGTTGGAGGAAAAATTAAGTAAAAGCTCTAAAGTGATTACATACAAGTTAAATGCATGTGTCAGCTGTTGACATCTCATAACTTGAAAAGTTCTGCCACTGACAGTACAAGCCCTATATATGAGATAAAATTTATTAAAGCTATTGACGTGCTTCAGTGGTATGGTTATGAATTATAAAATCCAGCATGCTTGGGTGCCAACCAAAACTAGTAATATCATGGATATTAACCAGGTATTGTACATATTCTAAAGAATATCTTGCATCTAGGAATGGAAATTCATATATATGTCTATAAATGTACATATGTGTGATTGCATGTATGCACACATTTAGAGAAAAAATATTTAGTATGATAAAAGGAAATGGAACTATGTAATGAATTACCAAATGTGTAATAAAATGCGTAGAAGAGAGTTATAGATAAAAGTTTGCTTTAAATTAATGCTGCTGGGTAACTCAGCTTCACTATACTGATGTCTTATGGACTGTGTACTTAGAACTTTCTTGTTCACTGTATCATTTCAATAAATGAAATTATGACATTAAGATTTTGGTGTGAAGTATAGCTACTGGCTTCTTGGTCTAGATTGCTTTATTAAAAAGCAGACTTTTGGAGAAAATTGGAAAAAAAGGTAGAGCAATATTCAATAAGGGGGCAGAAAATAGTAGAAGAATGTTATGATCATCCCTCCCACACATACATTATTCTCTAATGTAAAGTTTCTGCACTTAACACTCACAATTCACCCCACGACTTACAAAATCATGTGATATGAAAGGACCTTTCAGAGACCAGCCAGTCCAACCTCCTGGTCATACCAGGGTCAGTTAATAGAGGTTGCTCATGATCTTGTCCAGTTGAGTTTTGAATATCTTCAAAGACAGAGAATTGACTTCTTCAAAAGGTTGACAACATTTTGTGGGAGATAAGGAAATCCTAATATCTACTCAAAATTTCTCTTCTTGCAACTTCTGTCCATTGCTTCTCATGTCATAATGGTTTACCCGTAAAAAAGTTTGGTTTTGCCTTCTCCACATTCTCTCATTGTATAGTTGTAGAGAATAGCAAGATCTCCCCTGAACCTTAAGTTTGTATAAAAACAATTCCCCTGGTCTTCCCTTCTATGTCGTGAGCTTCAGGCCCCTGACCATCCTTACTGTCATGTTGTAGTAATGTTTACTACCTGCTTTTCAAGACTTGGTATATCTTGTAGGGTTTGGGAAAGTTATCTGGCTGGATAGGTGCCCTGGCACAATCATTTTAAAACATGAAGACAAGACAGAGGCATAACCTCATCTCTCACTTCTTCTTTCTGCAGTATAGAACCTGGATATACAAGTCAGAAAATTACTGTGTGATCCGACAGGGTGGTATTTCAGGTCCCATGATGGAGAACAGCTGTACCATAACCCAGAAACATTTGGCTCAATTAAATTTTTGGCATAGCCTGTTTTGCCAAGGCAACCACTGAAGTTTAACTTTTCTCCTCTTAACTACACTACTTGCATAATACTTGTGCCCAAAGCACACATTTAATTTAAGAATGTGAAGTGTTTTTTTGGCATCAACATTGTGACCATCAATGGTGTTTTTCATGACTGGCACTGAGAGTTTGAAGGTCTGTTGATTAAGAATTTCAAGATTTAATCAAAACATGCTGCACTAGAATTTAGCCATGAATAGTTCATAATTCATTACCTGATGAAACACCTTTGAAAGTTTTTGCACATCTCTAACTTCAGATACGTTGCTGTGGGTAGCACTAATATTTTGCTAAACAGATACTGAACTGTCATGTGTAATTTACATTTTGTCATTTTACTCCATATCATGCTTATTTGTCTTGAAAAAAAAAAAAGGCAGCATGGAATCCCTTTGAAAGAAAAATCTTCTGCCCTAGAAAAATGTTAAGTATCCTCTGTCAGGGAGAGGCTTTAAAATGCTTTCTGGTGCTTTTCAAAAAATGTCATTTTTCAGTGAGAGTTGTTTGATTTCTAATAAAGTAAACCTACTCCATTTGCCTCAGTAGGATTTAACATAGAGCCTTAGGATGAAGAGAGAAATTAAATGTTTTCTATCGCTACTACTTTGAGTAAAACAGTTATAAAAATTCTTTGTCTGTATGTGTATTTTTGGGGTATGCATACTCACACACACACACAGACACACACATGTATATATATATAAGAGCCAGAACTGAAATACTAATCTGGGCCTGTTGAAGTATCCTATCTGGCAAAAAACCAAAACCAACCAACAAAAAAAAAAAAGAAACAGCCAAACAAAAAAAACCAAAATCAATGAACCAAAAAAAACCCTCCAAAAAACCACAAAACAAAACAAAACCAACCAAACCAAAAAACCCCAAAAACAAACAAAAAAATCCCCAAAAAACAAACAAACACAACAACATGGTGATGGTTAGAAGTTCATAAGAATCATGAAATTCTTGCATTTGCAAAAATGGTATCTTCAGAAGATTCGTTTGGTCTTTGTGTGTGAACAGGTGACAGTAAGTATTGCCTAGATTTAAGGTTTCTATCATCAGGTATCTTAAGCTCCAGACCAGATCCCATGATAGCATTGGTAGCTCCAATGGGCTGGAGCAATAAAGACCAGTCCTGTAATCTGTAATCTTTAGGACCTTTCTACCCATCTTCAAGGCACTCCTTCAATATTAAAGAAACAGGGTCTGTAAACACAGGGCAATTCAACAACGTGAACTATGTACTAGGGATATGTAAAATTCCCAGTGAGATTCAGATGGATGCAAACCGGGAACTTTGCAAAATATATGTCTATAGCACTGGAGGGGATGTGGGGCAGTTGTTGTTTTTTTTTTTTTTTTTTTTTTTTTTTTTTTTTTTTTTTTTTTTTTTTTTTTTTGTTTTTTTTTTTTTTTTTTTTTT
>JAWWTY010000156.1:45973393-46035991 GCA_035222235.1 Margarornis squamiger | reverse complement strand
TTTTTTTTTTTTTTTTTTTTTTTTTTTTTTTTTTTTTTTTTGTTTTTTTTTTTTTTTTTGTTTTTTTGTTTTTTTGTTTTTTTGTTTTTTTTTTTTAATAGAATTCAATACTTGGGAGTCTATTGGGACTTTGCTGAATACTCCAAATGTAGAGTGGAGTTCTACACACAGGGTATCATTCAGTATAGACATTTAAGTAACTGATTGAGTTCAAAACCAAGATTGCTTCCTTGGGCAATAAAGCACAGACTAGGATTACTGATCTAAGATTTTGTGATCTGGGCTGAATCAGAAGGTATACCTTCTGCTTCTGCTTGTGTCTAACAAAGACCGTCAAGAGTCACCACTTCCCCTTTACTTGGGTCCTCTTCCTAGGATAACTATATTGTTGCCACCTTCTGGCCACTCCAGAAGATACTCTTGAATGATGTGAAGAGAGTACTCCTATCTGGACAGCGTGTCAGTATGTTGTGACATAAGCCCTTCAGAGTCAGGTGTTAAATCAAGGATGTTGGAAGCATGCCTCAGAATATTCCTCAAAATTTAGAAAAAGATATTTAAGAGAGGTCTTGACTGCAAGGAAGCCTTTGGAGCAGATGAATAACCCATACATGCCTCCGGCTGTTTTATAGGCAAAGCTTTTACTGGTAGATGTATATGCATTAATGACATTTTTACACATTGCATGAAAAGGGCTGATGTGGAAAATATCTCTTTGTGTGCCTGTTCTGCCAAAGAGTATGTATATTTATATATGCATTTTTGTGTATCAGTTACTCCCATTCTTCTCCCAAATGCATAAAATTTAAATTTTACCATTTGGGCATCTTTCCCAGAGAAGCAGGATCCATTGCACACTAAACATCAAGGATATTGGGAAAAGGCAGCATAACTGAATCCTAGCATTTCTTTTCCACATGTAAATGCCAACAGAGCAAGTTAAGAAATATCTGAAGGTGAGCTCAAGATTCATAAAA
Organism: Margarornis squamiger; assembly: GCA_035222235.1. Lineage (NCBI taxonomy): Eukaryota > Metazoa > Chordata > Aves > Passeriformes > Furnariidae > Margarornis > Margarornis squamiger. The sequence continues at coordinate 46,035,014 of JAWWTY010000156.1, read as the reverse complement.
ATGCCAATGACATTCAGATCAAGTAAGTTGATAGAATCTGTTGGGGAAAAAATTCCAGACATATTTTATACCATACAGCTATAAGAAAACAATGTATAGGAGGCTTCCTAACATTATATGGAGTAATGTAGAAATTCTGTTGTACAACTAACAATATATTTACATAGGTGAATCTAAAATTGTCCACATCTTTAAAGAATTATCTCAGTACCACTTACTGTGAGAAAAAAAATAATTAAAATAAACAAACAAACAAACAAACAAATATATATATAGACACCATTCTGTCAAATGGGAAACTGATCTGGGTCTAAGTTTACCATCATATGAAGCAACTTTCCAGACTCTTTCTAGCAATGGGTCGTACTTTACTTTCTTTCATTGTAACTTCTTCCATGAAAATTTGCTTTACATTTCCTTATTTCCAGATATGTGTTGAATAAGATCACTGCATACAGGCATCTTAAAAATGGGCAACCAGGTAAAGAACACTCACTAACTGGTAAAAAAAAAAAAAAAAAAAAAAAAAAAAAAAAAAAAAAAAAAAAGCTATGCTGTAGATACCAAACTAGTTCTTTAAATTCCTATATTATTCAACTGCCTTCTTTAGCATACTTAACATGATGTAAAAGCAGGACCATTCAGGGAATGACTCTTATATAGTAGGATGTAGACCATGGAAAAGTCTACTTATTCCCAGAAGAGGAAGCACAAAGTTATGTACACTTTTGAAATTCCAGATCATGTTACTTGTCATATCTCTGCTTTTTTCCTAACACATAGAAGATAAGATACAATACCATTTTATATTTCCTTCAGGGGACACCAGCCATATATTTTTAAATTACTTATGTCTATTCATTCCCACCTGGCCTATTTTCTCTTCCACTTATCTCAGTCTAGCTGTTAAGTTCCAAAGGTGTGACTCTGTGTTTCTATCAGAAGACTGATTCTTATGTACTATATAAATAACATGTAGCAACCTTGGTCCAAGGTCTTCCCACCTTAAATTGGATAACATTTTAACATTAGATACCTAGTCTTAAATTAGACACCTGGTTGTCTGAGGTTCTGCTCTGTGGGGAAAGAGAGGCACATTCAGAGAATGATTCAAATCTCATATCCTTTAAATCAACATCTGAAACAGCTCATTTCTCTCTATTAACAACACAGACAGCCTACAGCAATTGTGCTCTTAATTTAGTCATGTACATTAAAGCAGCTAAGTAGAATGGATCTGGGTCAAGCTGTCTGTCTGCATGTAGCACTGGAATCACATTTGTACATGGTACCCTACATACTTAATTAATGTTGCTCTATTCACGAGGGGACATTTTGCAAAATCATCCTTTAAATTAAGAATTCATGTTAAAAAAATGAGAAAATATCACTTACTTATGAACATGGAACATGGAACTTCACAGCAAAGAGCTCTAATATAAATAAAGAATAAGTGTATCACTATATGATTACACTTGTGGGTAAATGAAAGAAAATGAATGTAGATACATTGTGTTGTGCTCAAAGGACACCCACAGTTTTATGGATTTTTTTTTTTTTTGTCTTATTAGAGAAAAACATACTACTCTGCTAGCTAATATGAACTCTAGTTTTTTTTAGAACTGATCAACTACAATCAAGAACGAAACCCCAGTATTCATATATTATGTACTTGACAGCTTCATAGTCTATGGACTAAAACATTTACTGTTGGCTTAACGCATATATAAGCCATGGAGAGATGATGCAAGGTCAAAGTAGCACAAAGCCTGGCTTACATGCCTTTCTCTTTATTACAATATGTCATAACAGAAGTTGGTTATTAGTAATGCTTGTTTTGAGTCATTGATCCATATGTCAATGAGACATATAAAGCTATCATCAATGTGTTTATAAGGCTGTATAAATGCATGCAAAGAGAATACCCGCTGCCATTTGTCTGATGTTTCTCCTAATGTGCCAATGAGTTAATCAATCAGTTCTGCATATAGAATCAGCCTTATTGCAATTATCCTAAGCATCATGTTAGGGTAAAATGAAAAATTTCCTAGGATCTATGAGAAATCAAGCCAAGCAGCATTTCTGATTGTCATGAAAGTGTGTGATTGCCACAAAAAATATCTTGATATTCTGTCAAAGATTCCTCCTGGATATTAACAATGTTTTACCTAAATATTCCACAGGGACTGACCTTGTTGTGTATGCAGTCTTGTTTAGGTCTTTGTTTTATCATGCACAATTTGCAAGATTTCCTCCTGGCTACTTCTTTGTATTTCAGTGCAAAGAGTGGAAGTATCCATACTTTCGGGTTGTGACTTGTGCCATATCAGCAAGCAACTATTAAAACATCTTTTTTAATTCACGTGATGTACACATATGAAAACATATCACATAGTTGTCATCCTCTCTCAAAATTATCTCAGGAGGTAAGTAATTACAGGTTCTCTTCTTGGTCAGTCTGGCCTGATTTAGTAGCCCCTTAGGTTTATGTTAAACTACTTACTGAGGGTGTTTTCAATCCTGATCACAATGAGAGAAAATGAAAGGTCCAAGTCCTAAAAGACCTCTGTAGACACAATTTACATCTGTGATAATTTAGTTTCCATACAGACTCATGCTGCTTTTCCATCTCTCCCTCCACTGCAAACACAAACACATCACAACTCACTTTCATTCCCAAAACCCTGCAATTCAGATTCCTGCTATCTTGAGTATAACAATATTGTCCCCTTCTTGTCCAACATGTGCACCTCAAATCCTTTCACTCCATCTGTAGCTGCTGAGAAGCACTGTACCTTCTTTGTTTGTTGGGTATTTTTTTTCTCCTTCAGGTCCCTGTGTCCATAGCCAATGATAGCTAAACCTTCTACAGTCCATGTGCATTTACCTTGCTGTTCCAATATCTCCATATACATTAACTGAGGACACTGATGACTGTTCAGCAAATTTGATCTTTCGCAAGTGCATCCACAGCAACTTATTCCACATAAATTAACTTGGATTAATACTGTGTACAGAGAATGGGTGGTCAGAAGGAGGAGAACTTAGCTGACAGTCACAACATGTGGGCTATGAACTGCAGGCAAACTGGCTCCATTCACCTCCTGTCCACCCTCTCTTTTTTCTTAGCTCATAATAAATGTTCCATTCTTCATGGGATTTCACAGGAGTGGAATGGGAGACAAAGGCTGGTTGTGGTTTTTATTCTGCTACCCCCACTTTGTCCCACCCAGAGATAGATTCCCAATCCTCTCCAAGTCTTCTACTTCCTCAGCCTATTTTTAGAATTAGTGTGAACCCACCTTTGAACTGCTCTAATATCTCTTCAGTCATAGAAGATATTTCACTTACCTTTAAGTCTGTTTTTCTTCCCAATGTTTTATGCTATTATCATTTTAGATAGATGATATCCTTTAGAAGTACTTAGTTTATTCTGTTTCTAGAGAAAGAGAGCTCTGATTGCATCCTGGGAATTAAGTGAAATGCAAATAATAATTGATAATATTGTCACACTATTTTTAAATGATCTAATCACAGATGAACAAGAAGAGGGTTTGTTGCTGTTGTCTCACTATTCTTAGGGCTTATATGAACACCAAAAATGTTGTTCTGCTGTAACCAGAATAATCAGGGTAAGAGATTTTTCAGAAGATTTCATTTAATCCACTTTCCTTCTTTTCTGTGGATACCTCAGATTCTTTTGTTCACTACCAGAAAACTGTGAAGGTCAACTTCTAGCTTTATGGCTCACGAGAAAAGGAAGTGTCCCTTTTGTACTTAGAAAAAGACTTGCAGAGTTGAAGAGACAGTAGAAAAATTTGCAGTTTGAAAATTATTAGGGAGACATATCAAGAGGACAAAGTTAGTTAGAGTGCTATCAGCAGCAGGCTCAAAAAGCAGCAGGTTTCCTGTGCACCAGGCATCACACTGATAATTAACTATCTAATGAAGCAGCTGATAATTCAATAGTTATTTTTTTGTCCTCCCATGAATTTCCTATTTTCTAATTCTATTCAGGTGTCAAGCTAAGATGAGGGGAAGTTGCTGAATTGATATAGGGTTGGAAAGGACATTAAAATAAAACAATATTATATCTTAACAGAAAACAAATTCTGATTTTGTTCACACATTGAATTTGATGTATACACATAGTTTCTTAAGAGAAATATTAAAAACAGTGCAGGATCTTGCTTTTATTTCTTAGGTTCTGTAATCTTGAGTGCTATACTCAACATTCTGCTCAGGCAAGGAAAGAATTATTCCTTCCAGAATGCTGGAAAGCAGTACTCATCTCATTGCTGTCTTCTGATAACAGTAATACGATACTGTAGTGTTTGTTAATGCTTATATACCTTCATACCACAGCTGCCAGCGTGTGTGTGTGTGTGTGTGTGTACACATGCATAGGAAAAAAAAAAGCACCTCTGAAGTTCATATGTTTGAATGATCTTGTAACAATTGTAAAGGTGTATTTTTTTTTAAAGCTAACTGCATCAAAATTGATTATTTCTATGGCATATAAATTGGTAATTCCCATGGCATTATCCATTTCCTGTACTGTGTGCATAAAATCAGAAGCGAATGCTTCTTTCTTCTCAGCTAAAATGCATCAGAGCAACATAATATATTCCATTCCCATTAATACCCTGGTGTGCAGTAGAGTTTTGTAGCTTCTCTTTCACCAAGATACATCAATAACTTGTATAAGGCCCTCTCAGTGCACCTGGAGCAAGTCCACACAGTCATACAGATAAATGTCACAGATTCAGTTGGATTGATGGCTGAAAGGACATATATGAACATATCACATTAGTTTTCCCAGGTGAAAACAGCAAAGGAGAGGTGAATCCTGATACATACCTACCTATAACACTTCATTGACAATTATGAAGAGAAAAGGCATTATGATGCCTTGATTCTTCATTCCTGTGTAGCTCAAGCAGGTTTATGATCAGCAAGGATAAGAAATCTGGAAAGGGGAATACAGTATCTTACTGCCTTTAGAAATTTACAAAGGCAGAAACTTTGTAATCAGGTAGATCCAAACTCCAACATTTCACATAACAGGAGGAAAATGTATCTAATTTGGTTTTAAGAAAGTTGGTGCAAAGAAATCTTGTTGTCTTAATAATTAATTCACCTTACTCTTCACTGCCAGTGTTAAAAGGGAAGCAGTACCTTCATTTAAAAATACTATTTGAATTGACTAAATTTTCTAACTATTTTTGAACTCCTGATGAGGAAAAGAGCAGCCCTGGTACTTGTGATCCAGATGACTGTATATTATTGCCACTGCACCACATGTATTAAGCAAAGTTGCATCTGCAGGAGAACTGCATCCCAGACCAGATGCGGTCTCTAAATGTAATTGTGATGCTCGAGTGACTCAAAGGAAAGGTCTAGGTGGTTCAGGTGTATCATAATTCTAAGAATCATAAAGCTTATTGCAGTATTTGAAGCTGTGCTAAATTACATCAGTTGAGACTTTAGACTCTATTCAGATGAATACTTTGTAGACAGTAGAGTTACAGAACAGGGATCTCCTAGAAAAATATGTGCAATTTGAAAGTAGTTTTATGGTATTTTATCTTTTTTTCAACACAGTCTTCTTGTCTCCTTCCCTCATTAATTTGCTCCTTATTGTTTTGAAGTGTTTTTATTAGCTTACTCTTTTTTTATTATTAGCTTTCCTCTTTGCCTAACACAATATGATTTCCACCAGTTCAAGATTTGGCTGAGCCAGGCACTTTAAATATGTGGAGAAAAGCGTGATGGTTTCCCTAGCAAAAGGAAATGCTTTAAACTTCAGAGTGCAAACATTTGCTCACAGACAATACGTTTTCCTTCAGTTTAGTGGCTGACACAAACTGTCACCTCTCGCAGGGATTCAGACATTCGTTTCTGCAGTGAATTGTGCAGACAAAATGAAAAAGAATGTTTGAAATTCTTTAGGTAGTGTATAAAGGCAAGTTCAGTATTATTCAGATTATTTGGGACTATTGTCATTCCTCAGGAACAGCTGTCCCAGCTAGCAACAGGTTACAGTGCATCATGCAAACAAGCCCAGCTGGATCACGGTTCATGAGCCTCAATCCAATGCCAGCTGCATTTCATTAGAAGAAATTAACAGTGGCTGAATGTGTAATACTGAGCAGCCATGGTAATGGGTGATGTCTGTGCCCTCTCCAGTACAAAGAAAATAGGTTGCAGATTCCTTTCTTTCCTCAGGGCACCTCTCAGCAGGCAGTCTGGAAGGCTAGGAGGGGACAGACAGACAGACAGACAGACAAGATGGGGCTGCAGCCATGGCCTGTGGGACCGTCAGCAGTCGGTGCTGCATGAGACAGAGACAGACGGGGTCCTCTGGACATGGCCTCATTCAGGATGGAGGAGATGGAGCCGGGGGGCACAGCCACAGGGCACCAGGCAGGGCTGGGCAGTGCAGGGTGTCTCCTGCAGAAGCAACTCTGGCTAAGAACTGGAGCCACATGGAGAGGCAGGCAGGGTATGCAACAGCAGGGAAAATGGAGGGGAGATTGAGAAGGTCTTTGAAGAACATTTGGAGGAAAACCTGAGCCACACATAACAAGGGAGAAGGGAAACTGGGAGCCCCAGTCACACGAGGAGTGGAGGCTGGCTGCCTCCATGGGCAAAGCTGTAGGTTGATGACTCCAAGCAGCAGGAGGAAGGTTCCTGATCCACCTTCAAAACCACCACTGTGAAATAGGCTTGGTGTCAGGCAAGACCTGTCAGGGACAGCTAATTAACCTAATATCCACTTCCTCCCTTTCTTTCCTCTCCCCCTCCATCCTTTCCCCTTTTTGGAAAGCATTGATTCTTCATTTTTGTTCTTGAATTAAATGACTGGTTACTTATCTCCTGCAGATTATACTGAATTATCAATCTTAAACAAATCTGGAACTATCAGCCAGATAAGATTTATACATTTACATGGATTTAAGCCATGCATCTCTCTTAGGTGCATTCTGTTAACAACTAGTAAGGGCCTCTAATTAGCATTTAATGTTGGTAACCTCAACATTCACTGTCTGGCTATCTCTGTGTTTTGCTTGGAGAGCTAAAGTGTTTTATCATAATGCAGACCATGTGATAATGTCTCTTTTACGTTCGAAGAAGGTAAATCTTCACCCTGTTTTATTAAAGGTTTCTAGGCTCTGTATAGACTCACAGCATGTCCCAGAACTTGCATGATGACTTTTCAAGCCACAGATACTTTGAGATTTATATTTTGTCTCTATATGTGCATAGAATCTAGAATGGTTTGACTTGGAGGTTCCAACCCTGCTTCCACTGGCAGGGACATCTACTAGACCAGCTTGCTGAAACCCTCATCCAACTTGACCTTAAACAATTCCATGAACGGTGCATCCACAACTTCTCTGGGCAAGCTGTTCTGGGTCTCACCAACCTCATAGTAAAGAGTTTCCTCCTGACATCTAATCTAAACCTACCCTCTTTCAGTTTAAAGCCATTCCCCCTTGTCCTGTCACTATATGCCCTTGTAAAAAGTTGCTGTCCATCTCTCTTGTAAGCTCTCTTTAAGCACTGGAAGGCTTTAAAGAAAGACTATAAGGTCTTTCTGAAGTCTTCCCTTCTCCAGGCTGAAAAATCCCAGCTGTTTCATTCAGTCTTTATAGAAGAGATGCTCTGGCCCTCTGATCATCTTTGGTGTCTTTCTCTGGACTCATTCCAACAAATAATGTCCTTCTTACGGGGGCTCCAGAGCTGGATGCAGCACTCCAGGGAGGTCTCATGACAGTGCAGTAGAGGGGCAGAAACACCTCCCTCAGTCTGTTGATCATGCTTGTTTCGATGCAGCCCAGGATACGGTTGGCTTTCTGGGCTGAAAGCATGCACTACCAGGTCATGTTGAGCTTCTCATTCACTGGCTCAATGACCCCCAAATCTTTCTCAGGCTGCCCAGCCTGTATTTGGGCTTGGGATTGCCCCAACCCAGGTGCCCTAATGTGGCCTTGTTGACCTTCATGAGGTTTGCACAGGTCCACCTGTCAAGCCTGTCAAGGTCCCTCTGGATGGCATCCCTTCCCTCCAGCATGTCAACTGCACCACTCAGCTTGGTGTCATCTGCAGACTTGCTGAGGGGATGCTCAATTCCATTGTCCATTGTCCATGTCATTGACAAAGATGTTAAACAGCACTGGTCCCATTACTAAACTCTGAGAAACACCACTTGTCACTGGTTTCCGGTTGGACATTGAGCTGTTGACCACAACTATTTGTGTGTGACCATCCAGCCAATTCCTTATCCACCAAGTGGCCCACCCAGAAAACCCAGGTCTCCCCAGTTTAGAAACAAGGACAGTGTCAAATTCTTTGCACAAGCCCAGGTAGAGGACATCATTTCCTCTTCCTTTATTCACCACATCTGTAACCATATCTTAGAAGGCCATCAAATTTGTCAAGCTTATTTTGTCCTTAGTGAAGTCCTGTTGTGTGTCATCAATCATCTCCTTATTTGCCATGTGCCTTAGTATAGATTCCATGAGGCTCTGCTCCATGTTCTTGCTGGGCACTGAGGTGAGACTGACCAGTCTCTAGTTCCTTGGGTCTTCCTGATTCCCCTTTCTAAAAATGGGTTATATTTATGTCAGTGGCAACTTCACAGGACTGATGTGACTTCTCAATGAATAGTGGCTTAGGCACTTCATCTGCCAGCTCCATCACTACCCGTGGATAAATCACATCAGGTTCCATGGACTTGTGTACCCTCAGGTTACTTAGATTTTCTGGAAACTGGTCTCATACAGTCAGTTCTACATTGTCCCAGTTCCTGGCTTCACCTTCTTCAACTTTTGCAACTTGCATGGTGTGGCTGGAGCACTTGTCAGTGAAGACTGAGGCAAAAAAGATGAGTACTTCAGCCTTCTCCATGTTCTGGGTAACTAGGTCTCCTGTTTTGTTCCAGAGAGAGCCCACATTTTCCCTGGCCTTTTTTTTTTTGTCATCAGTGTACCTATAGAAGCTGTAATTGTTCTCCTTGATATCCCTGGCCATTAATTCTATCAAGGCAGTAGCTTTCCTAATGTAATGTCTGGCTGCTCAGACTGTATTCCTCCCAGGCTACTTGCCTCTGCTTTCACAATCTGTAGGTTTTGGTTTTGTGTTTGAGTTTGTCCAGGAGCTCCTTGTTCATCCATGCAGTCCTCCTGTCATTTTTGCATCACTCCTAAGCTTGGAGGAGTGATTCTTGAATATCAACTAGCTTTCCTGGGTTTGTTTCCCTTGCAGGACTTTCTGCCATGGTACTCTACTAAACAGATCCCGAAGAAACCAAACTCTGCTATCTGAAGTTCAGGACAATGAGTTTGTCCTGTTGCTTAAGGATCTTAAACTCCATAATTTTATGGTCACTGCAGCCTAGGCTGCCCTTGAGCTTCCATTTCCCTAAGTCCCTACTTGTTAGTGAGAACAAGGTCAAGGATTGTACTTCTCCTCACTGCCTCCTCTATCACCTGGAAAAGGAAGTTTTCATCACTGCATTCTGGGAATGTCCTGTTTTGCTTATGCCCTGATATCCAACAAATATCAGGGTAGCTGAAGTCCCCTATAAGGACCAGGGATTGAAAAGATGAGGCTGCAAGAGGAATGTGGCTATATAAATACTGCAAGATGATATAGGATAAGTTATAGAGTTGATCAGCACCTTGCAAGAACTGCACTTAGTAACATTCTACTATGCAAGTACCTTATCTCTTAGGGAAAGTAGGATGTTACTGAGTATCTGTACATCCTGGCTATCACAATGACAGATTTTATAAAGGATTCTGAATCATCCAATCTACAGCTCTAAACAAAGAAACTATTTTATAATCAGCTCTTAGAAGCACTTCCTAGAAGTTTAGGGCTTATATAATCAAGGTTGTCCTACAAGTCATGATGTCTTTTTGTTCTATCATGAGTCTTTCCTAGTTCAGGTTGATTTCTAAAGCTCATTTGTCATGTATTTCCCTCTTCCTGGCAGAAAGACTCTTCTCTGCCACTGCTATGTATTTCTCTGGGACTTCACCTGTTTGTATGCATGTTACTACCCATTATTGAGTTTGTGTCTTTCTTTTTCTATTTCTCTTTTTGCTAATTTTCTGGTGTTCCAACTTCCTTTCTGGCAGGCAAGATAAACAAAAAGGAAACTTTCACCCAGATGCAAAGAAGAGTAGCTGAACATCATGCAGTATTTACATTTCTATTGTCTGCAGTCTTACAACATAGGAAAAGATGGATATATTCTGTACATTTCACAGTGCAGTAAATTTCAGACTAGCTGTTCCATAGTTTATGTAATACTTCTGAGTTATTTTCTGGATCATGGAACTGTAGAAAAAAAGGAAGGGAACTTCAGATAAGAAAACTGGTTGTTCTCTAGGCGTGCCCCCATAATCCAAGAGGAAATCATTAGCAACCTGCTACACTATTTAGATATATACATGTAACTGGGTAGGTCCCAGTTGACTGGAAATTTGAAAATGTGACACCCATCTGCAAGAAGGGCCAGAAGGAGAATTCAGGGAACTACAGGCCTGTCAGCCTGACCTCGGTGCCAGGGAAGGTTAAGGATTAGGTCATCTTGAGCACCATCACATGGCACTTACATGATAACCTGGTGACCAGGCCCAGCCAGCATAGGTTTGTGAAAGTCAGGTCTTTCCCAAACTTAATGGTTCTGTGATTCTACAAAGTATTTTTGCTTTCTGGTCCAAGTCAGGCTCAGCTATCAGCTGATTCAGAAAACTTCTGACAGTGTTGAGGTTGAGGAAATTTGGCTATCTGAGCAGGTAAACATCTAAAGCTTCTAGGATATGCTTATAGTTAAATGCATAGCTTTCTTTTCTTTATGTAAAATAATTAAAACAATAAATATTACCGTAAGTAATAAAACCTTTTGTCTCTGCCACTAGAGAGTCCATAAACTTATCTCACTTTTTTTTTTAAACTTATCCACATTGAGGGAACATCTTAGAAGCACCTCTTGATCTGTTCATTTTTTAGAGTTATTGCAATGAGTTTCAGCAAGCTGTTGGGGTCACTGTTCTAATGAGTGCATATATCTGTGTCTCTATTTTTTCAAGCCATATAACATAAGTAATTTTCTCAACAGCAAAATTATTATTATCTTTGCAATTAACATGACACAGACTATTCTAACATAAGTGGGATCCCTGCAAGATCAGTAATCAAGAGATAGGGTAACAAGAAAAGCTCTCCAGTTGTTTTATGTTAAACTTCCAGAATATTGTACACCAGAGGTTGGTAGCTTTGAAAAACTCATTAAAACTCTTTTGTTCAATAAACTATACTATCTGTGAACATTAAAACAGAATTCTGGAAGCTCTGTGAGATTTCTAAAAGTACAGAAAGATGCTCAGATGACCCAGGGTTACGATCACCTGGCAAAAAGACAGCTAGTTGTGCACTGGCATAATTTGAGCTTTCTTTGTCTGTGTTGACCCAGAACACTTAAGAAACACAGTATTTAAATTTAAAAAAAATTACATTCATAACTTTTAGAAGTGTTTGAATTAGAGAGAAACTGTAAGAATGACTCACAGTTATCAGATCAGAAAGTGAGTCTCATAGTCAAGAAATGTCATATTCTTGGACTCCACTCCAGAAAAATAGAGAAAAAAGTATACAGTAGATTGTGGATTCCCCAAATTATTCTTAGGATGCACATTTTTTAAATAGAGAACTTCTTGCTTTGACTAAAAATCAAAGCTTTTATATGCCTCTGTTGTAAGAATTACTGTGAATAAGGTAAAGATCAGGAGTATAAACACTGAGAAGGAGCAACATGAAGATTCAGGAGTCTTGAAATCCATTAAATGTTTTTTTTTCCCTGTGAGAAGTGCCAGTATTGTATTGTTCTGATCGTATGGTGTAGATATTCCAGTCCACTGCAATAAGTCATATCTAATTATATATTCCTGCTTAATCAATCTGCAAACAGCCATCTCTGTGATCATATAACGTAATGTTACTAGTAACTATGCAGGTTGTCTCTCAAATGCAGTTTTATTAGCCTCTCACAGTACTACTGATGTTTTGTACCAAATATTGTGCAAAATCTTTCATTCTTCCTGTGCTAATAATATGTTCTAGACTTTTTCATCACTGTGTTTTCATTCCAAGATTAGACTACCAAATATACAGGTAGAGGAGCAGGAATCTTTAGCATACCCATTCTGAACTGGCCATGGCAGGCTGAGCTCTGCATGGCTTCACATACAGCCTATTTATGTACCTGGTATTGAGAAAATATTGAGAATATACAGCTGAGCAAATAACTGAGGGTAAATAATTTCACAAGGTTTGCATATTTTTAGTTGCTTCAAGTACTGTCTAACTTTTTTTATCTTAACTTAAAATTATTCCAAGTTAATAATTGTGGATATAAATATCTGAAATAGTTTTGACATGCCACATTTGCTTGACTTCCATGAGACCTGACATTTTAGACAGTGTCTGATGTTCTTCTCAGCCATATTTATAGTTAGGTAAATATTGGGAATAGCTAGATATGCCTGTAGTTTTCTGCTTAAAATTCTTGGATTAAAAGTAAGTCTTCCTGACAAAAATCCAGAGACAATGAACCCAAAAAGGAGTTAAAACATTAATTTCATTTTTTAATGAAAATTCATTAAAAATTTAAACCGACATTCAGATATAGATTCTTTCTGTCACATGTAAAAGTTTTCTAATTATAAACACTTCATAAATTTGTGATTTGGCAGCAACAAAATGGATATTAAGAGGTAGTAATCTGAGAATGAGTGTGATGGGAAAAGACTGCAAAGACAAAAAAAAATAGATAGTGGAACTAATGTTGTGTATTTTCATTTTGTGTGAATGCACGTGCATAGTACACATAAGAGTGGAGAAAGTTACATTGCTTGCAAAGAGAGAAATTGATGTTTTTTTTCTTTCCTGGGGTAAAAAAGATGCTATGATTTAACATTACTTTATTAATTGTGTAAATATTTTTGATAACGCACATACTGTAGTAATTAGTGGACATTTATTGCAAGTTACCAAAGCATTATATCTACCTGTCTGTAGGTGCATGTCTTTGAATGGTTCATTATTTCTCTAAAGTGAATGATCCAGTGACCCTGGAACAAGAATGTATATGTAATGAGTACGTGCTAATAAAACATTAGCTATGCTATCAGGAAATCTCAGCTTGAAGGCTGTTGAAGAAAAACAGGAGTGTAACAGAGAGTCCCCAAAAGTTCAAGTACAGGATAATTGCAGAGGCCTGGAAAGTACAAGGAAGGAACCAGAGGCACCAGGTCTATTAACAAAGATCACATATGATCATTTCATGGTCATTAACGAAATTCAACCTTGAGGGCCTAGTGGAACTTGTTTCATAGATAAAAGAGAGAACAAAGAAAAAGCAATACACCTGTGTGAAGCTTACATTACATAATAAATTTGAATATACCAACAAATTGTGAACCAGTGAGAAAAGGGCAGACAAGTACAGTGTTAGTGAACGTATAAAAGTACCCTAGGCATAATCAGAATGATAAGGAAGTATCAGCTTCAGTGCTTCCACAAAAGAGCTTGAGATGCTACCATGACCCCATGCTTATGCTTCTCTGCAAAGATTGGTGCCCCATTTTAGCACCCAAGGGGAAGAAAAAGTATTGAGGTAATGTCAGCGAAAGATGTAAATACTAGAAATTTTGTGTGTGTCTGTTTTAACACCATTGTTTTGGGGGATGAACTGTAATAGTTGTAAAATTGCAGAACAGTTTAGTTTGGAAAAATTTCCTTAGAACATGACCAATCTGGTGATATTATTTAGTACCTCCAGTTTTAAGTATCTTTACAGGTGAGGAATTCACACCCTCTGGTCAATCTGCTACAACGTCTTACCAACAAGGTAAACCCTTTTCTACTAATTTATAATCAGAATTGTCATGTTGGAGATTGCATGGGTTGCCCATCAGTTTATCATTGGAAACATCATCTACATCAGCCTGTTGTGGGTGTCTGGCAGTCTGTACAACTGAGAGGGAAGCTGAGAAAAAACTTCACCTCATCTGAATCAATGAATAAAATGCAATCATGCTCCAGAAGTCTAAATGCATTGCCTTAATTTCCAGCAACACCATTTTATTCATGCTCCAAGGCAAGGCACGTTCTCATCAGTTCATGCCCAGGAGTCTATTTAAAAAACACAAATGAGCCCAGTGGTGATGAATAGCTTACCTTTTATCCATAGTTATAATATTTTGTCATCATCATCTGACTGAATTTCCCATTAAATATTAATGATGGGCAGAGCTGAAAAGGTTCAGATTTCATGTACCACTTTCAATCTGATTCAGAAAATTTTTTGATTCAACAATATTTTGAATTACAGGTCTCCAGTTTGCGTTGTTTGGGGTTTTTTGGTTGTTTGTTTTTTTTTGTTTTTTTTTTTTTTTTTTTTGTTTAGTTTTTGTTTTGTTTTGTTTTGTTTTTGCTTTTGTTTTTGTTTTTGTTTTGTTTTGTTTTTTGTTTTTTTTTTTTTTTTAATTATTTAGAAGGAGCATAGGGCATCTTATTCCAGTTCTTGGACAGATATGTTTCTGCTGGAAACAAATCCCAACAAAGGTAAAATGTTTAATGAAATTTTTGAGTTTTCTGAAAAATAGGGAATTTTATTCAATTTCAAAAAAATTATTAAATATGTTTCACAATAGAATTTATATATTTAGGGAAAGCATGTAAATATTTTAAATCACTTCTGTAAGAACAGCAATATCTATGTCACTTTCAGCTCAGAGGGTGCATTCAAGTGACAACAGACTTGCCTTCTGGAAGAATATGGAGCCTCAAGGTACTGTTTTGTGTTCTGAAAATTCTTACATTTTCTGACCAGAGAGACTGAAAACATTGTTTGACACACAATGATGTTTGGATGTGGATCAGTAGATTACTTGAAAGAGTGCTTTTCAAAATAAGCTGAAAGTATACATACACAGTTCACAAAAATCTCTTACTGATCTTTTTTTATCTAATTAAGTGAAAACATAATAACATTCTCATGGATACAGAAATATTTTTCATTTGCATATCTGAAAGCATTCTAATGTGCCCAAATTAATTCCATTCCAAAGTTCCATTTCACAGATAAGAAAAGAAGAAATAGAACAAAATGCCTGGCTAGTGATCCCATTATTGCTCTTAAATGGCATAGAAATGAGACTGTTCTTCCAATCCAGAGAGAGGGAGAACCTGAGATTGTCACCTGTGGTCATGAGAAAAGGATGTATTTGCTTGGACACCAGTAACTTATATTTTTATAGTAACTCTATAATGGGAAAAATCTTTAAGTTTTCACTTTTTCCAAGAACTTCTTCCAGGCACAGACCACTCCTCTCCTGAAGGTTCTGAAACTTTCTTACTTTCCGTGTTCCTATTTACAGTGAACAGGAGAAAAATTGAAAGGAATACTATGGAAACGCTCAGCCTCTTTGCCAATGGATGTTATATTTTAAAACCTAATTCTTATTCAAAGCTCATCTGAAGTAACCTGCTTCCTGAATACAGCACCCCCCCAAAAAGAAAGTTTCTTTAAAATTAACTGAAACATGAGCGAGAAAATGAATAAATAAGTAATTTTCAGTAACAACAAAGCCAAAATCTAGGTAAACCAGGTACTGAGAATACAGCTGTGAGACAACGAGACTTTATTCCTCTTTCTTTAATACTTTGAGTGTAACATGGCTGTAAACCAGCAGGCAGCCGTAAATACCAATAGAGAGAGTTTAAATCAATATGAAAGAACAAGGTTTTCAACTGCAGCCTATGTGATCTTAAAAATGGCATTAAGAGACAAAAGGAACCCATTGCATCCACCATACAATTTTATGAGTGTCATGGAAGTTAAGTCTCCTTGGCTCTATCAGCAGGTAAATCCATTACATTTGTGCCAAACCCAGCAAAAACATAAGTAATTTACGACAAGGAATATGGGCAGGATCTTCTGCTTTTCATCAGTGCAGAGCATTTATGTTGTTTAGGTGCTGAGCATGGCAGAATTTCCTGTTTTTTCTTTAATGGGAAAATTGAATTTGTTACATAGGAGATTTTCTGATGGGAATTTGTCTGATCTCAAACATCTCAGATTTATTTCTGAGGTGATCTTTTCAACAGTAGATTTTTTCAAGTTGTGTATTGCCTTCTTCCTTCACTTCCCCGAGTAAATGGCAACACAGCTGCACAGCTGTTTAACCCTGGCCTCCTAATGATAGAGGTTTTGGGTTTTGTTTTTTTTTTTTTTTTTAACTTCCAGTGTGTGGAATGTCATAGTCACCTAGCAGATAAGCTGCAGATGATATGACAGTAATCACAAATCACTTACTGGGTTGCAGGAGTTGCATTTTATCTCTTTCCAACTTAATTATTCCAAAATTTCAATAAAGTTTAAGTTACATTTATTTTTATTGAAGAAGAAAGAGGTCTTTGCTTGTGGAAAAGTGCAAAGGACGTCTTCTCACTGGTTTTATGGTACTCAAAAACACAGTTGAAAAAACATGTTGAGGAAATTCCTTATACATGCACTCATTTTGGTAAACAAAGACTTTGGTTTCAGAAACAAAACTGGTCTGAATGATGAGCCATTCACACCTCTTTTTTAACATATTTACATCTGTAGAGAAGATACTGTCCGTATGTTGAATTAAGAGATGGGTGGTATTCAAGAAATTACTTTTTGACTGATTTTTTGATCATTTTATTGTTCTGCCTAGAAAGGGTTCATGCTGATGGCCTTTGGTCCAAGAAAAGTTGCTACATTGCCTAGGTTGCTTGGATTGTTAAGAGTTCTGCAAGATTTTGTTAATAAAATCTATTTGAAACGTGTAAACTAATGAAAACTACTTCTCCCAGAGGAAAAAAATTACTGTAGTTTTAGGAATCTAACTTGAATATGCTATAGAGAAACAAATTTAGAAAATAAAATCTTGCTATACCAATGCAGATAAAGATACACAGGTGGATACCTTTTTAGTCAGTGTTCATTCACAGATATTATATATTATGGGGTATTTCTATGTCTGTTGTTGGAAACAGATTTGAACAGGTTAGAAGCAGCTCAATGAACAAATTATCTGAAAAATATAAAGTTCATGGATACGTAAGGGTAAACAATCTGGAACTTATTAATACTGCTAAACCTTCTCACAGAAAAATTAAGATATGTTTTTGATAAATATTTGTATGGAAATAAGCTACTGTTGGTCTTCTAAGTTCTTATCATTATTGTTCAACACTTGTTTCACTGGTGAACAATTTATTAGCAATTTTTTTTTTTTTTTCCAAAGGGTGTCAATTTTTTATCTTTCTCTGACATCTATAATCAAGCTTGTCAAGGTGGAGGGAGGAAAGGAGCATCTGGGGCAAAATTGTGCATCTGTTGTTGAGAAAGGCTCATATGCACAGTTCCTTGCAGGGTCCATAGATAATGGCATACGTTGATTCTAAAGGCTAACATTATTTTCAGGGGACAAAAAGAAAAGCTGTTTGAAAAAAATCTATAAATCATTGAATACTACAGAAATTCATTTAAATATCAGAAGTCCTAAACTGTCACAGTCTATGCAAAGGAAAACAGATTTAAATGTGAATAATCAGCCTGTTCATTTAAAATCTTTGTTGTGTCCAGATTCTTACCACCTGAAAGCAAATTATACTGTAATTTAGGACTAATGATGATGTGATGCCATAAATGTGTTAATACTATGTAATTGAAATGGCAAAGTGAAGAGCACAAGCTCAAAATACTGTTCTGTCACAAACTGAACCTTTCATATGTTTTGAAATGCTAGTTTAGTAAAAAGCAACAAGCATGCTATTTTAATAGAACTAACTTTGCTAAATATACTATTTTGAAAGATCATTGAATGCTGCTGAATTTAGAAGCTGTTTTTAGGTTTAGAGGTACCAAATATGTTGCACATCTGGACCACATTATTTTACAATGCATTTTGGTCCTTTTTTCTTATCATATCAGTGCATCTGTATGTGTTTAAGTTTTTATTTTTATAGCAGAAAGATAAAGTATTCACCAAATGGTAACTACCTGAAAAAGACAACAAATGTTACTTTATGATATTAAAACCACATAGAAAATCATCTTTTTTTTCCTAATTGTGTGACAAGGTTTGCCTTATATACATCTTAATATGCAATGAACATAAATGCTATTTTTACATATTTTCAAAATTGTTTGGCCCTCTGCCACATTTTCATTTAAAGTAAATGACGGCTGTTAAACTACTAAAAGTGGTAATGAAATTCATGTGATCTAGCAAGCTATGTGAAACTATCTGTGTTTCTGACTTCGAGTGTTAGCTATAAGAATGAAAAGAAGAGGAAGCTTCCTTACCAGTAATGTCATGTCTTAAAAAGAACAGCCTCTTCTTCTCCAAACAGAATTATGGTAACTTTAATGCTGTGACAGAAAAATTCAAAGGAAACAAAGCACATAAATCCCTGGTGAGATAAACTCATGCATATAAATTTATTTTCACTTTATCATGTTGTATACCAGAAAGGTTATTTGTTATTAGTTGTCATCAGTGCCTCTGCAAGAAGCACTTCAAACTGTTGTTTTGTTTGAGATAAAATTTAGACATTAGCTTTCTTTCTGAACCTCTGAACTCACAATAAATTATAAGAATGGCCTGAGCAATTTATTTGGTAAGCTGATCTTTTAAAAGTGCATTTCCAACATTTCCTTCTGTAGGATTTTTATCTGTTATGGGTGAATCTCAGAGTTAGCAAAAGTTTGTTTCCTCAGGCACTAGAACATACGAAACTTTTTTCAGCCTCTATAACCCTTTTACCAAGTAATGGTCAGATGGAATCCTCAGGAAATGTCGATGTTTTCTAAAGCTAAAAGTATCTATTTCCTAACTGGTAAGGAAGGAATAATGACAGTAGGTGCCTTGGTGAAGTGCTTTTTAGGCCACTGAATTCAAAGAACGTACATAAGAACACAGTCTTCTATAATTTAACTTCAGAACCTGGCCAGGATAAAGAATTCAGGACAGATGAAAATTGAAAACAGTGGCTGAAAGGAATAAAGTTAGTACAGAAACCTTTAAAGTGCAAAAAAGTTCAGATCTTGTTCACTAAGATTTTCAGAGTAGTCACAAATCATTTTTTTTTGTCCTATTTAAACCAATTTGCCCATCTTCAGTTACTCTTATTCCTGACTTTCTGCAAATGTTTTTTTTCCTCTTGCTTTTGCTCTGACAGTAGCAGGTTATACTTAATGAGTCATACTTTTTGGTTTTTTTTTGTTTTTTTTTTTTTTCTTTTTAATTTATTCACTTCATAGCACACTTCAGTGCTATACTGAAAAAGGAGTGCCATCAAAATTTATAAACAGGGGTAATTTTAAAATATAATAATTTGAAGCTACAATAGGAATGCAACAGATAAGAAATGGAAATATTGCATTTTGTATTTTGGTGTTCTAAACATATGCAATTAAAGTTTAAGACACATTGCCATTATGAAAGGGTTTGAGTTTTAGTATTTCTTTCTCTTTGAAGAAATTGACCAAACCCCCAGTGACATGAATATTCAAGACTGTACTTCATATTTTTAACTGCAAACATAATTCATAAATTTTCTATTTAGAATCCATTTTAAAAATGAAAAAAAAAACCTTATCATAAACCTCATGAGAGCATTTCTTTCATTTTTTTAATAGATAATATTTATTTCCATGTTATAACTCAGAACATGAGATTACTAATGGTTGTATCTATTATGCTTCTTAACTGAAGTAATATGCTTGGGGAGGTCTGAAATAAAGCATGAGTTAAAGAAAACTGTTGCTTAAGGTGTGCTGCTGAGACTAGAGATCTCTATGCAAAGTCTTGTTTGCATAACTCAATGAAACTTTGAGAGCATGAGTTTCAGGTTTTTTGTTTGTTTTGTTTGTTTATTTTTTGTTTGTTTGTTTGTGTTGTTGTTGGGGTTTTTTTATCTTATATTGCAAAGAAGCTATCTTCTACATCTGGAAATGTACTGGTTAACCATGCAGAAGTTGTTTGATCTAGCCAGGTATTACAGATACTGTGTTCTTCCAAGGTATATTCATAGCCCTTAACATCAGTGTATAGGTCTTATTATCAAATCAATACACAAGGAGATTTCTAAAGTCAGGTGTTTGAATTAATTTTAAGCATTTTTCATAAATTTGAATAATAAATAAAGTAATATTCATTTCACTGTATGATTATAATGGCAACCTATGGAAGTGATACTTCACCCTTTACTCAGATTAAAATTTATTTTAGAAATAAGTACTTTCATAAAAGAAATATTTTTTTATATTTACATATCTGACCAGATCTTGAAGCTTTCTATATGAATGTGTTATAGTTTCAACACTAGGTTGGAATTCCTTACAAAAAGCTTGGAGGCAACACCTTAGTGTCTGTAAAGACGGTTAACAAAGGGCACAATGAATATTCATATCCTGATGTTAACTACTTAGCCAGAGCCTTTTGTTCTGGTCTCTCCCCAGGGCAGGAGGGGGAGGGAGGACAGCTTGGGGAGGGGGGGGAAGTGGCCAGGGTTTCTGCGGTTTTTATCTGCGCAGGCTCAGGAAGCTCAGCGTTCTCGGTGGAGTGAGCGAGGTGGAGACACACAGGTTCTGGCATCACTGGGTAGCCTGGACTGTGTCTTCCCCTCCCTAGCTCGACCATTTCATCCGTGGGCGATAGTGGGCACTGCAGAAGCTGCTGTGAGGAAAGAGGAATTGCGAGAGAGAACGCCTGTTTTCTGCTCTGCGGAAACGGGGTTTCTGCTGCTTTTTTTTGACATCGATCCCACGGGAGCTGGCATGGTGACTGTGCTCCTGCCATCTTGCCTGAGAGAGAGGGAGACCAGCTGGCTGAGACGCGACATCGCCATGTGCTGTGTGTAAATATAACTGCAGCCCCGGAGAGAGAGACTGACCGGCTGGGGCGTGACATCGCCAACTGCTGTGCGTAAATATAATTGCATTCTCCTCTTTCTTTGCGGGGAGGGTGTTAGCCAAAAGACCCTTTAACTGTTTGCCTTGTTGTTTGGGGGATTTATTACAAACTGTGGTTGTTTGGTCCTTTCTGGATATATATGTATATGTATTGTAGTTAAGAACTGTTATCCTTTTCATATATATATTCTAATTAAAGTTCTGGTTTCCTAAATTTAAAGGAGAAGGATTGTTTTCTTTTTCTCACTCTCTTGGCCAACATAGATATCTTAGTTCTCCCCTTGAACTAAGACAGAATGCTATTGAAAGACACAGTTTTTCATCCTGGTTTAATTCTCTAGACAGAATACAACCCACTGACTTAGACTTGATTTTCATACCACTCCCACACTCGCGCACACTGACATGCACAAACAGAAAGGTTGACTAAAGTCCTTATGTTTGGAAATGCTGAGAGATGTATACTCTCTGATAGTTTAAGAGGAACATTTTTCTCTGAATCTGTACCACAAAAATAATCTTCAGTGTCATAGCATCTTAGCAGGCAGGCAATGTCCACTGGAGCTCAACTTTTGTAGTTACAGCTCAGAGATGCACAGATAAAACACTTCAAGAACACAGGAAAGAGACCAAACCTTGAGATTCACATTTGAATAAGAAATTTTTCTAAGTTTTGAAGGTGTTTGACTTATATATCTTTTGCTTTTCAGTTCTTCATTAGAGTTTTGGTTTGTTTTTTGTCTGTGTTAGAAATACAAAATGTTTATTTGAAACAGCTGAGACTGGAAATTCCAGTCCACTGAGCATGAATGTTCAGCTTCAATGTTTAAGCAATCCTCTTCCCAGTAGAAGACCTTAGATTAAAAAAAAAAACATTTTTCTAAAAATTATTATAATGGTTAAAACTAATTTTTTATTTGATTGTCAATTTCTATTAGAAATATAAGTTCCAAAGGATAGCAGGATTTTCTTGGAGATGGGAGTGGGTTTACAGTTACTTATGTATTAAAAAAATGAAACATCCTGAAAACAATGAGCTTGATCTTGCAGTTTTAACAGTACCAAAGGAATGCATAAGAATATGATATGACTGCTTTTAGAAAGAAGGTAACAAGTTATAAATAAGATGCAAAAGAATACTAAGTATGCATGGAGGCTTGGTTTGGTTCAGAAAATAAAAGCATAAAGAAAATGTTCCAAAATGAGTCTTAAACTGAGTTCCATGTGTTTATTTCTGTTCTTTAACATTTGATTTAGGGACATCACATCAAAATTAAGGTTCACTTAGAAAAAGAAATGTAAGCTTGCCTACTGATTTACAGGAATGTTTAAATGTAGTTTGATTATATTACTGCTTTTATAATATGTGCAGCATCTTTTGCATAGTGTCAAGTATCTTATGAAGTCATAGGCTTTAAATAAAATGCAGTTGTTAAAAACAGAAAGGAAATATACTGAAGGTAATAGGCTCATTTTGTCAGGACTTTGGGAACTGAATGGCAAAAAATGGTCTTGGGGTCTTTTAATTCTTTGTGTGTAGTGAGGGAAATTTGGAAAGGTTAAGCAATTTGAATGTGGTCCTACAAGCCCTTCAGCATGGTGTTCAGCTGCTCACGTGATAAGGTTAACCAGGAAATTCTGCTGCCTTTCTCTTAAACAGACTGCTCATTTAATGTTCCTTAATTAAAACTAAAGAGGTATCAAGGAAAGATATAAATTATCATTTAGATGACAAATTATAAAATAAACTTAATAAGGACTTAATAAATTCAAGTACCAATTGGAGATTAAATACATTCAACAGACATTACTTTCTCATATACACCATACACCATTAAAAACCCAAGATGAAGAAATGCAGTCTAATCCTCCAGTCACTCTAAAAATACAAATGTGTTCTGCACCCTTAGAATTTGATGGTATCACGGTACACCTGCACCAGTATCTATGCGAGCCTTATACTCCTGTGGGTCTGACGTTCAGGAAAATCCCAACAGCTGACTGTATTGGAGGCTGAGATCATCCTCACTGGAACTGAGAGGCAAAAGCCCCATTGTGACTGGCCCAGAGGCTCTGCACATCCTTGACAAGATTATCTCAGGAGAGAGTATTTCAAAGACCCAAAAAGGTTCTGTTAGGCTTTCAGTATAGCTCTCCTAGAGAAGGAGGAAATTAAACAGCTGCCTACCTTGCAGGTTCTCTTGGAGGACCTTTCTGTTGTGGGGTTGTTGAAAGTCGAAGAACAAAAGGTGCTGATTGCTACCACAGTGGGGCACCATCAGCAATATCACACCAACCAAGTCTTCTCAATTCCCATCCATACACTGACTAGAGAACCAAGGAGTGATCACCAGAATCCACTCACCTTTTAGGAGTCCCACATTGGGTGCCATATAGGACTGTGGTGGTTTAACTCCAGCTGGCGACTAAGTATCTCACAGCCACTCACTCATCCTGATGCCACCCTTGGCAGCCTCAGTGGGATGGGGAGGACAACTGGATAAAGGTAAAATGCATGGATTCTGATAAAAGTTTAATAATTAGAATAAATTCTTGAGTTTCTTGTGATTGCTGGTGGAGCATAGAAAACTGAACAGTACTTGACTTAGGGTAAGCATTGCACAGCAACAACTGAACCAGCACTGTATTATCAACACTATTCTCATACTGAATCCAAAATAAATCTCTGTTCCAGCTACTAGGAAGACAGTGACAGCTGGGGGTTGTCTTGGGCACAGAGATCATGAAATGATAGAGTTTTTGATTTTTGGAGAAGAAGGGATGCCAGCAGAGCTGCTACCTTAGACTTCCAGAATGTGGTTTCAGAAGTTATCTTCAGTATTTATTTTCATCATTTCAGCCCCTGTTCCTAGTGCAAACTGCTAAAATTTGTCTGAAATAAATGTAATTGAACTGACAAACATTGAAAAATGGACTTTCTTAAAAATGTAATAATTTTTAATTTTTTAATATATTATTTTCTCCTAGAAATCCTGATTTTTTAATTTTTTTTTTTTTTTTTTTTTTTTTACAATATCTAATCTAGGCATTGTTTAAGTAATCTATCATTTATGAATGGCTTATCCTGTCTTTTCTGGTCCTATATTTCTCTACTGTCTCTTAGTCTAAGTAGTGTAGCAGCATCCTAAGTATCATTAAATAATAAATCAGTAAACAGTATTCAGCTCATCATACTTCAGGTTACACTATCTAACATTTCTGTGAATTCTCATTAACTCTTGCAGCTTAGTAAACTGGAATATGTTTTATCATTGAAATAAAGGAAGAAAATGCAAGGAGAAAGAAGTACTTTATAGGTTCCAGTTCTAAAAGCAAGATAACCTTGTCCTGAGAGAGATTGGTACCATTTCCCTTTAGAATTGTCAAATTTTTCTTCACATGCTGATTGTATGTTACAGAATATTTGTGTTTTATTATGTTAAACATACATTGAAACATTATTTAATCTTATCTGATGACAGAGAAAAGGAAGCAGAGGAATAACTTGTGTTGGATATTTCTTGGTAGCAGCTGACAGCAGTCATGATCTGATAATTGATACTGAGCTATATGAATCAATGTTGAACCACTGTGATCTGTTTCAGTGATTCAGGCAGAATTTCTGTTCAGAACAGAAAAGCAAAAAAAGAACTGGGAAAAGAAGGGAAAAAGGACCATTCTTCAACACAGGAGTAACAGTTTAGGAGAAACACATTACCTGCCTATTTCCTGTACTTGCCAGTAATTCAGGCTAAATACTTCTCTGGTTCGCCCCTTTTGTGTCATGAAAAGGCATTCATTACTCTAAATGCAGTTTCAGGCGTTGTGTCAGCTGGTAATAGTGCAGTTTATCACCACAGCAAGAGCGAAAAGTACAGAAAAATTAGGTTAATCAATACCGCTGCAGTGTGTTTGACATTACAGTCAGGAAAGGTTTAGCATGTCATTCCTAACTACAGGTCATAAACTGCCTGAGGTCTGTGTATGCTCTTGATGTGAATGCTGGTTCTTCATGCAGATCCAGGGCAGAACATAGCCATGAGCTGCTGCTAATTGTGCACCCCCTGCAGACACCTAGCACCTTGGATTGTAAAAAATGCGACACCACCACTTCCAATATTTCCCCTCCTGAAAAAAACTTATAATGTTTCTAATTAGCAAACCTAGGCAAAATCCCTCACCAAATGTTCTGTTTAAAACCTATGCTTGCAAGTGATTTTTTTTTTTTTCTTTGACATTTAAAACTATTCATTTAGAGTTTGGGGGGCAGGGGTTTGTTGTTGGGGGCTGGTGTTTGGGTTTTTATCAGCATTTTGTGCCTTTACACAGGATCAAGATAGGAAATCACAAACTGACAACAGAAAAAGTATTTTTGAGACGCTTCTCTAGTAAGGGATAGGATGTATCGTGATATGCTTACAATCACAGAGAACTTAAGGACAAAAACCTCTTACGTTTTTGTACTGCAAATCACAGGGCTTCCAAAAATGTGCAGATTCACATCTATGATTTTAAAAAAAAATATGTGAATCACCTTATTTATAGAAATAAAGGGAACTTAGAAAATGCTGGTCATGGCTGGAATGATGCTCTGTCATGACAGTGACAAACTTATGACACCTTTTTGTAACCCGGAAAGTTTACTTCCATCTTTCTACTCAAAACTACAGTTTTACATGTTTTAATCCCTGTGAAGTAGGAAGATTCTTTCTTTGACTTATTTGTTAAAAGCCATGAATTTGTTTGTTTGTTCCTAGCAAGAACTGAGCACCATGGGTTTTAGTATTGTACAAAACATTACGATATTTTAAAACCTATTTTATATCAGTTACCTTAAACTACATATTGTTGAAAATATGTCATCATTTCTGTAAACCTCAGTAAAATATTTGTTGTTTTTTTTTTTTTTTTTTTAAGAGGTAATGTGTAGAGTTTATACAATTAATAGTCTGAGATAAAGTTCGAAGACTTGGGGATGAATGTTATTCAAATTTACAGAAACCTGCAGTCCAGATCCTTAGTAGACTTGAAGAGACATTACTTCATTGAAGTCAGTGGGGCTATAGAGACTTGTTTTAACTCAGAAGCTGTACTGGAATATTTATCTAAGGATAATTTAAAAATCTTTCAGCTTGAAATTGAGTAAGGTAATTCATAAATATAGGTTTTCCTACAAGACTTTTGGTATAGTGTGATTTTCACTTGAATGAGGACAAAAGCGATACTCTCAACATAAATTAGAGATAAAACTGGAAGAGGAAAAAAAGACAATTAGAAAGATACACTGAAAACTGATAAGACTTGAGTACAACTGAGATATGCTCACTAAATTAACCCTGAGCTTTTTTATACTGAGTGGAGTTCTGATGTGCTACTAAAATTTCAGAACCTAAGGTTTGTTTCTGAATTAATTCTCTACTCACAATTTTTTATATGTCAAAATGTCCCTATTCTACCTTTAAATAATTTATTTTAAAGTCAGAAGGGGATCATTATGATCATTTAGTCTTCATTTTTGTATAAAGCCTGCCATGTCTATAGAAGCAAAATAATATTATATCCTCCATGATAATTAAAATTTTTATGCCTGTTATTTTTTTGCACAGTGTTTCTACAATATGAGATGTGTATTTCACTGTGTACAGTGTCTCACCCTATGATTTGAATTGGCTGTAGGGCAATCACAGTCAAACACTCTTGCTACTCTTTTATCTCTGATTATTATTCAGAGAATGGCTAGCATTTTGTGGGATAGGTCTTCTAAAACTTTGCAGTGTTTATATTTTATATGCCAGATTTTTTGGTTCCTGTGCCTGTAAATATTTATTCAGAAGCACATGTAAACATTTATAGATTGATTTTTAAAATGTGTCTTGAAGAATTACACATTTTAATTGGTATTTTAAATGATTGAGTTGTGGCTTTCTCATTGACTACTATTATAATAATTTTTAATTGTGGTTGAATATATATTTCTGAAAAACTGAAGGCAAAACTCAGACTTCCAGTTCTGGAATGTACCTCCCCCCCTTAGTCCTTTTATTGCTTTGCTACTTCCTTTCATTGTTTTGTTATATTAGCATGTCATTTGACAGAGGAAGAAGGACAGTTTTGCTATTCAGTTAATCATATATATACTAAGATAATTCTAAAGGAATTGGTGTTATTCATGCTTGCAGGCCCAAGTAGAATATGTTCATTACAAATACAAACTCAAGAAGGGGTCAAGCTGCGATTCTGGATGAAATTATGTAGAGGAATTTTGCAGTTGAAAGCCAAATGTTGAATTCAGTGAGAGTCCAAGGGGACAGTAATATGGCAAGGGTGGCAATAAAAGTGCTTTTGGAGTGATTCACCTAGTCTTGGGGCCCCTTCAGCTATTGGCAACAGCACAGTGGATATTTGTAGGCAGACAAATGTCTTTGAGTACTTTATTCTGGCAACTAATAATAAATCCATTCTGTATTTTATCAGCCCTGATATTCTCTGGGTAATGGTCAAAGAGAAAAACATTTATCTACCATGTGCATCTACTTAAAAGCTGGAACAAATCTTCATTTTTATTAAGCAAGTCAGTCACTCATGGCCTTCATTTTTACATAGCAAGTACAGATGACTTTCTGAAGCATTTCTGTGCAATTATGCTCTTTCCTGAAGAGTTCACATTAGGAAGGAGATACTTTGCTAATATCAAATAAAACCATGTAAAAGCCAAAATTGAATGAAATTTTGTGACTGTGCCTGTCTCTTACACCTAGCATATGTGTTACCTTTTTGTGCATTGAACAGCATCTAAGTTAATTTAGATCAATTTTATACTGCCATATGATGCAATGAAACAAATAAAAGGAATGATAATAATGATGATTGGTTACGTGTGAAGATTGAAAAGCTGAGACAGGGTTCATTTGCTAAATTTTAGGAGGCTTTTTATAGTAGTAACAATTATTTTACTGACTTTGCAAGTGATTTATCTTCTGGGGAAACCATGAAAAATTCAGAAATACCAGATACTACCGTGCTATCAGGCATTATTAGACTGAGAAAAATTGTGCTATGAAACTGAAAACTGTCAGAACTCAATGTTTGATCCAAGAGGGGTTGTTACCAGAGTTGTGTGATGACTTGGGATGGTGTGCTATTTGTATTTTGATAATTTTGAAAAGTACACTTTCGATGTGTAACAATTCATATGAAATTCTACTTAACATCTACTCACACCACCTAAAACTCCATGAATGATGCAGAACAATTATCTGCGTTTTATTTATGCAATAAGTGAAGAGATTACTGGAATATTTATCAATACTCTTTAATAGCAGATTGTTTGACTAACAGGCAGGAAGGCATGAGTTCAGACAAGCATTTCATTATAATTACTGGGTTTATTAAATATGTGTTTTGAACTATTTTTATTAGGCAGATTATACTTCTATGGTTAGAAATTGGAAGAACAATGTTTGGAAATAACAGCCTGAAAACCTAAGATTTCCTTACCCCACAGGAAAATATTCTCATGTTTAAAACAGATAGATGCAAACAATTCTGCTCTCCTCTGCCTGACATATAAAGTAACAAATCTTATCTGAGTGTAGATGATTATTTTTACCTGAAGTTATTCCTTCTTTCTACTGTTAGGAGTTAGTAATATTTCAGTTTGAGAAAACTGATTTGAAGCCCAGTATTCCTATAACATTGGGTACCTCTGTTTTGCCAACTGACTGCATTACAATCATCTAAAAGATGCAAATTTTCAAATTTTTAGGGTGATTGTGTTCCTAGAGTATTTACCAGGAGCCAGTGTGGAGTTCTGCTGCAATGCTACAGAGACATCCCACATACATTGTGGGCAGAAGTTACCATCATTTGGAGGAAAGCACATTTTCTTTCAGATTTTCTAGCAATTTGGTCTCTGCATGCAGAAGTTTCTTTAGCAATCTGAGATGCAAAAATATATTTCACATCTATTAAGCATGGATCATTGCCTCTGTAGGATCAGCAAATGCTGCAATCTTCATTGCTAGTAAGCAAGCACAAATGGTGTTAGAACCATACTGGCCCACAACACATGACACTATTATTTTTGTCTTTGCATCATACCTATTTCTAACATAGATTTGTCTGATGACAACAACTGTTAAACTGATGTTCAAATGCATTTTACTGTATGAAGTATAGTTGATAAAAAAGCTACCACATGTGAGTACCTACCCTTGATACTAGAAAATAGTCTCAGGTTTTGAGTGAAGGAAAGGTCTGATGTTAAGGAAGCACTTTCAGAGAAAGGGTCCCAGACTACAGCATCCTGAACAATGTTTAGTATGTAAAATATAAAACCATAAAATACCTTAAATCCTTGTTGCTATATCTCTACTGTGTCCCATACTTGTTCTGTCTGTAGCACCATGTGTGCCATGTGACCAGAGGGCTGGAGCACCTCTCCGGTGAGTAAAGACTCAGAGGGCTATTCCAGGGGTTGTTCAGTCTGTAGAAGATAAGGCTCTGGGGAAACTTTTTATGCCCTTTCAGTTCTTAAAAGGGGCTTGTAAGAAAGATTGGGACAGACTTTTGAGCAGCACCTGTTGCAATAGGACAAGGGCTAATGGTTTTGAACTAATAGAGGGTAGATTCAGACAAGATAAAAGGAACAAATTCTTTATGATGAGGATGATGAAGCACTGACTCAGATTGCCCAGAGAATCTGTGGCTGCCCCGTCCTTGGAAATGTTCAAATCCAGACTGGATGAGGCTCTGAGCAACCTGATCTAGTGAAAGATGTCCCTGCTCATTGCAGGTAGTTGGACTAGATGGCTTTTACCGGCTCCCTATGACCCAAATCATTGTACAGTTCTATGAAATTGAAATGTGTGGAATCAGCTATTCTTACTAAATATCCTGACTGCTAAAGTGATGTGGCAAATGTCACTGTTTGACTATTCTTTAGCCATATTTTTTTAATCATCTTTCATTCTCTTTTTCTTCCTTATGGTGTCAGTACCCACTGTGATTTTCTACCTGACCAATATAGTCTTGAGTAGCATTTTCTACAAAGGATTTCACTCTTATATTCACCCTGGTGCATGAGACCTACTTAGTACTGATATACATCTATCTGTCTTCTATCAAACATGAAGTGAGTTTACATCTGCTTGCAAAAGATTATGCAGATAAGCCTTTATAATATTAATGGTAAACCAGGTCATTAGAGAAGTAAATAAAAGAATGATTCAAATTCTTGAACTATATTATGTTTTTTGAAAATCTTGAAAATAATGTTGTGTCCAATGTCTCGCAATGATAAATCCCAAAGGGATCTCCTGGTAGATGAGAATCTTCAAGTTATGTAACAATTTGGGTTTGCCATTTTCAGGAAAGGTGAACTGTCAATTGATCTTGATCTTAAGCCTGTGCAGAATTTGCCATAGTACTTCTCATGAGAGAGTGATTCATTATCTTTAATAAAGGCATACTGACTGAGAGTCATTTATTCTTCACTGACTCTATTACAGATATGACTTAATTAAAACTATCTTTTCATAGCTAAGTCAAGATGAGATGAATCCCACTTCTGCTGAGTTTCTCAAAATCTCTATCAAAAATTTTCCTGATGGAGCTTAGTCTATCTGTATTCCTAAAATAAGGCTTGAAACAATGCTTGAGAAATGCTGCAGAATTATGACATTTTTATTTTTTTGTCCTCCCAGAATGTTGTTGAAACATTCCCATGAGTTTTTAATTTATAAAACATAGCAGGGATCATTAGTAGGATTATTATATCAGAGATAGTATTATTTCTGTGGACAGAAACACTAAACATAAAATAAAACTGTGTCCAAAAGATTATGAAGAGATTATGTCTTCACCATTTTGGACTGGTGTCAGACATAGTTCACAGTTTTGTCTATATGCTATTGATGGTGTAGATCATTGTTCTACCTCCTGTTAAGTAATAAAAGATATGAAACATGTATTTGTGAGTATAAATTTGGTGAGTATGGAGTACTATATCTAGGTATTTCCAAAGAGGAACATGCGATCTTTCACAGAACGTCTGTGATCAGCTCAAGAGCTTTTGGTACAGTATAGCAAAGTTTTAGAGCACTGAAATCCATAAATATATATGGATATATTTATACAGTACTTAAAACATCTTCATTTGATCACAGATGTTCCATTTGGTGTGCAGATATACTTTTATTTTAATCTGCAAAACGTCAAGTTTGTGAAAACCTTGACTGGTGAAAATATGAAAGGCATATTTCAAGGTTTTATCTTCCCATTGCTTAGGAAATGCTATGAAACGTGATGTGAGACATGGAATGTTCCACCACGTTGTATAAATAAGTGAAACCATTTGTCTTTCTGATCCCTTTGCATGTAAATGCTGTCAGGATAAAATGGCTGTTAAGAAAATGGAACATAATTAGACTTGACTTATTCTAAATACCCTCAGTATAACTCAAACTACAGAAGCTTAATATTTAAAAGGAGGCAATTAAGATAGCAGTCTTTTTGCTTAACATTTCTCCCCAGTGTTTCTTTGTCAAGTGATTTGGGTTGTTTATATTCAGTATAGCTTCTATATATAATATGACAGGAAAATGATGGCATTCACTGGAGCACTGGTAGTTCGATGTGACTGTTACTACAAAAGAAAGGGCTGCAATAATTCTGCTACTCCTCTGAAAAGAAAACTTTAAATTAGCAAAGAACTGAAATGAATTCATTTTGCCTGAGTATGAATAACTAAGACACTTTTGGATTCCACTTGTTGAAACATTGTAAACAAAAGGAGAAATACATTAATCAATATAAAAATGAAAGTAAACAAAATTTTTTTGTTTTTCTAATTTAAATTGGAATTTCCAATTGCATTTACTTCTTTATTAAGATTGTAGTCTACTGAGGCAATGAATTTAATGTAGAGCCTAGCATTTGCAATGTCTACCATGAAGGCTCCTCCCTGCTACTCCAGTAAAATGGGAAATCTGCTTTTAAGTACAGATTTATTTATCTTTAGGCCAGTTAGGATGAAACTGTCAAAATATTATTATTTTCTTGATTTGGCAGGTTACTTACCTGGGCATTAAATTTTGAAATAAAAGAGATAAACCTGACAAAAGAGTCTGCAAATATGAGAGGTGACTTATTAAAGTTATGAATTTCTTTAAACATCTGTAAATCAAATCAAGTATAGACTATCTCCTCTGGAATAGCCCAGATACTTCGTCTTGTGTTTTTCAGTTATAACGCAAGTTATTTAATTCTGGTGTGGAGAAGAATTTCACTAGTGGGCATTTTATGCATTTTTTTCATTTTCTAATTTTGCCAAGTCTCAATTTCCTTACTTCAAGTTTTATCCGTTTGCATCCAGACTTGTTAGCTTTAAGTCATCTCAATTCTAATTGAAAAAATTAGATTCCTTTGTGGATGTAAGCAGAATATATGAAGCAGAAGGATTAATCAGAGTAACCTATCAGAGCAGACAGACTTTGAGGCTTAACTGTATGTTATATAACAGTCATGGCAGGTATCTCTACTGAATGTTGCTAAGCAAGATAAAACTACATGAAATATGAGAGATTCATTGGTGTATCTGTGTATTTTTTTCATTTGGAATGGCAAACAAAATGATGAAAGAAACTTTCTGCTATATATGATGGCTAGATCCCTCCATGTTGCTAAAATAATCCTTTAAGCTTTCTATGCTGCCTTCAGCACCATCAACTTTGTTTTCATGGGACTAAGTATAGGACTGATAAGAGTGGTGAGGTTAGAGATACACTCACTCTTAAGGTTTTCAACTGAGTGAAAATAAACAGAAAACACACATAAGAAGAAATGTAAAATTAAAATTTGCATTGATGCCTTTGATTACTTCTCTGACAAACCAGGAAAAAAGCCCTGTTGGCTTCAGGCAATGACAAAATGCATTTACAAAGGATATGGGTAGTGCATTTATGCAGACACTAACAAGGTAGTGAGACAATGGGTTCGAAACTACTCATAGTTTAAGGAGGGCATAGTGATACAGAACTCAAAAATTTTAATTAGTAATAATAAGATATCAGAATTATAAGTTGATAAAGTCATGACCAAAACAAGTAATGTGGCTCCTTAGGGTTGCTGCTCGGGTAACTGTTCTTGATTTATGTAGAAACACCAGGTTTATAATGCCTGCTTACAGTTGATAGGATAGATACAGTTTCCTTTCCCTGCTAAGTGATTTATGATTCCTACACCACATGTAAGAATCATGAAGATCCACTATAGCTCTTTGTTTAAACTTCCTTCTTGTCCAGACAGAGAAACTGCGTTGGAATAATTTGTCATCTGCCAGTAGTTCTGTCCCTCACAATGAAAAGGGGATGGGTAATTCACAAAGAATGATTGATTGGCTGAAATCAGACCATCTTTCATATTCATGAAAGCCAACAGGAATTTTAAAAGATCTTTTCAGATATAATTTTTTCTCAAATAACGCTTTTGAATTTTAGAGTGAATATTTTTTGCTAGTTTTCTTCTACCCATTACCATAAATTAATTATTTGAGATATTTGATCAGTTAACTAAGACTTATAAGAGGGATTTTTCTGATATCAGAGGAGTTAGTTTTGCTTTGAAGGCACAATTTCCTAGTAAAAAAAAAAATATTTTAGATTTTAAAAATGAGTTCTGTTCACATATACTAGTGCTAATATATTTCTATGAATGTTTATTAACAGAAGTTGAAGAGTTGTTCAAACACATGACAAAACACTTCCAAATTTTCCCTTATTTTAACTATTTTTTTTGGTATTGGATATTTCTTTAAAACATATTTCACTTCTCAGAGTATTGGAATATCTTTTTTGTCTCATGTTTTCCTTTTCTGTTGTATGTTTTGTACCTTCCTATACTTGGTTGCACATCTAATTATATTCCCTGTAACAACTAAGCATCTCAAAATTCCTAGTGTTTTTCAATACATAAAGATGTTTAAGACACTGATATTCTGGAAATTCTAAATGTAATTTAGCTACTATTTTTTTCACTTTGAACCATGTAGGCAATCTAAAAATAAGTACTGGATGTGGAAAGCTGAAAGCCAAAGACTGATTTTTGAATAAGACTAAAAAGGGCTGAATGAATCTCTTAGTGAGATCTTGAGAGATAGATTAGCTCTGAAATAGCACCTTGCCTGTTTATTAGGGAAAAAAACCAAAAAAACCCCAAAACAAACCAAAACAATTAACATAGTTTTCAAATTAAAGTTAAAGTTCGTTTATTATGCATGAGAAATGTATGGGTTCTCTGATATTTCCATCACTGGAACATAATGAATGGCATATAAATGAGTGCTCAGTGAGTGCACTCAGAGAGCACTATGCATTCATTCTAAAACTATGCTGAGAAATATTTTCATAAGAGAACTTTGTTTTAAAAAAGGATGGGATTTAATCCATGGAAAGAAAAAAAGATTTTTTTTTTTCCTTCTGATCTATTATTACTCAAATTAATAGAAAACTGAATTTTTGCTTGAGATTTCTATGTCTTGCTTGTCTCACCCACCCCCCTCTGTGTTTCTTGGCCTGTATCCTCCTAAAGCTCTTACCCTGAAATGCATCAGCCAGACAAGAATCATGACGTAGAAGTGAGGGCAGCCAGCAGTATACGGAAGGACTGATAGGTCTCAGAAGGATGTTCCAAGAAGCACAGACAAACAAAAGAGCTCAAAGATGAAATATAAAAGAACTCAAAGATAAGAAACATCGCAGTTGTGTAGTAATGGGATGAAGCATCATAAACCATCCTCTTATTTTAAGAGCTCTTCAGCAGCGGATGATCTGGAAGAATGAATGTTTTATAAAATCAATATACCTATTCATGATGTTTGTAATTGCATTCCTGATATATTAACTATGGGCACAGTTATTTATTGTGTCATGCTAAACTGAAATTAAGCTGAAGGTGTTTTGTTTTTTTTAGGCTTGGGTTCATCTTAAACTTTCTGGGTGTTTGACAGGTGGTTCTTCAACTCATTCTCAGAAACATAACACGCAAGCTCTGCAAACAAATCTAGACAGACATATTCACTGTATAGGTTGTGCTGTAAGGAATGCAAAATATTGATTCAAATGCCAGGTCTACAGGTAAAACTACTTATTTCCTGAACTTCTGGTGAAATTTAAGTAAAGTATTTAAAAACTATGTGTAAATTCTCTTTTTGAGTAGGCTTGCTTCCTCTATAGAGAATAACTTTAGTATTCTGAGATGAACCTCACTTGCCTAGTTCAGTTTGAGATGAAGAAGTGAAACTTTAAAGATGTATCTTCCCTTGGAAGAGATACTATACAAATTACCTGAACTCTCAAATTTCAAACTATCTAGAAGATGGAAGTCTTTTTATTCAGAACAAGTACAGCTAGATTTTATACACAACTAATGAAATATGAAGCAGCCAATATTGTATTTAATAATCCAGTTTAGTAATCAATAATCTGACAGTTCTTAGAAGCATTTTAAAAATGACACCAAGCTGGATCTTTAGTCAGAAGATGTGAAATAAGTTTTCTACTTATCTCTGCAGTTCTCTGCAAATCTTCTCAGATAAGAATATCTGCATTCATAATAACTCATTATAATGCATTTTACCTCTACAACAGCAGCTTGCCAAGGAAAAACAATACTTGTCAAATCAAAATTAGAGATGGATTTTCAAAAGCATGAAATTAACCTCTTGGTGCTTAAGACGGAATCAAATTTCAAGCTTCTTGATGTACATGCTGGTTTTTAAACTTTCTCTTCTTAATTTGTGTGGTTATGACAATCTGTCTTGTTCACACAGCTAGAAGTCTGGGTAATGCTTATTTACAGGACTGATCAGAGGACAGGTCACTGCATTCAGTGACATATGAAGAACAGTGAAGGACAAAAAAAAAAAAAAAAAAATGAAGCCATGACTGATCCAAGAAAACACAAAAGAGAATTAGGCATCAGCCTGTTGAGAAAGGACAGGACAATGGGCAGAGGAGTTTTTTCTACTCTGTGTTGTTTAATCAAGGTTAGCTACAGAACCAACTGGGCAGAAGAGCACAGGAGATGGTGAGACAAACTGGCTGCAGAATCTGCAAAATGCAATGAAGGAGTTGCCCTCAACATTTACCCTTCAGCTCATTTAAGCACAAGCAGTCATCTGTGAAAGTTTTCAGCAGGGAAGGTGTGAAAACTGGAAGTGATGATGTGCATACAAGAGTTTGAGGTCATGATGGAGAAGAAGTAAGAAGGGGGAAATTGTTGCCAAGATCTATGTCTGGAGTTATAAGAAAAAATGAATATCACATTCAGGAGATCATAAAGGAAAAGAGAACATACGAAAATCACCAGAAAGAAGGATGGCAGAGAGGAGGAAACATAGTATTACACTAATCTCAACAAAGCAGAGTACCATGATTGTGATCTTTTTGTCAAAAATATTCAGCAGGCTGCTGTTACAAAACAGGAAATAAAATAAAAAAAAATCCCATGGTATTCTAGAAGACATGATATCATACACTGTCATGCTTTAGAAGTATGTGTCTTCCAGAATCTATCTATCACAAAGAAAGGTAGAAGATTTGTTTTAGAGATGAATTTCAATTAAAGCTAGAAATTCATTGGATTTAAAGACTATTTAGTTGTTCACAATATGACTGCAGATACGGAAATGCTGTGACTTTAGGAAAATCCAGTGTGATTTTTGCACCAGAGGACTTATTTCCAGGAGGCACTGTCAAAGTGCACCACTGAGACTTCACACAGAAGCTCATTTGTAATGAGTCTATACCATATACTGAAGTACTAAATAAAAACAGTTATTGCGTTCATTTAATAGACAGATATACATGGCCTACATTGGTAACCAAAAGGCTGGAAAATCTGTCTGATTAGTGAAAACTGAAGGATAGAAAATTGAAGATTAAGTGGAAAAAGTGTTTGCACTTTAAAAATACATCAATTTCATTTTTAGCAGAAAGAAAAAAAAATAATCTGGCTGAAAGATAATTCTGGTATAGGAAGAAATAGATGTAAAGTGATGAGGGGTCTAAATATTCAGACTGTAAACTAAAATAATAATTAAAACTAAAGAAGTAAGCAACTGGGAAAGGAAAGAAAGAAAGAGAAAGAGAAAGAAAGAAAGAAAGAAAGAAAGAAAGAAAGAAAGAAAGAAAGAAAGAAAGAAAGAAAGAAAGAAAGAAAAAGAAAGAAAGAAAGAGAAAAAAAAAAGAAAGAAAGAAACCCTCTTAGCTGATGTGGTGAGCGGAAAACCTCTCTCTAAAATGACTGATGTTTGAAGTCAGGTAAATTATGCACGTATCACCAACAGTGAGGAGACCAGATGATCCAGGATCCCTCTTGTAATCCTGTGCCCCTGGATTTGAAGGCATCCTCATGCAATTGAAGATATTGCTCTTGTATCCCACAAACAAGCCTGAATACTTACAAAAGGAGAAATAAAACTGACATCCTTAAGGACAAACATAGGAGACTCTTCATTCAAGATATGTCATTGCTGTCATTAAAGACATTGATGTACTGCAGCATCTCAGTCTCCGGAAGTGATAAGTGGTGTGAAATGTCAGTTCAAGACCTACATGACATTAGTGAAAAGCAATCTTTTGCATATAAATCCCTTGTCATTGGCACAGCACAGAATACCATTCCTGATTTGATTAATATCTGACTCCACAGTTTTGCAGAATATTCTAAAGTACTAAATTTTCAGATTTCTGGTTTCTCCAAACAAATTAAAAATAATAGTGTGGGGCCAATAGTGATGAGGTCGTAGCTTAAGTAAAGAGGAAAACCCAGTACTTCCTATGAAGGATAAATTTTCTTGCTTATAGTATCAAGTAACCTATAGCATAGATTGTAAGGGGTTATGGTGTAGGGGAACAAATACCACTGCCAGTGGGACATAATGGAAGCTGTACTGCAAGATCAGATGATAATGTCTGGCAATACTCAGGGCATTTAGTATTGTGGGGTAGCCCAAATGGCCTCTTAGTGACATGGCCTGGATAAAAACTGGTTAAGGGAAGAATATGAATATTGATATGAACAAATTACCTTATTACCTCTGAGTAAGAGGATTTTATCCAAAAACTGATAATGCTACGAGGAAATCAGCAATGGTGCAATTTACCTAAGATGACCATCAACCTGATTAAACAGTAACTGAATTACTGTCATAAAACTTTGGTGGATAGGAAGAGTCAACTGAAGTATGAAATGAAATTAAATCTAAAAGAACAACAATTTGTAACAATAGGGAGTAACTTCAGAACTGGAAGATGGAAACAACAGCAGAGCACAAGAATTTAGGTGCAGTCCTCAATCAACCTCACACAAAGCTCTTGCTTTCAGATAGCTATCAGATCAACTGAGAAGTAAAATAGCTTGCCCAAGTTAAATTTCATTATTGTGTTGAGAACTATAAAGTTTGCATACCACCTCTGTTTTTAGAGAAACATGAAAGATTTAAATGTACAAGCCTTCTGCCCAGAAGTAAGTCAGGGAGAAATGAAGATGTCATATTTCTGACTGTCAGAAGTATCCAAAAAGGTGCAATTAATTTCTACTTGCTTCAACCTAGCGCACCCTTTACCACTGTCCTCATGCCTTTTTTACATCTTCTGAACTAGGTCCACTGAGATTAGATGCTTCATTATTGTTATTGGTACTAGACTACTTATTTTCTTCTCCTATTGACTTTAAATATGATTCACAGTCAGATAAGCCTTAATAGGTATTACTTCCCTTAGCCATCTGGCCACAGCCTGGATAATATTTGAAGTTAAACCTGAATTTTAACTTCTTGAAGAAATAATTAAATCAGTGTTAGCAGCAGCCCATGTGGAAAGTGTCTGCCTAGTAATTCATTACCATCAGCCTGTCTCTAATTTGCCAGTGTGCATGGCACCCCTACAGTAGTGTAAGAGAGGTAACAGATCATTTATATAAATTAAAATCAATAGGGGGCTGAGTACTGAGCCCAGTGGAATATCCTCTGGGCAAGTGGAAATTTTAGAGACTAAGGATTTAATCTTAGCTGCTTGACTTCTTTCATCAAGGTAAGACTTAAAAAGATTAATTATAATTTATGAAATATTAATACCTGGAAAGCTTTTGAGCAAAGATATTATATTTCTGCAGAGTCAAAATGAAGGCTTTTTCGGGTTTCAAAGTACAGTGTCAATATGGCAAACTCTTACAGTTTTAAAAAGCTTATTATTTTCAGTCTCACTAATGGGGATTTTTTTCTCTTTCCCAGAACAATTAAAAAAAAAAAAAAATGTTGCCAAGAAATATCATTTCTGATATCATTGAAATGTATTTCTTTATCCAAAAACATAAGGGAAATTTTTTCATTCTGCACTTCTATTACTATGTAACTGTCACTTCTTTACATGTGAAATTTCTATCCTTGACTTTATTAGGAGCAGTGGTTATAAGACTATAACTTACAGTAGATGAGAATCTGGCCCAAAGCCTTCATGCATATATTTATAGCCAGAGAATTAATAGATAGATATATATGGATATTTCTGACATTCAGAACATACAGTCATCTGAAGGTCTAAAATGTCACTGTTATTGTAATGGCTGTAGTACTGCATTTCACAGAACAGTTAATGAAATCTGGATGCACTGAATGACTTATTTAAAGTAATTCAGCAAGCAAATGGTGGAGTCCCAAAGCCCCTTGCTGTCAACCAGTAGACAGAAAACACTGTTTCTCTCAATGGGTTAAAGCTGACAGGCATTAAAAAAAAAAAAATCCTTTTCTTAAACAAGGAGCAGATAATAATTCATGCTAAAATCTACATTTGTTAGTTTCAAGACATATGCATTAGCCTCCCACAGAATTATATTATCATTTAATTTGTTCTTTTCTGCCCTGACATCTTGCACTCTAGTCCTGTTTACCATTCTGCTTATTCTTCTTCAACCTACATTATAAACACTTTGGTGCAGGGAACGTATCTTTACTATTATCGTGAAGTGCACTGCTTATCCACTCTATGGTATGGGTAATACATAATGAGACAATCTGGGGCTTGTAAATCTAAATTAAATGTAGTTCTGGGAACCTTGGTATTATATATTAAATATTTTCCAGGTCTTGCTTTTATCAGGCAGCACTTATCTGGAAAATAATTATATGCATGTGACCAATAAGCAATTCCTAACAGATACTGCCATCTCCTATAAAGTGTTTTGCTTTGAATTGAGCACAACTTCTACTTTCTGCACTTTGTTTCTAAGGATACAGTCATGAACAGGGAACATTTTCCTCAGGAGTTCATCTGGTCCTGCTGCTTCTCCCTCACCTGAAGTCATAATGCTTTGTTTGTGGCTATAATCAGCTCTGCAGAAACTAATTGTGATGTCACAGGCAGAAGATTATGACTTCAGGGGCAGAACAAACAGCAGGAGCAGGTGACCTCTAAAACACAAGATGTCTCTTTTCATGCAAAGATCATTCAAAGGCAAAATGTGAGAAAGGAGAAATGTGCCTATCTTCGAGAAGAAAATGTTTGTTCAGATTTATAAAAGGCATTAATTGGATTGCAAGAGTTAATTTGAAGTGAAATTCTCTGTGATTATATCAAGAAGAGATAATATATTCAGTAGCAGCTGAATTACTAAGTTTGGTTTCTAATTTCTCATTTGATTAAATGACAAATACAACTACTGATGCAATCAGCAACTTATCTATCTTTTCACATAAAACTGGAATCATATAAAAACTCATTTCCTCTCTAGCTGACTTTTACTCTGAACACAGTTGTAAAATGGGTCAAAGTTTTTGAGGTTTCTTCTTTTCCCCTTTCCTTTCATGTAGTGAACAGATCAGATAAACTTGCATTTCATAGCTTTCTAAGGGAATGTTTGCATGAATTAACAGCTTGTTATATGATACCATTAAAGAATCACAGTTGATTTGTGTGTTTCTTGGAGTTCTTCATTTATTTATTCTCTGTAATAGTCAGAAGTTTGGTAGCGCAATATCACTTGTACTAGTCATATTTTTTTCTTCAGTCCAGTTCTGAATGTAAATGAGGATTTTAAACAACATTTTAAAGTTTCATAGGGAAGCTACTTGAGATCAAGTTCCATTTAAAATCTCTATTTATGACATGTTGTCATTGAGATTAGGACTATGAGTACAGTTCTATAACCGTGATGGATTCATCTGCAGATGATGGATCTGTGCTCTGTGTGAGAAGAGTGTATCAGCTAACGTGTTGGTTTTGGTGGTCTGGATACCAGTCTATTCGGAGGCTGAGTGAAAACAGACATTTATTTTAGATTGGATTCCTACTTTTTTTTGTTTGTTTTTTTTTTTTCTTGTGTCACATTCCACTGTAGAGATATGTATTTTGGTCCAGGTAAATGACACTCGGATAATATTTTTTTTTTATCCTCTTTTTTACTGTAGGATAAGATTTTTTCCTAAAGTAAGACTTTCTTTTTAGCCATTTATCCTGATGAATTATTTGTGAACAGCTTCACATCTGCATCAGAAATGTGAACTTTACCTATATGACTGGCTTCTTTACAATATAAAGGGGCTATTGCTCAACAGTGAACATTTATTGAACAGTAATCTTCTCCCAAATTTTGTGACTCGGACTGCTAGTCACCAAAAGTTACAATTTTTTTTTTTCAGATCAGTGGCTACAAAAGTGTCGACACATTTTACTAATAAGCATAAGAAAATGGAAGAAAAAAATGGCTTTTTATAAATTATAAGATTAAATTGTTAAAAAAATATCATCCTATCATCACGTGATTTTTTCATGGTAGCATTAAAAAATCCCAGGGAATCATGGGAAAGCAATCGACAATTAAAAGAAACCTTACCTTGTCATTCCCAGGTGCTGTAAATGGCAGTTGGCATTACAGTATTCTTGAACAGGCAGTTTAATAAAAGCCCATGTTTGTCAATGACATATAACTACAGCTTTTTTGCAGATCTAATATGCAAACATATTTATTTTGATAAATGTTTAAATTTTTCTCCCTGGAATGTCCAGGCTATTTTGCACTTGGTGAGACTAAAATTCTCTCAGCCTTTTTCCTGACCTTTTACAAGTTCTAAAATCACTGCTAACAAGAATTTGTTTCCAATTTACTCTCAACAATTATGGTTATTCCAAGGAAGAGCACTGCAGACATAATCCTCATTGACATAATAACACAGATGAGCTGAATAAGAAAGTTTCTTACAACATTACTTGGAACAAAGTTATATCTCTTTATGTCCTTCTTCTATATGCAAAGAAATCAACACTGTAAGGATTTTAATGTTTTTATCATTATGTACAAAGTAAACACATTATAGAAAATCTTAGTAAACAAATTCCAGACTTCAAGGAGGAAATAAAATCATAATTTAGTTCCTTGTTCTACCACAGCTTATGTATAATTTCAGCTGACTAGTGCCTTTAGCTTATGGCAAAAAAGCCACATATCTTCTTATATCAATAAAAATGGTATCATTAAAAGGTTTAAAAGTTTCTACCAGAAGACTGGTAAAAATTTGAATCCAAAGGAAAAAGAATATGAACTTTATTTTTTATCATCTCTAGATCTCATTGTGGAGCCCTTAACTTTTTGATTAAAAAAAAAAAAAATCTC
Source organism: Margarornis squamiger (assembly GCA_035222235.1). Lineage (NCBI taxonomy): Eukaryota > Metazoa > Chordata > Aves > Passeriformes > Furnariidae > Margarornis > Margarornis squamiger. The sequence continues at coordinate 45,992,320 of JAWWTY010000156.1, read as the reverse complement.
ATTAATGAACACAACAGATATGTTCTACCTTTTCAAAGGGTTATTTACTAACTTTGGAAAAAGTATTAGACATGCAATATCAAATATTGTTTATAGACTCCTTTATATCATGAAGCAAACTGCCCCAGATTGAAAGACACAACCCAACTGCAGAATAACCACTGGAAAAAAAATATTCAGAAGTTTCCTACTTTATTATTGCTTTTATAATGTGTTTCACCTTATTTAGTGGCTCATTGAAAGGTACAATGAATTATTAAAACTAGGTTTCACTTGTGAGAGTAAATTAAGTTATGACACATTATCTTCTGTTGCATTTCTGCTGTTAAACTGATTCTCAGATTCAGTAAAATGCAGCTGTTAAGCATGATTTAGTGAGTTTCTTCTGTGTTGGAGGTTATATTAGGTGCACTCCTACATGTTTCTGTAACATACTCTAAACAGCCTTTTAAAGAGATTTTCTTCTAGTTCAGCTTTCTAAAATATAACTGGGGATTCCTCCCTAGATTTATTCACCTAGTGAATGAGCCAGAAAATACACTCATGTTCTTTTTAGAGCTTTGTCCCAGTTTAGGTGAGGTCAGAGTTACTTGTCTCGCAGTTGCTGTGAGGGAGCTGAGCCTGGAGCCATGTGGGCATGTCTGGGTTGCTGTTCTCTACCACCCATGTCATCACTGCGGGCATGGCGTCAGCAGCAGGAAAAAAAGGAATGCACAGCAGAACTGCTGCCATTTTGCTCCTTTTTTCAGGGGAAAAAAGAGGCAGAGTCATGGCATGGCATGGCATGACATGGCATGGGTGGTCCATCTCGCGGGGCTTGCCTGTTATTTTTCGTTGTCTCAGCCTTGTGAGAAACACCAGCTGTGGTAATGTCGGCCATTTCCTTCTTTGTCTTGGGAAGCTTCACGTCACTGGCCCCAGTAAAGTCATGTCAGTTGAACTTCCATAAGCATTTTTTGCATGTAATCACCCTTTTTTATACACTGTTGTCATTAGTATTGTTGCTGTTACTGTTTGCTATTCATTATCTCATTTGGGTTTTCCCAGTAAATTGTTCTCTTAACCCATAATCTCTGCATTTTTGTTGCTTTCTCATTGGAGGATGTGGGGAGAAGGGGAGTGGCTGCTTGGAATTTAATTTTCAGCTGAGTTTAACCACAACAGCTGTTTAATCAAAAATATGTTTTATCCTTTGTTTAACATTTGATATTTAGAGCAAAAGGTCCATAATCAAATTAAGGCAACAGGAGCAAAATTTCAGTGAGGATTAAGGGCATTTTGAGATTACAAAGCAGCTGCTCACACCCATTCAAGGAATGGGAGATCTGTAAATTTCCAGTAGCCCAATAATCTGATTCTTGGAAAGATAATGGGAATTCCCTAACTTCTAACATCCACTGGAGAGACATTCTTTTATTTCTCTAACATAGGGGTCATGATCTTCAATTTAGATCAGATTTAGATTTAGAAATTAATACATGCTCCCTTCCAGTGTGTTTTAGCCTGTACAAAGTCAAGTTCAGAGAATTAGAAGCAAAATAACTGTAAAAAGTGTTTAATTTTTGTTACATAAAGATGCTTTCTAATTTGCAAATTATCTTTATTTTTTCTTTATGAAGCTGCACTTAGAAAAAAAAAAAGAATTTTCTCAACTCTTGTTTTCGTACAGATACACTTGTTAAATTCCTCTAGAGTAGAAAAAAACAGTCAAAACAGTGCTTATATAGGATATATGAAGTGTACCGGCATAACATTCAGTTCAGTGTGGCAGAGTACAGGGTACCTCATCTCCCTCTGGTTAAGACTCTTCCCCTTTGAATGGACTACCTAAAAAAAAAAAAAAAAAATCTATTTAATATCTTCATTCAGAATTTGGGATTCTTATTTTTCATCTATTCAACCAGCAGAACAGTCACCTTTATCCACTGATGTATTTTACTTCTTACTATCTTCTATTTAGCAGTGTATGTAATGACTCTATTGGTCCTTCCTAAAGTCTAAATATACCCACATATATTTGTGGTCTTTGAGTTTATAACCTCAAACAAATACTGTATTCTATTTGTAAATCTCCAGTTCATTTTGTTCTTTCAGTTGCAATTTCTATTAGAATACGAGACATATCAATAGTACAGCCTTTCCACAGAGGCTGAAAAATTGAAAACCGTCTGATTAGTTTTGGTTTAAATAAAGAAATCAAGAAGTTTGCTCAGGAGATTCCTTTTTATGTACTTTAAATGCTTTAATTTCTAAAATTATTGTCAATATTCACCTATCTCAGAAAGGTTTGAAACCGAAAATGAAGTTTTAATTTGAAATCCAGTGCTCAGCCACAAAAACATATCAAAGTTAATTATTATTTTTTACTATCAGTATCTTGGGATACCTGAAGGAAAAGGCAAATTTTAATTATCATTACTGAAATATGATATGAATAACATCAAAAATATACAAACATGTAAATATTAATATTGCTGGTAGTGGTCTAAGTTGTAATCTAAGGACTTCCTTTGCCAGTTCTGAAGTGTTCTACTTGTATTAATTTCCTCCTTTAAAGATGTTTTGTTACCTCAATGCAGAGGTCTGCCGTTCACAGTTTCTGCATGAATCCAACATTTACATGGATTAGCATACCTTAAGAAATGCAGGGGCATCATTCTAACTCCCTAACCTTTGAACTTAACCTTTCAGTACATTATTTTCAGAATTAAATTCCATTATATTTTTAGTGAAGCTGTTTGTGACTTATGGGTTAGATATTATTAATAATAACTTTGTATTGCATGAGTTTTAAACTAGTAGAATTATTTGAAAGCTCCTTAGGAAAATAATTAATTTTCCAGAGTTTCTCACAAAGTTTTGGAACACAGAGCACTAGCCCAACAACTTGTCATCTGTTACATTTCAAACTCCTTGCCTAAATATCCCAATGTATGATTTTATTTTTATTTAAGATACCTTGATTGGTGAACAAGAGCACAGTAATTGGCTCTAGTGTACACATTCATTTTTCTTCTTTGACATATGAAATACAAAACAGGTCACACTAATTAATCAAACCTTTTAGCATACCGGGTGGGGTTTTGTTTTCTTTCTTTTTAAATGGTTTATTTCTCCCCTTTCTAAGTAACTTCTCATGATGTTCATTGCTCTGGAAGCATAAAGTGCAATTTACATACTTTGAGTTACAAATCTGATTAGAAAATCATATTAGCCATCTTCTCTTGAAGGATAAATGCAGACAAAGAGACTGAAAGTCTGAAATCCCTATAAAGTCCAGTCCAAAATGTTTGGTTTTGCCTTGATTAACTAAGGAGATTAGTAATACATATTGAATTACAGTCACATTTGATAATGAATTTACATGGACTCTAGCCCTCCTCAATTGTACTGATTCAATGACATGTGTATTTATCTACCTAATAAAACTCTTCATTTGATGAAGTTATTGAAATTTCAAAACAGCTACTGTGGTCTGTATACATTATATTACAATGACCTAGTACAGTGGCAGCTAAGTAGGTTTTTGTAATAGAAAAAAGGGAAACACACACAAATTAATACAAACATAAAATCAGTTTTAATGACATCTATTTGTATATACCCTGGGGAGAAGCCCAATGAACATAAAACTGTACACCAGCTTGACAAATAAAGGAAAGAGCTTTTAAGGACAAATGGGAGCAGCTTGTCCAGTGTGACTTTTTTTTCCTAGCAAACAGCCTTAAATAGATGGAAATTTAGCCATCTGCTTTTCATACATGTCTGGTTTCTCACATGCAGTTCAACTTTTTTGTGACAATATTGCTAACAAAAATGAGATATAAATCACATGTCCTCAGTTTAGTGGTACTACAAAGCCCACACAGTGTCTTCCTTCCATATTCCTTTTCCTGATAAAAGGTATAATCCATTCATAATAAAGACAAGACCATCAGAACAGATATATGGACAATGTAGTTTGTCTTAACATGGACTGCAAACACAGTCGCAGTCAGAAGGGCTGCATTTTCCCTGCTAGCTACTGCATCTTATTTAAATTCCCAGTAATCTGAGAGAAATCCACTAACAATTTTCAATAAATTCAATTGTTAGTATGCCATTGAACTTTGCACTATTTTCTTAATATATGGCAATTACAGGAAGTTCTCTTCTAAGTAACAAAATTTAATGCACTGAGAGTTCAATAGTCCTGAAAGTTTCAAGAAACACATTTTTTAATTTTTTTGTGTAGCTGAAACTTAAAGAAAACAACAAATCAATCACCATTATCACCCAAAAAAAACCCAAAACCCAAACCAAACAAACAAAGAACCCAACACTCTGAAATGAAAAGCCTCCCCCAACCACAACCAACTTAACAAAAACCCCCCAAAATCCCAAAACACCCAGACCAAAGAAGAGTACCTCATTACATAAGTCTTTGTATATTTATTATTGCTTTATTTTTGTAAATATTTAGAATTTTACTTTCCAATAGCCAAATTCTTCTGTTTTTATGTATCATTTAATTTTAAAAACCCCCAGGTTTTATCATATACTCAGTCTTGATCCATCTGCAGTTATACTTTTCTGCTTTGTTTTCTGTGAAAGTCACTATGAGTTCTTTGATGGTAATTCTCATGTTACTTTAAATCCTGTGATCTCCAAGAGCTTTTACTTTAAAATTCTGCTTCTCCAAAGTGTTCATATATTTTTGTGGAAGCTGCCTTATATGTTTTGGTGTTATTTTTCCAGGCTCGAGTGTTATTGGTGATAGCATGTAAGAGGGTACCAGACAAAGCTCTTGAGGCAATGTTGTAAATTCCTTGGGTTTTCCAGAACAGCACGTTGGGCTTTTAGCTACAGTGCTAAGCAAGGTGATGCAGAATCATAACATAGATAGAAGATTTCCAGAGATAATTTTGTGACTCTAGTGCCATGCCTACCATTTTGGCCAGATAGAAGCTAATGTGCCACTTTGTTATTTTTTTGTCAGCAGGGGATGAAACGAATTGCAGGGTCAGTTCAGGGACGACAGGGCTAAACCTCTTTCGGGAGTGGGGTTGCGGGTACGGAGTTAACACAGGGAGGGCCGGCAGATGGTGCTCCAGGCTACCGAGCAGGAGCCGGGGCTGTGCGGGACAGGGAAGCCTTCCTGCCGCAACCCGCACCTCCCGCACACCGCATCCCTCTTCGGAGGCTGGAATATGATGCCCCGACACTTTTGAACCTCTTATATTTCTGGAGATGAATCTCAACTGAAAATCTTATCACATTAAAGTTCAGAACACCTCCGGTTTCATCCAGGTCTACACCTTAGAGGCTTAAGTATATCTTAGTGAGGTAGTGAGGTAAGGTTAACTCTTTATGAACACATACTAATATTTTTTCTTGTGCTACTTAATTGAATTATGTGATAGAATATGCACTCCTGTCACATGCCTCATTTCTGGAAAAGTGTTGTGGAAAGTAAGATTAGATATTAGATGTTCAAGAATAAAGAGAAGATCTAGAAGAATGAGGAATAAAAGTTGCTCCTCTAATGAGGAAAAACTCACCAAAATCATAAGTCAGAGTTAAAAGTTCCTTTACAGAAAAGTGTAAGCTACTATGGTTATAATGAAATGGCTGTAAAAAAGCAAAGGGAAAGAAAGAAAGAAAAAAAAAAAAAACAGACACCTTGAGGTAGGAACACAAAAAGAGTAAGCCCAAAGGTACACAGTTGGATCAAAGGTACCTCTTTGCTGACATGCTGTTTCTGACATTGCTAATACCAAATCTTAGAGGTGGACAGGAACAAACAAAATGCATACTCATGCTCCTCACTAGCATTCTTCTCTTCAGCCATTTGTGATCCAGTGGCTTTTACAGCCAGATATACTGTCAATTGTTTCATATCTTAGATGAGGAGACCATAGAATCACAGAATGTTCTGAGCTGGAAGGGATCCACAAGAATCATCGAGTCCAACTCAGAAGTGAGTGGTCTCTACAGAGATCAGGCCCACAACGTTGGCATTATTAGCACTGTGCTTTAACCAACTGAACTAATCTCAATCCTAAACAACGGCAAATAGAAGGAACTGTGAGGTACACTTGAATTTACAATCAATGTAAACTTTGAGAAAACAGTATCCCACCCGATGGTTGCATTGATTTACAGTAAAACACAAGATCCTCCTTCCATTTAAGGGAGATTTGAATGTCAGATAACCATTTTGTGGTTTATGTCATCGCAACTGATCCCTGCTTGGCTGAATGCCCCAGCAGTGTGAGAGCGTATCCCTACACCTACATACCATTTATTCTCTCTGCCTCCTCCTCTCCCCCCTCTTATTTTCTGAATGGCTGATGGTGTCCTTTCTCTTTATGGGGGTGGACATATTAGCTGAAATAACTCAGCCCTTTACCACCTACTCTTGTCTTTGTATTTCTTTTTGTAAGCTTGGTATTCTTGAGCTATTTGTTCTCCTCTATGAGCAGATACAATTGTTTTATAGGACTATCCTTACTGAGATTATTTTTTGTGTGGTTTTTTTAGAAAAAGGCATTATTACTAAATTGTCAAGTTTAAACAGTCTGAGCCAAATCATGACATGCTTGGATTTACAGTTTTCTGTGTGGTTTTGTTGTTTATTTTTTGCTTGATATTTTGGTTTTATTTTCATTTGGGATTTTTGTTTGTTGTTTTTGTTTGTTTTGTTTTTGAGTATTTTTTGTGTTGTTTGTTTTTGAAGTTTTGTAATATGGACTGATATTCCTGTCCAGTTTAGGTATCTCAACACAGTTATTAAAATGATAGACCATAAACTCTTCACATCAGTCAACAGCTCAGTATATACTAAAGCTACAGAGAAACATCTGCTTGCTACGTGGATATGCAAAAAATACAAAATTAAATATGGAAGATTACTAGTTTCCAGTGTTTCTATCTTAAATTAAAGAATGAAATACCTTGCATGGTATGTAAAGGAGGACTGTCTCAAACTGGTGAAATAAAGTATATTTTTCCCATGCTACAGAACTAGCCAATTACATGAATTACTACTTAATATTGAAGTTAATATCTGCGCTATATCCAGCAAGTCAATATCCATATATATAGATAAGAAGAGTTATAATTAGAAAGCAGTGAAGAACAAGATTTGCAAGGGAAATAAAAGTGTCACGAGCATGACATGAGATTTGGCAAAGATTTCACTAGGGAGGATGATCCTCTGCCCTTTGCAATGTCTTTTGCACTTTCTTATGATGCATCTAGTATTTTCAGCTGTGTAAATGCCTGTCAGCATAGTACAGAAATAATAGTTTTGACTGTGAGGGACAAGTCCCAATAAAAGAAAAATAAAGGGGAGACATATAAAAACAGGAATGTGCAAAAGACAAGGTACCAAGTGAGAGTCTCTGAATTAAATATTGTCAGTTACTTCTCAACTGATAAGGAAGAAAATATCATTACACAATTTATTTTCATTTGCAGTTCATAAAAAAATTAATCAGATTATAAATTTGTTAAAGTGTTTTCTAATCTGGTTTAAGGTACAGCAGTGTGAAGTCACCTTCATTAGAAGAAACATCAGCTAAGGACGTAAATAGCAGTCCTTCTTAAGTAGTATTCCTTCTTATTGCCCTATACTTAGATGTTATATTTCCTTGATGTTAATAGATGGTACCTTGATTTTTACTTTCTGGTTGAAATGTATAGAAATCACTTTTTTTTTTTTTTCCCCCCTCCTCCCTTAAATGGATATGACTATGGAAAACTAGCTAGCATGACTGTGGGAGACTGGAATTATTTTTTGCCTTTGCACACATTTCACAATTCTAGAAAGGAATAAGACCTCCAAGATTGGAAATATTTTTTCTTCCCATTGTTAAGCCAGTTCACTTATTTAAGACTCTACTGTAGCATAGAAAAACATGATGGTTCCAGACAAACCCATATATTGTAAAATACACTGATTTTTTCTGCACCAGCTGAACCTCCTGTCATCCATTTTTCTGGAGATGCTGGAAGCATAGGCTTCTGAAATGACATTAAACAACTACGAATTAAGTTATAAATTTACAATGCCTGTAGCATAAGTTTAGAAATCTAGTTTATACATTCTTACAAAGAGTAATTTTAGCTTATATATGTGTTTTAATCTGGATCTGAATCTCATCCTGGGTTTGTGATAACCTTCACCCTTCTAATTAGTTTAAATAGTATTTGAGCTATATATTTTCCATAAAGTCTCTTAGTAACTTTATTACTTTGTGTATGTGTATGCTTTCATCTTTATTATATTGATTTTTCAAGTTCACACAAAAAAATATTTCTGAAATTTGTCACTCTCTTGCTATGAAATGAAGAATATAGTATTATAAATAAGGGCAGTAACACTTAAGAATTCTACATTGACTTGAATATAGCCACTGCAATACCTTCACACCCATATATATATATATATGTATGATATTATGAAGACTGCTCAGGAAAATGTGCAGTATGAAACATATTTATCCCTGTACTGAAAGACTATTTGTATTACTGCAAATTAATTTTGCTGAGAACAAGGTGCCTTTAGCAGGTCCTCAGTCAGATCTTAATGACTGTATTATGTAGCAAAGATGTCAAAAAATTTCATTTTCTGTAAAAAAAATGGCATAAGAAAAAGTAAGAAAAAATGATAAAAATTTGATATTGTAAATATGTCAATAGAGGAAATGATATCCAAATTTATTGCAGTATAAGATAACTGAAAAAACCCCTTATTTACTGGTTTACTGTGAAAGAGAAATACTCAGATAAGTATCACTTTTCACAATGGCATTCAGTCCCTGCTAGCATAAGTAGAATTTAGAAATAGAAATATTCATAAGGGCCTATCTGAGGGCCCAGCTATGCTGCCATTGTGCAGAGCAATATTACAGACACTTAACAAAGATGTGGACATAACACAGTGTAAAGCACAGTATTATTAGAAAAGCACAGTATTACTAGAAATAATAGCACATGTCCCAGAAACATAACAGATATGACTATAATATTTCCATTTGTGGACCTCACTTGCTTGAGAGATGCAGGTGTCCCAGGACACCTCTATATAATTTCAACATACTGTTAATATTATTCAGAACCGAGTCTGGAGAGGAGGTTTAAGTGATTTTTCAACATCTCAGCCTCTCCGTTGGTTCAAATTGTGATCATGATATTTATATAAGACTCAGAAGAGACTGGGAGGCCTAGGTCACTGAAGTGTAAAACACTTTGAACACTGTAACTAAGATTGCTGTATAATTATATAGTAACTCAAGGAAAATGGATTTAAAATTATAAGGTCTGAAAATAGTGAGGCAAAAGAAGGTAGGCACAAATAAAAAAGTTGTTTTGATATTATTTGACATTTTTTTAAGAAAAAAAAATAATTTGAAAGCATCCCTGTTTTTATAGTCAAGGAGTTCTCACTTGTACCTGAATTAGAAGTTGTCACTGACAGTTATAAAATTCAAGGCAATATTCAACTCTTATCTGGATATTTCTATCTCTTTAGTTTTACCACCTCTATTTTCACAGTAGTTTGGACATTTGTAGTGATCACATTGTACTATATTTCAGCATCTTGTGCACAGATGAATTGAAATGACTCCACATTCATGAGAAGATGCTGTTTTAGTGAGATTTGAAAGATAATGAAAAGACCACCATTGACATAACACTTCAGGATATCTTTTCCACAGAAACTCAAAAGACTCACCTACAACTTGTAAGTGATGTCTTTGGGGACTTTTTAATATTCACTGTGCAAACAATGAAAGATTGGAAAACCATTTAGGTGTTCAGGGAACAAAGTGTATGAAGAAGTGACACCTGTGAGTGAATAAACATATGGTTTCAGACTGGGGTCTAACTGAGATGGATCAGCCAGCAGGAGGGGTGATAATCCAGGACTGCTCAGAAATGTGGGATTGGGCAGACACAGAGACATTAGGTATTGGCATCAATCAAGAACACTAACCATTATAACCATTATAAGTGTTGGAATTAAGCATTCTGACATCGTGAAAATGTGTTAGGAATAGAAGACTCAGTTAGGTCATTAAGCTCAGTCTCCCACAATCAGTAAAACTTTTTAGTTCAGGTAAGTCTAGAGAACCTGTAAGTTTTCTGAAGATCAGACACCTCGCTTGAGACTCTTGCTATTGTGTGATCAGTTTTTTTGTGTCTCTAAGCTACTAATGTTCAGCAATGGGTTGCTTTTATTCTGAATAGTTCTCCAACCTAGACAGGGGTTATCAGTGACTATTGTACTGATAAAAGGCATGGATGTAGCCAGAAAGACATCATAAGACCTATTTTCCTGCAAGGTGTTCTTTTAAGAGAGGTGACACAACCTCTGACATTTGAGATTTTTAAAGTTGCACTCAACAAAATACAAAGTAGAATATTCAAAAGAGATAAATGAAGAAAATGATCTATCACTTTAACCTCCACTTTAACCATCTCTTTAACCTTCACTGCCATCTAATAGGTTTTTAAGAAAATCCTGAACCTCCAACTTCCAAATGAAAGAAACAATGTATTGGAAAAGATCTCTTGAACTACTGAATCTAGTTTCCTGCTCTTAAAAGCAACAAAGTGAAGTAAAACCCATCAATTGCTCTCTATCACAGGAAAAGTGTTAACACATCAAGGAAGGAGATGGTTGTCAAATTTCTGTCCTGCGTGAGGCTAGCAGTATTTGTAAAGGAAACATTTTAGAATTAGTTTGTCAATCAAGTTTTGAATCTTGGAAACCAACTTCATATAGACTTTTGCAGAATCAGTGTTCATTAGTGCCTATTTCTACCATGCTGTATAGAGGAAGCAAAAATATAGTTGGAAAAATATAGGTCATAGAAACTGTTGAGATTTTACCATCCAAATTTTATCCCTGGAGATAGTTATTTCATAACTATAGGTAAATGGCTTCATTTCATGAAAGAACACAGGCTTTCTTTTACACATAAAATGTTGAGAGTGACCTTACTAAGGAGATATTGGTACCTAACTCTCAGTGAGCGTATTAACAGATTATCACTAAATAGTCAAACCTGAATGGCAAACCACCTTCAATAGTCACAGAATCATAGAAATCATTCAGGTTGGAAAGAATATTTAAGAACATTGAGTCCATACCTTAACATTGCCAAGTCCACCAATAAACCATGCCCAAAGTCCAACATCTTCACATCTCTATAATACTTTCAGGGATGAGGTTTCAACTACTTCCCTCGGTGGTCTCTTCCAATGTTAGACAATTTTTTTGGTGAACAATTTTATCTAATATCCAATCTAAACTTCTCCTGTTGCAACCTGAGTCACTTGTTACTTTGGCAAAGAGATAAGCTCCCACCTTGCTACATCCTCCTTTCAGGTAGTTGTAGGGGGTGATATGGTCTCCATAAGTCTCCTTTCCTCCAGGCTAAACAATCCCAGCTCACTCAGCCAATCCTCATAAGACTTGTGCTCCAGCCACTGCACCAGCTTCGTTGTGCTTTTTTGGACACACTCCAGCATCTCAATGTCCTTCTTGTAGTGAGTGGCCCAGAACTGGACACCAGATTCAAGGTGCAGCTTCACCACTGCCACGTACAGGGGTGTGATTTCTGCCCTGGTCCTGCTGGCCACACTATTTCTGAGACAAGCTAGGGTAGCATTGGCTTTTCTGGCCACACTGCTGGCTCATGTCCAGCCAGCTGTCAGCCTGCACCCACAGTTCCTTTTCCTCCAGGGAGCTTTCCTGCCACTGTGCTCCAGGCCAGTAGCAGTGCAGGACCTGGCACTTTGCCTTGTTGGACCTCATAAAATTGGCCTTGCCCCATTGATCCAGCCTGTCCAAATCCCCCTGCAGAACCTTCCTACCCTCCAGCAGAACAACACTCCCGCCCAACTTGAAGTTATCATTGAGCTGCTGCGGGGGCACTCAATTCCCTCATCAAGATCATCAATAAAGTTATTAAAGAGAATTGGTGCCAATACTGAGCCCTGGGGAACACCGTTTATAATTGGTTGCCCACTGGATGTAACTCCATTCACCAAAACTCTTTGGGCTTGGCCATTCAACTTGTTTTTTAATGCACTAGACTATCTCACAATCAGTGTGGATCTCTTTTCTCATTTCAGTCTGGCTTATTTTTCTATGAAAGCAGGCACAGAAACAAAATTTGACCTATAAACTCTAGAAACACCTGTAGTCCATCACAATGAAAAACTAATCAATAATTTCAAGTTAGTAATTTTCTTTGAGTTTGGCATCAAAAATGTAGACACTGAGCTATTTTACAGTTAGGAAAGTGGTAAGGTCTGTTGTCATTCTTTTAAGGGAGAGAAAGAACCATGTATCTTATGAACCATCTTATGAGGTGTCACTAACAGAGAAGTCTGTCTTCCTCTTGAAGAAGCAGTGTAGCCCAGATTAATATTTTAGTGAATACCTGACAGAAGATCATAAATCTTCATTGACTTTCAAGGATTACCTCCTCCAAGCTCAAGAACTGCCTATTCCAACATGCCAGAAGTCAAGCAAAGTTGGCAGGACAAATGCATGGTTAATCAAAGAGCTCCTGACTAAGATCATGTGCACAAAAAAAAAAAATAAATAAAGAGGTACAGGAGATGGAAGCATGGGCATATGGCAGAGGAGGAATGTTGTGATGCTCTTCAGGTGTGCAGGGAAGGGGTTAGGAAAGTCAAAGCCCATTTGGAGTTGAACCTCATGAAATCTGACAAGTGAAATGCAAGATCCTGCACCTGCGGAGGAATAATGGTATGCGTGAGGACAGACTGGGGCCAACTAACCAGAAAGCACCTTGACAGATCGCAGCCAGTGGTCCTGGTGGACAACATGAGCTGACCATGAGCCAGCAGTGACACTTTGTGTCAAAGAAGGTCAACAGCATCCTGGACAGCACTAGGAAAAACATTCCCTGCAAGTTGAGGGAGATGATCCTTCTTCTTTGCTCAGTAGTGTTGACATCCCATCTGGATCACTGTTCCCCAGTACAGGAGAGACATGGATATACCGGGCCTTGGAAAGGGCTGGAAATCCATCAAGGATTTCTAAGGCATGGGGATCATCTGTCATACACGGATAGTCTAGAGAACTGAGACTGTTCAGCCTTGAGAAAAGAACCTCCAGGGATGATCTTAGCGGTGTGAGCAATATTTGAAAATACAGTCAGGCTCTTGGTGTCCATGACAGGATGAGAAGCAATAGTCACAGCCTGAAATACAGGAAATTCTGCTTAACTATGTGGAAAAAAGGATTTTGTTTTACAGAAATTACCTGGTGATATTATGAAGCCTGTGGCCTTGGAGTCACTCAAAATCTCGTTGGACACTGTCATAAACAACCTGCTGAAGATGACCTGACTTTGAGCAGGAAGGGCTGGACAAAACAATTTTCAGAGTTTCTTTACAGCTCAGCTAATCTCCAATCCTCTTATTCTTGAAAATCTAAAAATTTCCTCAGTATATATGTAGAAAACAATCCAATCTTTCACAGAGATATTAATCATCACCGCATACAGGAAAGATGTTGTTACTGATCTTGCTTGTATTGGAAAATTGGTTCTTTATGTACAGTTTTGTGTGCCCTGTTTGAAATATTTGTCTTTTTACAAAGAGTATAAAAACTGAAGTGTGATTTTTTTTTTCGCTTTAATGCAACAACTAAACCTTATGTGCAAGTCTGCCGAATGCAGATATAAAAACAAATATTACTATGGTGGACCTGCTATCTTTTACAGTAATGAAGGAATAGAAGGTTGTTACATATTCTTTGGGCAGTATTCAAACATCTAACCACAGATTATGTCCAGACCTTTAGGGATATAGCCTTGACTAGAGGTCGCTGCACTTCCACTGCAAAATGCCTGCAATTCCTTCCATTCTTCTCTGTGGGAGAAGATGTCAAACTAGCATAAAACCTTTTTCTAGCATGTGCAACAATTTCAGGATTGGTGCCTGCTATGATCTCCTGCTTTTCTTTGTGGAGTAACTTAACCCATAAGTAAGTAAATTCACTAATGATTTCCACCTGCCAGCTGTATGGGGCAAGGTTAAATAAAAATGCAGAGAGATTGGAGTCCTGACTGCTAAGAGTAACAGAAGTTGGTGGGGAAGACTTCATTAGGTCCTAGATTGACACAATGAGGCAGCATAACCCAAATAGGAGAGAAAACTTCCTACTGTCACCAGGACTGGGAATGATTATTGCCACCGGTATGTCTGGCTGTCACTGCCAGTAGTTGTGAGCTAAATAAATTTGGACATAAGAAACATATATGCAAAATATGCATAATTTAGGAAGTTTTGTTCTTTCCAAAACATCCTTTTGTGATTCTATTAGGTCAGTTATGCTGGTAGATTTAAATATAGGTATTATTATGACTTCTTATTCTTCTCCACTTTAAAATCACACACTGTCTTTTAACTCAAGAGAATGATGAGATAGAATTTAAACCCATGCTGCCTTGTCTTTGCTTACAGCCAGTTAGGGGCCCCAGTGGGTCTCCAATGAGAATCAAATGCTTGCCACTTAGTCTTGAATTTTGGTCTCCCTAGAGGTATATAAGTAAAGAGGTAGGTAAAACACAAGCAATCCAAAATGTTGTGAGATTATTACGTGTATGCAATCTGTGTATTTCTTGTATCTTTTGAGCTAAAGACTACTTCCTACTTATTAAAAAAACAAGTTCAGACATTATTTGATAAATTCTGAATATTTTCCACAAGAAAACCTGCTTTAATTCGTAGGACTTCAGGAGACATCCATGCAATTTAGTCTTTTTCACAGAAATATAGCAGTAATATGAATACTACCAACACAAAGTTAATATTCCATTGGTGTCTGAAGAAAATGACTATAAAAAACAGTACTCCAAGTATTCTGCTTGTTTTCTTGCTTGTAAGATTTTTCAGGTTCTTAGCATCAGTTGCTCCAGGCAAAAAGTTGCCATCATGGTTTTGCTGGTATCATACATTATTCAGGTGCAATATACTAACTCAAAGAAGCCTTTTTTTGCTTTTATTCTGTCAGTCCCAGTATATGCATGGAAGTAGCTTCTATGTTCTAATCTGCTTCATATATCATAAAGTAGATAATGCATATGCATAGTTTAAAAAAAAATAAAATCATTGTTTATTTTAATTTATTAGAAATTAAAATAATGAGTATATGTCAGTTGTGGAACATTTCCATTTGACTGTGACCTGTCACAGAAAAAATCAAGAAATATATCAGTCCAAATCTTAGACTGTGACACTCAAAAAAACCCTCAAAACCCAGAAAATAGGTTACTTGATAGAGCTGGAAGTGCTTGAAAGAGAATAGAGTAACTTCAGTGACACACTTGTATATTTTCTGAAAAAAAATAGTTTGTTGAGAAAATCTAGCTTGAAACACATTTACTGTTTCACTTGGTGGACCTATAAGATGAATAAATATGTTTTGGGTATTTTGTTCTTTTGTTATAACTTCTCTTTATCCTATTCTGGCATTTTTATCTTGTTTTTCTTTCACATTGTACTTATTATTGCTACTTCCACCAGAGCCAAAGGCAACAGATATTCATACATTAGTTATTACACTTATTAAAAATAGAGTCTCCTAAGCATATACACTTTGACAAATATCCTTTAGTGTGCACCTCATCATTATGGGGTCATTTATGTCCTATGAATTTTGAATCTGTCCTCAGTGATTCTTTTGGGATGCAGATCAACAAGATAGAATTATTATGAATCATATGAAAATTTTTGACATGTTACAATATACTAGATTCTTAAACCTATTGAAAAATACTTATGTTATGGATTTTACACCTAGTTAGGTGTTCAATGACATTAAAAAAAATCTCAGTAACAATCTGCTTACTTTTTAATATCTCATTATTGCCACACAGGCAGCTAGGCTAAAAAATGAAGAAATACAATGCCTAATAAATTTCAGAAAGATTTTTAGTCCAATTTTTCTTGCTATAGACAGTGATTGAAAAAAAATCCTAGCCTGTTTGCTGATTCTTCAAAACTTGATAAAGAGTATTCAGGAGAAGGATTTCTCATACTTTTTAATGTGACAAAGCTGAAGCAATATGGGATTTTTGGGAAGCATATCTATTTCTGATGGACACCTATTAGATGTGCCCTCTAGTCTGTTTCACTTGTGTGGAAGGTAGTGTGGGAAGAGAAGCAAATGATTTTGTCCTCCTAGTTCCTTGGTTTTTTTAAAGTTATCATAATCATCTTTTTATTTATGCATTTTTCAGTCTGCTCTTCTTTATGTGAAAAGAATAATCAAAATAATTACAGAGGGACCCTCAAAGTTTATCACTTTTCAAACAAATAGACAACAGTTTTATTTTCTTTTCATACATTATACTATCACTGTGAATAAGCTTTCCCAAAAGGTGATTATAATGTCATATTTTACAAAATTGCTTGAAAATTGTGATTGATGTTTTATGACCAACATAAATCAAAACAATATAAAGTGAGGTTGACTTGTTCTTTTCTTGGTCTGATTGCTTAATTTGGATTGAAAGCACAAGTTGATAAAGAAATTCAAAGTTGCATGACATGCATGTACTGAAATATGAAGAAAATGCAGAACGAAAAATTAAGTATAAAGAGAGAAGATAAGAATGAAGCTAGTGAATTTGAATAAAGCCATTTCAAGTCTTGATGATTGCTGCTATATTCTAATTGCTGTATCAGGACATCTGAAGAACAATCAATAGAACCAGAATAATCAAGTAAGTCCCCTGATATTTATGCGCAGAGCAAAGACACTGCCTAAGTAACTTAGTTGCATCACTTTATTTATTTGTGTTTCATCTTTCTGAGTTGAATGTTTAGGCAATTTTGGCAGTTTTATTGAATGAAATATCTAAACTTCTATGTTTATCTTGAGTGACTCTTATTCAAGAACACTTATCTGAGTCTGAGGACTCTAGGGGGGTAAATAGACTTTTAAGGGGCTTAGACTAGAGGGTCCAAGATCCTCAGCTATGGAATTTAGGTGCCTGAATCATTTCTAGAATCTAACATTTCCTTGCCTATGAAGGGTCTGGTGTCAGCAATGAGACCAGACACAGTGCAGGAAAAAATTTTGCAAGAGCACAAAGCACCACCAACACCTCTTAATCTACCTTGCCCCTGTTCCAAGGCTGTGTTCATTAAGCAGGCTGCAAGTCAAAACATCTGAATTATGTCAGAGTGATTTGCAGCTGGCAGAAGCATGGTCATTTTTGGCTGGAAGCACCAAATGAATTTTCACTTCTGTGAAAGTTCATACTACATTGAGAAACTAAAAAGTCAGTTCGTTGGACCAGTGCATATTTAATACCCTTTATACAGTTCTCAGGTGAATAGCTTATGAACACATACCAGAACAAATATTCTTCAGGTTCAAATTTTAACATTCAGCACTTGGTTCGAAGAAGACCAACTCAAAGGGTGACCTGAGTAGTTTTGGTGTACAGAGTTAATAATTATTCAGCAGATCACCTGGGACATTTGGTCTGCATTGTCTTTTCCAGCGGGGTTTTGACAATTTGTCTTGATGGGCTAGGAAGTCAGAAACAAAGAGATCTGAAGCCAAAATTCTTTATACAAGCTTAAGAAAAAGAAATCATATTGTGTATTTCTTTTCCTATGCCATTGCATTAAAACTTGTTACAGCCTGATATGAACATAGGTAGTGCCTGACAGTTAAATACATAGAGGGATATGTAAAAAAATATAGATTTTTGAACTCAGTTATTGTTAGAAACTGAGAGGAATATTCCTTAGTTTTGTTGTGATCCATGATGGTAGCTCAGCTATTGCTGCTAATTGCAATAAATGCCTATAAGGCATCCACAAATATTTGGTTAGAAGGATGAATCCTCATGAGGAAAGAGTCAAAACCCTTCCTTGGCCATAATTTTGGCTTGCAACTTTGTGGTACTTTCCCAGCTACTGGGTTTAGTGTTTGTTTCCATTACTGTACCTGAAAATAAGAGTTGTTTTTATTTGTAGCTGTTTAACCCATGGTGGAAATATTAATAATATTCTGAACTGCAGAAAGGGCCTGGATGTGGAAATGCTAAACTGCTGACCAGAGGAAATCAATAGAGACTGGAAATCCAGCATTCTTAAACAAAAATAATTGGGGTGCAATTTTGACCACTATGAACATAAAGGAACTTCAATGAAACCAAGATTTCATTCAAAATCTCAGAAAGCAGGTACCGAAGATGAAAAGCTCCCAAACTAAGAGACGCCTTCGGGAAGTGGCATTTGAATGACATACTAGAATTCACACAAGGAGTCATTGTGAGAACTAAGATGAACTCATGATTTCCTGGCTCTCACTGATTGAAATTACTTCTTAGAACTGGCTAGCATAGCAATAAAAGCAAATTTTGTACTGCATCATTTCTGATACTGTGTTCAACTTTATAAAATATGTTCCTTGGGGGTAACATTAATGAGCCACACATAAAGACTGCTTATTCACACTTTATGCAGCTGCTCTTACAAGAGGATTGGGAAAGATGAAATCCAGCCTCAACACAGGGCCATGATGTGATGTGGCCAAGCTTTAGGTGGTTGTGGCTTTCATTCAACCTTATAGACTGGAGTAACAGCTGCTGAATCTCTGCGTGTTCTTCATAAGCATTCCAAGTGACTTGATCTTGATCTGACATTTACAACTCTTTTCCAAGGTTATTCCTAAATGCTTTACCACAAGTCATTTTGATGCATAATCAGGCCTTCTTCCACGGTGTGGAGGGTTGAGTTGGCTCCGTGCCAAACCCAACGGCTGGCCACACGGATTCCACCCCCTCCAAGAGAAAAGGGGAAAAAAGTACAAAAAAGACAATTGTATTAAAGATATATATATATATATTCACATATATTACAACTATATACAAC
>JAWWTY010000156.1:45824096-45973293 GCA_035222235.1 Margarornis squamiger | reverse complement strand
TGTGGAATACTTCCTTAGTTATCACCTGGTAACCAAGGAAGGCCTAAACCAAAACCAAGAAAACTAAACTACCACACGTGGCTCTCATACAGAAGGAATACATTCCTTCTTCTTATTAATGCTTTATCAACAGTTTCTGTTTAGGCTTTACTTATTGCACTTCTGTGAGGTTAATGACTTCATGTAAATTATGGGTAAGCCACAGAAAATAATTTAAAAAAAAATCCACAGGGATTGTCTATGTTATTCGAATAATAATGACCTTTCTCATGGTGTGCATCTTATCATTCACAGACCAACCATTAGCATACATAATGCTTATCAGTGTGAGCTGATCAGTTTAAATGTGAGATGTGGAGAAGCGCCAAGTATGAAGGAAGAGCGGGAAAACACACTTGGTTACCTGCTCTGTTCTTGTACTTCCTTTAGAGAGACAGTCTTAATTTTTAGCAAGGAAATGAGGAAAGAAAAAAAGTGCATCATAAGAATCTTAGTTGAGATGGGGATAGGAATGAAATGAAGCCTAATATGTCCTTCTCTTCTTTGGTTATTCTCCTTTCACCATGTAGGCAAGGGAGTAGATTGCATGAAAAGTCATAATGTCAGTGATTCTCAAGTTATTTGAAATAATTTTGTTAATTAGAGTTATTTTTTTTTGCCAGATGTTGCCCTCTTTCTTATAAAAGGCACACACAGTTCTCTTCATCAGGAGTCTGTCTTATGAGGTCTAAATATTACCAATATTATTACATTTTCTTCAAAAAGTCAGTAGGATTTGGACTGCAGAAAGACCAAGTGAACCGCAGAGCTTGGTTTTAAACTAAAATCACTGGATCATATATATACTCACTGAGGGACAGTAACACTAGTGAAAAACTGTTTTAAATTCAAAATGTGCTTTGCTAATCTCAAATGGAGTACTCTCTTACTTACTGGTCACATTTTCTATATTTTTAAGTTGTCTTCTCTGATGATATCTGTGGCAGAATTCCTGCGTGGTAAGATAGCATTTACAGCATATCTAAATGATATTTTGCGGTTAGCTGGATGTCATATAAACAGGAATAGCTCATTTCTAAGACCAGGCTAAGTATTTGTATTAGCTCATCTCTAGCACTGCTACCACACCTCAATACTGTAGTAATAACAGTAATTGCATGACTTACATACAAAAGTAGCTTGAAACGGAGAGCAGAATGTGATCATGTCAGCAGACTAGTGTAGGCATGTCCTACATTAATGTCTGGGGTTAATTAGAGTGGGAGATCCTATCTTAATGCTGCAGATGAAGATAAGGAAATGTTTCTAAAGCAGGAAACAGAGAATCCCAAGCTTGTCAGGAGTAAAAGAAATACAGAGTATTATTAATAACTTCCTCAGAAAGAAAATAAGTTTAGTGTATTGATCTTGAAGAGAATTGCACCATACTTTATTATTATCCTACTTGCAGAATCCTTAGGTGAATTCCTAAAAATACCAAAAGTAATTACAAACATCTTCTGAGTGTTGTTGGATTCCAAAGACACCCTGAAGACTGATTTAGAAATATAGTTCTAGAAAAATATTTGTTTCAACTCACAAATAGATAGTATCTCTTAAAATCCCTATTGGATTACCCCACCTATTGTGTATAAAAAAGAGGAATTAGATATGACTTCTTATTTTAACCACATTGCAAGATAATCACTGTTCAGTTAAGCATGTACCTCATTGCTTCCTTAGGAAGATTAATTTGTCTTTTCTGTGTATTTTCATGACTTATTTATAGCAAACATAAACAACTCCCCTCAAATGTTTTTTACTCTAAGGTGGTCTTTTAAAAATCAGCAAAAGAAAATAGACCACCAAGCAAAAAAATTCTTGAAGACTTAAAAGAGAGCCCCTGGAACAGATGACCTAGACCTTTCAAAATTGTCAACTTTCATATAAAACAGGTGAAATAATTCTCCTTCTTTTTTGACAATTCATTTTTAATATATATTTATTTAATTTTTATTCACCAGGTGTTTTATTTACACTCACTTTTGTGAACCCTCGTAGCATATGCCATGGCACTGGTTTTGGAAGGTGTGTGTCCCATTCAGGGTCAAGGCCCACAGGTGAAAAGGAATGAAAACAATTTACTATAATACTTACACAATTTTGCTGTATCTAGAAAGTGGAAAGTGTGTAAATATTGATTTTTTTGGTAACTGGTTTGTTTGGTTTTTTTACTTAATTTAATTAAAAATTGAAATAGTTCATCTTAGGATATCAGATTTTGTTGCAGACCTGAACTTTGGCTAGAATAAATAAAATTGATGTGCTTGTTTGGATCATTCACTTGTTTGAAATGGTGACCTTCTTTTCTGTTCTGAAGATATGAAAAGGATCACATTCATTTGATTACCTCTGAACATAATTATGTTTTCTTCCTGGCAACATGAATATAATAAACTAATGTAAGAAGGCTCCATGAGAAAGCTTATATACTATTTCCTACTGGAAACTAAATAAGGACCCTACTGAACTTTTAATGTCATGAGGTAATTTTGAACTCCCCGCTCTGTCTGCAAAACAATAAATGATGTCTTTTCAGTGCTTCATAGATTCTTAGATAATTTCAAGCATTGCTAATATAATATGCAAAATCTTCTATACAATTAAAAACAGAAGCACTACTGAGACTGTGATGTTTCTTAATTACAATCTGCAGAATGTGGTGGTTTTCAAAGCCTAGTTGCTAAGTATACAAGATGTTTGTGAAGCCTGCAATAGTGAAGTTGTATCAATTCTAAGGAAAGTTGAAAACAAAAGAATGCCGATAACTAAAGGCAAAAGAAGAAAAGCTGGAAGAGCCTCATAGAGCAGTCTGAACGCTAGATAAATGCAAGCTAAATTTCCATCACTTCATGGTATCCTGTTTTTGTAGAGCTACATGTCAAAGAAGGCCTAGCAGGGGACTGAATTATGGCTGTTGTCTGTAGTTGTGTTCTCGGGTTTCATTATAGTAACAAGTAATAGCATGGCAGTGCTGATTCAAATCCTAGAGGTTTTGGTTAGAGCTCTGTTCAGGTTTTAGAGGCTCAGAACTTTGTACAGGCAAGTGGACCGAGGATCCTGCGTGACACAACCAGAAATTACTCAGCCCTCTATGAAATTCACAGTACTGCTTAGATCCTGTATAATCAAAGTTCATGTGCTTATCAGCATGTCACTCTGTTTCTTCCACATGTTATAGACCCTTAATACTCACTGACAACTGAAAGTTTAGGAGGATTATCATCATTCAGCCTGAGCTTGATTAAATATGAAGAGACTACAGATCACTAAAGAAGAGGAAAAAGTCCTTGCATTTGGTTCCTCCTATCCTTGAGAGACCCTCTGGGAATTAAATCATCTAAACGTCTCATCACTACCAGACTGATTCATTCATAATTTTTCTGAATGAACAATATTTGCTGAGTTTAATACTGAGAATTCACCTACATGGTGTGTCATTTACTCCAATGGGTGTAGGGTCTTCAGAAAAGGGGAAAACCCCAAAGAAAAATAGCAATATTTTTGCTTTTGTTATATTTTGTCTTTAGCTCTGGGTAGTTCAGGTGAGCAGACTCTACAGTTACTCTTTTCCATTGCTAGAATTAGATAAAGTACTTCTCTTAATTGAAATGAAAAGATGGATCTACAGCTTATTGGTAGGGTTAAAATCTTTTAGTACATCATCATATTTATGAATTTTTTCAAGTAATTTCCTTTCTTCAAAACAGATTAGTAGCACAGCGTTACAGCTGACCTGCTGGAAAGCAGCTCTACAGAGAAGGATCTGGGGGGTCCTGGTGGACAACAAGTTTTCCAACAGCCTGCTCTTGTGGCCAAGAAGGTCAATGGTACCCTGGGGTGCATTAGGAAGAGCATTGTCAGGTCCTGGGAACTGATTCTGCCCCTCTACTCAGCCCTAGTGAGTGCTGTGTCCAGTTTTGGGCTCTTCAGTATAAGAGACATGGACATTCTGGAACGAATACAGTGGAGCTTTATGAAGATGATGATGGGCATACAAGTATATGAAGGGAGCGTGCCAAAAGTCTGGAGCCAGGCTCTTTCTGGGTGGTGCCAAGAAGCAGGACAAGAGGACAATGGACAGAAACTGGAACACGGGAGTTCAACCTGAATGTGGGGAAGAACTTCTTTACTGTACAGGTGACCACACACTGAAATAGTTTGCCTAGAGAGATTGTGAAGTCTCCTTCCCTGGAGATATTCGAAAACCATCTGGACCCAATCCTGAGTAATGTCCTCTTCAGGACCTTTCTTGAGCAGGGAGGTTGGACTAAATGACCTCCAAAGGGTTCTTCCAATCTTACCATTCTGTGATTATGAAACATCAGAAGCCAAACCAGGGAGGGAGAACAATGGTAGATTTATATTCAAAGCTATTTTGCAATAACTGAATTTCATTTTTAGTGTGTCAGTGATTAATCTCCTCTCTTTTCTCTTTGTTTATCTGGTTTTCTTTCTGCACAGCTTTAGAAGAAAGATGCATACAAGTGAGTATGGAAATATATGTTATTTGGTTCACTGAAAAGAAAGTAGGAATTGCATATAGTCTTAAAACTAATTCCTTCACATGAGAAGGACAACTCTTTCAGAAGTTA
Organism: Margarornis squamiger; assembly: GCA_035222235.1. Classification (NCBI taxonomy): domain Eukaryota; kingdom Metazoa; phylum Chordata; class Aves; order Passeriformes; family Furnariidae; genus Margarornis; species Margarornis squamiger. The sequence continues at coordinate 45,968,659 of JAWWTY010000156.1, read as the reverse complement.
CTTTTAGTGTCTCACAAGTTTTCAATTAGGTTTTGAATCTGAACAGACCTTAAAAAGAGAATGACAAAAAAGTCTTATAAGTAGAGAAATAAGGCTGAGGTCCAACACAAACTCACATCCAAACATTTCATTCATGTAAATGCATAAAGAGAACAGATTTAATTGTGTTTGAGATTGAAAAATAGAGAAAAATTTATCTAATGGTGTTGTAGTTTTATTTATTGATTGATTATATTGATTTTCTTGTCATCCACTGCGAAACAAACCATGTTCCTGAATCAGCTTCCCCAGCAATAACCTGTGCAAAATAACACTTTCATTAAGGTAAGTATTTACAACAAAGAAAGTTATTGTGGCATACTCTAATTTTATTAGCCACATTTGGGAGATGACTATGTATTATATTTCTCCTGACAGTGAAAATCATCTAATGATAATAACTCAAGGTATTGAAAAGAAGTAGAACATGAATGTTTTCTCCTTTTCCTTCCCTGCCTTCCTAGAAGACAGAAAAGAAGGCTTGATAGAGAAAACATCTCAAATTGTCAGGATTCAATCCTGTTTTTGCTGACTTCTACCTTCTGAAAAGTCAATGGGACTTAACAGAGTACAAGTATGAAAAATATTTAGATTTCAGATTATAAATTCTCCTCATAAGGACTCCCAATGTACAGATTTCACAAGCAAACCTACATCTCAGCTGAGACTGTTAGAACTCTGATGCTGCTCTGAACAGATGCAAATACAATGGGTTATTATTTAGACTTATAATATTCCAATACAACTTGATGGCTTTGGACCTAAAAACTCTGCATTTCTAGCCTTCTGATTCCCATAGTAATCAAATAGAGTAAGACTGGCAGTTCTTTTCTGCATATTCATTTTTGTGGGTGTGTATTCATCTATTATTCTAAGTGTTTCTACTGGTTTTCATAGTAATCTCTAGTTTTGCAGATTGTTTGTGTTGCTTGGATAACTGCCATGTCGTGTCCTAGCAGACTTATGAATGCAGAAGATTGTTTATAGGCTTCCCTTAAAGGTTTGAAATCTTGGATGGTTGCTCATTATGTAAGAATTTGGGCTGCTGTCAAGAAATATCTTTTCATAGATTGCTATCACTAGTCAAAACTATATTACTGTTGAATAAGTCTTTTTCTGTTATACATTTAAGTTTACTGAGGTCAATCAAACACGTTTATACTCTGTGCTGCAAAAAACCATATCACTCCAGAACCTGCGTTTTCATTCCAAAACATGAGAGTTCTTTACCCATAAAACTTCAAAATTAATATTTGAATGTATGAATCAAACACATTTCATACAGCACTATCATTCTTTTTACATCCTTTTGCTAGAGAGATTTTCTTTGCAATGTTCTTTTTCTTTATATAAAGATGAATTAGAGGTGACAGGGAATCTATAAAAAGACTATGCCATTTATCATGGTAGACTATGTTTTCTCAGGATAAATATTGATATCCTGTCTTATAATAGTCCATCCATGATCATCCGACATTATGAATGAATCCACTACATTCAGGCTATTTTCAATTAAATAGAATCCTTAGGGTATTTAAAATATAAATTCCAAGAACTGTAGTGACTTCTTCAGATAAAATTTAATATTTTTCATCACAATCAGGCTTAACAAGATAAGCAATTGTTCTTTGCCTTTTGTGTTTCTACCCTTCAAACACTTGCACAAGGTAATCATATACCCATGGTTGCTATTTATCTAAGATAATCATATACCCATAGTTATTTATTTAGATTGCACAAGCCAACTTCAGTTCCTTTTTAGTCCTTTTCTTTTTTTGTAAGTCTGCTTTTTCATCATCTTATTCTTTTTACTCTACTCTTGGTTACTTCCTTTTTTTTTTTTTTTCCCCCTAACTATTTGGGAAACCTAAAATGGAACAAAGCCTGAAAAATACAGTTTAACAGAAGTACACAGAAATGGACTATAAACATTCAGAATATATAATCCAGAGACAAAAGTACCTCTTGTCAACATTAGGGATTCCAGTGTATTACAGAAAATCATGTAGAGTTAGCTTTCTGATTTAATGCATGTGTGTCCTTTACTAAGTGTAATAAAAGAATCACCTTTATTCATTAATGCCATGCAGTCTAATACAGATCATGTACTGTCCTTGATCCATTGCTGAAAGGTCTGGCAGAAGATTAAAATGTTTCATGCAAATGTCAAGGTGCCTCTGTTCCTGTAAGTAGCAGGATAAAACAGGGTAATTGTTGCTAGCCTTCTCTGAGTACAGTTGTTCTTAATAATGCCCAGATTTAAATCCTACCACTTTTCAACTAAATACAAACTGTATAATAATAGAAAACTGAAAAAAATAACTTCAGAGTTTCACTGGGCTAGGGCCTGAGTGTAAGTAGGTGTAGCTTCATTTAAGAGAGTGAACTTTGGTAAACTGAGTCTGACCCATATATGGAGTGTTTGAATATACATTCAAACATATAATCAAAGAATAGCTTGAATACTAGATATCTTTTAGAATTTGCTAAAAGGTGGCATTTGGGAATATATTCGATTTTTGAACTTAATCTATAAAGTATGTTAACTAAAGAAAGACTGTTTGGACAGAATGAGAAGGGAAGGATGATATTTATTCTTTCATTGAAGGTCAGCTATGGGCAAGTATGTTTCTTACTCTTGCAAATAGTATTGAAGTGAGGATTAGGTAGTGCCTGGAAGAGAAGTGCCAAGAATCAAATTCCAAGGTGGCTCACAGGAATATACTTCTCAGATCACAGGCACAAAAGAAAATCACCTTTGTTCTCATCTGCAGAAATGTGATCCTGGAAGGAGGCAGCTCTATGTCCAGAAATGAAGTTACAACTAGAGAAAGTTGACATTAGCCATGTGCTGGTCTATTAAATTTCCATTAATTTTGCCCTTTATGAATATTTGTGACTGATCACAAACTGATATTGTTACAAGAGTTTTAGGAATAATACAGGCTTTGTAGGGAGCAAACTCTTCATATGTAGATAGCAGCCCTTTCATATCAGATGTGTATTTAATTTAACAAATACCACCACATCCTACTCACTGTGAAACATGGAACACAGCAGCCAGTGAAAAATGTACTGCTGAGGAAATTGAGACATAGATGAAGAGGAACGGGACAATAGCATTAGTAGATTTGGTATAGGAAATATAAAATATTACATTTATTATGAAAAAATGTTAATTCTATTGTCTCAGTTCAATTTTAGTGTGAACAATTGTTAAAACCTCTATGATATCAGGTAGAGAAGAATAACTAGCCAAAGAACAATTGCAGTTTCAGTGACACAACACGTATTTCTTATGTATTATTTCCTACCCCTTGTTTTGTACAGTCAATTTGTGTTAGAACATCTTTGCATTCTGCCCCAGAGAAGAGATGCACTTCAGAAATGCCTTCCTTCATGCATGATTATCTACCTAGTTCAAAACCACAGACATTTATATATGACAGAGAAAAATTAATAATCTCCACTTTTTAAATGGTTCTCAAGCATTTTAGAGCATTTGAAGTGTACATTAGAAATGTCTGCACTTCAGAAGTCCAAGACTGATACTGCCTTATTTTCATTTCCTAGAAGGGTCTGGTACTCTGCAAAGTTTGCTAGCTTGTTATGTCCCCTGCCCGTATGTCCCTGTTTGGGAACATCTTCTCTAGATAAGAATCATGAAATAATTTATCAGAAGTTCCTCCTTGAACTAGTCTTTTAGTGATTACTTTACATACCACAGCATGCACTTTTAAAATACACCTCTCCTTTAAAATTTTACTCACCTTTTACTGAAGCTGGATCACATCTGACAGAAACTGAGAGAATACCTACTACTGTTATTTCTGTTGGATTAAGAAACAAGGGTCCTGGTAAAGAAACAACGTGCAAACAAAAAGTAGGAAGTCTTGATTTAAATGACAGGCACATATATATTCACAACAACAAAAAAAAAAAAACCAACAAACAACAAAAAAGATTGTGTTACTTAACACACAACTTCATTCAAAATTCAGGATTTGTCCTAACTTTTTTACACATGTCATCTGCCACTCTCCTGGAGAATATTGCCATCACTGACTACTGTAGCACTGACTTCCTTTGGTGATTTATATACTATGTCAAAAATACATTTTATTGCTTTGCTTCTTCATCTTACTGGCAGGTTCTTCTTGCACTAAAAGAAAAATCAACAGGACTGTGTTGAGTAAGAATCGATATGAACTTCAGTGATATCTCACCAAGGCTGAGGAAACAGCCTACTTTGACAAAATTTCAGTCAATGTATGGAAGAAAATTGTCACTGGAACAAAGCTACTCCCTACATATTCTTCCCTTTCTCTTCCCCCTCTCACACACATTTAAAATTCGGTCTTTATCTCTTTCAATTAATTCAGGCTATCATTTTATGTAGAAAATAGACAAACATTGTTAAATTTTTCTAAATTTGAGGCTCAAACTGTATGATTACATAATAAAGTCTACCATTTATACATTGCACAGAGAAAAACTATATTTTGGGATTTGCCATCTTTCAATTAATCACATGCCTTCTTTACACCAGTTACAGGAAAAGGGAAAAAATATAACATAAGTTTCTTTAAATACTGTATTTTGTTTCCCTTGTCTTCTCTATCTTCTCCTTAAATCCAGACTAATTTTTTTGAGCTGGTGTTTATAGTAGTGTTTTCCAGTTGGTTGGTTTTCCTGACAGTCTATCTTTGATCACATTATCACTAACATGGTGCAGCTTCCTTTTCTCAGTCACAATCATCCCAAGTGAGCAAAGTGTCTTCTTCCAGTTTTTGTGTTTTCATTAGACCACATTCCTTCTTCTTTCAAATCTGTCAAGACTTCAAGTAATGGACTCATAACCTGTACATAAAGTAATAGTCACACTTATATTGCAGTCCTGAAAACAAATGGGTCAGTCAGATAGATCCAACTGGATTATTGGTGCTTTCATTCTCAGGTAGCAAATACATTATTTGGCAACTGACAGTGAAATGAACACTTAGTGTGAAGTGTGTTTTATGTCTTATCAAAACTGCTAACTCAATTTCAGGAAAAAAAAGTTAAAAGATAAAAGAATCTTTAATTGGGAGGCTAGAAAGACTCTACTCCAATATATTTCTGTAACCTTTGCAACAACGATGAAAACATTCAAGAATACCTCACTGTTGTAGAACAGTCCCATGAAAATAAGTAATTGTTTGTTCACATACATTAATAAGGTTCAAAGAGACACAGATTTGTTAAATGATGGGTCATTAGTAGTGGAGGCAAAGACTAAAAAGTCTTACATGGAAAGACCATTACTCTAAATGATTACACTGTAGTCTAGCTATCAATAGGATATGTAAATCAAGGTAAAATTTGTTACTGAAATTTTGACTCTATTTAAGTTATGTAATTTTGTACATTATTTCTAACTTTAACGTGTGCATAGTTAGTATAAGTTGGCATGGTTCCATTCATTCTAACAGAACTCTGTTGATTTACCTCACCTTAAGATCTTGTTCATTAGCAGCAGTTATCCTCCATTTGCTATAATAATATTAATACATGACTGTTAGGAATTTTTTTTAAAGACAAATATTTAGAGAGTCATTGATACCTTGCTTCTCATAATGCCTATGGAAAGGTAGGTTGTCTAGATGTAATGTGTTCTGAAAATGAGAGTAATTGTCCAGCTGGCAAGAATTTGCAGTGGGTAATTGTACCTTTTACTTGTCTAAAAATATTTAAAAGCAATAAAATGTTATGTTAGGAAAACATTAATTTAGAAAAAGTTAACAAGTAGATTGATTATGTCTTGACTATATTAATTTTACTTCATATGATTTACTTTCATAAAAATGGTGTTTGTATTGTTTTTGCTTGTGCTTTGCTATGTTCTACGTAGAAGGCAAATTATGAGCCTCGTCAGGTAGAAGCAGAAGATAGTTTTAAGAGGTACCATTTTCGATAAGGAAAATAAGCCCATTTGTTAAGGAACTTTCTGGTGGGGAAAAATAGAAGAGGAACACAACCCAAAGGGGAAAGTCAACTGATGTTTTCTTATGCTTAGTTGTACATACTTATATGAAAATAAATTCCTGCTGCAAAAATTACTTTTATTGTTCTGAAAATAGGCCATATTATTTTATGGATGGTGCAGTTACTAGTATTGAATTGATAATACTGGAACATAAATACTGTAGTAACTAATTTAACTGAGTATCGAAGAGGCAAGTAAAAAATATTATCTAGAATTGGAGTTAGAACATATATAATGAGAATTATTAAAAGGCTAGATGGAAACAGGAGCTCTGATAAAAAGGATTGTTTAATGTGATTTTATACTCTGACATCAATTTTTTTTTGTATCATTTGAAAGGCAAAGGTTTTTGAATAGTTTCTCCCCTGTTTATGCAATAATGTGATATTCATACTTCATGCTGGTAAACTGCATGTAGAGAGAACAAATGTATGTAAGTTATAGAAAGAATGGGTTTAAGAAATGCACAACCATTTTTTATTTAGATACTGGCTGCACACTTAATTGATCTATTATGAAAATGTGACTCATTTAGTGCTCCCAAAAGATTAAAATAGTACTGTATAAAAGACAATACATTCCAGTAAGTTTAAAATATGTATTGTAACAGTTGATTGTACTTAAAATAGATCTTTAAGTCAGTGGGAACATTAAAAATGTTAAAGGCCAAAAATATGTTACTATTTGGCCAGCAAATCTACATCAGAGAACAACACAGCAGCTCACCATAATGTGTGCAGAAGGAATATCAAATGAAAGAAGGAGGTGAGCAGGAATCAGCAGTTGGTTATACAGTACAGTCAAACCTCAAACAACTTCTACTGAAAGCATTTACATTTTCAGTCAGCTGCATGTTGTCTTATTTGAACAAAGAGTTTGTTTTCATCTGGAATGCTATTAATTTAGGGAAATGATAACACTAAAAGAGAGTCTGATACATTATGTTTTGTTCCAGTTTCTACATCCCTCTTTCTTTCTGCTAAACCTGACAGAGCATTTGACATCAGAGCATCAGAGTACTGAGGCTTTCTGCTTGTTTTCTCCTCCAAAGCTTCACTGAGGTTCTTCCCAATTATTAGAGCTGTAGCAGGTTTCATTGCATGATCCATCACAGCTGTCACATCTGGCCTTGTACTTTACTTTTTAACATATTTCAGAGGTTTTAATGTATGTTTTATACTTCAAAATAAATATGTTTGAATTTTATGAAGTGGATTAATTTAACTAATTAACTCAACACATAAAAATATAACAAGAACACAAATAATTTTTTAGAACAAATTATGTCACCTTGTGAGTGAATACAATAATAGTCTATTTTCCACTTACATTGCATTTATTGTGTACTTTTAACATGCTACCTACAGTTTTTCTGAATGTTGCTTAAACAAAGTTGCTAAAGATAGCATGAAAAGTGCCTTTGTTGTATCTTAGCTTTTCTTGGCTCTCATAGGTATGGCACGAAAGTAAGAAATATTTGGCCTTGTGTATCTAAGTTGTCATTTGGAAATTTCAAGTTTTGGTTTCTTCCCTGCATGCTGAGGTTTAATTTAAACCATGTCACCCACCTTGAACAGTGATGTCATATCCCTCTGAGATAGCTCTCTGAAGTTCTTTGAAGTTGCCAGTGAGTTAATGCCATTCCCTCCTCTCATAAATGTTGAATAAAGTGCAATAAAGAAAAATCTAGCACTTGTTCATGGAGCAAACTTTATAACTTATAGGACAAATGCCAGAGTCAATGTTTAATTGTCCATTTATGTAGAATGAAAACTAATTAAAAAGTTTCTCAGAATTTAATTTTAGGTCTGTTTATTCATATAATTATTATGGTTGTTCTGACTTCAGACTTTCACTTCCATTTTGAGGAGACTGCATTTCTTGCTTTACAGTAGCAGTTATCATGATTCCTCATGCCAGCTTTCAAAATTGTCATGGATTCCTGGTGAGAGAAAAGACTTTCCATGTTATTTTATCCTTTTCCCTTTCTAGAACAGGATTACTCTTTATAATGGACACTGCAGAACCGTATTCAGTATCTCTTCAAATGGCTGAACAAATGGTTTCTGCCACCCCTTACAATTTAACAGATGTAACATTGATTTTCAAATTGTATTTTGAACTTTATCTCAAAGAACCTATCAATACTGAACACCACACAAAGAACTCTGTATATACTTGGTACTTCATTTCTTTATGTACAGGAATTATTCTGATTTATAATCTGATACAGATGACACAATGACACAGAAGAAGGAACAGAGGTAGGCTGTGAGAGTGGAGTAGATACTGGTGTGGTTTAAAAGAGAACCTCCATTGGAAGAAACTGATGTAAACTTGACAAATTATATCTTAGCTATATGCCACATAGAATCGAGTTTTGTGGGTCTTTCATCAGATAAAATGTCTTTGTGTTAGTCTCCGTGAACTTCTCTGCATTGGAAAAATGAGATTAAAGTGTTAAGGTATGCAGTTTAACCTACCTCTATGGGTGGTACAGAAAGATAAGCACATCATAAGAAAAGGGAGACCAAATAATTTCTAGAGAAATGTTGGTTTGTGTTGACTCTACAGAGAACCTACAATGTAGCAGAGATAAGATGAGTGACTCTGAGATGGGTAGAGTAGGTGAAATGCTGGTTTATGGAGTCAAGGCCCATGCTGACCACATACAGCTGGATTTTAACTATGTTCTAAAACTGTTGCCGTGTCCATAGTCTTAAAAGTCTAGAAAATTTGAAAATACTTTTGGAAAACAAGTTTCAACAGACATTTTTATGTCATCATGTTTGTGTAAAAAACCTGCAGCCTATGTCAAATACTGCATAAATACTTTGTGATGTTATACATTGGATAAAAATTTTGGATTTTTTTGAATGTTTGTGATAACATGACAAATTACTACCAAACTGGTAAGTAATACTGATGAAATTTAGATTTATACATTTTATTTTCTCTATATACAACAAGAATAAATCAATCATTATAGAACATATTAAGCAACCCTATCAACTCTAAGAATGTTTCTATAATAGAAAATAAATATTGTGTCCTTTTCCTTAGCCTTCAAAACCTTGCTTACAGATATAGCACTGAAGATATTTATATACTGCCTTTGTTTCTGCTTGAAAAGCAATTGTTGTGTAAATTATTTTGACCTGGTCCTTCTTGATTGAAGATTTCTGCATATGAACTGACAGGTGCTAGAATTTATGCCTCTCACTGGAGAGCATGCTCTGGAGATGGTTTTGCTTGTTTTTTTTCTTGTGTTTTTTTCTTTTGTTATTGTATATATTACTTACCTTGAAGAAAATAATTTAAACATTTGGTTTAATTCCCACCACTCACATTTTATTCCTAACAAGAACAAAAACAACCCCCCCTCCAAGACTGTTTACAAATCTTTCCTGGTCTGTGTAAGTAATATATTTCTCACTGAAGATTTTAATGTCTCTGTTTTGTTACTTTTCTTTGAGTGACCGGAAATTTTTCTTCATTAAAACAGGATGTGTCTTTCTCCATTCCAATTAATTAAATTTTTTTCCCTAGAAAGAGCTTAGCAAGTATAAGAGTATGGTGTATGCCCACACCTTTTGCACTGTTTTGCACTGGTCTAATTTTGTTCAATGAAGACTGCATCAGTATAATTCTGCTTGTTTGTTAACAATATAGCCACTTTTAGGGCAACACTCTATGCTAATATAAAACTGTGTAGGCTATGCAAGGATAGTTCACTTCAAAATGTTCAGATTACTTCAGCAAAATAAAAGAAGAACCCATGAAGAAAGTGAGAAATCCAATTTCTGAGAAGAGAAGGAATTGTACCTGAAGGGCAGGGAAGTACTTGCCCTTCCATCATCATGCCCTGATAGGAATGGTAGCAAGTTGCCCTTTGTTTCACTCTGCTTTTAAAGAGTGGATAAGACTTGTGTGGCAGTACTGTTTGTATCTGTGGCTTTCCTCACAGTGAAATTTTCAAATCTGATAGACAACATCAACAACTGGACAACTAGAAAAAGAGCTATCACAGATAATAGATCTTTGATAGGATCTGTCTGTTCTACAGTGCCACATGGAGAAGATCCTCTAAGTTTGACTCCATTATGGAAAAATCCCCCAGTTCCCTTCAGGCTGACAAAAGAGCTCACACCTACACTGTCAGATGAGTATCTGTCAGTGTCAGACCTCTGAAGGTCATTTTGTGCAAATGCATGTGCAAATCAGGTCATGGAGAACAAGCTGCCCAGGACTGTTTCCAGGGAGCTTGTGAATATCTGCAAGGATGGACATACCACAGTGTCTCCAGGCAATCAGTGCTAGTGCTCAATCACCCTCACAGGGAAAAGTGTGTTCTCATCTTCAGACAGAAACAGGATGTTCCATAAGAGTTGTTTGTCTAATATATAACTCTTTAGTTCAGTGCCCTCTGGGACCCAAGTAATTTTCCTATAACAGTTATATTTTATTATTAATATACTAAATAAATAAATATAACATATATATATATGTAAAATCACACAGAATGTGCTGAGAATGCATCATGATATTTGAAGGCACCATTACTGTCTGAACAGTTTAGCAAGGCATTGTAAGGTGGGGAAAGCCAAACTTGGTACTTTGTCATTCCTTACTGTTCACAGGAAACAGCCTCTGCACCTGTCCTGGAAATCTCCACCAGATTTTGATTTAGCAGAAACTATTTTCTTCATTCCAAAACAGAGCCCAGGAGGTATATAATCTGCAGACCAGTGCTCAAGGTCAAAGCCTTTCAGTATATACAAACACTCAGAGTATTTGGGGAGCACTGGCTTTGAAATCCAAGCTTTATTGACTCTGTTGTTCATTACATGACTTGTTTCATTATTCCTTTTTCTCAGTGATATACTGCTTATTGCTTTTTGTGATGTTTTAATTAATATTCACAAATGTTATCAGATGAGGGGGAATAAATAACGAGAAAATATTTCTGCTACTAGATAGTAGCTTGCAGAAATAATAACACCAAGCTGTCAGCTACACTTAAATATGCATCTTTATTTTCCATATTAATTTGTTTACATCCAAACACAGAATATCTATAATTTAAGTAAGTTCCCATCTCTCTGCTGGAAATCTTTTTTACTTCATCATGTAAATGGAAATGTTTTCACATCCTCCCCCAAATATTTAAGTCTGCATCCATGGCAGGATATTGACTTTGTATAATGTATCTTGCAGAACAGTGTAGCAGAGTCTCCCTAGAAATATGTGTGTGCCCAGTATGCCATGAAAAAAAAAAGAATAAAGATCTCAGAAGCAAAAATTTCTGATTTTTTTTTTTTTTTTTTTTTTTTTTTTTTTTTTTGGACAGTGGAAATACTATGAGAGAGAGAGATAAAACTATTTAACAAATGACATTTGTTAAAATGTAAAAACATTTACTTTCTCTACTGGTAGGCATTCTTCATTATATTTTTAATTGTGTTTCTGACAAAACAATAAGAAAAAAAAGCCTACTTCTCCTAACAGATCATTCATGTTCTAATAAAAAGAAACTGTATAAATTGTGCATTATATCAGCTAATGTTATTATCAACTGTAATGAAGCAAGTACATGCACATTCTACCTACTTAAAAAGAATAACTGTCAAATACAACCTTTCATGTCCTTCGTACTATTAACAGCTAAAATTATGCTAATCTTTGTAAAGGAGTTAGACTTTTATTTAACTGTAAAGAATTTAAATACCAAAATAAGAGGAAAAACAAAAAAAAAAAAGGAACAGATAATCTTCTACCTTCATTGTCTACATAGCATGATGCCTTTGGGAACAAAGAGATTTAGCTGTCAGTGGAGAGAGTTCCTAGCAGAATTGAGGCACTTGTCTAAACTACACAGTAGTTTTCTTTGCTGCTTTGCTTGTTTCTCATTTCTGTCTCATTTGTGTTTCTTATTTGTTTGTTTTTCATGCTTAAGTGAAAATGCATGCCAATCTGTTCAATTTACATGGCAGGGGTGGGATACACTATATCAACACATCATCACAACCTAAGAAATAACAAGTAACACATCTCTCTTTGTATAATCTAGAAAACAGAACTGAAAGGAAACCGTTAGTGCTCTGCTTTTCTGCCTTCCTGCTGTGCAATCCCAAATATCACTGAAGCAGGCGGTGCAGGAGATTGAAATCTATTACAGCAGATAATGCTTCATTTTCCATAAACCTCTAGATGAGTAGAAGTCATTAAAAAAAAAAAAAAAAAAAAGGTACTTTTAGTCACATAGTTTCATAGTTTGAATGTTAAATGAAAAACTGCTGCCTCTTTCAATCAGCACTTCTGCCTTCAAAGTGCAGATTTACTCTTTTAAGGATAAATCTGTAACAGTAATATTCTAATGTATATGGAGTTCTTTAATTTCATATAAGAACTGATTGACAGGCTGTCCCAGTCATTTATTGTATGAGCTCTGTGACATGAACTGTGTTAGGCAGTAGAAGAACTGAACAAGAGGATTCTTACGAAGCTGAGCAACAATAAGTGCAGATAACAACTGCATTTGTCTGTATAGCAAAGGACCAATCTTGAAGGCAAGGTGCTAGGATCCTTGGTGGGTAAGATGAAGGTACCTATCCAATGCATTCTTGCAGTGATAAAGACCAACCACACCCCCAGGGCTGTATTAGAGTGGTGGGTTGACCTTGGGCCCACCAAAGCTGCTTTATCACTCTCCTCCTCAACAGAACTGAGGGTAGAAAATACAATGAACGGCTCATGGGTCTTGATAAGATACTTGTCACAGGCAAAAAATCCTTGACTTAGTGAAATCATTTTAATTTACTACCAATTCAATCAGAGCAGTATAATGAGAAATAAAACCAAATCTTAAAAACACCTTCCCCCCACTTCTCCCTTCTTGCTGTCATAACTTCATTCCTGAGCTCTCTACCTCCTCCACTCCAGCAGCACAGAGGGACAAGCAATGGGGGTTCTGATCAATTCATCACAAGGTTTCTGTGCCACTCCTTCCTGTTCAGTGGGGTGCACTTCTCACACTCTTCCCCTGCTCCAGAGTGGGTTCCTTCTGCAGTAGACAGTTCTCCATGAACTTCTCCAATGTGAGTCTTTCCCACCGGCTGCAGTTCTTCATGAATTGCTCCATGCTGGGTCCCTTCCATGAGGTGCAGTCCTTCCAGAACAGGCTGCTCCAGTGTGGGTTGTCACAAAGTCACAAGTCCTGCCAGCAAACCTGCTCCAGCATAGGCTCCTCTCTTCACAGGGCCATAGATCCTGACAGAAGCCTGCTCCAACACAGGCTTCCCATAAGACCACAGCCTCCTTGGGCATTGACTTGCTTCAGCATGGGGTCTTTCAAAAGCTGCAGGTGGATCTCTGCTCCACTGCAGACTCCCATGGGCTGCAAATGGACAACCTGCCTTACCACTGCCTTCAACACAAGGTACAGTGAAACCTCTTCTCTGGTACCTTGAGCATCTTCTCTCCCTCCCTCTTCCACAACTTTGGTGTCTGCAGAGCTGTTTCTCACATATTCTCACTCCTGTTTTTAATGACTGTAATTGCTTTTGCACATTAACTTTTTTCTGCTCTTAAATATGTTATCCCAGAGGTGCTACCACTGTCACTGATGGGCTCAGCCTTGGCCAGCAATGGGTCCATCTTGGAACTGTCTGGTGTTAGGTCTCTTGGACGTAGGAGAAGCTTCTGTCAGATTATCACAGAAGCCACCCTTATAGCCCTCCCTCACTACCAAAACCTTGTCATGGGTACATAACAACAACTAGTCAGAGAGAAGCCCACAAGTTGAGACTGTGCTTACTCTCCTCTACTTCCCACTTCTACATTGCATCCTGAATAATTTATTCAGGGTCCCCTGTACAAGAAAAATATCAGTAAACTGAGGAGAGTTTAGTGATGGGTCACCAAGACAGTTAGGGAGGTGGAACACATGACCTAAGAACCAAAAAATTTGACCAAATTGTTTTGACTTGGACAAGACTAAATAATATAGGTAATAGTTATATTTCTATAACACTAATAGAAACCTTTAGTTACTTAAAATGGGACTTACAGAAAACATGGAACCAGACTTGGTTTTAGTGCATAATAAGATGTTATTAAGCATCTCATAATACTGTTGGATTGAAAATCCTTTGATCACAGCAACTGCTTTACACAAGAAGGCAAAAAGAAAGAATAATTCTCTGTATTTCAAGCTGCCACATTCATAAAACTTTTTGCACTTCCCCTCATTCCTATCTCCCACTTTCTCCTGTAACACTGCTTTTATGGTCCTGTGTCTTTTGTCTCTACATAATCCAGATAGAATTTCATAGTTCTCCTAGCCATTGGTTGTTGGAACTTGTGCATTACTTACTGACTGAGCACAGGCATCTGCTGTCTTTTAGAGAATGTGAGACTGAAAATATAAATAAGATATATTTTAAGCAAAAACAACATTTGAAATAGATGTGAGAAAACTAAAAAAAATAAAATGTGATAGTCTACAAGAATGTCTATATCTCTGCAATGTGAGCAGCCTGAACTTTTTAAGTCATATGTTAATGAACATATCTGTCTTCCTCAGGTTGTCTTAAATATTTTAAAGCTTTAACAAGCTCTTCTGTGGCCTATCTACATTAACTTAGGAATGTTTTTTTCTGGGCTATTCCTTCCCTCCTTAGGTCTTTAATCATAGAGTTTTCATTTAAAAGGACCAAATATATATTGACACAGGAAGTGTCTCAACAATTTACAAAACATATAGTGCACATAAGCTGCTATTAGCAGCTTCCAATTTCTCTCACAGACTGACCGTAAGTGGCTGTCTCCTGAGACCAAGAGGAATCCATGATAAAACACAAGTTTTCAAAGTCATCATGCCTGGAGCTGCTCTAATTTGCACAACACCTTCAGCCTGGGGCCGTGTCAAGTTTTATCAGCTGAAGTCTGCAGGGTAAAGAAATGCTGAAGTCAGTTCAGAAAAGTTTCCAAACTTTTGAATTTTAACTGAGTTAACCATGAATTGATAAAATGGTGGGATGTACACTAGGTTCAAAATTTAAGGGTGCAAAATACTCCCTGCCAAAAAGGAAAAAAAAATTACATTGGGATTTAAGATAATTAATAATTTTCTTTATTCTCCTCTATGAGATGACAGTTATTGAACAGAACCTAAGATGTTTGCATAAAACTCTCTTTAAGAGATTTGGCAAAAAATAAAGGAAAATAATTTCAGAAGCTAAAGACAACTGAAAACATTTCAAGAATGTTAGAGGAAATTATGCATTACTCATAAATCTTTGCGCCTCCTCATGTTGATTTATAAAGACTCATGAAGTTAGAATGGTTAGCAATGAAATAATCCAAGTCCCTTATATGGTAAATTAATGGTCAAGAAAGCCAAGATGGAACTACTTCAAGGCAGAGAGTTTGTGCTGCTACCACTAGAAATTGCAATTTTTTTTTTTTATTTTTTTTTTTTTTTTTAAATGCTTGTCCTTAGGGTAACCCACTATCTTAATTCTCATTTTAAGTAATTTTTCTTTCAAAATCTACAGTTTTTCTCACACTCATAAGCACATTTCTTTTATGAAAAATTATTCCTGATCTGTTTATTATAAAAACTAGGTGAGATGTCACTATATTGGATGTAATGTACATACACTACATATGTTATTGTACATGACATTGCTATTGTATTGTTCAATGATATTGCCTATAATCTATTTCTGTTCTATTTAATTTTCAAAGATATATTAAAAGCATAATAAACTTGCATGAGTTGCATTAAGGAAAGGCATGAATAATCCTTTTTCTGATAATATTTTTGTATCTTTTAATAGTCACAATAAATCTGTTTTATTTCATTATGTCAATAGTTCAAAGACTTTTTTTCAAATTTATGTAAACTGATTAGTTGCACAAAGAGGTCTGAAGTGGTCTAAAGAGGACTAAGCCATGTTATTTTCATTCTGGGTTGAACTATTCTTATTTGTGCCCTTCTGAACCTATTTTTTACATGTCTTTTACAAGGTGAAGGAAGGTGTTTTCTATTAGATGCTAGATGGTTAATTATTGAGTTTATAGGCCTAATATTTAGATCAGAGAAGGGTGTAATGAAGCTCCTGTGTCAAAAAGCCTCAACTTGTTTTACAATTTGGTCAGCTGGTCTAAAAAAACTGCTGTAACTTTTCTACAGACTTTCCTTTTTAGATTTTCATTGACACAGCTTTATAAGCTTTATAAATTACAAGCATTTGATATACTTTATTTAAAAAGCAATTCCTTACTGTATCAGTGATGCTGTGAGAAATGAGTAGGGTCATAGAATGCTTACACCTTAATTTTCATTTATCTTTAGCCCCCTTGGTTTGGTCTGGTTATGTAAAGTGGCTTTAAAATTGTATTTACCACATCTTAAAGTTTCCTAATCAGTACCACTGACAGAGAAAAGGGTGTTAGTGTAAATGAGAATCAGGCCTCCTAAAGAGTGTTTGCACAGCTGGTAGTCACTAAGGTTATTTAGCTGCAACTTCTGTAACTGAGGCACATTTATAAAATTCACAGTTAAATGAAATTCCAACTCCCATTTGCCTTACACTTCCTAGGACAATCACAAACCAAGCTATAATGGTGCAACACAAAGCTTCTGGACATGTAAGAAATATAATGTACACAAGTAATCTTTTATTCCAGGATGTGATCCTCTTACTGGTTATCAAGCCATCTAAACAAAATATAGTGTTGGAATGCTTTTAAATAGCTCACCAGTTTAAGACCTGATTTTTGTTAAACTGTTTTGAAAACATCTATTTTCTTTTCAATAGTACACTTGACAATGAAAGTTAGAGATAAATTTCAATGACTCTCATATAAAAGTAGAAAACTACAGTTTAGTCTATTTATGAAATAAAAGGAGAAAAGAAAGATTAAGTCCAGACCCTCTTTTTTATTGCAATATTTGTTGTCTTATTCTTATATATATAAGAATTTAAAAAAAAAAAATCTCCTTCTTATTCTTTCAGTACAGGTTGCTGATTCTTCTGTCTATGGTTGGAATATGAATGGATTATTCAGAAGGTTACAGTGCCAAACTCAGTGTTGTCTGGAAAATATCCCTTGATAGGCTTACAAAAGATTTGTTTGTAAAGGAAGTGTGCAGTCCTTGGCAGAAGGATGCATTAGGAGTGCATAACTCCTTTCACAAAGGATAATGTTCTCAGTCTGGTAGGTTTGTCTTTTCAAAAGTAATCAGTTCTTTGTAGGTAACTTCAACAGTCACAGAACAACATTTTACTCTAGGATTAAAAATGTAGTACTCTATCCAAAAAGCCAGTAAAGTCTCTGTGAGCTGAAAGAACAGAAGATCAGATTAATCTGTTGTGCAACAAAGTCATGTTTGTATTTTTGTATTCTCATTCAACACACTATTGCTGGAACATATTGATATTAGTATATATTATCTTTGCAGCATATGCTTATGAACTGGTTCTGTTTCGCCAGTGTTTTTTCCTTTTATATTCTTCTGCCTAATTTACCTTTCCATGTTGTATTATCTACAGATTATATTCTTTCATTATTGAAGACAAATTCCTACTTTACAGAAAACTGTTGACATCTGAATTTCAAGCTCTTCTGCTCTCTTTTGGTAGGGGGAAGGAACACAGCTAATTGCTTAAAAAAAATAAATTCTTTACAGCTTTTCTGAAAGTTCTATCCATGCACAAACATCTGTGGGATAATTTGTGCTTGAAAAATTTGCATTGAGTCTTTTTGTGTTAGACCCAGTAGCAAATAGCAAAATGCCTTTTTGTCAGGCCAAGCAGTTTGGCATGACAAAATATCATCTGAGCTTCCAGGCTGTTAGACATACAGTCTGATTTTACAGATGTCTGACCTGAGTTCAATCTTACCAGATTAACCTACATGTCCCAAGTAACATCATCGCCCTGGAACTGTCATTTGGAAAGACTGTGTCTTCATTTCAGAACATATGTGCCAGATATTTTTCTTATTCTTTTCATAAAACCAAGTAAAAATTATTTAAGTATCTGCTTTATTGAAATAAGAAGGGTGAGCTATATGGATGTAATATTTCAGTTTTTCTAAATTACTTTTCCCACTCTAGCAGCCTAACAAATCAAAATATATTGTTATGTATTTGAACCTTTGATGAGGTCTAGCTGTCCTTTTTGCTATTTGTTTATAGGTCCTTTTCATTATTAGTTCTAACAGGCATTCAGTTAAATTGCTGGGGTCTACTTTCTCAGATTTTTATGCCTATTTTCCTAAGCCAGAGTAATTGATCTCTTGAAATATTATGAAGTTTCAGGCAGTACTTTTACTGTTCATTAACATGTGGGCATATACTTGCATGATTATAAGGTCTGTTTCTACAAATTATATTTCATTTCATCATATTTCTGTTTTTATTTTTGTAATAAAGCTTAAGCTGCACTGAATAGTGAAAACATCCTGTCCATCATTCATCCAGAAAACAAAAAATATTGAAACAAATCCCAACATGCTTTTGATTTAAACATTTAGTTAGAATAGCAGAAATGTTATGAAATGAACTAAATTTTACATGCAAAATGGACGAGTTGCATGGTTGAGCATTTAGTAGTAGAACACAGAACCTTTCACTCTAGCTCTGGCTCATACCCAGCTGAGACCTGTAGCAACCATAGTAAAAATCTAGTGGATGTTTTGCAGCTTGTCATAACAGACACAGTTTACAAACAGACAGGAAACAAAGCTAAACAAGAGAAAAAGTAGAAGAGAAGTAAAAAATAAAATACCACACATGTATTGAAAAATAAAAGTATTATTTTTGAATTTTGCACATCACTCCCATTTCTTTTTGCTGTATTCACACACTGGGAAGCTGGTTAGTGAGAATTATCCATCTGCTATGTGTTTCTCACTGGTACTTTGAATCAAATCCACTGAACCAATGACCAAGTGTTACAGCAGAAATTTCATGGGAAAAATCTTCAACTTTAATTTTTTCAGAAGCTTTTATAAAACATTAATCAGCTTTTGAAGTTGATCAAGTTCCCCTGTTTAAGTAAGGAATAATTATACTGTTTGTAGGTGTTGAAAATAGTGTAATGAGAAAATAAAATTTTGTTTTCCTGTGATATATTTACAAAAAATATGTTGGATTTTTCAGTGGTTTTTCCAACATGGTATAGCAAATTGATTATAAAAGTACTTTCTTTAATGACATTGTTTTAGAGAAATGTGAGAACAAAAAGTGAATATGTAACATAAAACTCCATTCAAAAAAAAGAAAAGGGCAAGAATTTAAAAAAGTAATTTCAATAGGAAAAGAAAGTTATTTGTCAAGAAGAG
This sequence comes from Margarornis squamiger, assembly GCA_035222235.1. Taxonomy (NCBI): domain Eukaryota; kingdom Metazoa; phylum Chordata; class Aves; order Passeriformes; family Furnariidae; genus Margarornis; species Margarornis squamiger. The sequence continues at coordinate 45,949,239 of JAWWTY010000156.1, read as the reverse complement.
TTATCACAATGTTACTCAATGCCACTGTTTTTTTTGTGGGTTGATATTTCATCTGGGATTATGACAGCTCCCTCAAAAAAAAAAAAAAAAAAAAAAAATTGAAAACCTAAAGATGTGTCAATCTGTGGAATCTGTAAGTGATTTTTCCAGTGTCTGTCCCAGTAGAAGTAACCTCTTTTGTTCCTACTATCAATATAAAAATTAGCAGATATTTTAATATATTTGCTTAGAATATATATGTTCACTCTGAGAATAGAAAATTACTTAGGTCAGACAATTACGCTTTAGTCTGTGTTAAACGTCTAGAGTGACGAACACCTCACCTTGTTCAGGCATTGTAAGTACACTGGAGACTCTTAACAAGAATAACAGCTAGAACCAATTTTACTGGAACTTGTTGAAATTTATATTTTGTCATGACTGGGTTTTTGTTTTTCTCACAGATTACCTACAGTATGCAAAATATGTACACAAAAGTTTAAGAATTATATATGGATTTTTCCAAGGCAAAGCCAAAAATGAAATGTAGAGGTGCAAGTGGGTCTCAAAAAACTGTCACAGAAGTACAAACACTGCATCCAGACAAAAAATAGGTGTTATTATTGAGTAAAATAGTTTAAGGATCCTCTTGAAATTCCATGCCTCACATAAAGGGGTTCTCTAAGAGTAGTCCCAACTGTCGGTTTCCTGATGTTAACTTTGAAAGCAAAAAGCACAAATAATCAAATAAGCAAGTAATAGTTACTTCAGCATAAGTATGCGCTCCCACAAAAACTTTAGAAAATTTGCGTCAGACCATAAGACGTCAAGGCAGGGGTTTTTACCATAAAAAAGGGAAAAAAAAAGTAATAATAATGACTGCATTGATGTTTTACACACAGTTCCATATCCAAACTAATATCTGTTATCATTCCATGTATTTGACCAATCTGATTCCAATTGACCAATCTGAATCCAATCTGATTTAACCTCCTTAAACCACAAAATAATACCTTTCCTTCCAAATCAAGGGACATCTTGTTAATTTTGTGTGTAGTTCTATGCATCCTTTTTATATTTTGGGATTTTTTTGTTCTCATCTGAGAAGGGGATTCAAATATTCAGATATTCTAGTTCAGTCTAAGTCCACTGGGTTGGGTAATTCTGGTAGGTGGTTTTGTTTTTTGTTTTTTTTTTTTTTTTTAAATACTTTTAGTGCGAGGAATGCTTAATGTTTGACTATCTTTCGAATATTTTGTATTTTCTGTAACTACAGTAGATTCATAATTTCAGGGAACCTCTTGGCATTGTCCCCTACATGACTTAATCCAAATTTTCAACCTTTTATTAAAGAAACAGCAAATAAAGACATAATTGTTTACCAATTACTAAACACAAAGCAACTGTCCCTACCAGGAAATCTGTGTTTCCTGATTCATTGAAAAGCAAGTATATTGAAAAGCCCCAGGTCTAAGCCACACACTTGCCCAGGTAGTTTACTTATATTTAAGACTTCCAGAGTTTGCCCACACAAACTCTTGCACAGCCTTTGGTTTAATACCTTGGACTCAAATAAAGAGAACAACCACAAGTGTTTCCCTACAGGCTTGTTTTAATTTAGTGAGAAAATAAGCATTTTGGTAAAAGGTTTACAGGAGTAACAAGCAACCAAGGAGAAGCATTTCACGAAGCACTCAGCAAACACCAGCCCACAACTTAGCTAAAGTACGGTCCATCAGCTTTAAGTTACCCACAAGAGGAAGAAAATAGTAGAGGAGAGAAAATAGATTAAGAGAGGAAAGGAGTAAAGAAAGAGAGAAAAAGAGTTGATGCCAAAAGCCACATGGTGTCACATCCCAGGAGAGAAAAGGCTGAATAAAACAGAACCCCCATGCTCCTCTATTTATGTGCCCTGGCCAGTGTGGTCACTCCTCCCAAGAAAGGCAATCAATTCACTGACCACTCACTGCCCTCCCAGCCAGAGGGAGCACTGAGTTGGCCTGTCAGAGGCTCCAGGTGTTGTGGTGTGGGTGGGCTACCAGGTGGACCTTTTTGACTCAGAGGCTCCCCATGCCATGTCTTCTGAGCTGCCATTTTGGCTGCAGACCTTGAATCCCCCTACACACACACAAGAGGTTGTTGATCTGGCACAATAATAATGTAGTGAGATACGAATCCAGTCCCTCACATGATCATCTCTCTATATCATAGAATCAGAGAACCACTACAGTTGGAAAAGACCTCTAAGATCACCAAATCCAACCCTCAACCTGACACTGCCAGAAATAACACTAAGCTAAGTCCCTAAGAACCAAATCTACATGTTTTTTTAATCACTTCCAGGGGCAGTGATTCAGCTGCTTCCATGGACACCCTGCTTCAATACCTGATTACCATTTCAGTGAAAGAATTTTTTCCTAAAATTCAACCTGAACTTTCCCTGGTGCATTTGAGACCATTTCTGCTTGTCCTATCACTAGTTGCCTGGGAAGAGACACAAAACCCCACCTTGCTACATCCTCCTTTCAGGTAGTTGTAGAGAGTGATAAAGTCCCTCCCTGAGACTCCTTTTCCCCTAGGCTAAACATCCCCAGCTCCCTCTGCTCATAAGATTTATGCTCCAGACCCTTCACCAGTCTGGTTTTCCTTCTCTGAATAAGTTACAGCACTTCAACATCTTTCTTGTAGCGAGGCACCCGGAACTGAACACAGGATTAGAGATGTGCCTCACCTGTGCCAAGTATAGTAGGACAATCACTGCCCTGATCCTGTTGGCCACACTGTTTCTGATACAGGCCGGGATGCCATTGGCCCTCTTGGGCCCCTGGGCACACACACTGGCTTGTGTTCAGCTGCTGTTGATCCACATCACCAGGTCCTCTTCTGCTGAGAGCTTTCCAGCACCTCTTCCCTTAGCCTGTATTGCTGCATGGGGATATTGTGACCTAGGTGCCGGACTCAGCACTATCAAATATTTGCGTCTGGAAATAAGCACTTTCAAAAAAGACAGAAGAGAAATTTAATATTGCTGACTTTTGAGAGGGCTGAGATTCTGCTCTTGTCTCCTCAAGGGCCTTTCCAGTTACAATTACAGATTCTGAGACACCTAAAAACTTAGGAAACATAAGGTTCTGAATAGTCAAGGCAGTGAGAAGTCACTTAGTGATGAAGTAAATCAATGTATTTCATGATCTGAAGTATTTCAACATTTCAGCCATTTGCACTAACTATATATATTACATGTACAGCTTAATTGAAGATTAGAACATATATAAAAGATAATAGTTTTGGAGAATGTGGGTGTATTTCATAGCATCTTTTCTGTAACAAGAAGAATAACATTAAGAAATGAGGCAGCAGGGTTCCCTGAGGCACACTGCTGTGCTCAGATACTAGAAACTGGTTAGCAGAGGTATGTATCGTAAGTATCAGCAAGAAAGCAAGACAGCTAACTTTCTGCTTTTACTGTGTTTTATAATACTCTGCAGGATTTATAAGATAATTTGCTCTAGTAGATTTCAAACTAATACACAAAAAAAGGAGGCACCATCAGTTTCTTGAATGTGGAGGTTGAGAAACAAAAGGTCAAAAAGCTTGCTGAATGGGAAGAGTAAAAATTTCACCTCAAAATTTTATGTATATACTAATCAATGAAGATATATGTGCAATTTCAGTCACAGGGAGACCCAACCTCCATTTCCTTTCTAGATTTAAACCACAGGTGAATATTTTATGATTTTTTTTTGGTAAATGATACTTTAAGCTTCCTATCTACTCTCAGACTTTCACTGTCATCTGAACCGTATTTGAAAGGAAAAACAAAATATAGAAATTAATTGATCTGATATTTGATATCAAGCTGCAAACATGAAGTAGGATAAAAATTTATGATACACCTGGATGGATGATGAAGGCTGAGTAATTTTGGCTTAGAGCCTGGGGTTCCTGCCTTATCATAATAATTGTCTTCTTACTACATCATCAAACAGTATCATGCACTCTGCTTTGCTTCAGTAAGGACCTCTGAAATATGATGTTTATCTTAAAAGCTTGTAGAAAGTTGGTTGAAATTGCTTAAATGTTTGAAAAGTTCTGTACATACATAAAATCTGCAGTTATATAAAAAATGCTTGGTTCTGATCAGCTTAGCCAAGGGAATCCATGAATGGAAAGTGTGCTGTGGACAGTGAACTTGCTGATAACTAGTTTGCTGCTACAGGTGCAGTTTGAAATATGTTCTTCCTTTAAAGCTAAATAAGGGAGAAAGTAACAAGGCTGAAAATAATATGAACATACGTTTTACTTTTCTTTTGGTCCCATATATTCTTTTCTATTATCATTAAAAGTTTGCCCAAAGGAATAATACAATATAGAAAATCATGTGCTTCTAGTAAAATGGGATTTTTGAAGTTTACAAGATAAAATCCTTGCTGTTTAGTCATGACAGCAGAAATCTTAGTTTTTCCTGAAAGGATCAAGTATTTTGTTTTTCCTATCCTCTTCCCTCTGTGCCTTCCTAGCAATGCCACTATAAAGCTTACTGTTTAATTACATACAAAGCTTATTTTTAGCTTAATTTTTTCATTGTTTATGTTGGATTTGATTTGTACCCTTTTTTGTTGTTCTTTTTTATGGTTTAGTTTGTTTGTTTGGGTTTCTGGGTTTTTTTGGTTGGTTATTTTGGATTTGTTTGGGGTGGGTGTTTTTGGTTGGTTGGTTGATTGGTTAAAAGATCTGACTTCTGTTTATTTCTCTAAAGGAATTTATTCACAAAGATATTTTCAAAGGATGTTTCCAAAGATTTTTTCTATAGTTGGATGTAAACGAACAATTTACATAGTATTAAACCAATATTTTCTCAAAGTTTTGTAAGAGTAAAATTAATTTAATTTTAAATTAGTGATATTTATAGTAATTCCATGACTGAATCCATCAACTGCCAATCTGTTAATTCCTGCTCATGTGCATTTTGTTAGATTTTGTTAACTTGGTCAGATTCGGGAATGACTTTTGTTGCAGAACATCATAAAAACATAGATAGAGACTGATAAAATGATAAATAATTACTAGTTTTCTAATGCCTAGTTAGATGAAAACATGACTCAAGTCTCACTGGTATTGGAAGCAAACAAGAAGACAGAAGAAATGTTGTATACAGGCGGGTTGTGCTTACCCTTCCAAAAAACTCCTCATTTGAAACAAAGTGGAACATTTCCTTCTTGGCCCAAAAGTGAAAATATAAATTATTCAGTAGGGTGAGAGCAAATACATAGATAAGTTAATTCGCATTCTCACAGGTGAGGAAATTCAGAAGTTTCCAAATAGTAGAATTAGAGGGATTACTATAAGAATATTCTTGAAATCAGTTTTATTTTTTTTTCTTGCTTTAACTTAGAAATATTTCATATTATAATAAATGAAATCTCTTTTTTACCTCTTAAATCATCCCAGTGAATAAACCTAAGTACCTCAGTAAAGGAGAGCTAACATGGATTTAAGAACAAATTATGGGTTTGTTCTTCAGCGAGCCACATAGAGATTGGGATTATGTTTACTGTGCTATGGAAAAAGAACTTTTCTCAAAGTCAGGGTTAAGGTCTAATTTTTAGGATCTGCCATTAGTAAACTTGTGAAAAAGTTCTACTGGATAATATTAGTGTAACTGAAAGATCTTTTAGAAAACCACTATAAGGTTAAGGGTTGAATTTAAAATAGGTTTTATATGGACTGGCATTCAAGTGTTCCATCAAAGTCTTTACCTCATCAGAACCAGTAGATCAAAATGAACTGATTTATTACAAACAGCAATATTTCTACAATATAAAGTCTTGAAACTTGACAGAAATGCATATGAGTGAAGAAATATTTGTGAATGCACACCTGCAACTTTCATTTGTTTTTCTCACAGTCAATATTTCTCTCAAAGTCGTGACAGGGTTTTGGTAATTAATCATAAATACAAATAGTTAAAAACTACCAAAAACACAGGCTACTATTTGTTTATTTAGATTTTTTTCTGATTAGCAGTGTATTCAGAGAAATAAGGACATGTTTCTAAGCAGGTCACCAAATAATAATGGAGCCCAGTCTTACATCATCTACCATTATAATTGTATTCCAGCAGGAGAAGAATCCAAGAGTTCAGGTGCTCTCATCCCTGAGAACTATCGATCAGACTCACTTCCTCTGCAAACCATGTAATACCACATAAAGGTCACCACGGACAGCACAAATTGCTTTTATTGAACAGTATAGTGAAGAGGCATTTAAGGCAAAAAAAAACACCTTTATGTTATTTTGGCAGGCTGTTGATTATGACTGTGTAGTTCATAGTTCTGAAATTGTAACACTGGCTCTCCTGAGTACCTAAGACTATTTACTTTGGGAGTTTAGTATCTCCCAAATGAATCAGGCTGAGCAATCTGTTTGCACAGAACAATAAAGGATTAAAAAAACAATGAAATGTTTCTGCAATGTATTTTTTGGAATATCTACACAGGTGAAGAGAGTCATTCTTTAGAAGACAATCATCTGTTTGACTATGTTAGATACTCTAATTCACATTTTGTTATTTGATTGTTAATGACTGGTATATGGTATTTCAAAACAAGCAATTTAACTAAAACAGTATTTATAATTATAAATGACTGTAACATAAAAAAAAAAAACACACAAAAACTAACCCCAACATCAAATAGACATAAAACTCCCCAACCATATTAGATAAATCAGGAAAATGAAATGTTTTGAAGTTAAGTTGAATTTCATTCTATCTCTTCTTTTGGAGGAAAAGATATTCCACAAAATTGAAATTGTTGTCATCCAATACTCAAGTTGTACAAAAAAGGTAACATTCTATTTTAAAGATCCCAACAGCATTGACCAAATCTGAAAAGAAAGTAATGTGCAGTTTGTAAGACAACTAATGTTTAACATCTTGTTCCACCGTTGCTATTGACACTGACGGGCTAAACAGCTATTAGCGAGCCTGCAAATCTTTCTGTGTGGGGAAAGTCAGTGCCCTGTTCTTCTAGCCCAGCTTCATTATTTAATAACTGGTAGAGGACAAATGATGCAAGGAAATTCCTGCTGGACAATTCATTGTCTGAAGACCAGTATGTATGCATTCAAGCACACTGGAGACAGGACCCAAGTGGAAATGGTCCCAAAAAATTGATTGAAAAAGCAGTAAAACAAAAGCACCATTCAGTGGAGATGTGGCAGGTTTTCCTACTCATAGGTATAGTCAGTTGAAGAAGTTGAAGAATAAACAGCTGTGCAAGAATGTTGTCAGACTTTTGGAGAGATTCTGTTAGCAGTGATGCTGGTTAGAAATCAAGAAAACACAGTATTTGGGAAAAGGTTAAGAGTTTGGTTTATATGAAAGGCACCAGAGAGAGCTATTTTGTAATGCTCTTCAGACAAGTGTAAGCTTGCTGCAAAGAAGAAACAAACAACATGTTTCTATCTCACTAAACAATGGGACAGAAATCTTTATTTGTAACTATTGTAGTTGTTGGTCTTTTTATTATTATTATCATAATTATTATTTCAGATGAAGTATTAAGATAAAGTTTTCAACTGTGAAAATTATTAAGCACCAGCCTCTGGAGGTTATAGAGCATCCAGACTTGGAAATTGTTAATAATAGGTTAGTGGTACCATTGGCATATTCTTGGCTAGTGCAGTTGACTTTTTCAAGTTCTCCAGTCTTCTGTGGTTTCCAGAATCTTGACTGTTACATCTATAGATGATAAACTAGAATGAGTTTATTTTCATAGTTACCCTCAGTCATATCTCTCCAAAGGTCAGCAACATTAGCATTTCAAAAGGAATTTAACTCATAACATAAGTTTAACTCATACAGTAGTAATCATATATTACAGAGGAAAATCTGTGTTCTCTGACCTATCTTCAGATAGACTCGAACACTGTTTTCATTCACATTGTTGAAGACGTCAGTATTTTTTCTAAGCTAGATCAAAACCAGGACTAGTGTTAATATTTTCATATCTTTTTCCTCCCATAAGGTGGATTCAATAAAAGAAAAAAGCCAGAACCCACCAACCAAGCAATAAAAACAAAACAAAACAAAAAACCCACAAAAGATACGACGCCTCTAGATTCCAGAGTTGTCCCTCCTATGAGGATGATCACCAAACTGTCAAACATTAGCAAAATCTTGCTACGTTTGAGAATATTTCTCATCTACAATTTCCTAAAACAGCCAGAATTTGGAACAAATAAACAAAAATGCATATCAAAGCTTCTAATTAATATCACCTGAAATTAAAAAAAAAAAAAAAAAATAATATCCATCCAACAAAAACAGTTATTTTTCTACCAAGGTTGTCCTTTAAGAAACAGTTAAAGGATAAATAGAAATGTAATTAATTAGATTTTAAATCGTTCGGTTAGTGAAAAATAAACCTAATATCCTTGATGGGATTTTGGGTTTGGTATTGATTTACTTATTTTTAGCTACAGAAAATCAAATACTCTGATTCACTATGGTATGATTGTAAAGTTTAAACTTCTGAGAAAATGTGAAGAAAATCACTGTTTGCAACACAATATTGTCTAAAAATCCAAAGGAATAACTTTTGTCACCAGAAGTCTGCAAGAAATACTACTTTAGGAAAGACTGAAGGAGTTACTTTAGTGGAGAGTTTGTTACGTAACCACAAATCATGAACATTTTCGTATATTTTATGCCCACTGTTTCCACATCCAAATCCTTTACCTACAATTCAGGATAAATAGCAAGGACTAATTTCTGATAGTGAGAGTGTAAAATAAATGCTTGCAGAAAAAGTTGGCAGCTTCATTGTTTAGAGATTTTCAGCACTAAAATAAATCGTAGCAGCAGTCCAGTGTTGGCCTCAAAGACCTTGTTTTTGTTCTCCTTCATACAAAGCCACCTTCTGTGCTTGCTGTGCCTGAATCCTCCTTCTGGCTAGAAAAAGAGCAGAGAAAGAGAACTCTATTTCAAGATAACTTTTGATAAAATTTCCTTATATTTTTCATTCAGACAAATGTCATGTCTATCATTCACTTGTAAAAAAAAAAACAAAAAAAAAAAAACAAAAAAAGAGATGTGTGTAAGATGGCAGTTCATGTAGTTTCATTACTGAAGGATACCAACCTAAATAGCATGAAATGTACGGAGGGATTCAGTTTGTCTGAGTTCAAGGATGTGTTTCATCTCCAAATTAAGATATGTGGGATTCAGTGTAAATGCCCACATGTGGATGTGTAGGGCCATTTGAAATATCTGCTGCTAACCTCCAGCTGTTGTTCCAGAGTGACACAGGACTCCCCTCAGTCTTTCTTTCACTTCTGCCAATGGTGTGGTTTTGGATTTGGATGCTTTGGAGCACCTCAAACACTATTATGCATGTATGTAACAGCAACTAATCAACTCCATAAAGAAGGATTGTCATGGTTTAACTGCCGACAGCAACTGAGCCCCACACAGTCACTCACTCTCCCTCAGTGGGATGGGGAGAGAATTGGAAGGGTAAAAGTGACAAAACTCCTGGGTTGAGATAAAGACCGTTTAAGAAGTAAAGAAAAAGTCATGCAAGCAAGCAAAGCAAAACAGGGAATTAATTTGCTGCTTCCCACAGGCAGGCAGGTGTACAGCCATCCCCAGAAAATCAGGGCTCAATCAGGCATAACAGAAATTTGGGAAGATAAGTACGGTCACTTAAAAAAAGTGTTCCACTTCTTCTTTCTTGGCCCCACTTTATATGCTGAGGATGATGTTGTATGTCATAAAATATCCCTTTGGATATTTTTGGAGTTGGAGCCAGCTGTGCCAGATGTGTCCCCTCCCAACATCCTGTGCATCCCCAGCCTGCTTGCTGGTGAGCTGACTCTGTGTAAACATTGCTCAGCAATAATGAAAAAAACCTCCTCTCTTATCAACAGTTTTCAGCACAAATCCAAAACATAGCCCCATACTAGATACTATTATGAAATAACTCTATCCCAGAGAAAACTAGCACACAGATTCATTTTGAAATTAGATACTAACGTTTTGGTGTTTACACATAAACCAGATACACAGGCTTGGGTACTGGTCCATGGGCTGCAAATCAGTGCAGCCAGGGATGTGCAGAATACTCCTGAGCTCACTCCAAAGCAGATTGTACTGAACTGAGCCTCTGGTCTTTACAGAGCACTGGTTATCTTCAAGCAGTTATCTAAATTCACATTTCAATCAGAAGAGATCGTGCCAATACAGTCAATGGAGTAGAGAGAGAATTCATCTTATTTTAAAGCAGATAGCTGTGTATTTTAGACTCCACTGCCTATATTGACTTCCATTTACTAAAATGGAAATCCACACTCCTCTCTTATAAGTAAAAGGCTAACCCTGTAGACATGAAATGTCAGCGGGAGGAATCCAACCTCTACTTTAAAGTCTTGATTGAGGACATAATTTTTATTCATATTAGTCTCTATAGAAACATTCAAATGTAGGTTTCTTCATATTGCAGACTAGCTGGGACTTGCACAAAAGTCTCTCTTCACATATAGTAACCTTTTTTAAGGAAAATTGGTAATAAATAATTTTCAGTCAGGAACTTTGTGGAGCCAAAGCATAGTTTTTCAATTAAAGTAATTTTTGGTGAAAAATCTTTTATTTAGTTCTATTAATATTATTTATCTCTTCCAGAGTCCAAGTAATCCTCTTATAGTAAGTGTCTAATACATTTTCTCCCTCAATATTACAACAAATATACAGCAGTTCTGAAATTCAAAGATTTTCCTTGCAGATATCAAGCCTAAAACCACTAAAGTTTTCAAGCCTTTTAGTTGATTAAAAGTCTTAGTAAAGAGTTTAAAGTTTAGTTAGTATTGATGACTATTTAATTTCAACTTCTTTTTTTTTTTTTAGTAAATTGAAATTAAGATCCACAAACTCAACATTATCCCCAAAGTAAAGGACATATACTTCCATGAATCTCTGTCATTGCCCTTCCAGTTGTTCTATTTCCTGGCTGTAGTCAGATATCTATGCTGACAGTAAAGTCTAGATGTGTAAGGCACATTAATTACTCAATTTCAGCAATAATGTATCTTAGATAAACAACATTCTTTTTACTGGAATGTAATAAACATATTCATGTGTATCTGTGCATGCATTTGTATAAATAATCAGAATGATATAAATGCTTTTAAACACATTTACCAATTAAACAACAATATTCAAATCTTCTTGAAATATAAGAATCTCAAAAAAGATTTCAAGAAAAAAACCACATAATTTCTAGATGTTAGTGACTCTTTACATAACATGTCCTTCCACTATATGACTAACTGGAGCTGAAACCCTATATGGCCTCAGTACCTTTTAGAATATTCTGTTGATATGATTAATTTTAACTGGACACAATGACTACATATTGTGTTATAGTTTTTATTTCTGGATGCATAAAATAGGAATATTGGCAACCTAATAAAGATGTGGGAAACAGTATGCATGTTTTAGATTGCAAATGATTGCATCGTTTCAAGGAAAATATATGCACAACTGTATTGAAAACGTTATATGCAAATATCCCTTGAATCCTATTTTACATATAGAAGGTCTTTAAAAGGAAAAGTGTCTGAGGAAAATTGCCTCCAAGCTATTGAAATGGGCTCTGAGGAGACAATGTATTATAATGTAGAGGACAAAAGCCTTATTTAGCCATTTTCTGATAGAAGATTTTCATTATTTTATTACATCCTGAAGATGAACCATGGAACAGAAACCTGGAAAATAAAGTATTTCTCTACATGACCCTTCACCATTCTTACTTAAGAATTATGAAGACTTCAGTATCTACCTCTATACCAGAAATTATTTGACTCTTAACTAAACTAGAACTGACTTTTTTTATTTTTGTTCATAGCTTCATGCAAAATTAACACTTTTCAATATTTATATCTTATCATATGAAATGTAAGTTAATAAGGAAATCTTATACACAAATAGCTGAGTAGCAGGAGACCTCACCAATACATTTATGAGATAATTCCAAAAAGTCTGAGACTATAGAAATAAACCAGGATTTTTTGTGACACAAAATAAATGATCTAATAAAATGGACCTATGTTTACTTTACAAAACTTCATAATTTTGTCTCTCAAGTGATTTCTTTCTGAGAGCTGAATTTGGAAAGTAGTAGAGTGGCTCTTCCACAGCTGAAAGTTGCCTGATACTCTTGTTTCAGTTGCCAAGTCAAAGGTACCTTTAGTCAAGGCCTCTCCACATAATGTCAGCAAGAAGCAATGAATGGCTCTAGTATTTTGCTCCAGTATTTTGCCCTCTAAATTATTTTTTTTTTAGATTTTATAATTTTAAAATTATTTAAAATTGGGATTTTAAATTGTCCTTTCTTTTAAGGCTGAATAAAATTTCATGTTCTTTTTAAAAAGCCTTTAAAATTAGGTGATGGCTCTTTAAAATCAGAACATTTGCATAATGTTCTTACATCTGTACTAAAAAAACCCCAATGAATTCCTGGAACTCTTTGTCTGACCTTCGCTTTTGTAACACAGTTTTAACTAAACATATTTTGGCTGCCTGTCTACCAAGTGGTCTATAGATAGTCTGAATGAATGGATGGGCAAAAGCACTTTATAAATACTTCTTCAAAAAAGGAGTGTGTGATAGTGATAAGGTTGTAGTGATAAATCTGCTTAACAATGAATATTGAAATTTTCTAGAACAAAAGTAATAATTTAACCAATTTATTCCTCCTACTATGGAGCAATTTTTTACTGATCTAGAACATGTTACAGAAGTTGTAAATACATAAAGCAAAAAAGGAGTTGACAGAAAGTCAATAAAATATGTGAATTAACAAAACAGTACATTTTCTCTGCAGACAATCTTCATGTACACAGCAAGAGCACGTCTTTCTTAAATATGCCATGAAGAATTTTCACTAATTTAAAAGAAATTGATCATAATAATGCAATGGTAATTCAAAACCCGGTCAGCAAAGCTGTGCATAAGAATAGGTCAGCTTTTTACAAAATCAAAAGATATTTTTAATCAAACATGTTACTTAACTTTTTTTTTGTTTTTTTTTTTTTTAACTACAACCTTTTCATGGATAACTTTTGCTTATTTATAGTTGAGGATTCATGACAGAATCACAGAATCATTTAGATTGGGAAAGACCTCTAAATTATCAAGTCCAACCTTTAACTGATCTTGACCCTGCTGTATTTTATGACAGGAATTAAAGAAATGGAATTTACAGCAACTACAATAATTCTGAAGAATATAGTTTCTGCAGTTGCAACCTATCTTGATAGACTGAAGGGAGAGTGATGAAAACTCCAATCTTAATAAATCTCCTGAAGCTAAAGATTTAAAACTCACACTGTTTCAAATTAGTGAGGACAGCAATATTTATTTGCTGTTGAATTCTAGCCAGCATGACATTTCAGCAGGAAACGCTTTATAAGACTTCAACTTATGAGCGCTGAAGTTGCAAACAAGTACTTAAACTATGCATAAGTAGGAGGGTTTGCGTATTGAACAAAATGATGAGTCAAACTGATTGCAATTTCTGTCTTTGATCTTTCCAGAATCAGAAAGCTACATATGGATTGCAGCAAAGGAAGCCTAGAAAGGACAGGAAATAAAGACAGCACACACGTTGTCCTTGCATGCTTGGGGGCAATCAAACAACATTGCAATCCATCAGATCTAGTGCTTTCCAGCAGATTGTCTCTGTAAAATAACAACTAAGAAGACATGGATCCAACTGACTTATTTCTTGTTTGTCTGTTTGCTTGTTTTCTTCTTCAAAGGCGAGTTGTATGGTTAACTAGCAGAAGGAAATTGAGAGTAAAGCTCAACAGTAGAGGAAGCAGTTACCAATTGTAGTCTCAGCCACAACAAAGGATACAAGCCCATCACAGCTCTTTCTGCTCGATTTATTTCCAAAACCAAGGCTTACACTGTTCTGAAGTAGCATTGCAAACCCAATGTTATTTTCAGTCTGCTTTCACCCTGTTATGTGGTGTCTCGTTGTAGGCTGAAGCTAATCGATGCTTTCAAAATGGTGATATGATTGACCCAAATTATCAGCCTACCTCAGTACTCCCAGTTGACTCTGAAATCACTTTGAAAAGTCTGGCTCAGGTTCAGTGGGCAGCCTACTCATGAGACCATAACATTTTCTTTCCATATGGAGTAGGTTCTATAGCGAAATGAGCTGTCTTGGTTGCCAGAAACTCCTGTTCGTATAGGCTTCACCACTGAAAAAGTGAGAAGTGAGATAAATAAATCTCCTAATGAATCACACCACCCTACTGTTGTAATGGATTTGAACAGTTTAATGAAAAGTTGATGGAAATAAAGCAACAATTAAGCTAATCAATGAATTTGTAGAGTTGTAGGAAAGACATTTTCATAGAGGTGACCAACAGTGTCTACTTTTTTTGACTACAATGTAACAGGTAACTTGCAGCCACCTGTACATGTGGAACTGCATAATTTAGATGGTTTGGATATAGAATATGAATATTTAATGGAAAAGACAAATTAGTGTTATAAAAGAACATATTATTTTCTTTAAATTAATATGATCCAGTAATTCAGGGGTAGAGACAATCCAGGAGGATACCTTCAGTCACTTTTATTAACTGGGGATTTGGAGTAAGTAAAAATGCTGTAAACATAGCTTATATGAATAAAAATTAATCAGAAGTTTTCCAATGCAATACCTTTGTAAAAAAATAATCACAGGAATATGTCAAAAGCTGAACACTTCTGGCAATATTTATAAAGATCTAAAAAGAGAAACATTTCAACACTTCATGATTATAGCACTTTCCTTTTCATGCAAATATTCCTTTGATATAATAAAAGGTGAAAAATGTCAAAATAAAACATTTCAATGGGCTGAAAATAATGAAAGGCCTAAGCCAAACAATTCATGATTTCCACAGAAAGCTATGCTGTGTTCTTAAAAAAAAAAAAAAAATCAAAAAAAAAAATCATATGACTCATGAAATGCACAACCAGTTCAGACCTGTCTTATAAATGAACCAGTACAGGTTATTGTCCTTTGGATGTTCCAAATCAGTTGTGCTGGCCATCTTCCAAAATGGATAATTACATTCTGCTTACCTGTTATCTTCCTGCTGTTTTTCTTGTAAGACGTATTTTTGTTGCATCCTGTTCCAAAATATTGTTAATGATGCTGTCTTCATAATATTGTTTCATTTCTTTTCTTTTTTTAACATTAAAAAATACTCTTTCTATAGAATGCAATTCTTAAACAGCAGATAATCTCTGTCACCTAAGCATGACTAATTCTATAGCACCAGATTTGTCTGCTTTTGAACCTTCAGCAAAAAACTTTGCAAGAAAAACACAACAGAACCTGTCATGCGAGAAAAATCTGCATTTCAATAGCCTCGAGAACACCCAAGAGCAAAATTGAAATCTAGAGTTCTTCTTAACTGAAGCAACTAGTGTAAATTAAGATAAAAGATTGAACTGAAGATTTACCTACCACAAGGAGAAGGATTTCATTCCTCTGTAAGCTTTCTTTACTAAGGTCTCAAGCATTTGAAATATCAATGGCATTATGTAATTATATAAACAAATAGAAATCCACTTCCTCTATTGATTAGTTCTCCCACATACTCCTGATCAGTATCTCTTCTGGCTATTAGGAAAATTCAAATATATGGGAGCAGCCTTTTACACATATCAACTTTATTTTTTAACAGCTTCCTACAGCACTATCTAAAAAAGCTATTTCACTGTTAAAGTTTTAGGTCCAGCCAGGTTCCCCATACACATACCTCATCACTAGAAATTCTGTTGAATTGGTTTCCATTTTCGTCTTCCAGGCAAAGCTTTCAATGCTTGCATGCCCAAGTACCTTTTCTGGTAGGCTTACATACTTTTTCTTGAAGATACAAGGCTTTTGTGCCATTCTGTTGCTTTGTAGCAATTGGGATTTCAGCTATTCATATTATCCCACATTTCAAAGTCTAATAATTAAAGAAGTTATATTTTATTGCTAAGCTTCAGAGTTTAAACATATTTATGGATAATTCCAGGTTAACCACAAATTAAACAAATCCTGGCCAATGGGAATTATAAAAATTAATGTGTAGAAATAAATACTTAGGCTGTTCTCTGGGCAATGGGCACAAGTCCTTCCATAGAGAGTAATGGTAAGTGGTGTTTTGTTTTTAAGAACAATATATTTCCCCTTCCTTTCCCTCATTTCAGCAGATGTGGCTGTCAGAGCTTACCAAATGAGCTATCTTTTATAAAGACAGAGATTCAACCATTGTTTTTAATAAATGTGAAATCAAAAATGTTTGATTCCTGAATTTTGGCATATGCCCTCAGGAAAGGTGTGTCTTCCTCCAGTAGGGATTTTGAAACTGGTATTTAATTTTCATTTTCAAGTCTATTTAGAGCAATGTGTTCTCCAAATCTTTGGCATGCCTGGCTTTCATATGATAATCAGAACTGCCATATGTTTAAGAGATTTGCTTCTCACTTAACTGCTTTAACTTGCAGAAATAATCAGCATGACTCAAAGCCAAATTCAATAGCTTGATGAAAAGAGCACTCAAAGCAACTGTCCATCAGTTTTTCATACTGTGACAAAATGGCTTACATTTTATTGCAATTATTTTAAACAGTTTTGTGTTCACAGCATTCTGTTTCAAAATCCCTTTTGAGGACAGAGATTAGTTAATTTTAATGAAATAGCTATTGTAGTTATGCATATATATTTCTATATATTCATGGGCATAGTAAACAAACCTCAAGTTGTTATAGACTAAAATGTTAATTTAGCACTTCAAATTGCATATACAGACAAATTAGAAATAGAATAACATCTGTCCCAAATCACAATGTTACAGAACTTAGGTTTGTGTCATAAATAAATCCCTAGTATAGAAATGTGTTGCTGAATGAAAAACCTGACCAGGAGGTGTTCACCAAACCAGATGTAGTTTTCCTGTGTTTCTGCTTGAGCACTGGTTCAAATGTAAGCAGCGAAAAGATGGATTATCTTTTGAATCTCATTTACACACTAAGGCAGACATCTAGTGTCTTTGTTAGGAAAACCTAGGTTTTAGGCTTTGCATGCACAACACAAAAGTTACTGAGTCTTTCAAATCACTGCATTTGATTAAGCCCTAAATGATCTTCAACTGCTGGTACACAGTAACAAAATAAAATCTTATGATTTTCCCTAAGAGGTAACTTCATTTCTTATCCTGTACCCACACAATCTGTAAGAAGGGCAGGCAATAAATATAAATAGTAGATATAGTAGATATGTTTCTATAAACATTTTTGTTACAATTGTCAATACTGTGGTCTGAAAATTGCTAATCAGCTGTGCTCATAAAACTTTATTTAATGTTTTCTACCCATCTGCCTGGAAGTAAAACTACATTGTTTATTCATTAGATGCACAAAAGCCTATGTTATAACAAATCTTTATATTTTGTCATATTTAATCAATATATTCTTTTGCACATATATAGTATAATTTTTACTTATAGAAGAAAAAATGGCAGTAGTTTCATCTAACTAAGCATCTTATTACAAAATTATACATATATGATAGATTTTATATTAAGACCAACATAGAAATGCAAGAAAAATCTCAAGAGAGAATTCAATAATTAAGAACTGTTTAAGTGTTCTGGTAAAAATGAATTAAAATTTATATTTTAAAAAATCTATTACTTAGTTGAAAAAAATACTTTGTAATACTTCCTTCCCCCCAACCAAGAGTTGAATACATTATTATCTGATTTTTTTTTATACCAATTTCAGTGATTAAACTTGACTTTTTTTTTTGTGGATAGAGTTTAGCAAGGAAGGTAGTTACTTCCTTGTATGCTAATGTCCTTGTAGCATTTAAGTAGGCATAAAAATAAAATGGTATCAGATGAATTATTTTGTATTCATGCTATCCTCTATTATTTCTATGGCATCAGAAAACAGAGCTGATTATATATCATATAGGCATATGCATATTATATATAGATATGTAGTATACACTTAACTTTGCTTTTTTTTTTATTTTATTTTAGTGAACTCTTAGAATTTTAGAGCACAAGAAACTAATTAATACAAGAGGTGATCACTCAATTGACTAAGAGTGATCAGACCATAATTACATTTAAATGTTAGGTGCTATCAAGAGTTGCAGTCACATAAGACTTCAGGAAGGGAGGTGCTGGTAAAATGTGACAGGTCCTAATATTAACATCAAAGATTGCCATGTTTTAGAAGTAACATGAATGTTACTTAAGGAAATTACAATACCTTTGCAGGAGAGGCAAATTAATTATCTCACATCTTCCTAGTTCAGGTTTTTTTACACCTTCCACTGAAGCTGCCACTGTTGGAGGCTTTGACGAACCTGTTACTGAACTGCATGAGCAACCATGCAGCCCTGTAATATGGTGTTGCCATTGCTATTAGCTTGTAGCTTTGTTTTCCTTAGTTTAGCTGCAATAATAACTTCTCTAACTGACCAGTTGTCTTTATCTAATTTGTTTTAATTCTCCTTACATTTGTATGATACAACTGGAGTTTTCCACAGTAGTAAAAGCCAGATTTTCCAGGTAGAATGAGATATTTGGTAGTAACACAATGTACTGTGTAGAAATGCAGACCTTGAGAAGTGCAGCTAAAGGATGCTAAAATATTCCACATGCTTTATGATTTTTTGTTTAATGGTCATTCTTTAGTTAGACTTAAGATTTCCACCATATTAACAAGAAATGCATGACTGTACTTATACACACTTATACACAAAGTGTGCTTCATTTCTTGGACATAAACAAGATTATGAATGTAAAATATTTGTATTTGCTTATATACGTACAAGTTATGTTTAGATGTTCAGACAGTTGCTAGATCTTTTGACATATGGCTGAGAAGAAGGGTGGATTGTATCTAAGTTCTTTACATTTTATAGCAGAAAGTCATTTTTCACTCAACCATCATAACTCAGTCCCATTCTGTATCAGTTCTGTAAGCTTTTCAGTTTACCTAGATAATTTTGATTCATCAGAGGAATGTTGTGCTTATGGCCTCAATTATGCTGACAAATGCAGGGAAACCAAGGTGAAGAACAACCAAGAATTCAATACTTGACTCCAAAGATAATCTAATGTCAATGCCTCATTTGTGCCTCAAAGCAAAATCATTTATTTTAAAACATGATACCTTTAAAAATATATTTTTTAAAAGGAACTCAAGTAAGACAGCAAGAAAAAGATTCATTTGAGAATCTTTGTGGGACTTTGGATTAAGTTAGATTCTTAGCAACATCTTAGCTGAGCAGATAGAAGCTCAGTTCTGTTGATGCTAAAGCACCACTAAGTAAGTTCAAAGACAGAATTTCCCAGGAAATCTTAATGCATGAATTCACTCCAGATCAAAGTGACTACGTCTTTACTGAGAGCAGTACTGAGAGCCCAAGTCCTTTTGCAATTCTAGTTCCATATATCCACCTACAGCTTTACATATATCTACACTTTAAAAACATTACCTTCATTTTCTAGACATGAAACAAACACAGTCAACAGAATAAGCAGATATGTGGAAAGTCAGGATTAATTCACAAATTCACAGACTTTTCTTATGTACATCTTCCCATTTATTTCTTAATTTCCACTTTTCCACAGGTAAAAATTAATCCACTGCATAGAATAAGTTCCAATCCTTCTTCCTGAGAAATCAACAATCAAGTAAAGGGTACTGCAAAAGCAGGTTTAGTCTTATTTAGCTGTGTACAAAACAGAACTTTTAAAAAATATGATGAACAGACTGGATTAACACTTCCTGGACTGAGCAAGTCATTCATTTGACACCTAGAAAAGTGAGTGCAGGAAATGGTGGAGATCTGATGAGCAAGTCCCTATTACTTGGCTCAAGGCTGTAGTTTTTCCTTCTACGTAGACTGAGAACACTGACTACCATTTTCTTTCTTTTTAAAAAGATCAAAGGATTCTTTGTATTCATTGTATTAGAGGAAAATTCCTTTCTATATATCTTTATCTTTGCTGCTTAAATTACTTCTTCCATTTGATTCACCTTTGCCTTCATTTGTGACTCAACTTATCAAAATTGTTGTGTCTGGCTTCAGCTAGAGTTTAAGACTATGACTGAGACAGGGTCTTAAACCTTGATGGTGCTGGAATTTTTTCTCTAGCTGGCATCTTCCTTACCACAAAGAATAAAAATTGAGACAGAGTTTTAGACTGGGTAGATTTGTTTGGGACCATGGTGCTTAGAGTAGTGACTTTCACCAAAGTCTGTATTATTAGTTTTTGATATTCTTGCATCTCTAATTTTAGTAGCATAAAATTATAGCATAACTTTTAAGGACAAAGGCACTACTGGAATCACATATGCTTTATACGATACAAAAAATTCTTTATCAGCTATTTTTAAAAAAAAATAGCTGACTGTTTAATTTTCTTCCAATATTTTTCTCATGGCAATTAATACAGAATTGTACTATAAAATGTATTTAATATATTGATAAAAATATATTAATCAAAATCTGTCAGCTAAAAACTTATTACCTGTTCCCAGTAACAGATTTTGTCAGAATGTTTTTATGTGGAATATTACATTTTAGAGAGTAATTTGAGTGGCATTACCATGATACTTGCCTCCAGATTACAGCAGAAAGAAAATCTGCATAGTCAATATACTTAAGTGTTAACATAAAAAAGAAAATATTGCTTCTATGCATGTACTACCAAAATTTCATGTTGACATGTATGAACACATCTTTGCCAAGCAAATGTGACAATATCACAGGAGCTGTTGAGAAGACATTTTAGCTATTTCATGCAAAATAGCACTGACATAACTTTTGCCTCAGAAACAGATATATTTTTGCACCCAATTAGTTCTCTGAGCTGGTATTAATTGCACATTGCATTGACAGATTTGCCTTTTTCTCAAGAATGCAGACTTGGTGTTTTGCCTCCTTTTGCTACACTCCCCAAAAATAATCTGAATTTTTACGTGCAATGAATGGATGATGCTCATTCTCTACCACCTAACACACTTCACAGACCTACGTTTTACAGCAAAGGTCATTGTTTCATTGTAGCAACTGAGATATTTTTAGCCATAGGTTCTTTACTCCACTAGGGTTTTGTAGCTGTGGAGAGAGACTTTTTGCAGCTTATTTCCTCCTAATTTTCTAATACAGTCATTGTCTTGTTTACAGCTTTTCATTTTCACTTTGATTTTTGCAAAGTCCAAAGTGCAGTTTGAGGTAGGGGTGCCTCGTAAGTCAGTGACTTATACAAAAAAAGAAAAAAAAAATAAAAGAAGTACTCAAATCTCTGAAAAGGTGCATGAACTCCCCAGACACATATGTTGAGAATACCAGCACCTGAGAAAGGGTTAAAAGTTTCATTTGGACTTCAGGTCCTCTTTATCTTTTTATCAGATAGGAAGCAAAAAATGAATTAAAAAGCCTATAGAAGCAGAAAGTATATAAAAAGCTCTGAGTCTGGCTAAGTATCATAGAATGGTATGAATCAAGGACGTGGTCTGATTGGTGGTTGAATAATTATCAAGAGGTAGATAAACTGTTGTCTGGCATTCTCAGCTTTGTAAACTTGAACACTTTTATACCTACCAGGTCCCAAAGGTGTCTGCCAGGTGTCTTGATTGAAAATGTACTGCACAGAAGAATATTTAAAGAGCAAGTCACTAAAATAAATCCCTGAATTCATCTCTAGTGTTTTTATCATAAATGCTTGAACTGCTTAATGTATTACAAAATAAAAAAAAATCACGTATTGAAAAAATTTAAAAGGATATTTCTGTAAGCCCTACATAAAAATTTTAGGTTTGTCCCACACACAATTTTAATCCACAAAGGTAAATGTGCTTTAAGGCTGAATAAATAAGGAAGTACTGTTTTAAATAGATAACATTATAGGTTTGAATACTGCAAAGTAATTAAACGACATAATATCCCATTATAAAAGATCAATATGCACTTGAGATCAGGGCAGGATCTATTTCTGAAATTATATAGCACACACTGATTTCTATCACATTTTCAGTATTGATCTGATGTGAAGCTTGTTGATTTGACTTTGCAGCTTGTTGTTTGCAGAGGTTTGAAGACTTAGTGTGCCTCCAGAGTGAAATTAAAGTCAAGGCTGTTTGCATGTCTACATAAAGTGCTGTTAGCAGGTCTCAGTCACAGACTGTTCAGTAAACAAGCTGTGTATTCCTTTGAAATGATCAGTTCCAACTCTGTTTTGACAATTTCTTAGAAACTGACTTTCATGAGAAATCTTTGATGGGAATGGTGAGTGCAAGAAGCACACAGTTACAGGATATTACTTTGTCTTACATGTTGTTTGTTCTTTTATGTATGAAGAAGCTCTTTACAGTATTCTGATCAGAAAAATGCTGGTGAGGAAATTTTGGCAATGATTCTTAATTATCTTTGCTACAATTAGATATGGTTAGTATCAGCAATATTTAAATAAAAATAACTGAATTAAAGGAATGACAAGGAATCATTGCAGCATTGTTTAGTAACAAGACATCCAACAGAAAACACTAAACTCATTTTTCTTAGTCTTTTGGAACTAAAAACTCCAGAAAGACACCTACAGACTTTCATTTACACACAGGTCTAAGATATCTGTTTCATTTTACTCCATGAAATATGAGAACAAGATTTTGGGCAGTGGCTGTGGGCATTTATAGACATTGGCAGGGATACAGGTTGAGCCCCAAAACTCCCCCGGTTCTCAAAACTACTGACAAACTTTCACATAGCATTTCAAGTCCACAGATTCAGGCAACAGCAGTTAACTTTTATCCTAACACCAGGGAAAGTTTAAAGCTTTCTTCAAGATAGGACAAGGGAAGACAGTACCAAATATCATGCTTAGACCATATTGGGATTTCTAAGACAGACAGAAGTGTCACTTTTTTGTACTAAGTTTCTATATGGAACTTTGTTACATAAAAGAAGAATAGAAGAAAAGAACATATTTCTCTCTTCTCCCCATGCATCTGGCATTTCAAAGGTTATATGTCAGTTTGAAAGGCCTGGGTTCAAGTATGAATTTTTGTATTTGTGATCTTCTGATCATCATTACCATGAGGTTAAGCTGTTTTCAAATGTCATCCACCTTGCTTTCAAAGGGCTCTGGAACCACTGTGTCAAACTCACTGGCTTGAGTGCTAATTGCAATTTTTGTAGAGTTGAAATAATTACCTATAAAATGTATTCACACTTCTCTCAGAGGAAATGAGGTGTGTGTGGGAGGCAAGGCAGAGGGGTAGGCTCTCATGGGTATGGTGAATCTTGAATTTTTTGACACGAAACAGAACGACTTCATAAGAAGTGGCTGGAATTAAGAGTGCTCCTTCCCACTGAGTGCCTTCAGCCTGCTGATTAGGACATTCCTATGGGAGGTGAGATGTGGGGTTTGGTGCCCTGAACTCCCACATGCTATAAGAGGTCTCTGATGCTCCAGTATGAAATGAAAGGATCACAGTAACAGATCCTCCTCCAGCTGTCTCCTACAAAAAGAAGTGATTCATGTTCCATTTAAAAGGACAAGTGAAAGATACATTATACAGCAAGAAGGTCTGATGAACAGAAATGTATCTCTGTGGTACAGAGCTCACCATTTAGCAAAGCCACTGCTTTTCTGGGTTTATCTGTATGTTGTCTTAAGTAGTTTCCCACTGAGTAAACTGATACATGGTTTTGGAGGCTATTCTGAGCTGCCTAATTTTCTTTAGACCAAGAGGAAGCCCTAAGTAATTTGGTCAAAGAAGTAAGATTCTGTTTCCAGAATCAGAGACCTCAATCCCTTATTGTACCTGATGCTGTAACTCTGACATACTTTTTAACATTTCTATTTTTATTTTTCCACAAAGGCGTAATGGAAGTTCTTGAATGGAGAACAAACAAACAAACAAACAAACAAACCAACCTTTTTAAATGAATATTTTTGTGCCAAAAAAAATAAAAAATCACTCATTTCTTTAATTATACATAACTAGCACTTGTATTCTACCCGTTACCAGAGGCTTTCTTGTTATATTTCCATAAATTCTGCTTTTTGGTCCAAATCAAAGTTGTGAAACAACGCTTTCATGTAAAAAAAAAAAAAAAAAAAGAAGGTTTCAAAGAGGGTAAACAATGTTTAACAATGTTTTGTAATTTTGCTTCTTTTTTTGTGAGTTTCCGTAGCTTAAACTTACATTTGCCTTGACTTCCAGGTAAGTCTGGTTGTAGTTTAGTTGTATTCATTTGCTTATTCTGATAGTAAGATACATCTTTCTTTGAAGGGGTAACTTCTCAGATTAGGCAAATCAATGTAGTTCAATTGACTTTAGTGTTATGATTATCTACACAAAATAAGTATGGCCCAAAACTGACCTTGTCCATTTTAGTACCTGGAATCTCTTTTTTTGTTGTTGTTGATGCTTTTGGGGTTATTTGTTGGTTTGGTTTGGTTTTTTGTTTGTTTGTGTTTTGTGGGTTGTTTGGTGTTTTTTTTTTTTTGTTTTGTTTTGTTTTGTTTTTTTAATCTGAAAAGACTTAGTTATATTTTGTCTAGATTCCTAATTATGGAATATAGCTGACAACCAGTGCTTGTAGTGCTGTCTAATCATTATATATTACTGACAGCAAAACAAAAGATTTGTAATTTACTCCCATGCCTTCCTGCATCTTAAATCTACAAGATTAAATGCTTAAATGTTGCAGTCTCTACAGTAGCTTAACATTCAAGGAGCATTTACTCAGTTCAATCATTTAAGTGGCTTAAGGAGGTTAATGAAAATACAAAAGAGCCTCAAGCTTCCTAAATAGAAGCTGGAGGATGATTTTCATAAGCTAAGAAATACAAGATCCTAGACATTTCAAGAGGGTCGTGTAAAGGTCCTTTACCTGACCTTTTTCACAGTAAAAGAAAAAAGTAAAGGTTATCAATCTGTTTGAGCAGTTTAGATTTGCTTATTGACAGAAATTTCAGCAAATGGTGGGGGGTTATTTTCTGGGTATTAAATTAAATAAGATACACAGCATAAAATGTAATACACAGAGACATTTCACTAAAATAAAAATTCTGATTCTGCTTATTTAGGTGAATAATCAAGAATGATGGGACCATCACCCTATTTAAAAAAAAAAAAAAAACAACTAATTGGGGTGGTTCTTCTTGACTTCTGCTCCATTGTGGGAGACAGTGACTTGGAACCAGCCTCTGCTGGGATCCCAGCTGTACTGCTATTTTGAATTGTCCTTGAAAGAATGTGAATCTTTGCCTTAACAACACTTTTGCAGTGAATTTATTCTAGTAGTCTCTGTGTTCTTCAAGTATAAATTCCTTAAGCATAATGAAGGAATAAAAATATTGTGTTGATCTCTCATAGAAACCAAATATGAAACAGAATTGCTGCCATACCTTCTAGAAAACCTTCTAGAAAAATGTGTATAAAAGATTAGACATAGCCTACTTTTAGACTTCCTGCTATTAGCCAGTGCAAAGACCAGATAGTAGACCAAAACAACACTAAACAGTGGTGGTGTAAAAACTCCTTTAAAAAATATTCTCATTCTTGGGTCCCAGGTTCTTTTGTTCCTGTCATCATATTTATATGTCATATAAAATATTCGTACACAGATATCTGGACACCACAATATTACTTTTTTTTTTTTTCCTTTAATCATGTTCTCACAGCAATGTACAATTATGATATTAAAATCACATATATAACCCCAAAAGTGAAATAAATTTAGTAATTTCTTAAATGTGAAAGAAATGGTTTTTTTTTGATTTTCTGTCATAAGATTTTGGAATCTCCTTATTTACATATATTTCATTAAAGTTTTTCAGATTAAGCAAAAGTTCAAGAAAATACAATTATTTCTAAACATTTATAGGGCAAAGCACTGCTGTTATAACTTTTACCAAAATTCATTAAATATAGATTGTACTCATTAAATTAAAAGTATTACTGACTCCTTTAGAGAAATGATGCACCTATAGCACTTATAGTCTTTTTCTTTTTTTTTTCTTTTGGGGGGGGGTGTGTGGTCTTCTAATTTTCCTACATCTTCTAACAAGACCAACTTAGTTGCTCACTAATATTCTTTCCTCAGGTGCAGTTTCCCCATTTTGTAAACCTTATTAAGGCTGTAGGCAGAAACTAAGCAGGCTACCCACCTGTAACTATTTTAAAAATACTTACGTGAACATTTGCTATTTCAGGGTCCGTTTCCACTCTGGATAAATGTTCAGATCGGCTTTTTTTACACTTAGTGATTTACCCAACCTCCCAATTACTACCTGCCTGGCATCCAGAATCACATCTCATATCTCACCATTTGTGCGGATGTTGTATGTCATCACTTCACTCTAATAAACATCTGAGATCCCAACTTCTCTCAATTCTTAGCAACTGTGTAAACAAAAGTGAAAAGGATAATCTTAGAGGGTAGGAAAAAAAAAAAATCAAGAGGGGAAATAAACTCTTTCACCTGTGAAACCTCAGTCTGTGTTGCAAGAAAGAAATAGGTTTAGCTTGGCTCCTATTCATTTCTTAACTTCCCAAAATTGTCATGCATAATTTGATCCAAATGGATTGCTTTAGTTCCAAGAGGGAAAACACAAAGTTCAGCTAGTGGAAAAGAGTGAATCACCTGTAAGTTATTGAGAAGTCAGACTGCCTCCTGGGTCAAGGTTAGGGTAATTAGCTGGTCAGCCAGAACTGTGATTTGCCTGAGGAGAAACAAATGAATTTGGTTTCCGCATTTTCAGTATGACCCTTGTTACATTCTTCCTGAATCTAACAGCCTCTTCCTTACACATGACTGAAAAATAACTTTCCCACTACTAAAATACTGTTATTTCTTTCAAAGACAGTAGTGGGTATCAGCAGCCAGCTCCATTCGTGAATATTTCTAATTTCTTGTCAGTTTACTATAGTTTTCACATTTTTACCCTTGACATTGCAGGTTAAGTCGGCTGTAACTAGATTATGCATGCCTTTTATTTTTCAGTTCCCTATAGTTTTCTCAGTAAAATACAGAAACCTGAGTTATTTGCTGCAGTACATTGCCCAAGCTTCTGTAATACAAGCACATTTATTTGCGATTCTTGTCTTTTTCTCAACACTTTTTTTTTTTTTGTATTGTATTTTTAAATGTTAGATATTATTTGTAGCTTTATGCATGGGTAAATTGCCCTATTTAGAAATTGTAGACATTGAATCATTTAATTGCCTCTGGTAAAAACAACAGAATATTCCAAGTGAACTAATTATTGTACCTTAGCCAGTGTCTAGAATGATCACACCAAAGGATTAAATTCAGTCTAAGCAGTCAGTTCTTCTTGGTGCACTATTCTGCCAGAAGAATTCAAATTAAGATTATTTTTGATCCTTTAATAAGAATCATCTTTGCATATACACGTGTGCATGTATGTACACACAACCTTTAAAGTTCGAGGAAGCAGTAAAAGAGACGGTTAAGATCATACCTGCTTTGGTCTGGAGCTTGGTGCAGATGCTTTCCAGAGTTTCTTCCCTATCCCAATTCTGTAATTTTCAGATAATAATTGATTCTACTGACAGGTTTTGGAAAATATTTCTGTGATAACTTATGAATACCCCCACTGGATACATTTTTGTGCATGAGAAATGGTAAAAAGATTTCTCATCTATTTAGTGTTAGTATTCTCACTAATAGGATTAAGATCATCTTGTGCTATGTATTGTACAAACACATATGCAAAGACAGTTTAAACTAATTTTAAGGATCTCTTTTTGGAACTAGAGACAATTAGGCTTTGGCTCACATGGCATTCCCAGGGGAGTGCAACTGTGACATTAAAGAATGAATAGGTAATATACAGCAACACATGGGACTGATTGTCAACAGAGATGGACAGTGGAAAACAAAAGTTACTGAATAAAGTGGTTAAGATCTTGTTGTCAGTCTAAACTAGACAAGCACAGAACTTAGTTGATACAGCTTTTTGCCTATATTTAAATATGGAGAACAGAACTGATATTTACCAAAAGAAGAAAATTTCTTAGGTCATGTTGAGTAGTAGTCTATCATAGAAATTAAAAGAGTTTGAGAATCCCAGAATCCAGCAGGTGTTGCTTTCCTTACGATGAACCACACTGGGGGATCATTACTACCAACCACCTTGACTCTCAGCCCATATCTAATTGCACAGGGGCCAGGAGGGTATCCATAACTCACTTGCAGGATTTATTTCTGGGGAAAAAAACAAAACAAAACAAAACAAAACAAAACAAAAAACCAAACCCACAAAATTCATTTGTGCTTGTGGGAAAAATGCTCTGTTTCGGGGGAAGAGTTATTTAGACCTACTGTAGAAAAAGATTTCTGTTTTCCTATTAATCAGACAGTACCCTAAAGTCAAGTCTAACCTTTCCAGATCATGCCCTGTGGTTACCACTGAATTGGTTGTTTATTTGCACAGTTCACTTCATTAAGATGTGGTACTATGAGCTACCTTGAACTTTTATAAAGTGAGTGGCTTATATATCAGCCAATCTCTGTCATTTTCAACCTGGTATAAATGTATCTTGTTTCTGTTTATTTTCAGTAAACAATCTGTCCTTTTCCATTTCACATTTTCTTGCCAAAAAATATATTGCAGTCACTTGAATTAATGCCTTGGCAGAACTGAAGGATGAAGTTCTTTGTTTCCCCTTGGGGGAAAACATGTGAACGCAAAAATACATATATGCACACACTATCAGCTACAGCCTGAGGCTCAGCAGCAACCAGTTTAGATTGCTCCAGGACAGATTTTCTGTGGAACATTCTCATTTTATGTTGTTATTGGTGACTTACTATAAAACAATATTTCTCTTTCTCTATTTGGAATCTTTAAATCATTCACAAGAGGGTGGAAAACTGTCCAACTTACTTGGCTTTAAATACTTCAATGCTGCCTCTGAGTTGGAGAAAGCAATTCTCAATTTGAGAGCAAATGAAGGAAAGCTTACATTGTGATTGTAAAAAAAAAAAAAAAAAAAAATAAAAAATAAAAAAATTACGCATTTAGATTCCATGCCAGCCCATTAGAACTATTCTAGCTTATTGGCAAATTTGTGTTAGACTACACTTAGACCTCATCAACAAGCCATTCAATTTAAGGTTTAATACTTAGCTTTAGGATAAGATGCACTAGAACAACATGATCTTGGTGATATTTGTATGCCACACAAAGTACACCAGGCACTTCAGAGATCAGGATTAATGCAATTTTATTCCTAAGGAATTTAGTATCACAGACAACATATGTGGTACAAAGATATTTTTCTAGGAAAAAAAAAAAAAACAACTTTTACTTTTACAAGTGAAGAGGTGTTTAAGCTGTTTTCTTCAACTTATCACAATGGTGAGACAGAGCAATGTTTTCATGTCCAGATAGGATGGCTATCCCAGTAAAGCACCTGAATTATTTGTCAAAGTTATGTGGCTGTCTTGCCGCACAAGATTATTGCTGATACCATTAACAGCCTAATCAGACAGATATTGTTCTCTATGCTGTATTTCCCAGGATTCTGTTATGGCATAAAAACCACAACAAAGTGGCTGGATTGTCACTGCTAGGGGAGGCAAAGCAAGGCATCTTGGAGTAGCTAAGTTCCAGTGCATCAATGTAATTTGGGTTGTACCACTCCATGGGCAGGGTATGAAAGTTATCTTTCTGTAGCTACCAAGAGATAAAATAACATTAAACGTATGCAGGTGTTCTGTATGTGCCATCTAGGCATATTATGATCATCTAGTATGATGATCATACTATACTATGATCATGTTCAGACAAGGAGTGCTTGTTGTAGGCTGGCCCCAACTGGCAGCCCAGCACTTACCCAGCTGTTTGCTCACTCCTGTCTCTCCATTGGGATGGGGTAGAAAATAGAGGGAACAGAAGTGTGAAAACTTGTGAGTCAAAATAAAAACAGAAAAATTACTCACCAATTGTTGTTATGGGCAAAACAGACTAGACTTGGGGTATTTAACTGAATTTATTGCCAAGTAACATAACTATGACATTACTGTTTGGGTATTGGGAAACTAAGAAACGAAAAACAACAAATGCTAAAGCACAAAAATAAATGGCTTTCCCCCTCTTTGCCAGACTCCACTTCCAGTACCACTTCACCTCAGATACCTTTCTATTCTCTGTTTTACTTCACTCTGGTTGCTCCTTTTGCTGACTCAGCTCTCACTCAGTTCCTTCCATGCAGCAACAAGTAGTGTTGGGCACTCGTAGCCTTTCACTCTTTTCTGCTCCAGAGAGGGTTTTCTGTGGCTGCAGTCCCTTTGGAAATATCTGTTTCTGCATGGAACACCTCATCCTCTGACCTTGGTGTTCCTTCTGCTTTTTCTAATCCTTATTCTGTCCAGTATTTCTTCCCTTTTTAAAGATGTTTTTCAAGTGATACCCTCAGCTTGCCTGACTGGTTCAGTGGTGTCCTGTGCTGGGGTAGCTGGAGCTATCTGGAACGGTCTGTTTCCAGTTAAGGCAGTACCTGGACTTATCCCTGCACCCCCTGCACTACAATCACCTTGATGACTACCCTCAATACAGTCCTACATGGCTGATTTGTTCTTTCTGAGTCTTTCTCTGGCATTAAACTAGCTGTGCCAGTGCAGGGCTTTTTGTAGAGGCAGGAATCTGAGGCCTGACATGGGCCAGCAGGGCAGATCTTTCCCCACAGTTTAGGGCATGAGGGAGGCTTTGACTTTGCCCAGATTTGGATGCCTAGTCATTCCCAAACTGACAAAAGTTCCTTTTCCTGAAGAAGATCTATTTTGCTGCCATAACTCTGCAGGTGAATGTTTGAAATATACTGTACATTTTGCTTATATGACAAGACTTTCCAGAGAATAAATTGTGGGCCACAGTGTCCTCTTAGGGCCTCTGTGAGAGAACAAGCTAAAGGCATTCAGTAGGAAGATATATATCTCTCTCTGTATTTCTTGGTGTTTCCTGAGGTCAGAGTCTTCAGATGCAAACTACAAAAGAGAATAGCAAAAGCTGTTCAGGTTTCACCTTCATTTCAACGGAATTTCACACATGAGGAAATAAGAGGATCCAGAGAATTATATGCCATGTAGCCTAGCTTCAATACTCATTAAGATAATAGGAAAATTAAACAATGATTTTATAAGCATCTGTAGTATAATAAGGTAATATGAAATGAACAACATGGATTTGTCAAACATGAGTTGAGTTAATTTTACTTTGTCTTTGAAAAGGTAACTGACCTACTGGTTAAAGGTGTCTTATATATCTCCTTGTTTGTAAGAGTTTTTGATAACCCCCATGTGATGCTGTCATAAACTAATAAGGAAAATATGGTTTAAGAGAATAGCAGTGTCAGAAAAAAAAAAAAAAAAAAATGCTTGCAGAGACCTGATTGTCCTGAGGTCATGAGGAAGAACAGACCAAGCAGAGTCCCATGCACCAGCACATGCTGGGGGCAAGATAGCTGGAAAGAACCTTGAGAGAGAAAGATCTGGGGGTTGTAGCTGATAACAAGTAGAACATGAGCCAGCAATATGTTCTTGCATCAAAAAGAAGGCTGATGGCATCCTGGGCATTAGGAAGAGTCTTGCCAGCAAGTCAAGTAATCTTTCCCCTCTGTTCAGCACCGGTTAGATTAGACCATACTTTGACTACTGTGTCCACTTCTGGGCTCTTTAGTACAAGATAAATACAGAGCTACTAGAGGGAATCCAACAAAGTGCCACTAAAATGGTTAAGGACCTGGAACATCTCTCCTATGAGAAAAGCTGAGAGAGATGGGGCTTTTCAGCTTGGAGAAGAGAAGCCTCAGGGAGGTCACATTAATGTATGTATATCACCACTCTTTTGAGTGGTGCCTAGTGACAGGACCAGAGGTAGTGGTCCCAAACTGAGGTGTGAAAGGTTGTGTCTGAACACCAAGAAACACTTTTTTTAAAGTGAGGATGAATCAGCACTGGCTGCCCAGGGAGGTTGTGGAGTCTCAATCTTTGGAGATACTCAAAAGCTCCGTGGATACGGTCCCAGGGAGTCTGCTCTCAGTGATTCTACTTGAGCAAGGGCATCGGACCAGATGACCTCCAGAGGTCCTTTCCAACCTCAAGCATTCAATGATTCTGTTTTATATGTATGTACTTGTCATGCAGATTTGGTCAATATTTTAATTAAGGAAATAGATGAAGTGATAGGTAAACACTAGGAAATTGTGCAGGACATCAAACACAGGAAAAACGCAGGGGAACTGGAAGCCACTAGACTCCAGCATGATCTTGAGAAACTGGAAAAATAAGCTGTTATTAACAAGACAAATTTAAATGGATAATGTTCTTCACTTACAAAAAAAAAAAAATTAAAAAATAAGATAAAAAGTAAAAATCAATTTAAAATTGGCAAATAACTGGCTTGAGAGCAGCCCTGCAGGAAAGTGAATGGTATATAGTAGACATCAAGCTAACTGTGAAACAAATGGTATTTCAAATTATTATTATGGATCTCACTGAAACACAGAAACCCGTCAAGCTTTTCTATTTAACATTAGTGCAGCCTAAGCCCCGTACTGGTTACCTACTGTAAGCTGCTATTTATTTATAAACTGGAAAAGCATAAAATGGAGGGGAAGATGAGAGAATTATACTGGTTTAGAATATAAAGGAGAAGGTTAAACATGGGATATTAGAGTAGTAATATCTGTGTCTTATGTAAGAAATGAAGTATCAGAACCAAGATAAATGTAGATTAGCAAAGGATACAGTTCCAAAATGTTACCACAAACTGGAACAAACAATCTAGGGAATTCCGAGAACCTCTGTGAATAAACAGCTTGAAGGTGCTGTTTTTTGTTGGGTTGGGCTTTTTTTTGGTTTGGTTTGCTTTGGTTTGATTTGGGGTTTTTTATGTGCTGTGTTTCATCAGAGCTCAGATAATTGGTTTTTAGTGGTAGAATCAAGGACTAGCTCTACCAGGCCCTCACAAAGAATATCTTCTAGATAATATTCACAAGTTCACTTTCTTTCCTGCAGTTCAATTAAAATAAAAATCTAATTACTTTCCTGTGAGTTTACACCTTTAAAAATAGAGCTTTTTTTTTGTTTGTTTGAAAAATGGAAAGAAAAAAGAAAAGTGGGTTTGAGGGAAAATATTTTCACTTACTACTAGGCTGTGTTTCGGATAAACATGGGCGATTTGCAAAAAATATGTTTATTTGTTTGTTTCATGACTGGAGACTGAGAAAACTGCATTTGCCTTACAAATAATTTGAAAATTGATTGATGACTTACAATTTTCAGTTCCTTCCCTCTAATTATGTTCAGTAATGGGGTACCAATTTTATGACCTTAATTCTGAATAGTGTACAAATTTTTGCTTAAATCCATCCATATGGATGGAAAAAAAAAAAAAAAAAAAAAGGTGAAAGCCTCTTTTCAAAAGGTAGATGTAAGAGACTAACTCACATCTGTACATTTACAACACATTTGGATATTCTGGAGATGCAAATATAAAGGTAGATGAAATCTGGCAAGTAGCCAGATTCTGCCATTAAAAAGAGATAAAAATGGCCTTCAGGTTTTTATCTGTATGCTGTGGTTAACATCAGCAGTACACCATCACTGTTTCTTTTGAAATAATTAATCTTGGGAAGAGTCCCATAAAATACACTTGTTCAAAGTAAAATCTGTTTGAGGTTACTTTGTCTGTCATCTCTTTAATTTCTCATAACTATCTTTTATTTCATTTTGTTATGAGTTTTTGCCTAAGTTTACTGAAACATAAGGATGTCAAGGTTTTGCATTTGTTGAGTGAAGGCTATTTCCATAGGACAGTCCTCTAATTATCTGCACCGTGTGCTCTATTTGTTTACAAAAATGTATTCAGTGACAATACATTTTCTCAACATAAGAATCCTTTTCTGCTCTTGATATGGCTAAGTAATGTTTATTTATTGCTATTCCTTCACTAATTGATGAATACATTTGTTCACAAATGAAATGTGTTCATTATTTGCCTACATTGCAGATGGCTGAATAATATTAAGCAA
Organism: Margarornis squamiger; assembly: GCA_035222235.1. NCBI lineage: Eukaryota > Metazoa > Chordata > Aves > Passeriformes > Furnariidae > Margarornis > Margarornis squamiger. Next base: position 45,915,110 of record JAWWTY010000156.1, on the reverse strand, counting down.
AAATCTGCAATGTTGTCTGCTGTTCACTGTTAATAATAGCTGACTCTTATCTCACCTAATTTGACCCATTTGATCTATTACCAAATCCACATTAATTTCACTTCGATACAAATCACATAACTATAAAAAAAAAAAAGCAAACAACAACAAACCCCAAATAAAAACAAAAACAAGACAAAACCAAAAAAAACTACCACCGCCACCAAAAACCACAAAAAAAAGGACATAAAAAGTTTCCCAGGTCACAGCAGGCTTTCATATTACAGCACTCAGGACTTTGTTCAGCAGGTTTAAATGATCTGTTGAGAATGACAAAGCTCTTCCAAAGTGTATCCGCTACCATTCCTGCCTCAGGTTCACCAGGAACAGCTTCTCCAGACCACAGTGTACACCCTACCCTTGGGTAGGCCTCCAGTAATGCTGGATCAGGTGACCCTTGGAGAGTCTGGTAGCTTTTGGCTATTTACATGTATGGTGGGCCAGGAGAGAACCACAGTGTCTCCTGACTTCATTGTATGTAATCTTTTAGAGTATGTATGTATCTTTTAGAGTATTCCAGCTGTAGCCAGAGCTTACTGATGTTTATAACTTGGGATGTCCAAACAGAAGTAGTATCTGGGTATGTAGCTGAAAGCATTTGACCATAAAAGTTTCTTTTTAAGAAAGCAACAGGGTTAATGGACTGTGTCCTGAGAAATCCGACTTCAGCTCCTGTGTTGGCCCCAAATGTTTTTTCTGTGCAAACTGTGCAAAAGAACCCAGTGCCAGCTGTGTTTTGTCTGTGTAGCATTCTTGCATATAGACTTTGGTCCAGTTCTTTCTCACTTTAGCACTCTTCTCACATTTCACTTCATCTCTCTTGTATTGTTTGCTCCCCTTGTGTAACAAAGCAATAATCCTTATGTTATTTTTACAATTACTTATTTGTATTTATAATTTTAGGTCATACACTGACTGTTCTGTAAACTGTAATTGCTATTACATATTTGTATTAAACTAGCATAATGGGACTCCAAGTTCAGTCGGGTTTTTAGGCACTACAAGAGAGATTAATAATAAAGCTTATCAGAAACAAAAATACATTTCTTAGGAGGTGGGGAAGTTGCAGGTTTAGAGCACCTTGTAATTATCATGACAGAATGTGTTATATCTTATGTACTCTTTGATTTAAGCAGAATAGGTAAAACTCTTCCACTGCATAAACTATGCTTGTAAAAGTAAAGCAGCATCAAACAATAACTCAACCTCAGTCAGTGAGAAACTCTTTTAAGTTCATGTTTTATTTCACTTCTGAAACTCAGTCTTAGTATATTTAATGATATGCTCTGACCTAGCTGTCTTTAAGGAAAGAAAAGTATATTTTAGTCAGACTTTATTTGCTTTACTTTGAAACAATAATAAAACACAATTATGCCAATGTCTTCTGGAAACTGGGAGATTATTGCACTGTGATCCCCCTTGTTCTAGCTGCCTAAATTGTATAGACTAATCTGTAACCAGACAGCGCACTGTCTTTAATGCAGAAATTTCAGTTCCAAGCAGCCCTATGAGAGTCTTGATAGCAATTCATTGCATACTCATGTGATAGCAAGGCAACATCTTGACCTAGAGATGCAATATGTGAGATGAACTGACCTCCCTGTCCTGTAGTTCTTTATCTGAAAAATGTGACTAGTGGCACATTATAAAGTATGAATTTGTTCCATAGACTTTTACATTTCAATAACTATACATATGTAAAAAGATATACTCTTACATTTTCAGTAGGCTCACTGGTGTCTTTAGAAAGAAACAAATCAGATTATAACATAAACTCTGTAGTTTCTTGTTTATGATTAATGGTTTAGATTCTTGAGAATAGTTTTTTCAATTTAAATTAGACTATTAAGAAATGTGGCAGAAGGTTGCCTTTCTGACTTTAAAATTTTATCTTTTTTCTTCAAATTATTGAAACTCCCAATCTCTTGTTTGTTTTTTGTTTGTGGGGTTTTTTTGTGGTTTTGTTTTGTTTTGGTTTTTTTTTTTCTCTTGTGTTTTGGTTTTTTGGGCGTACTTTTTTGGGTTCTTTAATGAAATCATGGTAACAAAATTTATACCACAGAGCAATCTTGACTCTGTCTGCCACCCTCACTTTTTATAGTCAGGAAGGAGTTCCTGATGCCAAATCAGAAAATAGTAATATAATATCTGTCTATCTTTTTCCTCTAAAAAGTGAGTATTATACCTATTCCACTCTAAATGGGGTACACTATCTTATTTCAATATCCTGTAGTGTTTCTATGTCCATGTCTTGATTTGGTTTCATGATGGGAATATTTGAACATTCTACTAATCACAAAAGCTTGAAAAAGAGGAGGGATAACCTTTCTTTTCTGTCTCCAATTTACTAGTGAGAGGGGCATGGCAGTCTGCTCTATTGCTTTTGCCTCTGATATTTAAACTGGGTTTTTTTCCCATGTTCCCTCCTTATTAATGCCACTGTCTTTCACTCATAGAGCCCAGATTTCAAAGAACTTAGGAGTCAGTCCAATTGCTTTTGCTGAGGAGTCAAGAAAGATTTCTTCACTCTCAGGTTAAAATGGCACAGGTATGATGGATTTGCTTAGCTTCCTCAAAGTCAAACAAAACAAGGGTATACATTTCTAGGGAAGGATTCAGGAATTGTCATTAGTCATCTGCAAGTGTATTGTACCCAGTGTAAATAAGGATCAAATAACCAGTTTTACTAAGTAAGGAAATCCTGGGATTTCATCAGTGGACCTTGAAAGAAGAATAAAGAAGAATTAGTATGTATGAACTAATATCTTCATTTGAGATCCCCTATTGTACAGTCATGTAAGATGGTAGGATAAAAAAATACTGATGAGAATAACTTTTGGAGCAGCTTGAAGAAAACCCTATCTCTATGAAGTGTTATATGATGTAAGTCATGTAATTTGACCCATTTAAAGGGCTGGAAAATTAAGTTAATACACTGAGTCCTGCTTCTTAAATTGTTCCTGTTATTTCAATTACCTGTATATTCAATTACTTATCAAATTTTATTTTAATCAGTCAGCTTTGTGTAAGAATTCTCTGTCACCACGGTAGTGACTCTAAGCATTTTTAGGCTCTTTACTGGTGGGATGCATAAGCTTGATTTTATGAAGCATCCTCAGCTATGAAGGAATTCAATGTATTTGCTGTAGGGTTTCAGAGAAACTGCAAGAAAAATTGTCAGACTTGCATCCTGAAATCTTTCAAATTAGGCAGCTGCTAGGTGAAAGGGAAATCAGGTCCAGTAGCTCAGTCAGTAGAGGGAACTCTTACACAGTACAAAATCAGGCAGGAATACAAGGTAGTACATTAAGGATGTAAATATGCATGAACTTGTACATTGCAAAAATCTAACAGTAGTTTTTGTCTTCTTTGTACATGAAACATTGACCTTTGTATTTTTATGCAACTGCAATTTTATGTAGTGAGACTATGCTATATGTATATAACTATGCTAGATACAAGACTCCAACTGTTCAAAAGTAATTTCCCAAAATTTAGTGTTTGTTTAGGGGAAAGAAAAGGGAACATCTGTGACTATTTTTTTCATTAAAACCTGCAAGAGTGGCAAAACAATTTTACCATTTCCTGTAAGTTTTGGGTTAGAGACTTTTTGCTTTCAGAATGCAATTGCTTTTCTCAGAAATTTGCAATGCTGTGACCATAAGATTTAATTCAAGTGTTTTGTTTCCTATGCAGGAAACAAATATTGCTGACTAAAAGTGAAAAACATGTAGCCTTATGTTGTCCCCAGGAGCTAGATTTACAGCAGTGCTTGACATCTTGCTCACAAGAAGAGGCATCTAGTTTTCTGTAAGTGGGTTTAGACATTGAGTACTTTAAGAAAATGCTTTCAATAAACACTAAAGACTTGTCCCCATGTCCCTGTTATGATGTTTTGTCCAGATCCATAGTTTGGTCACAGCTATCAAACATTTATAACTCTGATAATTCATTTTCTGAGCCATTGCTAATCAACTGAGTGATGACTGTTCTTCATTGTCTAATCAACCCAGATATTGCTTCAGGACTCCTTTATTGAGAGTTTGCAAGAACACTTAGTTTTTATAGAATAAAATGTCTTTTTCTGTTTGTATTTGACATTGGTGTCAGACCTGAAATATAAGATTCTACTTTCATCAAAGGCGGATATTAGTGGGTAAGCCCTTATAATTAGGTGTACTGCTGTTTAAAATCCTACATCTCACTCCTTTCTGGCAAAACCAAATGCAGCGTCTACTTTTTCTTTCTCATGGCACTTGGTAAGATTTCTTTCTGTTATGACCTTTGCATCATTGCTGACCTTCTACAGGGAAATTTCTCATTTTTTGGTGGCCCTAACCAAGGATTTTTCTTTATTTTTGGTTTTACCTTTCCTATTTCTTTTCCCCCTAGTTCTGGCAGTTTCTGCACATGTTGTGACTGGTAGTCATGGCCTGTTTTCTGATGATTAACATGTGTTAATCTTTTCTTGAGTTCTTTGTGGTGTCCTTCTTACATCTCTCGTAGAAGAACAAGAAAGGTACACAGTAGACTGGATTATGTTTTCTCACTGCTGTAAATTCAAGGCAACATCTCTGATAACACACATTCATCCAATGTTCAGTGAACAGATATTTTGTCTTAGCACTTTTTCATTTCCTAAAGAAAGGCAATGTGTTCCCATACCAACAGGCTGCGATCGACATTTTGACATGTAAATAAGGGGTTTTTTTTTTTTTTTTTTAATCCCTCTCATGTCACTCAATCACTAAGGCTGATAATTATCTTTTTCAATGTTTCCATGGAGTTCAGAAGCTCAGTGGAAGCTGATAACACAGCATTTAGGTCTTACTTAGAATGCATTTTGTGATTTTAGAAGCTATTCTGTATGGAACCCTCCCTGCTTAATGTTCTATCACATGGAACATTTTGTTGCATATTTCCAGACTTTATTTATCAACACTTCAGCCCTTTTGGCCTCACAGGGGCAGAGGCACCATAAATGACTTTGGATCTGCTCCTTGTAATCTCAACAGAGACACCCCAGCCCAGGCTGAACTATGTCTCCATTTTCTCAATGCTGCACCCACACTAATCATCTCTTCCAAAAAGGTACTGCCCGTTGGCCTTCTAGAAGTTGCTCTGCAATTTCCAATCTTGGGTTATGCATCATTTAGGGGTACCATATGGACATGTCAGACCTGATATCTGCTAGTCTAGGCTTTTATGCTGACAAGTACATAATTGTAATGTCAGTGAGAGTATGTTTAAACCAAAACTTGAATAAATTGTAGCAGAGATCATCATACTTAACTCTGCATTGAGGAAGGGAGTGTAAAAGATGGCTAAATGTAATGTTTGTACATTAATAGTGAAGATACATTCTTCTCACTTACATATAAAGAAACAAAAAGCACATATCTCTGAAGGCAGTCTGGCAAAGTCAGTTTTTTCCTTCATGTGACAGGGCTCTTTGTGGTACTCAGACTGAATCTTTGGTAGCTTGTTAGAGGAAAACAAAAAGAAGAATTAAATCACAAGTAGCACACTGGGAAAGAGCTGGGAAATAATGGAAATCATACCCCATTCTCTGCACAGCCCAGTCTAGCCCCAGCAGATCAAAGTCTTTCTATTTTAGAATCAAATCATCTTTATATTAAATACCAAGAAAGTATGTTTAGATAACATTAAGGGACTGATTTAAACCATAACAGTCAGGAAATTCAAAATTAAGACTGGCACTCAGATCGTAGATCACACAGTGGAGAAAGGCAGGGGTGGGGATGGGGTAGTGAACCCAGACACAGTAGCATAATCTGAGGAAGGAAAGTGAGACCTATCTTAGCATCTTCCTACTTGTGTCACTGGAAATCTAAAATAGATGAGAACATTCTGGCTAGTTGTGCATGGAAAGAAGAGTGAAATGTTACATCACACAAGACAGTAGCCAATATACCATGGGTTTTTACCAATATTTATATATTTATTTTTTTTTTTAGTTCCATCCAATAAAAATGTTTTGTGTATAAAAATTTAATTATATAATGCAATTTACAGGTCTGATAATCTTTATAGGTGTTAGTTGCTATAAAGTTCTAAGTACTAAAAGAATTTGAAAGACAACATTATTTTTCACTGGAGACCAGCCTTAAACAGGCATACATGTTTATATACTATTGCATGAGTAGTATCAACACCAGCTTTAAATCTGCTGAAAATTAGGAAAGATTTTATGCAGTTGAAAGCTACATAAAAATTAAATATGTTTATAGTATTACTTTTTAAGTTTCTATCCATGAGCTTTTCCATTAGAGGGTATTAAAGTATTTGTTGAAATTAATTAAACTTCATGGCACACCTGTTATATATGTCACATCAATATATTATCTTTTTACAAGCATATATACTTAAGTGTAAAGGAATAATTAGTGCACAGATATGATGTAAGCAAGTGTCATGTAGGCTTATCTGAAGAGAGACCTATATAAATTAGTTAGGGTGCCAAAATCAGACGCAGTCTGTAAGACCAATCTGTTTTGGCAGTGTGGCTGCTGATCTTTTTTTTTTTTTTTTTTAAATTTTTCTTCTGATTAAAAGTTAAATCTAGTAATATTAAAAAAAAAAAATAAAGAAAAAGAAAAAAATTAAAACGTTAAAATGGTATATAGCTTTTATAAAAATTTTGGTGCTTGACCAGATGCTACTGTTACTATTTTGGAATCTGTAGCTTAGAGGTTTCCAGAGAAATTTTTTTGTCTTTGTTTAAATAGGTCAAAGATATCCATCCGACATAGGAGAAATCTGGATGCTTAATTCCAGTCTCAGACAATTGATACTGCAAAAATGGTTTCATTAAGTTAAGACAATAAGGTGAAGCTAGAAACATACATGTAGTTGATCTTCACTACTTTCATGTAATTAGTTCTTATTCTCTTACTAGGTCCTTTGGATATGTTTAAATTTTGAAAGTGATTCAAAGATATGCCTTAATTATTACAGTATGCAGCTTAACACACTCTCTATAGAATCTCAGCAGTGAACACCTACAAGTTCCCCCCTGTGCCCCTTTCCTATGTGTCTGTATTCAATTTCCAGGTTTCTAACAACCAAGCATGCAGTCTCAGCAGACCCACTAAGCAGTTTAATCGTTGCTCTCCTATGACGAGGACACATCCCAAACTTCTCATTTCGCTGATTTATATGAAACATACACTTTTCTTAGTCTCTTTTTCACTGTCTTGATATTGTAAAATTGACAATTGACAATATCTTTCTGATGAATTCTGTCTTATTTTTTTTTCATTATGGATTTGATTCCATGTGCTTTAGCATGTCCTTCTTCAGACAAACTTTTATTAGAAACAAAGTATCAAAAGACCTAGTGAGCACATTGCCAAGCAAATCTGTTTTGACTGAGAAATTCTGTCCAATTCTTGGTAGCACCATATGTAGTGCAGCTCTGCATCACAGCAGTCAACGTCTAGAGATCGTCCTACTCTTTCCCTGGGTTTTGTTGTCTGCTTATTGCAAATTAAAGCCACATCCACTGTATCATCATAGCTGTGTTTTCTCTGGAGTTAAGGGTGTTGAATATTTGCCTGTGTACTTCTTGTATGCAGATGGTGCCTATTCCTAGCGTAAGAAACAGCATTGTTGTCATTTGGAGTGATACAGGACTAAGATATGAAAAACAAAACAAAACAAAACCAACAAACAAACAAACAAAAAAAGAAAACACAGTGTCTTTCATTTTGAAAGTGATAATGATTATTCTTGAAAAACCTGTGCTGGTACGTATCACCTTATGTCCCAAGAAAACATCATCTTTAGTTTGAACATGTTGGTATAAGTCCACAGGAAATTAAATCCATATGATACTACAAAGCTAGAAAACCATGATTTGGAGAATGAAACCCAAATCAAGTGGACTAATTCAAGTTTTATGCCTTTAGCTATGATGCAGAGCTAAGCCAAAATGCTATCAGGTCCCATAGAAATCACATGCCGGTATGAGAATTTTTGGTATCGTCTATTGTCTTGCAAGTTCAGAACCACTTTGAAGAGATTTTCTTTGGTGATAGACCCACTGGTAGTTACAGTAACAAATAAAGAGGTTACATACTGAACATTAAAATAAATACAGTTAATAAATATATTGAAAATAGATATATTTTAAAGTATAAAAGGTGTTTTTAAGATGTAAAGAGGAGAAACAAGTAAAATAGAGGTGTAAGGAAAAGGCTATAAAACTGCACTGGGAGAATAAAACCCAGAGTCAATATTATACCAAATGTTTTAAGGAGTGATTTTCATTTATTTTAGAGCATTTCCAATTAAAGTTTTGCTGGAAAGAAAATCCTTGGCATTAATTAGTTCTTCTAAAAGAAAGATAATCTCCAATAATTAAAGGGTTAGAATTAATGCTTTTTAAAGACAGAACATCCACCTTGCTCACATTAAATTACTCTTCTGAACACTTTTTAAAAGGAAAGAAATTGTTTAATAGGGACGTGTTCTGCTGAAAATAATTAGATGAAGGAATTGTCAAATTTAGCTTTCTTTGCAATGATTTGAAATATATTATATCAGATTGTCTTTAATGTTATCTACCATAACATACAGTGTAATCAGATTGCATGTATACACACGACTATTGTAAAACACCTGTGCAGTTGTGTTGGCACTTAGAAATGTCAGTTTTCAAGCATTTCTGTAATGTCAGTATATAGAATTTAGTATTTGAAATACAATCTATGTTATAGACTAATACCACAGGAGATTGATAAAGTTTTTCAGTAAGCGTTTTCTTCAGTTTTCAGATGCCACCCTCTCAATACTGTCAGCTTGCCTCAGTGTGAGATGCATGAAATGAAACTTGTGAAAAACTGTGAGCTGCACGCTTAAAAATTATTTTGTCTTATATAGTTTTACCCTTGCATTTCAGTCTTCCATTTCCCTTTCAGAAGTCACCACATACATCAACTCCTAACTCAGATGCTGAATTTAGACATAAGATATAAAAATTTGAAAATACTACTGTTACAAATATGTGTGCTGTCTGGTAAAAGATAGAAATTTTAATAAATTCACTTGAGCAGTAAAATGCCAGAACCTGCCTTAAAATTAATTAGGAACATGATTATCAACCCAACTGCTGGACACAGGTTTTGCACTTTTTTCCCAGATTTTCACAAGTCAGTGACACCACTAGCAGAGAGCAGCAAAACACATGCAGTAACAAATTAAGCGTTTTCAAAAGCCTGTAAAGAAGAACATTAACATTTGAAAGGGAGAAGTTGCTGAAGATGATCGGGCATCCCTCTCAGCCAGGAAATGGAAGTTTGTTGTAGAAAAAAATTAACACTATTAAACTCTAAAATAATGAATCATTACATATGATAAATTTGGTGGCACACTACTCCTAGAAAGATGGCAAGTGTCAGATATTTGAAATTTTGGATGGAGGATATGACCCCTGTATTCTGAAGAGGTACAACGACTTGTGGTAATTTCTGGGGGCTGATTTTTTTTTTCTGAGTGGGTTTATTTTTTTTTTCTTTTTTTCTCTTCTTAAACTTCAAAATCTAGGTGCAAAGTATCTCAATTAATCTAATTGCTGTGTGATAGTGGCCATAGATTCTTTTTAAAGCCAAATAACTGCTCAACTAGACCTTGGATTGGACCCCATGTTATGTTTCCTATTATATTTATTTGATTTGGATGAGGTATTGGTAATGAAAAGAAAAGCAAGTAAACTTAGCCCATCCCCCTATTTGCATCTTACTTCAGAAGACACTCCATTGATTTAATTTGCGTTTCTCATGGGACTATAGTAGTCCAGTCTGAATGTGTATCAATTAGGAAGATAAAATCCTGATTCCCAGAACCCTCCTTACATATGTTATATACTCATTGCATAATCTTTTTTGCTTCTTTCAGTCACAGCATATTACCTAAACTCACAGGGAAACTCTTAAACTCTAAATAGTCCCACTAGAATGTGTTTAAGTATCTTGGGTGAACTAGACTCCTTTTCTTTGCCTTCTGAAAATTAAAACTGCAAAGTATGCTTGAAAACTTCTTAATTCAAGCCTCAGATAGCAAGTCTCTGCATTTAAAACATGGCTTGTTTCTTCATCTTTCTTTTTGATTTCTGCATCCTCCCCTGGCAGATATTAATCGTCCACCCTTTAATACAGAATCCTGAAGGAAGGAAGGGGCACCAATTAAGCCTCTGTTATCTCTGTAAAGACAGGCAATTTCTTCACTAATTAAATTAAAGATTGTGGAGGGCAGCCATTTCACTACAATCTAAATTTGTTTCTGTAATTAATAAAACATGTCTCTGATGTTGACCAGTTAAAAATCATAAACTTAACTAATATTTGACCTTAAGGAATGATCATTGTTTCTAACACATGAAAAAATTTGTTTTCAGCAAAGTATATTCAGTTATATTAGCAGCTGTGGTTTGGGGGATTTGTTTATGTGTAAGACAGTATTTTCTTAAAAAGAAAGAATACACTAGATGGTAGTATAAACCCTCATAAATGGATAAATTTCTTACAGAGAGAAATGGTGAATGTAATTCCTAAAGTAGATGAATAATTTAGCATAAAAAAGTGAACTTATGCTTTGATACAAACCTTATTTTGTGCTTGGATGCTGACGTGTATGAGAAACATTAGGCTATAATTTTCTTTTATGTCACAGCCATATTAGAATGAAAATAAAAATATTCCCTTTTTTATTGTTGTTCCACTTTTCCTTTGTATTTTGTTATAAAGCTAGAATTATGACTGAACATGTTCACTAGCATCCCAATCCTCCTACACATTTTTAGTTACCCATATGGAGGTGTCAGATATAATCTGAAAAATGGTATTAGTATCAACACTCACAGTTATTACTCTTGTGGTAACCATTTCACAGATAAGACAGTACACTTCACTGTGTACCGGTGTGTTGTTGTCACAGGAGGTGCAGAAAATAGTGTGTTTATACAGCTTCTAAAGTGACACTTTTAACTGTGGGATAGCATCACCAGCAATGTTAAAGGAATGAAATAGTCTCCTATCCACTTAGCTATCCTATTTCCTTATAATTTTATCAATTTTAAAAAATCTATTTCCTGAGACCTAAAAAATTTTCCATCTAACCCATAGAGAAATGTGACTCAATCTTTGTCAGAAATTGTCATTTACAAAGTGTCTCTTTTCACTTTTCATTTCTGTTGACTACAAGTTAACAAGATTCTTAATTTTATGCCGGGGATTCGTAATGCTATTGTGTCAACTTGAGGATTTAGGTTTAACATATAGCAAGAAAGATTATAATTTTATTTTTTTTATGAAAACATTGTAATGTAGGTTACATGTTGCACATTTAATTCATTGGGCACCAGACTGAACTTAAAGTGATAGATTTTTACCTATCATTATTTTAGGAATACCAATTCATTTTATATTTTATTAAATGAGGAACACATATTTAAAAATAGATGGAAGACTTCAAATGAAAACCCTATGGATTAGCAGTGAATGATCATACTCTATATTTTTTTTTCATGAGTATTCGATTAAATGGCATAAACTCCACAAGCTCTCAGTTTCCCTTGCTTTCCAAATGTTTCTAAAGACACAAAATCTAATTTGTTAAAATAATAATTACAGGTCTATGATGGAATAATATTAAAGATGCCAAGAAAATTTCACTGGTATTTTATGGGAGTAGAGTCATTGTGATTTAGGGGTGAATAATGTTGAAGACTATTGAATTTGTTTCACTAAACAAAAGGTCGAAACATCTGTAGAAATAACTTCAATATAATACCACAAGACATGCAGAAACACCTTCTCCAGTCCTGACAGCTTCCTTGCAAGCCTCTTGCTAGAAAGTCCACTACTATTCTTTGTTGTGAAGGGATACAGGGTGACATTAGCACTGCAATTAAAGAAAATACAATGTCCGGTATTTGCAATATAAAAAAGTTCACTCAGAAAAAGGAAAAAAAAAAAAATAACTCCGAACCACAAACTAAAGAGGGGAAAAAAGAAAAAAAGAAAAGAAAAAAATCGACTCTCTCTACAGTTACTGGAAAAGAAAGGTTTAATTTCTTAGCCAGTATAAATCAGCCCAGCTTCCCTGGCATGAACTGAGCATTGCCAGTAAACCCAATACTGGAGAAAAAAAAAGGAAAAAAAAAAAAAAAGTTGTTATGGAGGAAATTAAAAGATTAGAACAATAGAAGATTCAGAAACATCCTTTGTTTTACTGCATACACATCTGTGCTTCTCATGTATATGGGTGTGCATTTGAAACCAGATGTAAAGTTTAAATTTAGGGGTTTTTTTTGTTTTTTGTTTTTTTTTTTTCTCATTCTTCTGGTTTGGATAACTCAAAAACACATGGTCCAAGTAGAGAATTATAAGTGCTCTTAAAAATGTGGGAAATGCTTGAAGAAGAACATACTTTCTTTTCAGGAAAAAAAAAAAAAAAAAACAAAAACGACAAAATTAAATAAAAGTGCTGTAAAGAATATCCACCTCTGCTCTGACAAAATAAATAAATCAAAACATGACCATATTTTGGCAAAAATAACACTATCATATCATTTCCAACTGTTGTAAACTTCATCTGAATTCTGGTCAGAAAGCCACCACAACTTGCTGTTCTGGCAGAATATGCCTGTTATGCGTCTCAGTGTTCAACAGGAAACTGATAATTATCAAAGACCAGAGAGTTGAGGACAGCATGAAAAAATAGTGTTTCCTACTCTGAAATGCTTCCCATTCTCATGGCAGGAAGGACAACTTGGATAAAAGAAACAAGCCACTATTACATGATTAATAAAAATATCATCAGATTATATTCACTCCTTCTAGAAACAAATTTTGTTTCTTTCTAAGATGAGATAAATCACAGAATCACAGAATATCCTGAGTTGGAAGGGATCCACAAGGATCACTGAAGTCCATCTCCAGACACTGCACAGGACAGCCAAAAGAACCACAATATGCTGTGTTTGTTATACAAATGCTTGAACTCTGTCAGGCTTGGTGCTGAGACCACTTCCTTGGGGAGCCTGTTCCAGAGCCCAGCCACCCTCTGGGGGAAGAGCCTTTTTCTAATATCCAACCTAAACCTCCCCTGACACAACTTTATGCCATTCCCTCGGGTCCTATCACAGGTCACCGCAGAGTGATGACACATCAGTGCCGGCCCTTCCTCTTTCCCTCACAAGGAAGTTGTAGACTGTGATGAGATCTCCCCTCAGTCTCCTCTTTTTCAGGTTCAACAGACCAAGTGATGTCAGCCGCTCATCGTACATATTCTTCTCAAGGCCTTTTACCATCTTTGTTACCATCATTCCAATCATCTCCTGTGGACACTAATAGCTTGAAGTCTTTCTTATATTGTGGTGTCCAAAACTGCACACAATATTCCAGGTGAGGCTGCCCCAGTGCAGAGCAGAGTGGGACAATCCCTTCCCTCGCCTGGCTGGTGATGCTTTGCCTGATGCCCCCAGGACACAGTTGGCCCTCCTGGCTGCCAGGGCACTGCTGACTCAGATTCAACTTGTCATTGACCAGGACCCCCAGGTCCCTTCCCACAGTGCTGTTCTCCAGCCTCTCATTCCCCAGTCTGTACATACATCTATGGTTGTCCTGTTCCAGGTGTAGAATCCGGCACTTCTCTTTATTAAAATTCATGTGCTTGCTCATTGTCCAGCCCTCTAATTTGTCCAGGTCTGTCTGTTTAACTGAAGACGCCACAAAGGACTATCACTAAGATGGAGCCCACTGGACCCTCCCTAGTAACAAGTGCAGGTCCAATGTAACCCCATTTTATTATAACCCTTTGTGCCATTGTCCACCCATCATAGTATGTACTTACCCAGAAAATGTCTGTTTTCTCACATATATGCATACACACATGCAAGTTATGTATTAAGTAACATATTATAAAGATACAAGAAGTCTCTCCCCCATGACTGTAGTGCCCCTTACGTTTCTTACTTGATCTGTTTCCAACTATTACACTTATTCTAAAATCTCTCATTTAACTTGAAAACAGTGTTCTTCATTTTCTGAGCTAATATAAATGCAAAAGTGTGCAGAAAAGTTTATCTTCAGTACTCCCCTGAAACTACTGAAGTACATTTGGCAGGGCAGCCTTGTAGTGTCTGTGTGTTGGTGGTACCAGCAATAACTACATTTATGGATATAGATCCTTCTGTTCTCTGCATCTTCAGGATTTAAATATGTTCTTGTTAGGAAGTAATAGCAGACCTTGCACAGGTTTTATTGTGCTCTTATTTATTCTCACACAAATTATTGCTATTATAATATTTGCTGTTCCTTTCTTCTGTTCACTTCTTGTCTGAAAAGACTTTCCTAGATTTATCTGTGTTTTACAACAGTGATCACAAAAGTAAGGCAGAAACTGAGGGCAACTGCCACCCAGCTGGTCTGCAATGAGGGGAAGCAGAGGGGCAAGTACTGATCTCTTCCCTCTATTGAGCAGTGACAGAACCTGAAGAAATGGCATGAAGCTGAGTTGAGGAAGGTTTAGGTGGGATACCAGGAAAAAGTTTCTCATCCAGAGGGTGGTTGTGCACTGAAACAGGCTACTCAGGAAAGTGGTCACAGCATTAAGCCTGACAGAGTTCAAGAAGTATTTGGACAACGGTCTCAGGTACATGGTGTGACTCTTGGGCTGTCCTGTGCAGTGCCAGGAGTTGGACTCGGATGATCCTGATGGCTCCCTTCCAACTGAACATATTCTATGATTCTATGATTCTACATGTCATGCTTAGTGTTACAGCACTCTTTCTGGCCCTTGCCTCCAGCATTCTTGGATCCATATTGACTCAAACACAAAGATGTGAAACAGCCTTGTTCATGCTGTACACAAGCATTTAAATTCTTTTTTCAAGAAGTGAAAGATGGGGGTTCAAAGACTTTCAGCATAAGGAAAAAAATATTAAAAAGACTCCTGCTTGCAGATTGGATATTTTATCCAATATGTTGTTATGCAAAAAAATGTGAGACTATGGTTGTGATGCACTGTATTGGATTCAGATTATGAGTATTCAGAACACTTCTAAGAATATTAAGCAGGCTAAAGTTAATCTGACAGTGATAAATAACAACCCTGCTAAGGCAGAAGCTTTATTCCCAGATAGTATGTGTTCATGGTACTCAAGCTCAAAGACTAGTCTACCTTTTAAATATGGGTATTGTAGATGAACCTTTTGGTATTAAGCAGTAAAATTTCACCCAAATCCCATTTTAGGAAAACTAAACAGAACCCCAAACCTAAATGTAGGAAGCCTGAATATAATTTCTTTCCCCTGTTCCCTATTCATCCAATGACCTGCTAGGTAGCTCCAAACAAGTCATGGTGCCCTCTTCTATCTTGTCTTATTGTCTCTAGAGTTTCAAATAAAGTAGGAATGATTTTGTGCTGTTTGTGAAACATCCAGTTTAAACTATTCCCAACCTAGATGCTACTGTGATAAAATTCTTTGTTACTTTCTTAATGGTTTTTCCTTTAGAACATGATACTCCTACATTTGGTGAGGCACTGCCAAAGCCACATCTGTCTGTTGGCCTCTCAGGACAGGAGAAAATAGGAAGAAAGATCTATCAATCAAAAGAATGGAGTAAAACAACTTATGTCAAAGAGTTTCAATTTGTTTCTATTTTCATTTTGTTCTTACTTAGACCATTTAGTGCGGTGTTCTGGCCCACTGAATGTTGTTTGATTACTTGGGCTATGGTCAATACATTCTTGTACATGCTTGGAGTTTTGCCTGTTTGCCAAATGTATCGTTACAGCCTATTAGACCTTGAACTTCTGCTGGGCACAGCAAAGTGAGCTGACAGTGCCTTTTGATCGGTGCAATATATGTGCAGCACATCTATATTAAAGCTGTGTATTTACTATTTATTCATTCTTAATGTTCCTTTTTCTAATGCATTCTTTTATATCATACAGCTCAATGGAAACAGATATCTAACTTGTAGCTGCAGTTGAAAGAAATCAAGTGATGCAAGGCTGTATTTTTAAACAATGAAGGATACAATAAGAATATTATAAACACATTACAAAAAAACAGTGGTTCATCAGTATCTTGAATATATCATTCTCTATAGCTTTTATGTCTGAAAACAGTTGTGAAACTGCTTATAATTGTCACACTTTTATTACCTCTGTTATGTCCATTTACTATCACAACACTAATATGAGAAATATGCACAATTGTGGTTTTTTTCTAAATGAAGAAAAATCTGGAAGAAACAAATGTTTTCAGTCTTAAGAAAACAAAAGTGTTTGGCTACAGCTATGAGGAAAGTACATGACTTAAAAAACACTAGCAATGGTTGTGAAAACATAAATGACCAAAGTTGAGATTCAGCTCTTTCTAAATTCATTCAGTTTCTACTTTTACACAGCCAAAAATGTCAAAGATCTAATGCAATGTACTTGAAAGCATAATACTTCTCATGTTATACTAAAAAACAAGCTGAATTTTGTTTTCATGCAACCATAATCCAAGATGCAAAACATTTCAAACACAAGGATAAAAGGTAATTCCTGCCATGATCTTTTTTTTTTTTTTTTCATGTATAAAACCAGTCATAAGAGGTTGATAAACACTAAAACTGTGAGACAATATTGTCTAAACCAAAATATAGTAGAAATTGGTACATCAGCAAACTGATATCAACAATTTTCCTAGGCATCGTGATGCAGAATTTTAAGGGGAGAGATGAAATATGGTAGCAGTTAGCTGCTCTGAAAGTATTTCTGAGAAACTCCTCCCAGGTCTGAGAAGTAGCATGAAGCTTATTTGGAAATATAACAAATAGTGGCACATCCATCTGAGGTGTGAGATGACATTTTACCATAAATAAGATATGATAACTGAGTGTTTCAAGGCTGTGAAGGTCCTTGAAAATGAAGGTAAGTGGATGATGCTCGATTGTAAAGAGATGATGAAGTAGCTGATGGAAGAATTTAAAAAAGGAGGACAAAAGCAATGAAAAAATACGGTAGATGAATATAAGTGGGTAAGCACTTACCAGTGGATGTCAAATCAGGGAGAAAACATTGTATTAACTGAAAAGCAGCAGATAAGTATTTAGGCAAGAGTTTTAGCTCTTTAATTTGCAAGAAACTACACTTTAAAAAAGTGCAAAAAAAATTGGGCTCTGAAGAGCCAGAGTGATATCAAAGACAAAAAATGGCACTTAAATTAAGCCACTGTCATGGCATTGTATTAGCAATTTTGCTTTAGACCCCCTGCTGGGACTGTTACCATGAGATGATGTAATGAAAATGATTTTTGTTTGACAGATAAGAAAGTTGTACTGAAACAATAAGCAATGAAAGGCTTATTCACAAAGACTGTGAATTATTCTTGGGCATTACATCTTCTGTAGCAAAAAAACCTTGGAAGAAGAGGGTGGGAGGAAAAAGACTGTTATTTGACAGACTAAGAGTTTTACATAGGTGAAGAGTGACCAGGAAAGGAGAGTCAATAAATGAAAATCATACAGTTTCAAGGAAGATCCTAGTTAATAGCACTGAAGGCCTTTGACCAGTCAAGGACCAAAAGAGTGGCGTAATTATGAGGAATTTGACTGTTTCAAAACTCTGGGAGAAATTGCCTTGTGTCAAGTTAACAAGAGATTACATGTCTTTGGTCTCTGTTAAACCCTATTGTTCTTACGTTTTTAGTAATTCAACTTGAATAAATAACTCAAAGGGAATATAGCTGCCATACAGAGTTTGTAGAAGTCATTAATAGGTTCGTTTTGATTATCTTTCCTCTTTCAGGACATTTAATTATCTAACACACAATAAATCCAGGATTTTTCTTCCCTTTCTTTTAGTATATATTTGAAAATTGGGATTTGAACATGCGTCTCTTGATTCCAGCAAAATAATTTCTACAATAAGTGGTTTGCTTGGACTCAATATATTTAGAAGTCTTTTTCAGCTTTAATTTTCTATGATTTCATGAAATCAATGTTTTAGAATTGAAGAATTAATATCGAAAAATTACACAAAAGAGATGGAAAATCCTTTTGAATGCCTGATTTTGGAGTAGTGAGTCCACAGCAAGCCCATTAATGACATTACTTCTCCCTTTTAAGTCAACAAACTTTTCATCTTTAGAAAAACCTCTGGAGGACTGGCCTATAAAACTAGCTAATTGACTGTTCAAGAAGACAATATGAAACATGAAATAAATAGAATATTTTATCAGAACTCTTAGGAAAAGACAGGCTTTTTGACAAATATATCCGGCATCAAAATACACTGTTCTGGTTATACCAGCTATTATTTCATGTGCAGTACAATAAGCATCCAGAAACAAGGAGAAATATTTAGAAACAAAACAAAATGAAAAGCAAACCAACAAGCAAACAAATAAAAAACAACAACAAAAAACTCAGAACCCTCCAAAAGCAAATCCCCGCACTCCCCCACCCCCCTACGCCCGTCCCCCATCACAAACCTCTAGTTTTCTGCTGAAATACTAGAAATGCAGAGGTACTTGCATAGTGGCAGATCCTAGTTTGTTTGTTTGTTTGTTTGTTTGTTTTTGTTTTGTTTTGTTTGTTTGTTGTTGTTGTTGTTTTGTTTTTTACATTAAAAGCAAAAGCACAAGTCATGGTACAGATTTCTACAGATTTGTATGTGTCTAGAATGTATTTTTAGTAGAATTTGCAGTAGGATTGATAAACCTAGATTCAGTGATAGTATGGCATTCCAGCTACTGAAGTACTTTTATTAATTACCTTCCGAAATCTGGTCCATTACATTTTGACTAGTTACAGATCTCACAACTGCTGTATTTGTTATCTCAAAAACAAAGTACTATAAGTTTTTATGCATCTGTCATGTAAATGTGTGAGTACAACATCCTTGAAATCCATTCCTCTAAGACATTGATCCAGTAAAGATTGCTATTTTAATTTTGTGTCATCCTTTGGTGAAGTGTCATCATTTTGGTGAAGTGGAAAGTGACTTTACCCATAGCAGGGGACTGGAACTAGATGATATTTAAGGTCACTTCCAACCCAATCCATTCTAGGATTCTATGAAAAGTCTGTTATAAAATGGCCAGTATTGACTTTTTTTGGTTTTTAATAGAATTATTTTTTTCCAAAAAATCCAAAAAGATTGGAAATAACAATTTTCCATGTATCTATCATTCAGCTCTCTCTCTACCTTGCAATGACTTCTCTTCTGTGCCAATTTGAAGTGCAAATTGTTGACGTTAAAAAGTGACTACAAATGCACTTTTCAAACACCAACTGTCTTTTTCTCGGATAAAATTCATTCCTGGGTAGGCTGTCATGTTAACCTACAAAACAAAAATCACACTGCATGAGAAAAAAAAGGTTAATTCTACTAATTGCAGCTAAATGTTTGCTGGATGCCAACTTTATTAATGTTTCTATGACTCAGGCACTGCGTAGCTGAGCAAAAAAACAAGTACATCAGCATGGAAATAACCTGTTAAGGTGGAAATTACAGAGAACTGTTACAGAGAGATTATCGGATGTAACTAAAGCTTCACTGCCTGGTAATGGTATTGAATCTATTATAATGAAGTTACAGTATGTTTGCAAGAATATTAAAATACTGCATAAAAATTAAGAGAAAGGAGCCCAGGCAAACTTCTAGAAGGAAACGCACACACAAAACAAATCAAATATTTAAGCTCTAATATAAGCTTCAAGAAGTGTAAAGAAACATGACAATTCCATCTGCATTTCCAGAGATTCTCTGATGCCTCTTGCTCTTATTTTGCCAAATGCTCCATCAGGTTCAGTTTTCAGGTTCTGTCTCTAATAACATGCAGTCAACATATGTTTTGTTTCCTTTTTGACTGTGTACTGGGACAATTGCATCGAAGTGTCTAAGGAACAGAAGAAATGGAAGATTTTCAGATTTTCTGTCAATCAGCCATTTTTATTTTTTTTTTTTTATTTTTTAATTAGCATCATTTTCTTTAAACATTGTCTCCTAGTAGACTATGGCAACTGAACTAAATAGAACTACAATAAAGAGAAACAAGCCAGCAGCAAGTTTCACTTAAAGGAAAGTTGTAAAGGTAATTTACCTGAGCAGCAAATATCATGGTTCAATGCACTACCTGCAATGGTAGTGCAACTCCATGATTCATTAAATATAGAATGTATTTTTGTCTATTTTTCAGGCTTCATTCATTTTTGAGAACCTCTGTAATAGTACTCTCACACTGTGATTAACCCTTTCTCTTAATTGTGCCCTTTCCTGCATTCTAAGTAATCCATGGAGAGATAATCAGTGTCTTGATTAGAAGGTAAGATAAGCAAATATATGCATAACAGTGGAATGAATGTCAGTTACAATTAACCAAACCATAAATTGTCACCTCATTTAAAATTTCTCCATTATATTTGTTATCTGAAATTTACTCTCCTCAAATACTCTTTAAACATTACAGAGTCGCATAATAGTTGGAGTTGGAAGGGACCTCTGGTGATTATCTATTCCAACTCCCCTGTTAAAGCAGGTTCACCTAGAGTAGGTGGCACAAGATCATGTCCAAGCACATTTTCATTATCTGCAGAGAAAACCTAGTTTCCATAGTTACTTCTAAAATTCAACCCAAGCAAATTCACTATATATATACATATATATATATATATGTGCATACACATATGTAACCCTTGTGAAATTTTATGTTAACTTCTACATTTTGTAGTCTGCACTTCAGTCTTGCATAGGAATATTTAATTACTGTTGATTCAGAATGAGACACAGATGAAAGGTCAACTCACCATTGTGTTACTGTAGAAATAAGTCCAGCTTTGCTGAAATAACTTCTAGCAACAGATGAACAACAAAAGAAAACCTTAATTAGAGCCAAAGAATATTCTTTAAAAAGAATTATTCAATCTTTTGTTCCCTAAAGAGAAACATTTTATTTTTAAATATTCATCTTTATTTTAACTTCCTTCACTTTTCTTTGTTTTATTGTTTGTAGTTTTATTTTTTAACTTGTTTTTGGGGTGTTGTTTTTTTTTTTTTTGTTTGTTTGTTTGTTTTTTTTTTTAATTTCTCTAGATTCTCTGCCAATCTTCTCTCTTAAAGAAAGGATTGTTGTGTTGTTTCATAAATGGGAAACAGTCAAATCTTGTTAAAGGTGCACACACACACACACACACACACACACACGCACAAATGCACAGAGTATGGTACATTCCCCCTGTAATTTACTGGCACTTACTTGTAATCTTTTTCTTTTGCTAGAAAGATAAAGAATTAATTTAATAACACTTATTATGAGATTTTTGTACTGATGTTACCTTAATTTTGAGTAACAGTAATAAATAAACAATAAATGTGTCATCTCATATTTAAACCCTCTTCATAACTTTTTTTTTTTTTTTTTTTTTTTTTTTTTTTTTTTTTTTTTTTGTAATAAATTCTGTTAAAAAAAAAAAAAAAAAAAAAAAAAAAAAAGAAGGAATCTACATATCTTTGTATAAAGGGCTATACAAATATCCTGCTAAGTGGAAGCAGTAGGAGTAACAATGAAATGTTATGAGAACATGGAAATAAAAGAAGGTCAAAGGAACTGTTTTAGTCTAGGGTGGAGCAAAAACGAATCGTAGCAAGGATTGTTTCTGTAGTTATGCACTATTTTATCCTAGAACTCTGCACTTTGCACATTTTAATGTTAAAACATTGTCTCAGATGGCCAAGGAATATAAATCCTAAAATTAACCTCCATGTGATAAAGAGTTGTCAATGATATTATATATGTAGATGCTAAAGACTGGTCAAATGTTTCACCACCAGGGATGTCTTTTTTTCCCATCAGGATTTAAGTAATATTGATAGAGCAAGATGAATACTTCAGTGTTCTATAACATGCTCTGGTGAAACTATTCAGGCTGCCAAACCAATGCTGAATATGTGGGGAATGTGTGTTTTTAAAAGCAATACAAAAAAGTCATCAAGAACAAAGAATGCTTTTAGTTAGAAGCAGTTGGGAAGCATGCTCAGAATAGCATGAACATTCTGCAAGACCAAGAAGAACTTTCTTATTTTACTACTTCTACCATATCATCAGCTGGACAGACTGTACTCCAGATTTTCAGATTGTAGAAAACATTACAGCTTCAGTAACATCAGAGTTCATCAGAAGGATACTTCACTAGACTAATAAAGGAGCCCCTTCTTAAGCAGATAGTTTCTTTGATGATCAGGAAAATGGATGCCCCATAGCACAACTTTCAGGGGTCAGCATGATTGGCAAAGGGAAGAAGGGATGGAAGAGTAGAGATATGTCTGATTACTTATTAATAACACTTGACAGCAGGAATTCTTCTCTGCAAGGCGCACTTTCTAGCTCAGAAAAGATTTTTTTCCAAAAACATTTTTCTGTTAAAATATATATTGGAGGTCTTGTTCTTATAAAAGAAAGAAAGATGTCAACATTGCTTTTCTAAAGACTTATCTGGAAGTTAAGATAATAGCTATTCTGCAGGGCTTAGCTAAGACAAATATTGCATTATTTTATTAAGTTTATTCAATATGTATCTTTATGTATACATAATTTATATGTGTAGAAACTAAATATTTGGTACATCAAAAATACCTGAGATGGAAATAGTGTAGTTTTGAATAAATAGTTCATTTTGATCCCATGGGTCAATACTTTAATTAAGTTCAGGAGAGAATGATATCCTTTTAACTCCTATGAAAGGAGGAAATATTTCTATTTCATATAGCAAAATCCAACCATTAAGAATATGCCACAAATATTAAATCTGTCTTATCATGTATATGGCTATGAAAATTATACCTATTTGGTATTATGAATAAAAATGTGACTATAAAGATCCAGTTCATCTTTTAAATAGATAAACACCATCAACATAAATCCTATTACCTTATGTTTGACATTGTCATAATATCCTTTTAGTATACAGAATAGAAGTTTAAAAGAAAGAACTGAAAAATTACTAAAAATAATGACCCAATCTTAAAGCCAATTTACTGTGGACACTTTTTACATTAACAAATGCATATATTCCTCCATGAACCAAATAGCAGAAGATCCCTTTATTATGAAAGAATAAGTTCCTCTATTTTTGTGAGAATTGTATGCTTAATACAAAATGAACTTCACAACAAAATACGGTGTGAATATGCTCACAACAGACAGGCATTTGAACATTTTGCCTCTCTTCTGGACCTTCTATAAAATTTTGTAAGTAAGGGATTTTGCCTGATAGCAAGAAAATCTTTAACACAATAGTAAACAACACAGAAATAAAAAATCTTATGGAAAAGAAAAGAAGAAATAAGAAGGTGATAATGACACAAGCCCTTTTGAGCAACATGAGATTTAGAAAAATCCATCTTCACAGTCTTCTGTTAATGGTGAGAAAATTCCACTATTTTGGGAGGACAGATTAATCAATAAGTAGGTCAGACTTTCAATGATTTTCCGTAAATTTTTAAGGCAAATGCATGTGAGCATTTATCTCTATATATGCAAATCCACAGATTTGTATTATAGAAGTGATCTCATGAACATGGCTTTTTGGGAGTATGCATGGTAAATCACTTCACACAAATGCATGCCTTAAACCTGATTTTTTTTTTATTTTTTTTTCCAGGTGTAACTGCTCAGCTAACCGTTATTTCCTTAAAACATCACGCCTCTACATTTTTCCATCTTCCTTGTAACAAGAGCATTTCTCTGAGGTAACTTCCATAAACACATACATACACATATATATATGTGTGTGGGTGTAACCATAGAATATTATAGCAAGCCATAAATATTTAATATTTTTGTCACTTTTTCAATAGTTGTTTTCATAACAGTAGGAAGGGCCAAAAGAAAAAAAAAAAATAAAATCTGACCAAATCTGTAAACAATTGAATTGCCTGCAAGTTTTCAATGTTTTCAATTTGTAATAATCTGTAATGTTGTTTGTCTTATTTAACACATGCAAAAATAGTTTAGAAAGAGAAACTCAAAGTTTACAATTACATTTATAAATGATAATAACTTGGCAGATTTTTTGAATATCAGTGAAAATGCAGCAATACATCAAGTAAACCAGAAAAGATGAGGATCATTCTCTAAAACATAAAATGAGAATAAGCCTGGAAAAATCTCACCACATACAAGATCTGGTGTACAGTGATCTGAATAACAGATCATACCTAATGATATAAGTACCCTGGAAACATTAATAATGCAACAGACCATGAGTCAAATGTAAAGTAAACTATACACAAGTTTGTAATGAGATAGTTACAGTGAGAAAAAAACCCAAAAACCAAAAAACAAACAATAACAACCAAACAACAAAAAAAATCCAAGAAACAATAAGGATGTTTCATTCCCAGTAAGAGAACCATTAAGTGAAGGTAGTGCACAAGCTAAAGAGTGATAAATTCTTGTACTAATAAGTCTTGATGACAATCAAGAAACACCAATGTAAATATAACTTTTGGTATTTGAACATAGCATCAGAATTTGTGGCATCCAGGCTGATGTATCCAGTTGAAGAATATATTATTTTGAGAAACAATAAGAAAAGATGTGCTGGCATTTAAGAAAATGCATTTGTCAAATGTCCTTCTGGATAGTCTTCATCTTAGAGAATATAGAAGGTACACAGTAAAAGTCCTCCTTGAACACTAAAAGTTGATAGTAAATAAAAGGGAAAAGAAAAAAAAAAAAAAGGAAAGCAGATTCAAAAATGTATTCTTTGGTATTTGGTGGGGATTTTAGCCTGCTAAGATATTCCCTAACTTTGTGTGATCAGAAGGTTTCCTTTGGCAATGAAAAAAACTCTCTCTGAAATTAAATGACACAACTGCATTGCTTCTGCAGTAGGCACAGAAGCTTCAGAGCTTACATTTAGGATTCCATTAAAAATGTTGAAATATTTCACCCTGAAAATGTCCATATTAATTCTCTTCTTCCCCTCCCCCTTCCCAAACGCATTAAAAATTCAAGTAGTTTGAAAGCAGTATTCTTGCGGCTGTGCAAAAGCTTTTATTGGCAGCTTTTGCATTTTCTCTTAAGCAAATGGATTTTTTAAATCTTAATGAACTCTGGATTTGCAGCCCACCCCATTATTTCTGCTAAAGAAACAAACCATCTGGACAACACTTCTGCAGGGTGATTTGTATTTATTTAAATTAACAGCAGTGTATGTCATTTTCAACCATAACCAAGTCTTTCCATTCAGGTGAATTCTCTGAAGTCTTTAAACTTTATGGCTTGCAGCATTAAAGCTATAGCGAGCACATTGAAACAATTACACTGAAGTAAAGATGATCATAAAACCAAGACTGTGTGCCCCTCAAAACCATTTGAAAAGCACTCATGGAAAGAGAAAGAGAAGACAGGCCAAGGCTGAGGGGAACCAAAATTTTCTACCGCATGCAATTGAGAGGAATACATTTTGGGAATGCTTTGACTACTTTTCTTTTAGAATGAGAGTGCTGACATAGAATTAAGAACTGGTAGGATAGTCCTGTGGCTACTTCTGTCCTTTTTTTAATCTTCAGTTGTACCACATTCTGAAAGTTTTCCATAAGTTAAGCACAGGGATTTAGTATCTCCTATCAGGTGTCACGTCATTAATATAGGCCTAATGCAGTAACTGAGTGACCATACGGATGTGACCTCTATTACAGAGTTGCAACTTTAAGATAATCCGTGTTTTGTTTTTTTTGTTTGGTTGGTTGTTTTTTTTCCCAGATCTTCTCTTCTTGATTTCTTCTTTTAGTCTTTTTGCTTTCCTTTCTCTACCTATTTAAAGAAAATGATTTAAAAAATCTAGTATTTAATTATTGGAAGAAATATTCTTCTGCTGCATATAACACTGTACTCTAGCAGTCATAATGCTAAAGCTCACAGACATTTTTCCACTACACTACTCTATGATCTCAGGAATTTCACTTTCATCTCCCCAACATGTACTAGAAACAGTTTTCTCTCATTTCTCCTATACATTCACACACACACATAAAGGCTTTTTAATTGCACTGCATTATTTAAGATAAAATAAGTTAGAAATGGTCATAAGCTATAAGGCTTTATTGAAAGGTGTGAGCACATACTTGCAAAATTTTTGCATGATAAACTCCAGTGCAGACATGGCAAAACCATGCACAAAATCTGCAACCTTACGTCGTCATGAAAACTGAAATTTATACTGAATGCGAATTATTGTGATTTGGGTTTTTTCCTTGCCATCCATAATTAGACTTTTATACAGGCTTTATATATTTATTTTGTGTGCAGAATGTACATCATCAAAACTGACACTTTTAAAAGGGAGAAAAAGAGAGTTTGTTACTTCTATTCTGTTGCCTTCCAGAAGGTGTTGGTTTACTCTGGGTACTTCCACAGCTAAAATGAAAGTATTCTAAAAGGGTAGCCCTAATTTCCATCGCTGATGCATTAACTACTTTTCTGCCACGATAATATGGAGGACTGGAAGAGGAGTGGAGCTAGCCACACATGGTAACACCACTAACTTTCTGTAGGGGCAACTTTCTTTTGGTTTTCTTGCTTAGTAGTGGAGATTGTTCTGAAGTTCTGTAGGGTAATCAGAGGGTTGAACAGTTAGAAAGACTCTGCATTTCAAATGCAGAGAATATACTCAAACAAGCAAACTGATTCATGGCAAAAGATCTAGGAAAGGGAGAACACGTGTCTTAAAATAATTAGAATTCTTTTCCAAATTATATATAGAAAGCATTTCAACCAACTAAATTTATTATGTTCTATATCATAATTTTTTTCCTTCTATCCTCAATGAAGAATAAGAAATAAGATGTAAAAAGACCATTTTTTTTGTTCAATTTTCTTTTAGGCTCTCTTTTAGGAAAGTAATCTCCCATAAGTATGGGAATAGTTATTCTTAAAAGGTAGAAAAGGTAGTAAGGAAGTACAACACCTACCAATTTAACAACACAATAGGGTTAAGTTCCATTCTGACGTAGATGAGATGCAGCCAAATGGACACAGTGGGATTAGTTCACAAAGTCTGAATTTGGCTACAAGAAAGTAGCTTATTTAGACTGGCTATGGAAAATTTAAATTACTCTACTACAGTAAGAATTTCACTCTTTCAATCTTCATGTTTATCTGCTCCAAGCCTCTGAACATTTAAAAGTTCACCTATCATTCATCAAGTCACATTTTCAAATTAGTCAGAATTCAAATGTTTATCTGTTTTCACAGTTCAAATTATTTCCTAGGGTGTCTGATGCATTTTGTGGCTCAATTTCACCATCAAAGCCCATTATAGAAAACAAGTCACTTTATATTGCAGAGGCAACAAGTTTCTTTAAAAAATTAGTAATTAGGTACTTAGATTCTCGAGTTTCTAAAGGCAAGGCTTAATTTAACAGATTGGCCTCTATTTTCAGTTCTGCATTTTGCTGGTTACTTGACAGCTTAACAGCTGTTGCTGAAAATGTCCATAACTCTGTGTTTTGAAAAAGAAAGATGAAAATACTCTACTTTCCTCTTCAATTCCAACAAAAACAAGGCCATTCAAAATCAGTTTTGATCTACAGGAGGTGAAGTAAATCACAGAAAAAGAATAATTTGATGCTTTGAACCATCTGTCTCACATTTTTCAGTGGCTTTCTCTGTAGTCTCCACCTAATAAATAGGTGTGATCCTTTTACAATTTTTGCTAGAAAGGTAGTATGTTAGAAAGACCTATTCAAGGCTTTACATTCCAGGTGCTGGAAAGATTCTTCCTTTGAAAATGGAGTAGGATATTTCATCTTCTCACTGAAATTCCAGAGTATGTTCATACCTTCGTATTTTGGGGTTTTTTTAGAGACATCTGCTAGCCAGGTCACATGTAAGGAGGTTATTCTAAATCTTTACTCTTAATGTTCAGATCTTTGTAGCATATTTTAAAGCTATGAATTTCATACTAGATAGAGACACCGAGAAATTAGGTGTTGAGCCTTGGAAGCAAATTTTTAGTTTTCCTCTTTTTATCTCCACGGACTTATGTTTAATAAATAAAAATGGAGATTTTTAACAGAAGTATTTTGTTTCATTGATAATGAAAACAATAACAATTCCTTTAAGGTTACTAAACATATATGATGCATTTGTACAAACGGATGAAATCCCCATATGCATAAAACTTACATTTCTAGCTGTGTTCCCTAGTGTAGTCACTACTTCATGGTTCAAATTAACAACCTTTCACATAGTTACTGCCAATATGTTCAAGGGTTTAAAATTCAAAGATTTTTGTAAACACAGAAACCAGTAGAAATGCTAAGCCCTGAGGTAATAATTCATTGTATCATAATCTCAGGTCTATGATTGCCATTTTTTGTGGGTTTACTTACTTGATTTGACTTCAAATGATCTTGTCCTTGCATTGAGAATTTAATAATATAACAAATATAATTAATTTAATTGAATATAAATAAATCTTGAGGCTGGACTTGTTTTTTGCTCACTGCATTGTACTCTGCATTCCCATAGGCATTTCACTTAGGATTTTAGGTCTTGGCTATAAATCTATGATCTGTTTTTCCTTCATAAAAATATGTATTCTAATGATGGGAAGATTTTCTATCCCACGTGAACTCACATTATAAACCTTCCTCAAGGGAAGAAGGGATGCTGAGCAATCTGCAAGCTGAAATGGATGAACTGCAAATGTTGAGAAAGGCATGTCAATCTTTGGAGACTACAGTCAGTCTTGAAAGTAGCAGAATGAGACTTACCCAAAAAAAATGCAGTCTGAAACTTTGGACATTTAGAGTCTTCCTTTAGGGAGAAGTCATTATAGACTTAGTAAACCTAAGCAAGCATGTATGAGTAAGAAATAAAAACCTGATATATTCAAATTAAATTACTTATCCTTAAAAATCCCTAAATAATCTTCACTACTCAAATATTCTTTAGAATTCTGACTCCTTGTAAGCACACCTTAAAACTTCTACAGTATTTCTGACACCTGAAACATTATTGAAAGTCAAAGAATTAGTTTGTGTATTATTTTTAAATCAGTCATTATTTTGCTGTATGTTTACTCTGACTTGAACAAGGATGAGGAGGTACACTGAAGCTGTTGCTTCAGATAACTTGTAGCACTAAGTATATTGTAAGACTTCAGAAATAAACACATTTGACTCTCCCAGCCCTTACAGTGTTCAAGGCCAGGTTGAACATGGCATTGAACAACCTGGTCTAGTGAAAGGGATCTCTGCCTATGGCAAGGGGGTTGAAACTAGATGATCTTTAATGTCCCTTCCTACCCAAACCATTCTGTGATTCTTTGATTCTAGGACTCAAGCTTCAGTGCCTCAGGGTAGGTGTGGTTCCTGGTCTCTATCTAGGATTCTGAACTAATGAGCTTTCAGAAGAAAGTATACTTTTTCTTTTATTAACTGAAAGTAGGTATGGGTTGCATTTGCTATAAAACAGCATCAGTGCAAACCAAGGATGATGAGCTGCTTTATGATCTCATGTAGTTCTAAACTGAAATAGGAGTTAAAGAAGAGAAAAGAGAGCTTCCAATGCATTATCAATCTAAACATTTTATTCATGTTTTACATATGTATATATATATGTTATACATTCTACCTCCTAACAAAATGGGTCACATTACAAAAAGCCTATTTGTAGTGAAAAAAGAGAAAGAAATGTCAGGATGATCAGTCCGGGTGCAAAAACCATCACTTGTTCCTGGCTAAGATGTTTGGGCTACACCTGCAGTGGATCAATTATAAAGTTTCAAAAGAATGAAGACTCTTGGTTTCTCTCTCCTATCATTCTTCTCTGATAAAAACTGCTGATTAAGAGTTTGACCTAAACTTTCTTAACCATGCATATTAAATGAGTATTTCAAGATAAACACTCATCTAGTAGAAGATGCTTCAAATTGTCTGGGTCACTAGTGACTTGTACCAAATGGAATCACAAACACATGTAGAGATAGACTTTAAAAGCTTACATTTCCTGGCCCTTCTAAACTCTTGGTACAATGGTGAGGCTGACAGCAAGCTATGACCCAACACATCCTCTCAAGTGTCTATGTATCTTTCTTCATTGCTGACTTCCATCAGCTAAAACATTAAGATAGTTACAGTTGTGTAAAGCTTTCCAGAAAACATCACTTCACATGGATGTTTAACCTCCAAGCCCTGAAGGGATGGCTCCGCCAATTGCCAGGCTTGTCAATTAATTTTACATTAACAATCATTCTAATGTACTTTGACGGAGAGAACTTTTGCAGTCAGCCAGCTGCATTAGATAAACAAGGTAGATGAGTGCAGTTCCCTGCAAAATTCATCTGAACACACATCACATCACAGCATATGTCTCATAAGTAGCACTGCTCAATTTCATATCAACTATCATCCCAGATGATCATCAGCACTAGTTAAAAAATCACTTTTTTGCTCACCTGGGAACTCTTTCTCCCTCTTTCTTTTGTTGTCATATGTTACCAGAAATGTGTGAAGGAAATATGAATATAAAATATATCTGAATACTTGGCTTACAATA
The DNA here is from genome assembly GCA_035222235.1 of Margarornis squamiger. Taxonomy (NCBI): domain Eukaryota; kingdom Metazoa; phylum Chordata; class Aves; order Passeriformes; family Furnariidae; genus Margarornis; species Margarornis squamiger. The sequence continues at coordinate 45,884,482 of JAWWTY010000156.1, read as the reverse complement.
TGAACTGCCAAGCAAGGTATGTACTGCTGAGATGTCCCTGAGATAAGTTCTTTCAACTTGAGGCATCTCATTCAAATTCTGTCAGCAAACTGGAAGAACCTTAGAGAAAACAACAAATATTTATGGTTTGGAAAGAATAATTTAAATAGGCTGAATATGTGCAGCTTGGCACACTGAGGAAGATGTGATGAGGATATGATAATTGCCTAGAATTATCTAAGAAATAAAAGCAAAGGCAACAGTAGTTGCAACATGAAAGAATGAAAGTACATATTAGGTTAAAATAATTGAAAGTATCAGCTACACCAGATTAAAAAAAAATATTTTACACCAAAGAGAAAGTGGGAACTAGTTGATCCAAGATCAATAAATTGAGATCAACAAGAACATTTAAATTAAGACTGAATACAGCTGCAATCTGGAATCAAATATATATTGGCTGATGAGTACTTTTAAAGTTGTATGCTTCTCTTACTTCAAATTCTGCATCTTATTACTGAGAATTATTATATTTAGTTCTTAAAGTAATTGAAAATTGCAGGGTCAAGAGAACTGTTAGAGATTTCTGTTTTTCTGTGTTCTCCTCCCTCTTTCCTTTTGACACTGAATTAATTCAAACCAAAGTTCTCACTTTTAAAAATTATTTGAACAAGCAAAAAGGTTAAATTTCCCTTAACACATTAAATAACTATGAGAGTAGGGAAATGAGAAATATTTTCCCTTCTTGAACCTGCATTAAAAAAAAAAAAAATCTGAAATTCTAAAACTGAATATTGTGATGAATAAAAATGTGCTCAGTGTAAAACCTATTAATTCAAACATTAGTCCTTGATGTTTCCCATCAACAGTATACCTTTATGAGCTTGACTGTGAGCCTAATTGTGTTCGTTTTTCATGGTCATGTAGTGCAGCTGAGTGTGTAAACTACTAAATCTTTATATGCACATACTGATTATAAAAAACAATATATAAATAATATGACAGTATAGAAAAAAGTCCAGGAAAGTACTTTATATTGTGTATATTGTTTCTGCTTCATCTTGTCTTAAAGCATAGACTCTCAATACTAAGACTATTTTTGTTCAGTTCTTGTGCATTGTTTAACCCAGGGGACAAGCCCTTGGTAGTCTGTCGTCTGCAACGCTGAACAATTAAAGAACTTCAGAAATGTTTACTGCCTCCATTGAGCTCAGTTGTAATAATGGCAGCCCCAACTTTAACTTTTCAATTACCCATGGTAATGAATGATGTCAAAGCCCTCATACACAATATATTCATGAGCTGCAAGTTGGGGTTGTTTATTTATCACAATGAAGCTCTGGTCTTTGTCTCACTCATCATCATAATAATAGAAAAAATAATAGAAATCATGATTATGATAATAATAATTACAACAACTAATTTTAAATAAACACTTTATTTTGTTATTCTGTTTTAGAAGAGCAATTTTCTTTGTAAAACTGTTATGCTGATTTGCTGATTGAAAAGCTGGACAACATCTCAGAACATTCTAGGCAGCTATCAGAAGAATTAAACACAGAGCTGAAACTACCCACAAGCTTTCTTAGAAGTCCTAAGTAATTAATTAGAAACTGTTTAAAACTTTATTTAAACAGGTAAGTCTTTGTCTGAGCCATTCTGTATAAATATTATTGATTTTTACTATATTTGTGCTGGGCAATGCTGATGGTGAGGGAGCAAAATTAGACAACAAATTAACAAAACAAAAAAAAAAAAACAAAAAAACCAAAAAAAAACCCAAAAACAAAAACAAACAAACAAAAAAAAACCACCAAATTTTTGTGTTAGGGAAAGAAGCCACATAATTTCATGAAGAAGTAACAGTGATATTTGGAGAAAATCTATAGCTTAGCCATTATTTTAATGTAAAACTCAGAGGGACAGCTGTGATTGGACTGCAGATATTAAGAGACATAGATATCCCTGCTATACAAGGGCACCAGGAGGAAGTTGTTACTGATCAGCAGCGATAAATGGGCATGGAGCAGAAAGAAAGTGCTATTGTTTTGTGACAGAACGTTTAGATAGAGAACAGAGAAATCAAAATTTTCTGGAATAGATGACCAAAGGTGAGACTGGAGAAGAGGAAGCTGGAATGGGTTACATATTACAATACATGCAGCTGGAAGAGAAATCAGAATAATTAGTCACTATGAATCATAATCAATTTGTTTATTATCAATTATATAGTAATTAATTATCTAATTATGTACAATTTTTCTGCTCCCTGAATTTCTTGCTTATGGTCTTAGAGAATGGGCTTTGATTTACATACTCAATGAGCAAAGTAAACTATAAAGGCAGAATCTGCATTTTTGTTGATTAGCTGAGAAACTTTCAAGCCTTTGTGGTGGAATGCATTATTCAAGAATATTCTTCCTGGTAGAATGTGTTTGCCAGCATATTTTTGTAATGTGAACACATAAAAAGTTATATCCAGTCAATTAAAGTAAATATATTTGGAATATAAATGCACCATCGGGTGTTACTTTTTCATCAAGGCTTTCCCAGCTGTCCATTTGGGAGTCTATTACAATATTCAGTCTTCTCTTGTGGCTCAGAAAAAAGGAAAAATATTCACAGTTCAAAGCCTCAGACAACTCATAGGATTTCCATGTGCTAACTGGTAGTGAGCTCTGAGGAGCTTTCAAGAATTCTCTGTCCCTTGTAAATAGACAGAATTTGTTGTAAACTTGTGGGTTTCTGTCACCGTTTCCAGAGAAGCTAGGAATGAATTGATGAGAAGGAAGCAATAAAAGTGAAATGTTTGTCGAGGAAGCTCACTTCTGCTTTTGTGCTTCTGTTTTTAGGAGCAAGCTTTCTACCACATCTTAGAAACCAAACATTAGAATTCAAAACTTTCCCTCCGGGGGTCACTTCCTTACTCTTTTTTATTTTCTCCTCCAACTGGCAACAAATTTGTGAACCTCTGCCAGACAGATCTTTAAAACTCTCATCATTCTTAAGAGGAAATCCAGTGTTGGTGCGTTCTGACACTGGACAAACACAGCAACAAACATTGTGAAAGTGCTGCCTCCAAGCAGCAGAGCACACTAGAGCTCTGTTTACTCAAACTTGTTGCTACCAGGCTTCATTAAGAGTGATGACATTTTTAAACACCATCTCTGTATTACTATGATTTGATACAAATCAAATCTATCAGCTACACAAAGCCCTTTGTCTCTGCTCAAGGTTTGTACCAACTTCTGTGGTTAAAGATATGGCGACATTTTCTGGCTGAAGCAAAAAGAAACTGATCCTAAGCTGAACAAAGTGGATAGAAAAATTCACTTTTGATACTGGTGGGTTTAGGTTTAAGCACTGTACACTTCTTCTGCCTGCCTACACACAGGAAAATGATATGCAGAAGACACAGAGAGCCTCTATTTAATTCTAAATAGTGAGCACTAAAATTATTAAATTGCTCCTACTGTTAACCACAAGATTGCTTTCTGAACTCGAGGTGGCCTTTGCAAAACAAAGAAATCCACTTCTGTCCTGTAAAACCATCTTCCTTGTTGTTTTTCAGCACAACTACAACTTCAAGTGTCTGGTCTATCATCTTATTGAAAGAAATTCTTGTATATGAAGATAGATACGAATGTCCTGATTATTTCTATTCAACTTTAGGCACAAAAATGCTCAGTATTATGCCATTTAAATGTCTAATGTGTGCATATATTTTGAGCAGCAAGTTGCTAGACTCAAAGCACACTTAGACACTTTCAAAGAGGGAACTATACTGTAAGAGGATGGAGATGACTCACTTTTTCTCTGGAGGAGGGTAATAGACGTTGAGCTATTGTTGGGACCAAGGTGAACTTCATACAATTTTACAAAGAATCGACTAGACTAGAATAGCATATTCCAGTTAACAGGGGCCTATAACAATCATCTAGTTCAACTGCCTGACCAATTCAGTGCTGACCAAAAGTTAAGGCACGCTGTTAAGGATCTTGGCCAAATACCTCTTAAACACTGACAGGCTTGAGTCATTGACCACCACTACAGAAAGTTTGTTGCAGGGTTTGACCACCCTCTTGGTAAAGAAATGTTTCTGAATGTCCAGTCTTAATGTCCCCTGTACAGCTTTGAACCATTCACACACATCTTGTCACTGAATCCCACAGAGAAGAAGTCGACACCTTCCTCTTCACTTCCCAAGTCATGAAGCTGTAAAGAGCAATGAGGTCCCCTCAGCCTCCTTTTTTCCAAACTAGACAAACACAAAGTCCTAATAAGATATTCTTTCCAGCCCCATCACCAGGTTTTTGTCCTCCTCTGGACACATTCAAGCATCTTCACATCATTCTAAATTGTGGGGCCCAGAACTGCACACAGTACTCAAGATGAGTCTTCACCAACACTGAATACAATGGGATAATAATTTCTTCTGACTAGCTGGCTGTGCAGTGTTTGATGCAACCCAAGAATGTAGCTCACCTTCCTGGCTGCATGGGCTCATGGGTGACACACATTGACCTGCTGTTGACTAGCACCCCCCAGATCCCTTTCTGCAGGGCTGATCTCCAGCCACTTCTTTCCCATTTCATATTTGTGCCCAGTGTAATATAACAGATAATATAACATTTAATAGTGTATAACATGTAATATCTAAAATGCATATAAGGTACAAAATATAAAACACCCATTAATTTAAATATATACCTACACTGTGTGTGCACTTCTATCTGTTACTAATTTATCTCCAAGAAAACAATATGCAGGCTTCCTTTTACTAGGCTTTGTGAGTGGAATCTGAAAACAGAGAGGCCTTTTTTTCTCAGCAGTTTATTATTAGCAGTTCAAAAAATCTTTTCAAGTGAGTGATTTTAAATCACTAGAAAAGTTGGAAAAGCACTTTTTAAAAGTGAACTACAGAATTTAATACAAACCCAGAGAAAATAAGTACATTTACAATGTGAAAATTACATAGGTTGTTTTTTTTCACACATATGTGCCTCTGGATAACACCCTTAATTCCTATTTAGGCACCCAGGGAGAACAAGCATGTTTTCAATAGAAGCAAATATCTACAAGGCAATTATATCAGAAAACACATGAAGATAAAGATCTGTCCAGCAAGCATAAGTTACATAAAAATAAAAATATCAAGCAAAGGCATCTGGGTTGGTCTTCACTGATTCCCTTTGAAAATCTAAAGACACATCTAAAGCCCTAACCTCAGTATTCAGATATGATTCTGCCAAATGCCTTTAACTTGAAGAATATATTTGATGAGGTCTTTATTAATAAAAACATAAACTTACACATTTCTTATTTTCCAGTGGATATAAATATAATTTATATGTTATGTTACTAACTGATGACAAAAATGCTTAACCTAAGTTACTTGTGATGGAAAGTCAAGTCCCAGTACATGGTTACATGAAAGAGCAGTTTTCCTATTGAAATATTAGCATGCAGATTGCCTGCTAGCAGCTAGAAAAGAACTTCAAAACCCTATGTAGTTTTTTGGAAAACTTTTGGCTGTGCACATATGTATAGCAGGGCCAACGTTTACATGTTGATGTTACATGAAACACCGTTTATCAGTGTTGACAATTTTTGAAACTCTGGTACTGCAAAACTTTATCCACTATTTGACAATGATTTCCTTACTTTGTAAAGGTCTTTTGGTGTTGTTGATTTTTTTTTGTTTGTTTGATTTTTTTCCAAAGTAAACAGGATTTAGTTTTGTAGGATTGTCATTCATTTGTGGGATTTACTCCAGTTCTATGTTGAGAATTACTTTCATTGTTTACTTGGTTTTTCTTTCTATACAAAATCAACAGTAGTCAAAATGTACCAATTTCTAAAATGCACTGCAAAGAAACAGCAGGGGAAAAAAAAGAATATCTCCAAATATTTAGGGACAGAGTAAAACTACCAGCAACAATGAACACTTTATAGAGCTGCACTTTATTAACTCTGTCCATTTCAAGCTACTAATAATTAGCTCAGCACAAAATGATTGCTTAGCACTCAGCAGAGAAGGTAGCATTTCTCCAGAAGGCACTTTGTTATTGGAGACTGTTTTTATAAATGCATAGTTTCCTTAATTCCAGTATAATGATCTTTCCTGACTTAGTTATTGTTGTTTTAAGTGGCTAAAATAAGCACTCTTGTTCATGTACTTTCAAATGAAAACATGAGTGTTCATGGCTTTATATTACTGAAGCTTTCTCTTACTGCTCCTACACGTCCCCCCGCTTTTTTTCAGACTACAGTCTCTAGATATTTTCATAGTTTATACTTTCTTCTCATAGTGAGGTGTTGCAGTAAAAGAGTTCCTTTGGCAGCTACCAAAATAGGTCACACTGACTCTAATCTTTGCAAACTAAAATGCTCCGTGGAGCTTTGGTTGTGTAAACAGCATATTCTGTCCTGAAAATTGAGACATTGTAGAAGAAGAAATTATATGAAGGAATGTTTTGGGGGTTTTTTATACTTCGTTTTGGAACTTAGAGCCTCTTCAAGGCTACTGTTCTGTACAGTCATGTTACCTAGACAAATTATTACTTTTATGAGTAATAGAGATTGGTTATCCTTTTGAACTCAATAATTTCCTATGTTGGTTGAAATCAGAGCAGAAGAGCTATTCTAAGGGACTGCGGGGAAAAGGAGGTCTGAAACAGTGCAAGAACACCATTGTCATTGGGTGAGGACAAGAGAATCAGAATAGAAGGAACTGAGGCACACATCAATTAGGTTTTATTTACATTCAGTGTTTGCTAAAATTTGGGTTACTTCAATGAAAAACACTGGTAGCATAACCAAGAGATTACCATTTGGAAAAATCCTTCAAGCAAAGTTATGTCCCAAGCTTTGCTGCTAATGCTTCATCTTAAATCTTGTGATACAGATTTTGGATCAAATTTGCATGAGGAAGCATTTTGTGTACTTAAAGAGTTGTCTTTTCTTTTTGTGGAAAAGGCTCTGCATCATCTCAGAAGATCTGAAGTCACCACAAAGTGGGAGGATGCAATATATATGTGCAAATCTCAGATAGTGCTTGGTTTTTTCAGATTATCTTTTCTTAGAAGAGAGTTTCCTATGCAGCAGCCTATTCTAAGATTAACACTGGAGTCTGGGCAATTCAAGACTCTTTCAGGCTAACTCACTTCAAGTGTATTGTGAATGTGTGCAGCTAAGTGTCTCATCAACAACTCTCTAGAAAAATACGGGCTTGGACTCCCACTTATATATCTTGTGGAGTGAAAGGTCATTTGCAGTGGACTATAGTTGTCAGTTATTATATTTCCCCTTTCTTTCTTCATTCATTTTTAATATACCACAATTAGGTGCTTTTTTGTGAAAACCTTATTTAATCTGCTGTTTGTGAGTGGATAATTACAGTTACATGAGGTTAAGTCATCTATTTTAAATTCTAAAGATTCATTCCTAAGAATCAAGATTGGTTTTTTTAACATTTTGCAAAGGCCTTCTTGATATTAAAACCAGACAACAGTGAATAAAATATATATGCATCTAAACACACTATTACAATACAAAACCTTTCTTGCTTATATTTTAGTATACAGTAGCATTTTAGAATTACTTAGGAGCTGGATCAGGAAAGTGACACATAAATACATGAATATGCTTTGATTGAAAAAGAAAACTTTTTATAGTTTGAAAGAAAAATCCATTTAAAACTAACCCAAGAAAACTTTATTTTGAACTAAAAATGTTTTCAGAATTTATTTTCCTGTGAAAATATCCCTGAAAATTGACAAATACTTTTTGTTGTTTTCACACTGCTTATTAAAACGCCACTGAAAACAGCCCCTCCCCTTGTATCGATGTCATAAAAATATAGTTTTTCTTTATGTATTTGCTTTTTCACAAAGTTTTTGACCAGGCTTATTTTCAGTGCAGATTGTTTGTCAATAAGTTATGATCACAATGGGTCATGTAGGCGCTACACAAGACAACAAGGACATATAAAGCCCTTTACGTCTAAAGTGTAAAATTAAAATATCTTCAACCAATCAAACAGGTAGATCACCATTAAGGTGCTGCTTAGGTATCTTTCAATATTAGTTTGACCAAAGCTTTCTTCTTATAGTGTCTGACATGTAGTTCATGATCACTGACTATTAGGTGCAATGCAATTCCCAAAGAATTAATAACAGTTGTGAATTAGTACCTGTCTGAAAGATACTATTTCCAGCTAAACAATAACAATCAGAACAAACAGTAGTACAGAATGCTAACACTAAGAATTAATCCACTATCAATATGTAACTAATCTCTACCCTTACTGCATGTAATATACTCTGATTTTCAGAAAGCTTTCTTGAATATGGGAAGTTTCCTCAGAGGTCTATATTATTGAAGGCTACCACAAGATAATAGGAAAATTATTTGTGCATTAACTATCAGTTGAAAGTAGATAAAGTGTAGCACTAAATAATAATGTTTTACAATCAAAGAAAATTAACAAGAGAATTGCAAAACAGTTCAGTGTTCAGAGAGTTCAGAAGTGGCCCAGACAAAAAGGTTAACAGATAATTGAAAGAAAACATGATATAGTTGAAAGTTTATTTTTCATTTCAAAATAGTAAAGAAAACAGTGTAGTCAAAGAAATATTGATATAGCAGCTTAAAATCATGCTTAGAGTCATACTTAAAAGAAAACAATTTCTCATCACACCTGAATCAAATACTCAATAGTCACTGGATCTTGTGAAAACTAGAAAGGTTTTAGGGAATAGGTGGACAGTCTTGATGCTTGGTCTCTCTCCCTTAATAGCACCTACCAGAATCTTTCAGGTCAGTTGTATGAAAATCTTCAATATCTGCCACAGTTTGAAAAATCTCTTTTGTTTTTGGTATTGGACAACATCACAATCTTAACAAATTTAGGTACAACAAAGTAGGAAATTTGTACTGGTTCTGCTTTTTCCATATTTGATGTATAGTTGAAGATAGGGCTTAGACGTGCCAGACTGTTGACCTTGTTTAATTTCTAGAAGAGATGAAACTGTGTCTTTTGCAAGATATCTAACTGTTGCACATTCCAGGAAAAAGAAGAAAAAAAAAAAAAAAAAAGAATAAATAACTGAAAAGGTAGAACAAAAAATTCTAAGATAATCTATTCTCACAAGAGCTATGAATAAGCTTGCAGAGGTTACAGTTTTATTACTGGTTTTATGTACTTCCTTAAATAGTATAATTACACTTCCTAAAATACCAGGCCTCAATGTTTCTCCTATCTAGAATTGCCTTAGAAGGTTTCAGGACTATACCCACAACGGTGAAAAATTATTAAAAACTGTCCATTTTAGACTAAAACAGAAATACTGGCCTGAACTTCTTCTATCCTGAACACATTTACATAATTTGTGAATTTAGAGAAAAGTTTAGATTTCACCCTATTCAAAAGATTTCATTTAGAGTCAACTCAGACTGAACCATAATGATGCACATGTAACATAAATGGACCTCCATCACTTAGGAAGAAACTGTTTATCTATAAGAAAAAAATAAAATGTGGCAGTCTCAGGCAATCTTCTTGTTTCTGACTGAATATTACTTCTGAATATTATAATGGCTACTATTAACCATGGGCCACACAGTAGTTGGACTGTTATCTACACACAGAGATGGAAAAGAGAGACTGTATAGATTTTACCACATCTGATATTTACAAAGGCAGATGAAATCTGCAAGTTCAATACTGCCTTAAGGGCATTATTAAGACATTTTGGATAAATACGTTATACAGAAATAAATGTAACTGGAGTACATCAGAAACAAAAAAAAAATTAACTTTCCTAATACATTAGTCTGTGACAGAGTCAAGTGAATAAAAATTACAACATAAATGTTCTTCCTACAGGTTGTTCTCATGCACATCTTCCAATGAAGTAATCTAAATAATATAAACAATTAGACTTTTGTATCTTCTTTTTTTTTTTTTCAATTGAACTGAAAAATATATACAAAAGATTGATGACTAGAACTATTATCACTTAACTAGAAAGCAAATGAAACACAGAGAAATTTGTGCTAAGGAAACTTTCCAGTCTGACCATCCAGGAGATAATCTGGCAGTCACAACTTCACCACTTGAGCCAGGGCCAAAACCCCTTCACAGCAGGTAGCTCCAGTGAGCCAACTGTCCCACTTGAGTCCCTGCACACCCCACACTCACACAGTCAGACAAGGGTTTCTTACGAGCTGGACAACAGGCTTACCGAGATGTCTCAGACATCTTGGGCCTTCAAAGAGTTTAATTTTCATGCAAAAACTACCAAAATAATAGCTCTGAGGAATGACCCTGAACAAAGGAAAACCTAGACTTTTACACCCTCACAGTCTAAGTGCAACCAAAGTCTGGGGTCTTTGGCTCCTGCTGTGTCTCTGAGTGTCCGGTGCCCTGGCTGGTACCACAGGTCCCTGTGCCCTTTGATGTACAGTGTTGTACAAAGTTCATGGCCCCTTGCCTGGAGCTCCTGTCACCCAGAGCTCAATCTGCAGCTGGCACTGCACACCAAGGTACTTCCAGTGAATGTATTCCTCAGCATTTGGTCATTGTCATATAGAGGCTATGGCAGAATCTACATTTTTTAATTAACCATTCTGATATTATGAGTTAAGTCTGTTTGAAGTTTTAAAGAGGGCAACTAAGATTATACCATTCAATAATGAATCAGTTCAAAGAGGTATGATGTCTTAGTCATGATACCTGCCGATTTAGTTTAGTGGAAAACAACTGATAATGATTGGAAGTGAGAAGCAAAAATATCCATCTTGGAAAAAACAATTTAGATGTTTTAATTTCAAAAGAGAAAAGGGAAAAAGGACAATCAACAGATATTTTTCCATTATGTGTGATATTCTTTTTTTCTCCAACAACACAGTACCCTGCCGCTTCACAGTGGCAGTAGTAGGTTAATGTCTTTTTTTTTTTTTTTTAAATATATTTTCTTGTAATTTGTAATGCAAAGAAGCAGAATCAAAGTATTTTCTAGGAAAAAAAAAAAAAAAAAAAAAGAACAAAGGTCAGGTTTGACCAGGTGCTCCAGTAATCTTAATCCAATATATCGCTAGATGTAACTTTCCCACTTTAAATATGAGGTTGCCTTTAAAGTGGATCTTCTCAAAATATAAATTAGGATTTGATTTCATTTTGAAATTTGGATCTCTTTCCACAACTTACAATTCTATAAACCACTAGAATAATCTTCAGTTTTTACAAATTTATTCTGAGCCTGCAGCCTCATCTTATTCTGTAATATACACAATGAATCAGCTACCATTTAACCCACTTCGAGTATGTTAGCTTTTTTATCATCTTCTTTGTTGTCTTCAGAATTCACACCCATTCACTATTTACCAAACATTATTTACAGTTTTCAGCAGTTCTCTACCTTTATCATCAATTTTTTATCACTGGATCACAGCTGAACCCAAGGGAGGAAGTTGTTACATGCAACTGAAATAGATACTAGCTCTGCATTTTCAAAGAACAATGTTACACAAATGAAAGTTCTGCCCTGCAAATAATGACTAAAAAACCCCAGGCCAACCGAAAAACAACCCAAAAACTAACACACATACAGGAAAAGTCTTTACAATTCAGAAGGGATCTGAACTATTGTATGTAGTTAACCTATGTGAAGCATAACATTAGAAGCATGTTTTGCTAATCAACACAGTGTGGTTGATTTCAGAATGTAGCAATTGTTATTATTTCCACCATAGAATTTCACTTCTTTACATTTATTTTGAATACTGTTGTTGACCTTAAGATATATCCACCTGAATAAGATATTCACATGCATAATATATGATTTCATTTTCTTTATATTCCTTAAAAGATTTCCCAAAGGCCAGATGAGTACATATATTTTGAAAAACATATACAATAAATAACCAACAATAACCATTAGTTCCCTCACTTCTATTAACTGAGTTCTCAAAGCAGTTTTCATGTGTTAATTAATTAATACTCATGCATAGTCTATGAGATTAGGCAGTGTTATTAGTTCTGTTTTATATCAAGGATCTGACACTCAAGGAAAAGGAAGGATTGGAAAAAGTAATTTTTTTAGTAACAAACACTACATTAAAACAAGGAATTACCTGAACTGACCATACCATTTCCTTTCCATTTTTACTTTATAGCAACCAACCTATTCTACATAATTTGCTAAGTTCTACATTCATGGTTTCTTAAGAAAGAAAAGAAACACAATGGCCTGTGTTACCACCCTGACCTGCTGGAAGCAGGGAAAGGGGAATGAGGGAATGGTTGTGACCTGTGACTATGATCTGTGACCAAAAGATAGAACATGTTGACTACTAGTGAAGTCGGAAAAGATGTCAGTCCACATATTCCTCATACTTTGTAAATACATCCTGTATGGAGCAGACTGTGAGACCAAAAGGCTGGAAAAAAGCAGTTTGTAGGAATTCATTACTGTTCAATACCCTTCACTTTTCAAAGCAGGAAGAACCTGGGACACACAGAGGTTTTGAAAAGTTTTTGAATTTTAGGAACCTAATTTTTTTATATGTACTTCTGGCCCAAATGTAATGACTACTTTCAGAATTTTTTTTTTGTTTGTTTTTTCTCAAAACTATTCATAGATTCCAGAGAGGCTGTGCCTGTTTCTCAGCAAATTTTAAAGTTTAATTAAACCTTTCAGAAAAGTAAGGAGGATGATTAGCAGAACTGCCACCTTGGACCTTATTGAGAGAATCCCTTGGGAGGCAGTCCTGAAGGGCAAAGGAGTATACAAAGGCTTTAAGAAGGAAACCATACATGTACAGAAGCAGGCCATACTCATCAGTCAAAAGATGAGCCAGTGAGGAAGAAGACCAGTCTGACTAAACAGGGAACTTTGTCTGGAACTCAGGAAAAAAAGAGAGTTTACGGCATTTTGAAGAAGGGACAGACAACTCAGGAGAACTACAAGGATATCATGAGGTTATGCAGGTAGAAAATTAGAGGGGTCCAAGCCCAGCTAGAACTTCAACTGGCTACTGACCTAAAAGACATTAAACATGTTTCTATAAACATATTAGCAACAAAAGGAGGCTTAAGGGGAATCTCCACCCTTTATTGGATGTGGGGGAGAAACATAATGACAAAGGATGAGGAAAAGTCTGAGGTACATAATGCTTTGTTTGTCTCAGTCTTTAATAACAAGAACACTTCTCTGCATACCCTACCCCCTGAGCTGGAAGACAAAGAGATACGTAGCAGAACAAAATTCCCATAATCCAAGGTAAATGGTCTATGATCTGCTACACCACTGAGGCTTGCATGAGTCCATAGGGCCTGATGAATCCACCCAAGACTTATGGGGAAGTGAGAAGAGGTGCTCACCAAGCCACTCTCCACCATTTATCAGTAACCCTGACTAACCAGGGAGGTCCCAGTAGACTGGAGGTGGCAAATGTGATGCCCATCTACAAGAAAGGCTGGAAGCAAGATCTGAGGAACTACCTGCCTGTCAATGTGACCTGATGCCAGGAAAGGTTATGGAGCAGATCATCTTGAATACCAACATATGGCATGTGTAGAGCAACCAGAGAATCAGTCCTAGACAGCATTGATTTATGAAAGGCAGGTCCTGCTTGACTAATCTGTTCTCCTTCTAAGACAAGTGAACCTTCTTAGTGGATGAGGGAAAGGCTGCTCTTGTCTACTTGGACATCAGTAAAGCTTTTGGCACCATTTACCAGAGCATTCTCCTGGAGAAACTGGCTGTCCATGGCTTAGGTGGGCATACCCTTAACTGAGTAGAAAACTGGATGCATAGCTGGCCCCACAGAGGGGTGGTGAATGGAGTTACATCCAGCTGGCAGACAGTCACAGCTGAACATGAGCCAGCAGTGTGTCCAGGTGGCCAAGAAGGCCAAGGGCATCCTGGCCTGTATCAGGAATAGTGTAACCAGCAGGACCAGGGCAGTGATTGCCCCTCTGTACTCAGCACTGGCAAGGCTGCACTTTGAATTCTGTGCTCAGTTTTGGGCCTCTCACTACAAGACAGACATTATGGTGCTGGAGCATGTCCAGAGAAGGACAATGAAGGTGGTGAAGGATCTGGAGCACAAGTCTTATGAGGAACAGCCAAAGGAGTTAGGGTTGTTTACGCTGGGAAAAGGAGGCTCAGAGGGGAACATTATTTGCTCTCTACAACTACCTGAAAGGAGGTTGTAGCCAGGTGGTAGTCAGTCTCTTCTCTCAGATAACAAGTAATAGGACAAGAGAAAATGGCCTGGGAGTATTTAAAAGACTTGTAGATGCAACACTTAGGGACATGGTTTATTGCTAGTCTAAATGATGAGTAATGTTAATGTTTGGACTTGGTGATCTTCCAGGACTTTTCCAACCTGAATGATTCTATGATACTGTGAGTATCAGTTCAGGGTGTTCATCATGAAACTGTCATGAAAATGCAGAATGGAAGCTGGATTATATTGTCCAGCTTTGCCAGTCTGCTTCTGAGAAGTAATTTTTCCTACACTGAAAAAGCTTAGAAACTGGAATTACACTAAAACCTGCACTTGTTCTTAAGTCATCTAAGATACTTTGAAAATCCATTCAAAATTATTAAATATCCTTTGAATGTTCTGATTGGAAAAAATAAACTAAAAATTTACCACTGCTGTAGAATTTTAGTAATATACTATTTATCTATTACCCTGGACATTCCACCTAGTGCCTGAAAATATATATATACTTTTTCTCTTGTTGCTTTTCAGACGTAAGAGCAAGCAGTTTTCAAAACATATTTGTTCTGAGTCTCCTGGAACATTTTTTTTTAGACTTCAGCAGTTCCAGTTCAGGAAATGTGGGATTAAGACTTTCTGGGGTTCTCCTGTCCCCTAATTTCTGTGCTTCCTTCCCCCTCCAACCCTGTCTGCAGCTAATCTATAATAAAGGTTAATTTTGAAAAGCGAGCTCCATAGTATTTACACAATGAAGTCAAACGCTGAATGAAACACACTTGTAAAAACAACAGCAGCCTTTTCCTTGTGCAATATAGGATGTGGTCAATCATTTGGCAATTCAGTTTTGGCACATCATGAACTATTTATTTGTTAAGGCAATTTCTTGAGAATACAGAAACTCTGGGAGGGATTTTTTCCCTTTCTTTTCTTTCTTTTTTTTTGTTTCTTTCTATTTCCTTCACTGGAAACTATTAAATTTGCAGAGCCTGATGTTTGTTTCACACTGTAACGTGCACTATTGTATCGATAAATATTTAATGGTGCTGGAGTTCAGTGGATATAGCCTCATATGTTTCTTTTAAAAGGTGTTTTATTGCCTGGTGAATGCACTGTGGTCAACTGAGCAAGAAAAAAACAAACTCATACCAAAAACTTTCTACTACAAGCAGACACAGGGTTCAGTTTCAGTTTGAAGAGGGTGTGGAGGAAACAAGTAACCATATATTTTTCTGAGTCTCCATCCTGGCACTGAATAGACAATTCCATTTGGGATAAACATCAGGGGCATTACATAGATCATAAAAGCATTTGAGCTGAGAAAGACAAGTGCTAGAAAAGATAAAATTCTAAAAAGGAGCTTTCTTGAACAGACCTCAAAAAAACTGAAAGGTAAATCCATTCTTCCTTGAACCTTTGCACCTTGTGTGATAGATTTGCTGTGACACATCTAAGCTCAGACTGCAGGACTGGTTTAAATGCTCATGCAAAGTGTTTTCAAATATTTCTGAACAAACATTTGTTGAAATTAAATTTTAAATACGATGTTAAATTATTTAAACATATCTGCCAAACTGCACTTTACCTAATGTTGCACTTGAAACTACCTGGAATCAGTTTGCCAGGAGAGGATCAAACTAAAACAAAGGAAAAAAGCCTCAGTAATAGATAATAACAAAAAATTACATTATTCTCTTCCTTATATTTGATTCATATTCTACATATCTACAGCTCCACTAATTCTCTAAACAGGCTTGGAAGTTAAATTTTACCTTATCCAATTTTAAGAGGTAGCTTAAAATGTCTGAATAGAATATAATTTCTAGGAAAAACTTTGAAGATTTCTTAAATGGATATCTATTTCTAAATTAATTTTCAAGTCAAGTCTCAGGTCTAATTTAATAAATCTGAAAAGCTGTTCATGTTTTTTTCAAGGAATCTCTTATGGATTAGTAAGCAAACACCATCTTTACTTTGAATTAGCATAAAACTCACATAAAAGCTTGTAATTCAGAAATTACATCAGAAATCTCTATCAAGCATAATAAATAGGATCAGTGCATGGTATCTTGCAGGCAATGTTATTTTCTTATCTATGGTTAAGACTCAGCAGTTATTAAGCTTACTCAATAGCTTAGTTATAAACTAAATACAAGACTAATTGAGGAACCTTTGAGGATATTACGTCAGCCTCAGTGGATTTGTTCAGTGAAAAAAACATATGATACTGTGCCTGGAAGATACTTGGTTCAACTTATCTAGAAAGAATAAAAATAACAAGAGGTCAAACAACCTGCTACTCTGATGGCAAATGATACAGATGGAAAATAAAGGCTAGATTAGAATAATGAAAAAGATGTTTAAAACCATGGTGCCAAAATAAAAGGAAAACCAATCTGCTTGCAATGAATCTTCTGAGCTATTGTTTTCTTTGCTTCATGGAATTTTAAATGTAGGACAATAAAAATGGCCTGCACTCAAGTTTCTACTCCCCAGTAAAAGATCACATTTGTGTATCAGTAATCACAGTTCATAAATATAAATTTTAAAAATGCACACATTTACAATTAGGACCAATGTTCTCTCAATAACAAGTATGCATCAAGAATAATGTGTCAAATATTCAAAAATTCAGGTGAAAAGCTGAGTCACAAAGCATGTAGTGAGTTAATCAGTCTGGCATGTCTGAGTTCCCATGTCTTTTTTGTTAAACACTTTACATAATTTAGGTATTGAAAGCTGTAGATTGCTTTAAAGTTTATTGAACTGAATACAAACTAAAAATAGACAATTGGCATTAAATTAAACTCCTGCTGGGTCCTAGAAATATTATCCAGAGAATGTCCTCTTAGTAAAGAACTGATTTCTCTATGACCATTTCCATACTTTGGTCAAATCCTCAATTCATCACCACAGACAAAAATCTGTCTTTTTCTTCCTGTATTATTGAAGTGCAAACTTGAACTTGAAATCCAAGTGATGTGGAGCAATTTTCAGTGATTAATAGTGTCTTTTGCAGCAAAAAAAGAGAAAAAAAAGGAAAAAAGTTATGTACACCTGCACGTCTTATTTTACATATCTTATCAGGGTCTTCTTTGTAATATTTTTGAATAATTGTGCTATTTATTCAATTTTATTGTAAAAATCTTCTTTATCTTTGTATCACCAGGAAACAGTAACTAGATGCTCAACAATAAGTCATGATACAGATGATCTTCCTTAAAAGGTACTTGAATATTGCTTTGTCTCCCTTTAACTTTGGTTCCAAGAATTGAGTAAGGATCCATTGTTATTATACAAAACTATACTGAAGAAGCCCAAACATGTTTTTTAAATGGCAGTTAACATCTCATTGTGCTCTGTAGAAATGAAGCAAAAGAAATGAGTTTTCATTAGTATTTGTCTCCATAAATTATTGAGTTAAACATCCATAGGTGCTGTACATTCAACTGCTGTGAAAAATGCTTATATTCAATATTCACATACAAAGAGTACTACTTTCAAGAAGGCTGAGAAGTGGGACTCATGTGAGAAAAGACCATTTTTTCCCAGAATGAGTAGTTTTATCACAAAAAATTTATACGATTTCAGTTTCCATTCAAAACAATGGCTTTCGGTAACTTGCCACAAACAAGACTGCCTGGATGTAACCAACTTTCACGTTCTTTAATTTGCAATGTTTGCAGTTGAAAATCAGATGAAATGACTTCAAGTTCTCTGGTTCCCACTGACTACACTGAGGGAATGCTACATCTCACAGGAAGCCATCAGAGCCAGTACCTCACATGACTGAACTCTATGACTTTTATGGCTTTCACAGAGAGATTGATCCAGTTTTTCTGGCTTTGCTTTTAGCTCAAAGTAAATTCTGCTATCTCCATTGTATTTCTGAACAGAATGAAAATGTTAAATACTGTAAATCGTTCAAGGCAACTTTTACCCACAGGATTGCTAGAAATTTTAAACCAGAAGCTTGAGTTTATTTTGGTAAGCATCTACACTGAACCTCTGAACTTTCAAAGATTAACCTGTTGCAATGAAGGATGTGTGTGTTTTACATGATAGCAAGAGAGAGAAAAAGAGATTCTCTTAAATGTCTGCCTCACTGAGCACATGAAGTATCTATAACTTTCTTTTGAGAATTATACCTTGTAGACCAAAGGTTAAAAGAGTAAAATTCTGAAGCTCAGCAAGCAGAAGACTAGTTCCAGTTCTGTGTGCCTGTAATTTTAAAGTTATTTCTGGTTTCTACATTAGAGGTCTCTTTTGACTGTATCTCAGTACTTTGTTATTGACATTCATTTTAACCATAATTGTAATTACATATTTTCAATTAATATGTGCTTTAAAATCTAGCTTATAAACACAGAGGTAGAAAGATCATCCTCAGTAGTGGTAGCAGAATATCTTGTCATGGACCGGTGGCACTGAAAACAGGTAAATTCAGTATTTTAGGTGAAGACTGTTACTTGGACCTTTTGCAATTCAATAAAAGTATGAAATGAGAAAAAAAAATACATATGTAGTGGAGAATAGAAAGTAGATCTGGAAGTTATGTGAAGGAAACAACAGTGCTGAGATCTCTACATGTTGTGGCTGTAGTATATATTGACACAGAGAGAACTCAGCAAAACATGCCTGAGCATCATATTTCACTCCTATCTGACATAACAATGTGGGACACAGTAATCCACACTGACAATCAATCTGCTCTCCATTCTGATGAGTAGGCCACATCAGTGTCTTTCTTTACTAATTACATGAAACTTTGGTTTGTAAACTCATATTTTTACTCTCAACAAGATTTCTACAGACCCTTTTCTGAAGCTAGCTCTCTTCTGCAGCTCTCTTGCAATCATTGAAAGTACAACATACAGCAGCTACATTTTTCTGTCTCCCTCTTGGCCTGGTGAATAACTAATCTTTAACTCTTGACATTGAATTCATCTCTCCCATGTTATACTTGCTTTGCAAAACTTGAATTTGTACTTGAAGTTTTTTCCACACATTTTGCCCTTGGATGCATCTTGATATAATTACCCTGGTTATTTTTTGTTCCTACTTGTTTAGATGTCATTTCCATAAACTATTTAGATTAAGAGATTCATAAATCTCATAGAAAATGACAATAATACAGTTTACCAGATTAGAGTATTGCCAAAACTGTCTCTGGGATAGCCAAACTATTATTGGGAGTTTTGTCTTTTGCCAAAATTGATTTGAAATCAAATGAGGCACAAGGAGATAAGACCACTTTTAAAGCCATGTCATGTTGCAACAAGAGCAGGATTTCTACTGTGTGCACAGTTCCAACCCAAACCAGATACTCTATACGAACAAGGAAAACAATATATCAGAAGGGTGAGGAGAAAGAAACAAGTAAAAGGAATAAGAATTTCCAAAGCCATATGAGTAATTTAGGCAAGGTCTCACTTCAGTTACAATTAGAAGAAATCTGTCATTGTCACTTTTAATAGACAGCAAAAGTCAGTTCTGGACTTTAGCAGTGGAGATTTCTTCTTTAGTTTTTCATAACAGTACTTTTCAAGGAAGAGAAAACATTGAAAAAGATCAGACATAATCAAAAATAATTTTGCAAACTGTTACACAGAAAGACACATTAATTTAGAAAGTTTTGTACCTCAGTTTGAAACAGTTCTCAATTTCTTGTATTTCATTTAAATTAGAATCAGGGTTATTTTGGGTGGGTGGCTTTTTTTTTTTTTGTTTTGTTTTTGTTTTTTGTTTTGTTTTGTTTTGGTTTGGGTTTTTTTGTTGTTTTTTTTTTTTTTTTTTTTTTTTTTTTGATAATGAGGAATTTGGCTTAAGTTGCTTGTAGCTGTATTGACTCAGACTGATCCACCAGCTGACAGAATGCAAATTAGCAGCCATATCTACTGGCAACCAAAACAGTGATGAATACTTTCTAGTCAGATGAAATTTTTAAAAATATTTTGTGTTAAAGTTGTTTATTAGAATACATTGCATAAGCACTTGCACTTCACAGAAATGAACCATCTTAGAGAGCCTTATTTTTCCCAATGATTTTGTATTTTGTATTACCTAGTTCTATTTATTCTTTTATATAATATTATTTGCATTTATGAAAATGTAACTTAGGAGTGAACAGCAGCTTGGTTCTTTTCAGTGTTAAATATAGTTGATCCCTTCATGTTTATGAAATTCTCTAGGATTTGGAGCATATAGTGGATCTCGCATTACTTTGATGATGCTAAAAATTATGATCTCCAGCATCTGGAATCCCAGAACACTCCCTGTGTTCTGGATCTATGCACCTGGAAAGCAAAGCTTTTCAGATGTCATGCTGCATCACTGCATGACAGATGCTGCCATTATTGTATTGCTTGAGGTTTTTTTGAGGAGGAAAGGGAGAGGGCAGGGGAAGGGTTAAAATGCATGAAAAATGGGCCTGTTCCTTCAGGGAGATGAATAAATCTCAAATAGGCTATGGAGCTGCCTATGTCTTCTTGATCTTATTAGAAAGAATGTGTGTGGGCAGGAAGAGATGAGACTGGGATTTCTTGCTACAGTGCTCTCTGGAGGATCACAAATCTGGTCATTTAAAAATGATTTATTTGGGTTTATTACACTAGTATTCTACAATTCCAATTTGTCTTTGCTCCTTTCATATTATTCTTGACCCCTTGGTGAAACACCCACAGAAGTCCAGATAGTTCTCTTTAACATTTCAAGTAAGCCTTCTTTATTCATTTAACAATTCGGCTGTTCTTTCTCTTTTTTTTTTCTCTTTTTTTAAATGTTTATTTTCCTAGAACTTTTTCTCATAACCTTTCCCTTTCAGCTATTGATTTATAATTTCTCCAGAGACATCAATAATAATAGAAGAAATTACACTGTCATTTTGAAGAGGAATATTTTATATTTTGTTGAGGATCTCAAAGCACTTTCCTAACAAATGATCTAAACATTATAGTTCCCCTATGCATGCAGGAAATATTACTATCTTCATTGTACAGATAAAGCAGCAACAGAAAGTGGCCTATCCAGGGTAAGACTACAAGCCAGAGAAAACATTTTTAATATTAGCAAAAAAATCCAGACGGTTGGTCTCAGAAGCTAGTCAGGAGAACATACTCTTTTAATTTAAATTGCCACACAACTATGGCAGAACACTGTAACAGAAAACAGTCATTTATTGCTTTTCTTATGAAAGAAAAGAAAGGGAAGATAAACACACAGACTCAGTAACAGAATAAAGCAGTAAGAAATCTCACCATTTCATTTACATCCAAAAGAGGGATTGGGAGCAAATGCTCAGGCTATTTAATGCTTACTGTGGATGCTTTGGTTTATTTTTTCTCAGTGTTGGTAAGGAAGGTGGTGATTTATCATTGTCTAAAGTAGGCATATAAATTGCACCTACAAATCATTCATACATGAGGAAATGCCATTTTTACAGACATATTTTTACTGTTGCAACAATAGGGTTTCGGCCTTCCCTCTGGCTGGCACCAGCAGGTGCAGCCTTGCTGTCGTGCTGTCACAGACACTGGGAGCTCGGCCATCAGATTTCCCCTGTCCACCCCTCATTTGTATGAATGCGGAGTGAGTGAGGTACCAAAAGCTTAGGGACATAGACAAACTGACTGAAAATTATACAGTATTTATGGTTTCTCCTTTACGTTAATCAAATTTCTTAAAACTTACTGTCTTTGTTAGATATCAAAATCTTCCTGTGGAGATCCTTCAGCAGGTACTCCACTGCTCTGCAGGACCCAAGTCTGCTAAAAGTACAAAGGTGACAAGAAGAGATGGAAAAAATTGTGCTGTTGAGGAATAAGCCTAAGAGGAAGAAAGAAAAATGACACAACTGTGTGAAGGAAGCAGCCAATCCAGCAAGAAAAGAAATATGAAGTACTATAAATATGTTCAGCTAACCACTTTCCTGGACAGAAGAAGACATTGTCTTGTCCTTTGATGCTAAAAGTTATTGTTTCCATTTGACTTAAAGCCAGAACTCTCTATTCATTTTAGGCAGGCACCAGTTGCCAAAGGATTCCCACTCTGTACGTTTTATTTCTGGCTCAGAAATGCATTTTATTAGTCCATAAGTTAAGCTTATGGAAGATCTTCAAGCTTCAGATTCACTGGGGATGGGAGGAAGAGTAGAAATTTTGAGCTGGACCAGAAAACTTGTTTCAGCTATGATTCAGAATGTTGCTGCCACTTGTAAGGAGTAAAGAATGGGAAAAGCTCTTATTTTTATATAAAATTTTAGTAGCAGGCTGCATTTTGTAAAAAAACAACAGTCTTTAGAAATATAAACAAAAACATTTTGAAAGAATTACTAGATTCCGAGTTTGGGAGCTTGAGAGTCTTGTTATATTTTCTGCTCTTTCCCTAAGATAACAAAATTGTTTGTTAAGTCTTAAAAATCTAATATTCAATTAAAACAAACAAAAAAACAGAAGGCTTTTTTCCCCTTTTTTTTCTTTCTTTTTTTTCTTTTTTTTTGGGGGGGAGGAGGTGGCGGGGGGGCGGGGGTTTGTGTGTGTGAGCGTTTATTGATCAGTTTTTCATTTAATTTTAAAATGCCTAAGCTTTACTTCACAACAATTTGGGCTTGGAAACTCCACTTTCAAAACAAAGGGTTTAGGCACAGGGCCATTTGCAGTATGACAATTCTCCCAAGCCACAGCTGGGCTGTTGAGCCAGATCCACGGAAACAGGCAGCATTTAATCTCTGCCATCTAGCGGCAACCACTCTGAGTTCTCTGACTCCAGCTTCCAAGGTTTATTTTTGCAGTCTCCATCTGACTTCTGTGAAACCTATCATTGCTCTTTGCAAACAGAGGAAAACAACCTAGGTAATTAAGTTGAGTTAGAACTGTGGTCTGACTCATTCCAGCTGACTTCCTTTACTAAATTACATTTTGACTACATTTCTTTAGGGTGTGTAATGTTGGTTCCAGTGGTTCCTGAAACCATTTCCAATATAGTTTAAGAAACAGATAAAAAATGAACCAGGAAGCAGACATTGGTGGTAAAAGCAAAGCTTTAAGATTCAGTGATTTCAGTTCTCTTTCTGCTTTGATAAATGTTTCTGCTTAAA
The DNA here is from genome assembly GCA_035222235.1 of Margarornis squamiger. Taxonomy (NCBI): domain Eukaryota; kingdom Metazoa; phylum Chordata; class Aves; order Passeriformes; family Furnariidae; genus Margarornis; species Margarornis squamiger. The sequence continues at coordinate 45,861,174 of JAWWTY010000156.1, read as the reverse complement.
TAAATCATGCAAGTATTTGATCCTAGTTATGACTTTCTAAAACTGGGTTCAGTTTACTTATTAGTTTAGGAGGGTTTTCTGAGGTTTAATTAAAGAATGACATGCTAAGCCCTTTTAAAACATGACAATTAAAGAAGCTAGAAAAATGTAGATTATTGCTATATATTATTTGTTTGTTGGGGTGATGCAGTTCCCATTTTATTGATAGCCTGCAATTGCACATCTCCCTCAGATAAGACCCAGAATAAAATTTTCCTTCATAGCAGGGAGGAACTTAGTGCATTTATGTTTTCCAGCCCTGAAACTTCTTCCATTGCAGTAAGGCCAGGATATTCATCTGTTAGTGCTCCCAGTTCCTGGGGGCAGCTTATGCTGTTAGTTTGTTCATTTTGCTTGTCTGCTAGGGACCTGTCTTCCTATGACTGTCAAAGAATTGGAGCAGGTTTTTTTGTTTGTTTTGATTTTTGTTTGTTTTTTTTTATTTTATTTTTCTCAGGCCAGAGAAGTTCAAAACTACATAGACTTATTTATGGTGTTGAACCCAAAAGTCCACATCAAATATCTATAATCTTCATTTGGTGTTTCAGTGGGTAAAATTTAGATGCCTCAAAATGGCAGTGCAGAAAGCCTACAAAGACCATACAACCTAATAACAAGTAGAAAAAATACAGAAAGGTAGCCTGGGTAGTTTCTGGATCAAAGACCTCTATAAAACCCTGAGAACTCATAAGAATATTCTGGAGAACAGGAATTTGCACACATACAAATCCAAGTGACAAAATCAGGCTGCCTTTTTTCCTTTCCCCTTATCATTCCATATTTCTCAACTAACATAGCCTTAAAAAAGGAGATAGAGGATTGCAGAGAAGTAAGATTTCCTACAAGCTAGCATTAACTGTATTTTACTGAAAAATAAGTCTCATTTCCTCAAACTAACAAGATCAGTGAATATTCCAACCAAGAGAAATGCAAGACACTGTCTTGAGAATCACACCAGTTTTAAGTAGATAGATCCATATCCATGCATAACATGTGGCTCTTTTCTCAACCAATAGTTTAAAAGACTCTTCTAAACCGTGCCTCAAACAACTTGGTAGAATTTTCTATAGCTTAGCTGTCTAGACAGCAGTAACCTCTAAAGTAGCTGCTATGAAGCAGTTTCCTCTAAAGGGAAAGCATTTCCTAATGCAGGCTCTTCCAGATTTTGAAAGACAGGGAAAACTACTGAGTTTTATGTTTCAGTAAGCTATTACATTACTTTGTGTTTTTATCCTTCTCTGAGGTGTCCCCCTAAACCACTACCCACTAAGGCCTTGTGATTGCAAAGCACAAATGAACTGCAGGTGCTCAGATTTTGTGATTACTCTAACCTACTCAGTATCAACAAGGTACCTGTAAACTTAGACTCAGCTACTTACTATCTTTTCCTGAGCTTCTATTTATTTTTTAAAGCTGGCTATTTTCACGTTCCCACACACATGAAAAAATAAATAATTCTGATTTTGCTTATGGTCTAAATCAGAGCAGTAATCTTAAATGAGGGCAAACAAGATATCAAAAAACATTTTTTATGAAAAGAAAATTTAGAAGTAGTTCAGAATTAATCACTGAAAATGACTAAATGTTTAGACCTTTGGGCTATGTGAAGTATAAGAGCTATTAAGAATCTCTTGGTATTTGTGTAAAAAATATAGATAATCTTCCAACGTAAAAGGACTGATTCAATCCTCAAGGGCAACATTTAAAGCCAGCATTTGTCTCTGTGATCGTCCACTGGCTCTGTTCCTTACAGACAGCATAGCTTCTCCTGAGCAGAGCTGCCAGTGTGACTATCCAGTATTGTTTGAGTTGAGTCACATTAATTTCTGGCTGGAGTTTTGAGGTGGAAATCCAGAATTCCTGGAAGGCTTGGAGGCCAGCAGCAATAGCAAGCATCACCTGATATGTGTGCCAGCTCCAAATTCCCACTGAAAGCCGTTAGTTTCTAAGGATGCCAATGAGTATAATGAGCAATTGGTGAAAACTATTTCTTTTTCAGCTAGAGAAGCAAATCAAATTTCTTTTTAAATGAAATGACATCTCAAAACACAATCAGAAATTTGACATTTTAAATGCTTAGAGATCTGTCTAGCATATTTGTTTTATTTATCCTTTTCATGGGTTGGATGAGATTAAAAAAATCCTCCTAAGCATGCCACTGCATTGTAGATTCTATTGCTTAGATTTTCTGATCACAGCTTTCTATCCCTCTCAGACATGTCACAACCTTGAGGAATTATGGTCATTTAATAAACATTGAGCATTTCCATGTTCAGCCTTCAAAGCAATGATAGCAAAACTATTCCCAAGTGACAGCTGAATTAACTTACTCAATTGCTTTCTGTATAGTAGTACTATACAAATCAGCTAAAGTTCACCTCTTTCAATAAAGCAGAGTTTATCAGCCCAATAACCTTCTAGAGGCCTTTTTTTTTTTTTTGTATGTCATTTTATAACAATTGATTAAATATCAGTATAAACATGAAGATCCTGAGAGCATAACAAAGGATTCAACTGGGAGCTGAGAAATAGTTTGCAGAAAATATTTGCCTCTAGAATGCTTGAAGTAGACAATCTGTGATCAGCCTGAGGTTATTTTGCACAACTGCAGAAACTACCTAGCTATCTGTCCAGTAGCAGAATAAAACATTTCCAAGGAAAGCTTCTGTCACGTTATGACCCTAACTGTGCTGGGAAATAGTGAGGAATGAGCTAAAATGTAAGTTTCAATTCCTCTTTGTTATGTTCACTAGTGACTTTTCTGTTCTCCAAACTTCTTCGTGGCTTAGTTTAATCCATTTCAAAACTGCACTAGAAAAGTGCTCTTATTGTGAAATAAAAGGATACATCCACACTGCCATGCAAAACGAATCTTTCAGACAGGGCTGGAATCAATGCACCTTACACACAACGAAACATGACGCTGGTCACTGCAGAAAGATCTGTGTGGTAGGTCTACAAGGACGGTTTTTTCAGGTGCTGTTGTGCTTACAGAATATTCCAGACCTTCCTACACAACAGGGATTTTTTTATATAACATTACCATCTCTACCTACTTCTTCCCTTTGGAAATACTATGTGATCAACAGAAGCTGTGCCATTACCAGATCGAGAGACAACTGAAACTTAAATTCCACCTGGGTTTGGTCTGCCTACACAATTAATATATATAAATTATATGAATCTGAATCTCATGAGTATCCCTGAGTATCCCTTCTTTATAGGTATTGCATAATTCCAAAGCATTCATAAAGATGTTTCTAGGCAATGTTCAAGTGTGTGAGGCAATCCATTTCCAGTAGTTATGCTGCACAAACCCATCCTCTGTTGTTGTCTCTTAAAGAAAAATAATAAAATCAGTTGTTAAACTAAGGCCCACAATAGGCTGAAATGTTTCCAGAGGAATTACAAAAGGTGATGACTGAACTTGCAGAACACAGATTTTAATTGATTTTAATCAATGAGTTTTAGAAGAAATGTCATATTTAACAAAAGAAAGTTAAAAAGAAATCTAGTGGAGCATACCATGAACTTCACCTTGAATGGTTCAGAGGAAACAGCTTGTGCAAGGAAATGTTTCATTATAAACTCTACAAATATGAAGGAAGTGTAAAGTTATGTTTCAAGTGGAATTTTTGTGTGGACTAAGAAGTATCTTGGGCTTTTTTATGCTTTTTGCACCTCTGGAGAAAACAAACCAAAAAAAAATTGTGAACACAGAAAAAAACCCCTCAAAACAGACTTGTTGTTAGTTGGAAAAGGAGGATATTTCATTTTCTTTTGATTTATTTCAGTCCCAGAGATTTGTTTTATGTTACATCTGAAAAAGATCAGGAAAGATGAGGAAAAAAACCTGAGAGCACTTTTGCATGAGTTTTGCCATCAGTATTTGGGAAGGGGGAGGAGATTTACATGTATAGCTCCTTATCAACATTAATGGGAGCTCTGTGCGTAAATGCTAATATCAAAAGGGGAGAATAGAATTCTATGTACATCATAAAACTTTTAGTGGAAATTATATGGGGAGTATGCACACATGCACTGAAAATAATTTCAGTTTAATAAGATATATTAAATTTAAATTAATTTCCAGATGCACAGCCAGTTTGTTTTACAAAGGCACAGGTAACACTGAAAATTAAAAAAAAAAAATAAAAATAGTGTGATTGCAATTAAGAGACTTGTCTGGGCTTCAGGCAAATTGAGGTCAGTTCTCTCTGTCATTAAAAGGAGCCAATCTCATTTCATGTAATCTTTTGGTGCCTCAGTCATGTACCAATAGATATAATAACCTTTCCTTTCACTCATGCATCAGCTTTCCTGACATTTGCGATTGTCAGCTCTTTGGGATTTGGATATGTTTTAACACATGCAAAAGCCAATGCATTTGCAGTCAAATGTAAAGTAAACTAAATTAGATATAATGCATCTGTTCAATTTAGGAATTTCAGGTGTCAAACGAACATTAAGGTTATTTCTGTGTACCAAAACCTTTTTTTTTTTTTTAAATATCTGTGTTATGAAATTTTATTTTCCTAGAGTTTCTACCAGAATGGTTAATTTGCATATGAAGCATTTGTCTCACCTAACTGAACCAGTGGCTCATTATGTCTCTCATATGGCCTTCAGAAATGGATTTTCTAAAACAGCTGTCAACCTGAGTTTCAAAGGAAAGGAATATGACCCCTTCATAGGATAATTCAGGCTGAAAAGCACCTCATGAGGCCCTTCATCCAATCCTTTTCTCAAAGCAAATTTAGTTTTGAGGCCAAATGAAAGCTCAGGACTTTATCCACTTAGGAATTTGAAAAAAGTCAATGCTGGAGACTGCACAGCCACCGGACAAGCTGTTCCACTGCCTGAATGTCCCCACAGTGGCAGAAGTTCTTCTTATAACTAAATAGTCTTAGCCTCTGCTGTCTCAGCATGTGTTGTCTGTCATCCTCCAACACTGCAATGATGCCAAAAGTAATTGTCTTTATAATCCTGACAGTACTTTTCAATTCTTGCCAATGTTGAGGTGCTGCAACTAGCAACCCCAGCAAAGTTGTCTCCCCTCCTGGAGGAACAAACCCTGATTCCTCAGCCTATCCTCACAGGTCAAATGTTTCATATCCCAACCATCTTGTGGTCTCTACTGAATGTGCTCTGATACAAAGAGAGGTCAGTCTTTCTCTTTGTTCCCGCACCTGGAAAACTACACAAAAATCTTGTACTGAAAGGTTTGAATTTCACTCAGATTTTACATAAATTTACATTCTGGGTAGAGCTCTGTCAACAAATTAATTCTCAGTCTCACATTGACGACCTTCTTAGTAAACTGAACTCTCCTGAGGTGGTTGACATTTTGTGAATTGAAGCAGCATACTTCTGATTAGATGCATTCTACTGTATCATGAAGATTATGCTTCAGTATTTTCTTGTAATGTTTTCTTCAGTGGAAATCAAGAGTAAGTCAAATTTAAAAGTGAGATGTGCCTTTTGTGAATAACAACTGTAACTTCTAAAAAGCTTGTGTGACAGAGATTTTCACATACTCTTGATCATGGCTTACTGTAAATACATCATTGGCAATTATTCTCAAAATATCATATAGGGAAAAATATTTTATGACTTTTACCAGCTGACCCACTTATCTCAAAAACATATCTGATCCAGAAAAAAATATATGCACAGATCAAACCTGAGTTGTATATTCTGCACATTAGTGAGAGTTCTCATCCAACATAATTCTGTACAACAAAGACTGACAGTAAGAACTGGAAAACAAAATGTTGTTATATCCAAGGTTTGTTTCACATCACTCAATTCGACACGAAAGAAAAAACATGCATAAAACATTTATGCATGTACAGAAAAATTGATACAGAATATGGAAAAAACAATAAGGAAAACCAAGTGCTTCTCACAACTGCATTCTAGGTTTGTCCAAGCTACTGTTGGAAAATTTGAAAACATCTGTACTTTTGTTTTGTATGAGAGATAATAATTTTAAATCTATTTTACAGAGCTTGAACCTTTGAATTTATTTTTTTGAGGAAAAAAAAAAAAGGAAAGAGATTCTACCACATTCACAGTTTGCAGCCTTATTAAACTCAACAGAGAATGGTGGTCAGCAGAAAACATTGTCTTAATGATTCAAAGGCAGCTACATCATTGAAGAAAAGGTAATGGTCTAATATTAAGGCTACTGAAGACCTTTTTGGGTTGGTTTGCTTGTTTGCTTTTCCTTTTAAAAACTTATCTTTTTTTTTAAAGTTCTATGCCTTAATATCCACTATGGTGTGATTTATAAACACTAAGTGAAATCCATGGCCATGTTGTAATACTTCATAGGTCCTTTTCAATCAGTACACTAGGCATACAGCAACCAAATTGCTTTAAGCTTTTCTCCGCATTTGGATCGGTTAGTTTATATACAGAAACTTTTTGCATATATTTGAGTAACTCCAGAATTTAGTTAAAAATTCCACACTATTCTCAAAATGAAAGTGTGAATTACTCCACCAAATGTTACTTACCTTGTTAGCATTCTCAGGCACCAGTACTAACTCCAAGAATTGCTCCTTTTTGTGAGAAAAAAAAACAACCCCAAAACAAACCAACCAGCAGATAAAAAAGATCACATCACTTATTAGGTTATGTAGATTATTGCCTAACTTTGTGAGGTTTTATCAACATTTGTGAGGGAAACTCAAAACATTTTTCTTTATCAATGAATCAAGTATTTCTATTTTCCCCCCTCCTCTTTGTCATCCTTGTGTTTCTTCCTAACCTTTCCCACTGGCTTAAACAATCACTTTCACCATTATTTGTAATCTCTTTGAGCTTTAATTAACTTTCCATGGCCTTGAAACTATACATTTGTTTATTCAGTATTATTTTTCAAAGAAATTTTTGCCTGTGTGCTAACTATTCTCCTAAAAAGAGTATGTTATGAGGCAGGTCACTGAAGGAATTGACAGAGTGAATAGCTTAGTGAAATATATTGTTTCTATTGAGAGTCTAACACATTAGCTTGTGAACTTTTTAATATTTGATATTTAAAATTGTTGGCATACACAGGGCCTGTTTGGTTCTTTTATTTGCTTGTTTTCAAGTTGCAAGTGTTTTTCCTTAGTGTTTTTACTTTCAACTACAAGATTCTGGAATTCAATTCTCTTATTTCATCTAGTAACTGTCACTTTCTGGAAGCAGTTAGGATTGTCATTAGACAAAATTAAAGCTAATCTTTCTTAACAGGATTTTATATGCATATTTTAATGTTAATAGAGTAATTTTGTGTACACCTTTCAGGAAAGTTAAACACACTTAATAATTTAGTCCATATTGATTTATCATTTACATTTATCCTGTTTTTAATCTATGTAATGCTAAGAAATATCAGGCTGTTTCAAGACATCTCTTCGAATATCTTTGTCATTCTGAAATCTATATTGAAAAATTATGGAGATTCAAGTCTAAATGAACTTGATAATTAGTTTCACAAAATAGCAAAGAAAATGTCTTGTAGGGATGAAATTTTACTATCCTCCAGTAAAACCCTGTCTATCTTTCTAGCATTTTACAAAATCAATTTTTGACAGCTGGTAAATACTGGTGATCAGCTGACTCTGTGTCCAAACCAAATACTAATCCCTTTTGAATAAGTGATATATTTTGAATGTTTTAAAAGCCTTGGGTTAGGACACTTGAGTTATAGACTAAAGTCTGACATAAAATTTTTAATCCAACTGTTCTTCCTGCTAATGTAGGCACACTCCTTAACAGACTTCTGATTGACAGGAAAACTTTTATGCCCAGTCAGTAAGAGAATTACAGGTGTTGTACATAAAATACGGAAAATCTTGTGGCCCCTTGTGTTGGACATGCACCATTTCCCCTCTCTGTACTGCAGCTGAACATATCAGATGCCTGCTGCCCCTTCATCTTAAAAATGTACACCTTCCATCATGTTCCTTTATTATATTCATGATGTACCTTTGTTGAAGTAACACCAGCTAACCTTTGACATAATTTTGGATTGTTTGATGCTTTCTCTTTATCACTGTGGCATAAGACATAAAACAGAAGGTACTAGATATGTTAAATAGCTGTAAAAGGACCTAGCTGAGGGCTAGGTTAGTACCAACTTGTTGTTTAGGCTAATATAGTGCACAGGAGTCCATAATCTTAATTGTAGGGGTTTGGCTATGTCAAATGCATCAGAACCTCTGAATCTGTGTATTTGAACTGAACTCTTATGACTAATGAATCTGGATATCAGTGTAGCTAGTACTGACAGCAGCGCTCAGTCATGCAGATAATGACTACTCTAGATTAGAAAAAGTTATTGATCTTTGTTTTCATGCTCTTTTCCTTTTTTTTTTTTTTTTCTTTTTATGCAGAATGAAAATGTTATTCAGAGATAAAGTTTCAATTTCTTTTCTTTGGAAGGGCCTTTTACATTAAACAATATTAAAATAATCTGTTTCAGAGAAAGAACACATGGACAAAAAGAACAGTAAACCAAGAATTTCTTCATATAGCTGAAGAGAGTTCTGTAGCAAAATTGACAAAATAACACTTCCTTGGCTGTGTGTGTTAGCCCTCAGGGTCTTGGTTGTACAATGAGCAAAATTTAACCTCAGGGAGCAGAACTATATTGTACACATATGTAATGCACTAGAAGTGAAACAGCAGAGTGACAGCTCTAATACATGCTGCAGGGCAACATCCTACAATGTGAATGGAATTGCTCTGCGTCTGGAATTTCAGGGAAATCAAATAACTTACTGTTATATGCCAGTGAAAATTTCATCATTTCTCTTGTTTTCCACTCTATCCCTCGCACATATTTTATTAAAAATGATTCACATTCATCCTTGAGTAGCCACAAGCTGTTTAGGCTCTAGACCCAGATAGCAAGCTATAGACAGTTCAGCACAGTACGCTTAAAATGTAAAGAAGGCTAGAATATGGTGTATGGCATTGCTGTACATTCTGACTGTTGCCCTTCCTTCTGTTTCTTCTTGCTTTTCTATATATTCTGTACCTTCATTTTAATGCTATTCTACTCCTGCAATTGGGCTACATAGGAGAAAAATATTCTAAATAAAAGACAATTAGCTTTCATGCAAGACTAATTCTTGGGCAATCCAGGCAACACTCAGTTGATTGGGATTTGGAAGAGATGTTCCAAATATAATTTGAGATTTTCCCTTGGAGAAACTATTTTGAAACTCCACTTTTACAAGCACAGCATTGTAAAGCATATCAAAGAAAAAATTTCCTTTTGAAGCATTCATCGAACGTAGCCACTATGCACTTTTTGCATTCATACAGGTTTTTGTCATAACTATGCATGATGTCTTCTGCTCTAAAAGGACAATATATATGATTAAAGAAAATAGGGAGATATCTAAGAGAGAATCATAGAATCATGGAATAGGTTGTTGTCAAAGAGACTTCTAAAAATCATCTAGTCCAAACCCACTGCAATGAGCAGAGACATAGACTAGATTAGGTTGCTTAGAGCCCCATCTAATCCAAACTTGACTCTTTCTGGGGATGGGGCATCTATCACCTCTCTGGACAGCCTGTGCCAGCGTTTCACTGCTATTATTGTAAAAAATTTCTTCCTCATACTAAATATGAAACTACCCTCTTTTAGTTTAAAAATGCTACCCCTTGTCCAAAGGGTGAGAGAAAGGGTACAGAGCATTATAGCAAAATTCAAGTGCTATTTCACTTAGACCAGTTTCATACTTTCTCATTTAGTGTGAGTGGAGAGTGAGACTTGCCTGTCAACTTTACTGCACAAGAAATCAGAACCAAATATGCAACTTGCTCTGAAAATTTTCATCTGCAAGGTGATGAATTCTTCTGGTTTTCCTTTACCTACCTTCATACTAAATATTAAACATGATGGTTGAAAAAAACCCAAAAAAACAAAGAAAATGTTTCTCTGTGTTAACACATGGAGTGCAGCAGAGGAGGACTGTTCTGGGATTCTGACTTCCTGGAAAACAGAAGTTCAAAGTTACAAATTTATTTTCAGTGACCCCAAAATATTAATAGACTGCTAATGCGTTCCTCACTACTTAAGTATTAAGAAATAAAAATTCACTCTTTGATGCTCATTTAGAATATGATTACTCGATCCAATGTCAACCTCTATGGTTGTTAATCTCTATGGACTAAATTCAACATAGCATATGTAGGTCAACAGACAAAACCTCCATTGAAATCAATAACAGAAATAAATTACTCTGGTATAGCATGTCAGTCTGCATTTGATTTGCTGATACATGATTACACTGAACTGTTAGCTTCATTTGCTTTTATTGATTGTTACTGTGAAATGCCTCCTAATTGCAGATCAGATTTTTAAGGTGTTTAATTGCATACTTTACACTAGTGTTAGATTCCATACATTGACTGTCTGTGAACCATGTTCTAGGGAGTTACATTTCTATGCCATACCTGTTTTCTGTAATATTATTGGCCATATCACTAGTTCAGTGAAAGCTTACTCTAGAACTGCAGCTGGAGAGATGGAGGAGAAGAGAAGCTAGCCACATTTTCAGGGTTTGAATGCTACAGGCAAGATCAAAACTGTTTTAAAAAATTGTGTGATCCAGGTCCAGACTTTGAACACTACAAAGTCCATGCAGTTTGTGTCTCAGGTCTGAGTCAAGCAAAGATTTGCCACTTCATCTACCACCTTAGCAGTTAACCTATATTTAAGTGCTCAAGTCTTAGAGCAGAAACAAAAACTCAGTCAGAACCCTTAGACCCTTACCTAAGTAAGAACTCATTCTCCATACCTGCCTTCTTCTAGGAAATGGGAGATATCCACTCTTAGACGACTCAGGGAGTAAAACCTCCCTGACAGGGCTGTGGTTGTAAAAGTACTCTGTGACAGTCAGATACTGTCATCAACACTCAGTGGCAACAGATGGGAGGCTCCAAATTCAGTGAGTTTCCTCATACAATTAAGAAATTTAGGCATGACCACACTTGCCATCCAGAGCCCAGTCAGGTTTGGAGGAAAGAGTTGTCTGGTTAGGGTGGAACTGCTCAGACCTCCAGGAATTAATCAGATTTGGAAGTGGGTATGGTACATGTTTTTTATTTTGTATTCTTGATGGCAATTTATACATATTGCAGTTTGATTCCCTTTTTCAGTATCTAAATTTCTCTCTTGACATTGCTACTTGTGTTTGAACTTAGACCATCATTTACAAATAGGACTAAAATGTATAGAGAGATTTAATGTCTCTGCCCTACATATTTATGGATGTTCTCTTTAAAAAGTGTTTTAACTTTGACTCAGTCTGTACTCAATCTTTTTTCAAACAATATTCCACTGAAGTGGAAAGAAGCCTGTAAGAGGTACAAGTATGAATAAAATGACAATAAGAAAGAGCCAATAAAATTACTGGAACTTTAGCTAACCAATTTCAAATCTGAAAACAAAACTTGAACTAAGAGTTGGTTCTTATTTTATTCAAGTCACTCTGCTAATGCCTGTAAAAATATAAATCATACATCTTGCTAATGTGTTCTATCTGGAGACTGTTAAATCATCCTGCAATAATATTGTCCTGAGTAACTTCATGAGCAATGTGGGTTTAAAAGGGTCTGATGGTCAACACTATCTGAAATGTGTCCAATAATCACAGAAATGAGACATAATTGAGGCAAACACTGGAGTAATGTGTTAAATCTGCCAGGTTTCGCATTATAACACCAGGTAAAAATTCTCCCTTGGGCATCACCTGGCATAAGAATCCCCAGGTCTGAGGGAAAGTAAAATATCCAAATGCTCAATACTTTTTGAGTCACAAAAATATACAGAAAAATCAGTCACTGTTCTGTCTGCTTCTGCAAATCTGAAATGAGATTTTTTTTTTTTTTTAAAAAATAGCATTTGAATAGTAAATACTCCTAGCTAATTCAATTTCTGATCGTGTTGAGGGCTCTTAGTTAAGAAGTTAGATCAGAAGTGATGAAGAAATTCTGATATTTCAGTTCAAACTTATTAAATATTTGAGTGCACACAGTATCTGTTTATCATCACATAACAAACCTTACTGATAGCTTTTGTTTGCTGTCTGGGTCTCTTTTGGCCAGGAGCAGAAACATTTCAGGAAGAAAAGTGATGTTACAGCCATGAGGTCACTTGTTTGCTGTGTGCTTTAGGTGTAGCTAACCAGTTATGTGACCAGTTTCAAGATGGAAACAGTGGGTTGGCTGGTCTGATCCTTTACCTAAGTCTTCAGGTGTAAAGTAGCCGTGTCCCCTCATGCCTGTCAAGAGTGCCAAATGCTGCAAGAGGGTGAAAAACAATCCTCCTGGTCTAAGCGTTACTGTTTTTAAAACCTTTAACTTCTTGGGCTATATTGCTACAGAGATGACTAATGACACAATTGACTCCTGGGAAAGTGCAGGAGGCAGTGTATTGCACCTCCAGTAACATGACGAAGTATAAACCACAAACCACAAATCATCCTCATGATTTGGAAGCTGGTAAATATTTTTCTGCCAGATTCCCAGACAGTTGTAAAAGAGGCAGGAATGCCCAGGTGACAAGCTTCTCTATGCTCAGTCAAGAATCATCTAGATTGAAAGCAAAAAATAATGCAGTAAACTTCTTTTTTCCCTATTGAAACTGGAGAAATACTTGGCTGCTTTTTGCCACTAATGTGGAACTATGAATATTTGGCATCAAACCAGTTCTGGGAAGAGAATTCCAGAAAGAACATTTTCTCATATGGTATGTCTCTGACATGGGCAGAAAGTAGAAAATGCTGTAAATTTTATGAGAAAGAGTATTTTTTGATTATTCATACCCTAAACATGAAGTTCTATGTATTGAATACAGCCTTTAGGTACTTACCCACTGTATGAGAAGCTGAGTCTTGATTCCCAACCACTCTGATTTTCTGTCTCTCCTCTTGGAAAAGGTGTGAGGCAATTGACAAAGTGGGAAATGCACCAACAATCCTCACCACCTGCCACAATAAGATGTTGTGACTCTGAGCATATCTAAGATTTCTCTAATTTATATTCACAGACAAATCAGTGCTTTACAATGTGGGAAATGGAGGAACCTACTTTTACCCATGATGAAAAAACAGGATCAGTTCCCCAGATCTCTGAATTGTTAAAAGTTTCCTTGGTTTTGTGCAAATTCTATGCACCAGATGACGTAATTTAATTAATTGAAGGGAAGTATTACTAATACTAACTACATTGTTTTGATTTCCTTTGAAGTATTTCTGATTTCCTGTGCTCAAGTAAACTCATTTTAGAATTACCAGGGAAAGGGATAGTGAAATTTATAAAAGCAGAACAAAAGCACCCAGCAGAGGCTAAAGGATGGGAAATTTATGTTTATAACTATGTGGGAGGAATCAAAGAACACGAATGATTTACAAAAGCTATTGAAGTGCAAGAGGAAAAGGATATAAAATATCCATGAAAACATTTATGGGAGATATCAGAAAAAACATTGTCAGGGAAATTTGGCTAGGAGAGTCACTCCATAGGAGAAGTGGGAGGTGGAATGCCAATGGCTTTTGAGCAAAAAGACTGCCTATATTTCTAGCCTTTTTTTTTTTTTTTTCCCCTTAATAAAAACATACTAGAGTATAAAAGAATTTAAGGAACCTTCATTACTTATCTAAGACATTAGTAGGAAGTGAGAACTGATCTCTTCACATGGTATTGAATCATGATATCTTCTAGAGGAGAAACCACAAAAAACACTGAGTTCCTAAGGAAAAATGCCCTTCAGTGGAAGTCCTGAAGATGACATAGTTACAGTAAGTCTTGAAATGCAGTACTGGGCAGCTTTGGTCTCCTAGACAGAATGGAGGAAAGGAGCTGCCCAGGCAAGGCCACTGGTGCAGGATGAGAAGCAGTTGTCTCTTCATGGCAGCATTGTGCTACCTTCGAGGGCTCTGCTGATTTCCACTGCAGCCATGTAAAGGTGAGAACTCCTAGATCAAGGATCACTATTCAACCTACTGGCAGTTAGCACAGATTGCATATACTTAAAAAACATATTCTGCTCTATTTTTTACTTTCCAAGGCAGTGTTCTCAGCAGCATTCAATGCAGCTAACTAATCTTGGAAACCCAGCAGGGATGTTGGAAGTAAACAGCTGCAAACAAAGCTGCTTGAAAATTTTCCAATACATTTTTATGTAGATGAACATACTTTACACAACTCTGAATATATTCAAAACAAACTACTGGTTTTCCTCCTTTTATTTCCTTTTTCTATTCACCAAATCCTTCCCATAAAAGGAAAAACAGAGGAAAGAAAGGATGACTGACAAAAAATAAAGGTAAAATAAACAAAAATTGTGAAATAAAAAAGGAAACGTTTTCAAAATCACAGCAGATTAAGACAAATATTCACAAAAAAATAATGAGAGAACACTGGTAACATTAAAAAAAAATCTCTGTTAGATAATGTGGTTTCAATATGTTTTTAGGGAAAGTCTAAATGAAAAAGAAAGGAAATCAAGACAAAGAGAAAAAAAAAAAAACAAAAAAGATGGTCTTGTTGCTAAAACATATGTGCCTATAAAAATGTCTAGAATATTTTAGGTGTTAGGCAAATCAAGTATTAATTTCCCAGCTCAAATTATTATAGTCTTGAAGAAATACATCTCCTTCCCTCATAGGAAAAATATTCAGATTGTTTTGAAATCCAACCTAAAGAGGGAACTCAATGATGAAATAAGTGTAGGTGATTTGACTGCAAACAAAAATTTCCTAGGCAATGGGGCTATCACATTTCACAGCTTGAGTAGTAGCTCTTTTTTCTCCTTTTTTTTTTTTTTTTTTGTTTGTTTTTTTTGATTTGGTTAGTTGGTTGCTTTGGTTTGGTTTGGTTTGGGGTTTTTTTTAGGGGGGTTCAAATTTAAACGTCTCTGTATAGACCTATTGTTTTGCTTTCTATTAATGCCTTTTATAAACACTTCGAGGGCCAGACTATACTACATTTCTCTTGGTCCCTGCTGCCTCCCAAGTCTTCCATTGTTTTTCAATCAAAAAGACAGGGCCATTTAATAAAGACATTTAATAAAGACTTACTCTGTACTTCTAAACACATCTAATCTCCTTGAGAGTATATCTTATGTATTCCTGTGTTTAATTTAGAATAGAGCTATGGAGACTGAGCAACTTAAGTGTTAAAAAGTTGTCATCTCACAGTTGCAATACTCAGTCCTTATGACCCTGAACTACCCTGGAGGGGAGAGCAGATCTTACATCATCTTGGTAAAAAAAAATGGTATGACAAATATTTTGTAATTTTATTTAATAAGTGCTAAATAAATA
The DNA here is from genome assembly GCA_035222235.1 of Margarornis squamiger. Classification (NCBI taxonomy): domain Eukaryota; kingdom Metazoa; phylum Chordata; class Aves; order Passeriformes; family Furnariidae; genus Margarornis; species Margarornis squamiger. The sequence goes on along the minus strand of JAWWTY010000156.1, from coordinate 45,845,797 downwards.
TAATTTCATTAGTAACTAAAATATTAAATTACATTTGTCTTTCACAATTCATTGGTCTACTTTCAGGTGCATTTCCATAATATTGGATCTGTAAAGATGAAAATTTTTAAGAAAACTCCTTTTACTTTAAATTTATAAAAATTATCTTGTTCCCTAAATACCTGTAAAGTTTAAAATGAGTGCAATTTGTATATTAAAAGAAAAAAAAAAAAAGGCGTTAAAATTGAGTGAAATGTACCATGGTTTTCAATTGCTTTCAATTACCATTAAACCTTTTTGAGAGCAATTTGCATAATGTTTCATAAACATGTAGGCAGATTAACCTTTTTAGTTAATTTATTCATTAGCAGTAAAAATTCAAAGCACCTCTTATGAGAAAATAATGTCTTGCTGTTAAATTACATGGAAACAAAGCAATTGGAACATAGTTGCCTTAGTTCTCCCTGTGTCAAAGCACAAAATAGTGGAGAGAATAAAGCTTTGCCTGTTAGCAGAGTGTTGATTAAATCGCCTGTTTGTGAACAATTAGCAGTATTACAAGAAGATTAGGTGAACTATTAATTAGAGATGGGCTAGAAGTGTCCTGCCTGGAGCAGGTACCTGCCAATGCGGGAAATGGAGGAATGAAAACATATGAGAAAGGACAGAGGGTTTGACTCTTTCCTGCCTTAATTTTTTTATACTCTCATACATTCTGTCAATGGAAAGGGTGGTAACTGAACACTGTTCTTCTGTCATTTTGTGTTACAGGTCTGTAACTGGCTGCTTGAGATAGAAAGGAGTGGTCACATTTCTCTCTCCCCCATTGTGGTCTGCATCCTTCATTTTATCTCTGAATTCATCAAATGTTACATTACAATCCATGTGTGGGAATGCAAAAAGCAGTTGAACTTTGTACACTTATGCAATATTTTATTAGCCAGGTTCTTAAACCATTTTATGCAACAGAAGATTAAACCTTTCTCGTGAGCTGGAACTGAATCATTTGCAGATTGATCTTAAGGCACTGGCAGGTCTATCACTTTGGGTAAAATTAAATAATATCAAGTGACACAGGCCACAATAGCATGTAGAGGGCAGCTACTTAGTTGGTGGAGATAGTCAGAGCTTAAATGGGCAGTTTGACAGTTTACACCAGTTCTGGACCTTTCCTTGTATATCTTTCTTAGGAAATAAAACAAAACCTTTCTGTACACATGCAAGTGCACACTGATCTAAGTTCACACATCCTCTGTCATACATTGTAATGCTGTCCATTGTCTTTAGAGGGTTTCCAAAACAAATACACAATTGAAATGAGTGGCCTCATCTTTATCCTATTTACCCAGCTATGTGTGTGAATATTCAGACTGAGACATCTCTAATATAATATAACTCTATTAGATCTATAATAGTTTCCAGTTTTAAATGTCAGGTCAATCAAGATGATATTTTTGCACTTTCTCATATGTTTTTTATGAGTTTATATCTGGAAGAGAAATACTGATCATGGTTTCAAAGTTAAGGAAATTCCACAAGCCCTTCTGATGACTCAAAATAGGCAGATTGTACAGGTGGCATGAAAATGTTAAAATCACTAAGTGCACAGGTATGCATAAGCATTACATTACCTGATATTAATTATTATTCATGGTCCTTTTGCATTGCTGTCATGCACTGCTAATGAAATGTGGTTGACTTAACTGATCTAAGTTACCCACAAAAGTTGCAACAATCTCAAACCAGACTCTGAAAAGAGCTCATTAAAATAAATGGATTCTCTACAGAAATTAAAAACAGATTAAATGTTTAAGGATAATTCTTTAGCATTTAAAATGTTTACCAAATGTCTAGTTGAATTATATATTAAAAAGCTCTCTTTCAACAAATAAACACAAAACAAAAAATCAGAAAATGAAACAATATATTATTAAATTTAGGGCTCTAAAAGTCTAGGGGAAAACACAGTGAATTTTCCTAGAAAGGTCTCATGTGAAATTGGCACTACACTTGTGTTTAGTTTGTTTTGTTTTTTTACCATCCCTTACAAACCACTGAAAGCAGCTTTGAAATAAATAAAATTTGTAGCACAAACAACATTCTTGAACTCTGTCTATATTTATGATCAAATGAGTGTCTCACAGTAAAAAAACTCCTCTTGTCACAGTTACTGGAGTGCCGATTCAAATCGCAGATAAGTCTCAACATAAAACTCCTTTAATGTTTTACTTTCTCACTCAGTTCAGTTTTTTCTTCTTTCAAGCCACTCTCTGAATTCCCATTAATGACCACCAGAGGAGGGAAGACATTTTTCCCAGACAGGTCTGTCTTCATTAATTTTTGTGTTCCACTAAAAGTACATTTCAAACATGGACGAAAGACACTACCCTCACCTTATGTCCATGCCTGGATTGCAAAGTAATGTGTAGGTGTATTTCCCAGATCATAACTGGGAACTGTGGAAAGGCCTGCAGTGTAAACCTGCCTATTCTCCTATCAGTAACACACAGTTTATGGGTTGCCCAGAGAGGTTGTGTAGTCTCCATCCATGGCAATTTTCAAGACATTACTAAAACAGTCTTCCAAGAAGGGCAGGGAACATCTGTGGCAAAAACAAATCAGGTGCTTGCATGACACAGAAGAAGCAGGGCTGTATCACCAGGTCTAAAGCCTCAATCAAGCGTCATTGAATATGAGTTTACTGAAGTATGTGAGAGCTATACATCTGGTTTAAAACAAACAAATAAACTAAGAAGACTCTTTTCATTCCATACCCACTTCATACTCTGTGAGAATGATTAAGGTCCAAGCAATGCAAGAGAAGCATGCAAGTTCAGAGGTTGAGACAGCTAAACAGAAATCCATGAGGAAAACAAGAAGTTGTATCTTTGATAGCTAACATCTTCTACATTCTAAAGATGACTATCAGACTTGCTCTATGTTTAAAAATAAGCAACCAATGAGCTAAAAAAAAAAGGAATAGTCTACCATATACAAAAATCACTATGCTTACCATTCTACAAAAATGGTAATGTGGGATTTGCTTACTAGGAAAATGCCAAGTGCTTCACATATGCATGTACAAAGGCTGTCAAACACTCTCTTTAAGCTAATGGATATTTCACTGGAAGTTTCCAACATGTAATAGATCTGTGTTCTTTCTATATCTATATTAGACACATAATTCCCTACAAAATGCCTGAAGCAGCTGAAGCAATCACCTCAAACATGATGATAAATTTCAGTGATATGAAGCCGGAATATTGAATATAGGAATACTTTTGTATAAAGTCTACTTCAGGAACACTTTGCTTTGACTTTCATCAAGAAATCAGTTTGTAAGGTTTTAAAATATCGAAGTCAACATCAGATAACGTCATAATCTTCCTGACAGAATCCTAAATACAACTTATTTTCAAAAAAACCCTAAGGAGCAAAATCCCCTAAGGAGTAATTAGTATTATAACTGTGGCACTTTGGGGTGTTTTTAGGAAGAGAATTAGAGTCAAATGGGAAATTAAACACACTCTTGTTAATAAAAGGGTTAAATATTAAGTCAAACAGCAGAGAACTGGCTTAAAACTCTGGGGATAAAAACAGACGTCTATTTTAATTTTGAAGTGCCTGTCCTGAACAATTGCATATCCACCTTGACAGGAAGAGCTTCTCTTAATGTCTCCTCTTGGAGTAGCTTCCATTATTCTTCATCCATTAAGCATAAATCGTAGGAAATTAGACATATTTTAAGGGTCATAAGCTCATTTCCCTCTTAAAACAAGTATGGTATAAAGTGTTTAAATGTAATGCAAACTAGTGTCTATTTAATCCAGTGGTGATTTATAATCATTGCAATGCATCTGTTTATTTCAATGCCCAATTCCAAATGCAAACTCTGCCAGCTTCCCAAGGAAAACAGAAACTCAAATGTACGTTTGGGAAGGAAATACCAGTGTTCAAACAAAGAGGTCTTAAACAGAAAATACTGAAGAAACATGAAGAAACAAAAAAGGAGATGATTCTGCTATCATAGATGAAATGAGATAGCCACATATTTTCTAAATCAACTTTATTTTGTCAGACATTAACTTACTCAATTTCAGTAAATGTGGCATTTTTGGACAAAACAAGATGACTGTACCTTATGTTACACCAGTCAGTGGTCTCTTCAGTCACAGGGCATATAAAAGATTAAGGTTCAGTCACTTTACTGCCTAAATAAACCCAGAACCTGGGAAGGAATCTCTTCTTGACCTCCAAAGTGCTCTAACTGCTCAATTATTCTGGACAGGCATTGTATCCATTGGAGTTGCTCCACGAAATATAAATAGATATTCACGATTAAATATTCATAAGGGAAAATAATTAAAACTGTCCTCTATATCTTTGATGAGCTTCCCTGTCACTGGACTACAGAGCAGTTATTAATCATGCTGTCATACGAGTCATATCAACATGAAGTACGCAGAGATCCTCATTTTTGCTGCATCCTGGTGGTATAGGATATTTATAGTTCATGTTGCTGAAAGCTCAAATGAGCACAGGTAGGACTTCAGCCTAGACCGTCACTGAACTTGGTAACTCTTTCTTGAACTGAAGTAGCAGTTTTTATGTACCCAAGGAGAGGACTGCTACAGGCACCTGTCTCACACCAGTGAGTGCAGAGCTGGGGGTGGCACTTACCTCTGCTTAGGCTGAGAGGTAAGAACCCTTTCTTGTGCATCACTTTCATGAAGTTAGCCAGTGTCAGGATTTCTTTACTAGGTACCTAATTCTCCTCATAGGCAAGACACAGACATGTCGCTACTTTAGAATCACAAAGACTACTGAATAAAGGTACTGTCATGTCATTTGCCATGACGTGACTAAATCACTGCCTAACAATTAGTTTAGATTTTGCAGTTCTTTCTGTTTTATTCAGTTGGTTACATAGCTTTTGAATATCAATGTAAATACAAAAGCTTAAAATTTCCTGAATGTTCAGCAGAAACATTTTTTCCTTTGAAAATGTCTTCTAAAGTCTGCTCTTTATTCTTTTTTTCTTTTACCTGTCACAGGAGGTTCTTATTTTACATATATCATACTTATAAACATAATCATGCCATTCAGATGTTCACAGTGATGACACAGTTATTTGTTAATGGCACAGAGAGATATGGATTAATGACAGGACAATCCAATGGTCTTCATCATCTCCTTTCAGATTATTTATTAATACTCTGCATTACAGTCTACCAAGATTGGAAAAAGGAAGCAGAATCAAAAAAAGAAAATCATAAATAAGCTCCCGCTTTGAAATGTAAGGTGGTGAGCTTGGCATGCCCCAAGGCACATTCAGGGAGTCTCTGTATTTTAACCAGAATACTACAGTTGTAAGGCTGTTCATGTTTCTCCTTCCTGTCTCTCCACTCCTCCTTTTTTTCCTTCCTCTTGGTCTTTCCTCTTTCCTCATTTCTTTCTCTCCCTCCTTCCCTCCTTCCCTCTCTCCTTCCATCTCCCCTAAACCTCTTAACTGGCAAGATATTTAACCCTGAGGTTTTCATTGTGAAATGGAGAAAAATGAAGACCAATCACCTTAAATGTTTCAAAGGGTGTGGAGGAGGACACCATACACCTAGCAGTACACATCTTGGAAGGTTAAAGCTTCAAAGAGTTTCAGGTTTTGGAGAAGCCTTTTTGATTATCTGAATTTTCTAAAAAAATACATACAGAGAGAGAGGGTGTGTTTTGATCATGAACAACTACGTTCATGTTGTAAGGTAATCGCTGTTTCTATCTGATAGAGTTTAATTTCACTGTATTATCTGTGGATAAGAATTAACAAATGCTCTAAAATGGTGTTTGTGTGCATATGTGTGTGTGCATGTGTGTATTTTACTTTGGTTTGTAATAGCTCGGAGTGAATTCACCTTTTCTTAAGTGATTTGACATTCCGCTTCCTAAAATAACAGCATATTTCAACATGAACACTTAATTATTTTAAAGGTTTATTTGATTTCATAGCTTCTTTATCTGTCATGTAGCTATTTTATGCTTCTTTCACTTATATGAGTTTAGATTGTGTTTAAGTTTATATAAACACAACACAGAAATACTGAAAATAGCCATTAGCTTAGACTGCTACATCAATTTAAAACCTGATTCAGATGTTTCCATAAATGAAATAAATGGAATTTAGCACAAGGTGAAGTGAGGCTGGACATAGCAAAGTCACTGAATGCTAAAAATCAAAACAGCTCATGAATTCAAGGTACAAATACAAAATTAGGACTGCTGAGCTCTCTGAGGGAAATGAGAAGGGGTAATGTTTTATTCTTCCATTACTGGGTGAACATTTACATTATTATTATAGGCCAACTCAAGCAGTTTATTTTAAAACTTAATCCCTTAGGAAGGAAAAAAAAAAAAAAATCACACTTTCTGTAATGGGAGTAAAAAGGAATAAGAGGGGGAATGTAAGAACACAAGGATTTAGTTCTAAAATATGAAAGCATAATGCTGAATATAATAAAAATTGTTTCAGCTATGTATGGAAGTTCTTTAGCTGAGTTTGAGACTGGAGCTGTTTTTAACCATGAGCTCATTATTCTTAAGGAAGGAAAGGCCCAGATTTTGCTTGAAACGGTAAAATCAGTGCAAAATGTACAATAAATGATAATGATATCTGTACTAAATACCCATATTCAGGTGTTGAACTAAGGGCCTAGAAGACAGATGAACAGGAACTAAACTCCGTATTTTCCTTATATCATGCAAATTCGAGTTTCCCTATGTACTGCTCAGCAAATGAGCTTACATAAACTGCTTGTATCCAACTTTGTTCATTATTAAACTGGAATATTTTTCTAAACTTGAAAAATTTCTTCAAAATAACTATTTTTTTTTTCTTTGTAAGGATGGGTATTAATGGTAGTTGCTTGTGGCAGGGCAAATAGTATGGATATTTGAACTGAACTGGGATACTCTGAATTCAAGACATGATTCCTAATTTATAGCAATCTGACGACCTCCTAAGTGTTGTGAACACAGTAGGTTAGAGACTAAAACTCCTGGATTAACATCAACATGTAACAGAAAAAATTGCTCAGAAGTTGCTGTCCACCACAAAACCCCCAAAATGTTCACAGCAGAGGCAAGATGGTGACATCTGTAGCACAGTTCTGAATATTAGCTACAGCTTCCAAGATACTTTTTAACATTGAGGCATGTTTTGTGAGTCACTCCATCAAAAGTAGGAGGAATACTTGTAAAGTAAATACTATATTTAAGTAGTTGAACTGGTTCCCAGCTCTGTAACATCTGAACACCTTTCTCATAAACCAGGTCACAATGACTGCAGCAATTCATATACCCTTTGGCACTTCTCTTTTGAATTACTTCTTTGCATGAAGTGTTTTCATAGCTCAGGCAGGAGCAATGTTGGTTTATGTTATGAATATGCCTGTGTTTCAGGTGGAAGCCTTTTATCAAGGACAAAGATTTGGCAGTACTCCCTAAATGTAGTGAAACACCAGCTTTGTTCTGTGTACTTTGGAAATTTATTCCAAAATCAGTTACACCAAGGTGTACATTATTAGCATGTCTCAGTGCTACATACTGCCTATAAGTAAATTAAGTCCCTCTTACACATCCACAGTACTGGAATAAAACCATGGTGCTGTCCAAAGAGACAGTGTGAAACACCAGACTCGAATCTCACAGATGATTATCGAATTATTGGGTGGGAACCAACTCAAGTGTGTGTGTGTGTGTGTGTGGAAGGGCTGGGCTGTATCCCACATGGCAGCCCCTGAGCTCACATGGCAGGTGTGCAGCCTCATGGGGCAGCCCTGTAGCACTTGTCAGTCAAAAGACAGCCTAGAAGTGCCGCCTGGGAGGGATGGCCACAGGGGCCAGAGGACATAAATACAGCAACACATGGTCTCCACTTCTCTCTCTACTGGGTCTTACCTCCACCAAGTGAAGCTGGACTTCCATAGGACTGTCTCACTGTAGCTATTTAAGAATCTATTTTTCTCTTATTCTACTCTCTTCTTACTTTCTCTTAATCTTTTTCTTTACTCATGTTTCTTCTCTTAATCTCTTTCTTTCTTTACTGCTTTCTTAATATTTTGGGTAACTTAAAACTGGTGGGTTGCATTTTCACTAGGTTGTATGGGTTAACAAGTCATAGCTTTGTGGAATGCTTTGTTTTGATTGTATGTTATCCTTTTAAACTTTTGCCAAGATCCTTATTTTCTCTCATATTTCATCAATAAAATTATCTCCTGAGAAAATATGTACAGCGTTCTCTCTTTACACTGCTGAAGGTATTGAAGATCTAAAAGCTCTGCAAAAGTTTGGTCGGTAAACTTTTGGAGTCTTATGCATATTTTTAAAAGTAAAACTGGTCAAGCTTGTGGCTCCATAACTGGAGACTTACAGGCACACCTCTCCTCCCTCCTGCCCTTGCATATTTCCCAGTTCTTCTGTCCTGTCTGTAAGGGCTTTCATGAAGATTCTTGTTCCAGAATAGGATCCAGGTACTGGCACAGCTAAAAATTAATCTCTCAATCTTTACTTTGCCCCCCATCCCCCCTTTGATCAGTTTAGTTTCTAGCCATCTCAGATGTGGACTTCTGAAATATGTCTGGGAAGAGGCACAGACCGTCTGTTTATATTCTTGGAGATTTATGCAGAATTCGAGTGACCATATAACCACAGCTTACATTAGGTCAGTTTTCTCTGAGCTCCTGTTGCTGTTAAGGGAGAAAGCTTGGTTCTTGTGATTTGCCATCCCTAACAGGTTAACATAGGATCTGTGAACGGCCTTTTGAACCTAGGCTCAGATGTTTAAAGGTAGTAATCCCCTAAGCGTCAATGCTCACTTTATTTTCATCTCTCATGTGTTTTAGTTAATGTTGTATCATTAGTTTGGTATGAAGATAGTAGAAACTGGCCCAGAGTCCCTATGCACTCAAGGTTTTTTGGCAGATTGTAAAGGATGTAACCTGATTCTAACAATTCCCATTCTGCATTAGAGGATATACATCTATGTTCTCCAGATAAGCAGAAACGTCTAGATGCATCTTTCAGAATGTAAGGGACCCCATAAATACTAATAGAATGACTGCACAACAGCAATGAAAGTATTCACACCACAGTAAAGAACAATAAAAGGGAAAAACATGTAATGAATATTGTTGTGCACCGTGGCTGAAAGTACTATATATAATGGCAAAAAATTGTAATGGTAGTTTTTCACCATCATTGTCATTCACTAAAAGTGTATTTTGTTGTTTATTTTTCTAATTCTCTATGTGGGGTTAGAAAGCATCATATTTCTTGTCCTGTAGATCACTTTTTGTATTTTTCTATTGCCTCATTTAGGCTATGTGCAAACTGTGAGACCTACGAGAATTTCTGGGTTTCTGTAGCCTGATTCTCACATCAGAATGAGGTTTGGACTTATGCTATTTGTCTCATCCTGTGTGCCCTGATTTCTGCAGAAATGAAACCCAGGTGAGTGCACAGACAGGAGGTACAAAATGCTTATTGTTCAGACCCTCAGCACAGACACTTATTTCATCATGTGCTAAACATGTACTCTCAAGCCATATTAAAACATAGTCCCTGCCTAATCCATTATGTTTTTTCAACAGATTCTCTGATTTATTTTTTTACCAAAGCAAGTCAGATGTTTACAGTGAATACGTCTTTTCCTACAATTAGAATTCAACTATCAAGAGTGAACATAAAAGCTCACAGGATAATCTTGTATTTTACCACATACTACTAACACTTTTGCAATTCAATTAATTTGGGCCTCAGTATAAGTTGGTTTGCTTCTATCCATTGCAAAAAGGCACAGCTTTATTAAAGTTGTTTGCAATTTAATATTTTGCTTCTAATCTTACAAGTCACACAAATGCACTATGTCTGGGATACTTCTAGTAGGCTGCTACTGTGAGCTGGCTCTAAAGTATGGACAAATTGCACAGTAAAATTTGCCCCTTTCTCCTCACCAGAAACCCAGCTTTAGTGCACTCAGGCACCCAGCTTTATACCAGCAACAATGATATTTTGAACTTCAGAAGTCAGGTGTTCTCCTGTTTGGACACTCCTTACAGAAGCAGATATGGAAAGCGCTTCTCAATAGGCCCATGCAGGTATGAGTCATTTACCTGGAGTCAGGGTAACATCTCAACCTTTATGAAAGAAAAACATGGAAAGTGACATTTTACCTCCCGGGGGGTAAAGGAAAATTTGACTAAAAGTTAAGACTAAGTTCCAGCACCTTTGATTGCCATGTTAGCTGATAGAAAATATGAGAAACTTATTTTAGACAGGGAATGAGAAAAGAACAGTGGGGAAAAAAAAGACAAATGTATAAAAAGGTAAAATGTTCTGGTAGCCAGAAGGTGTTCTGAGAGACATTAAGAACAGAATGACAGCTGGTCAAAGGAGTTGATCGTCCTGCTCTACTCTGCACTGTACAGCTTCACATTGAGTAGTGTGTACAGTTTTGGGCACCAGAACACAAAAAAGACATCAAGCTGTTAGAGAGCATCCAAAGGAGGGCCACGAGGATGGCAAAGGGTCTGGACCGGAAGCCTTATTATAAGAAGCAGCAGAGGTCACTTGGTTTGTTCAGCCTGGAGGAGATTGAGGTTGAGTCTACAATTTCCTCATAAGAGAAAAAGGAGGGGCAGGCACTGATCCTTTCTCTGTGGTGACCAGTGACAGGACTAGAGGAAATGGCATGAAGCAGAGTCAGGGGAAGTTTATGCTGGATATCAGGTAAAAGTCTTTTACCCAGAGGGTGACTGAGCTCTGCAACAGGCTGTTCAGGTGTCACAACACCAACCCTGACAGAGTTCAAGAAATATTTGGACAGTGATCTCCACATGATATGATCCTTGGAGTGTTGTGCACAGAACCAGGATTTGGACTCAGTGAGTCTATTGAGTCCCCTCTAACTCACCACATTCTATGATTCTTTGGTTCTGAGGGCACATGTCCCAAATGAACTTTAATTTGGCTGACATTGTAGCAATATATTAATTTAAAAAAGAAAAAAGAAAATTAAGCTGGTGAAAGTAACAGCCTTCTTTATGACTAAATAAAGAAAAATACGTATGGATTTTTGTATAATGACTAATACAGCAGAAACTATTACTCCAATGAGATACCAACGTGAAAAGGCCAGAGAAAGACTTGAAATATGTGCACTGGGGAGTTTTCCAGGGCTTAAAATTCATATTTATTTTATTGTGTGGCCATATGTTTCCATTAATGAAAAAGACCAGAGGAGGCTGTTGAAAGCCAAAGAGATAACAGGAAAAATGTTGCTAAGGTATCTTTGAGGGAAAATTTAAATAAAACTTTTTGGAGCAGATGGATACTTAGAGAAACCAATATGTCCCCTAATATATATCCTCAAACATTTTCACTGGAAAATAACCAACCACTTCTATTAGACTCTGGCATTATAAGGATTTTGAAGCTGTTGCTTCTGCTGGATTTCAGACCCTCTCTGACACTGAAATATTTTATTGAGGATGGAAAATTTAGTGGGAAACAAGTAGCAAGATCGGATGTATTTTATGGGGGAAAAAAAAGACACCATTTTCATGGAAGTACACTTTTGTACAAATAAACTAGAAGAGAAAAAATAATGTCGATATATAAATTGTATATATTAGTTACCACTAAATTGTATATTAATCAATGTTTTCATCAATAAACATTCCAAAATTAATGCAGGAATCTGAAGACTTGTTTCTATATGATCTGATAGACAAGAGACAAACCCGTAACAAGTCAGATTCTGTTAAGAATCACTAGTGATTTTGCCTATTTACGTTCATGAACTCAACAATAACTAAAGAATTGGAGACATAGTATATGTCTAGTAATAAAACACTAGGTAACTACAATTGTGTTATTAGCACAAATGTGTATCTAATTGAGTAAAGACTATCATGTGATGCCAGATGCAACAGCAGACAATAAAATTCAAGCTTGTTGGCTGATAGGTCTGACGAGTTTCTCACCATTTAATCTGTGGTAGGGTGTGCTATGGTGTTCCTTTCACCGATTTGGAGGGCCAGGGTGGCAGCAGCAAATGAGATTGTGGCTTAGTCCTGCCCTCTTGGGTCAGGCAGGTCATGAGAAACCTGTAGGGGAGGACCAGTTTGGGATTTTTCTGGGCATTAAGACTATGGAGATGAGACTATTGCTAGAATTCAGGTAAGCATAAGCAGTAAGCCTGCAGGAGAGGTGCAGGCTGAAAAAGATATATTCCTTACCTCCAGTTTTAAGCATCTAATATGCATATAGCTCTGTACCCTCTTCTGTCTTTAGAACAAACGGAAAAAAAAACAGACACTGTATAGGGATAGGATATTATTCTAACCACATAGAGATGAATCACAGCTATAAGGACATGAATTACACTGTAAAAACCCTTCTGTGTCTCCATTATAAAAAAGACAGCTTAAGGGGAGGTGGGTGTTTAGATCTGGATGGAACAGCTCCAGTCTGAAAGGGTCTTTCCTACTTGTAGCAAAAAGTAAACCAATTCTCAAATGTGATGAAAAGGAAAATGCTTTTCTAGTGACCTAGATAGTACTGTGAGGCTTGCATAAGACAGAACTAAACATGATCAACCGCAAAGTGGGTGAAACATGAGGACCCATCTTGTGAGGACAAGGAAGGGAAGACTTCTCTTCAGAACTTTATTTCATCTGGCTCATTGAACAACTGCGAGTTTATGCTGTTTAAAGTGCTGCTTTACTGTTGCCATATATATGTTTGTGACTTCCAAGATACACACCCTATTAAACTGAGAACTTTTGATACCTACTTGTGTTTATATTTAAAAAAAAATAAAATAAAATGTGGGGAGTAGATTCACACAAAGTTTTTGGTGACTTAGGATCTGGTCACACCAAATTAACTCCTACCCTGACTTGGCTCCAAGAAAAGTTCTGTCTATGTATGGGGAGCTTAGTGAGTCTAAGCTACTGTAAAGAAATCTTTGCTGTATCAAGCTTGATTCAACTAAGTCTTTATTTAGACAGAATGGGATTTACAAGAACTTTGGTTTTGCTCTTTTCATCTGTTGTGGGTGGTTCTTGTAACGGAATTATGTAATTGGAATGGATTTATGAAATCCAGAAAAGAGGAAGCAGGTAGGTGCCTTTGGAGAGTGCCCAGTCCCACTCTTCTGCTCAAACCAGGTTTTTCTGGACCATGTCCAGCCAGGTTTTGAATATCCCTAAGGATGCAGACTACACAGCCTCTCTGAGCAAGCCTTAAAAGAAGAAATTCCTTTTCTTATGTTTAAATTTAATGTCTTGTATTTCAACATATGCCTGTTGCCTCTTGTCTTACCACTGGACATCAATGATTAAAGCTTGGCTCAGTTTTAACAGACTTGCATCAGATATTTACACATATTTATAAGATCCCCCTTAAGACTTCTATTTGCTTACTTAAATGTGACTTCAATTATTACTAAACTAAATTATTACTAAGCTATTGTTACTAAATGATACATTAACACACAATTATTACTAAACAAAAACTTTCTGTCAGCACAAGTTATCCTTTCAAAAGATAACTTTATTTGCAGAGAATTAAAATAACTTTAATCATTAGTAATTCTTTTCAATCTCTTATGTGTAAATTTAAAGTACATATATAAAAAAAGTTTAATTTAAAACTTTTTCAACATTCAAACTTATTTAAAACATTTTTATTATTCAAATCTCTCCTGACTTTTATAATTTGTTTCTTACCAGTTCAAACAAGCTTTTCTTGGATTAATAAGGGAATTATCGGAAAGTTCTCAGTATAATACACAAAGTGATGTTTTGATTCATCTAAATCTCCACTGATTATTTGGCCAGTTCTTAGTTCAGAATCTGCAGTAGAAATTTACATTTACTTGATTTGGAGGTGAACTGTAGGAAAGATCTGCACTTCTCATGTTACATGCAATTAGATATTTTCAAGAGGTTGCACTCATTACATGTCAGATTTCTTCTTTTGAAGAGTTTTTGTAATATCTTTAACATGGTACCAAGTAAGGAAATATCAAATTTAGCCTCAGTGTTTTCAGATGCTTCATTAGATGCATTTGTAGATGCAGTTGTACCAATTGTAGAGGACTGTAAATTTTGGCTTTAATTCTAGTTCTGTTTCTGTGAAATTATTAGTCACAATGGAAGTAAAATCAAAGAAAATTGTAAGTTTGGTTTTGACATATTATACCATGTTTGCAAAGAGCCAAATACATTTATTCAAATGCATGCATCATATTTTAAATCAAATAGTAATAAAACTTTTAATCTCATTTTTTAGCTCACAGAATACCTATAAAATATTTCATTTTTAAGCATGGCCATTATAATTCAAAATAAAAAGAATATTGGCATTTAGAATCTACATTCTGACATTAATTTATGAAGTATTTGACGGTCATAATTCAAACTGCTGTGAATAGTTCTGATTTCTTACATAAATCACTTTATTAATTCTAGTTTGAGTATAAGCTAATAAACAGGATCATACTATGCATACTCTTGGAGCATCATTTTAAAGTTTGTCCTAGGAAAACTAAGATAATTAATCCTATATTTTCAATAAACTTCCTGGGATTGCTTAAGATTGTAAAATTTAAATTAATAACTTTTCAGACATAAAGGCTTCCCTTCATAATCTAAATTATCCTCTTTAGCACTATTTTTTTCAGGATTAATTTATATGATGTTTTGAAATGTGGACCTTTCTGAGATGGAAATGAGTTATTATCGTGCGATACCCACAAGTAACATGCAACAGCTTCAACCAAGAAACCAAAATTATTATATTTCTGCGTAAACTTGAGTGTGAATGTAGCTCTGCAGAATGAATTCTGTTGTGAAAAAAAAAGTAATCTGCAGATTACAACAAAGCAATTCTGGTTTATTGCCTAACACCTACCCTCATCCCACCAAAGAGTAAAGAAGTTGTTTTGGGGTTTTTTAATGTTAATGGTGCTGAAGATTAGAATTAAGAAGAATCAAGATAACTAAAATTTTAGTTTACAGAATCTAAGCTTAGTAACCATCTTGGTGGGCAGATACAGTTTTGTACATGCACATATCCATATTTCCGGACAAGATTACTTTCAAGGGAGGGTGCCAACATTTGCTTTCAGTCAGTTTCAGAAGCAGCCAACCACTTCTATATCAACCACACAGATTTTCTTCATTACTGTTTTACACTATAGCCCAGGTTTTCCAGTACATTATGTTGCCTTACTCATTGACTTATTTGCATTAGAAAATCACTCATAGTAATCAACAGGAAAGAAATTTAGCAAACAAGGAATTACAGTTCTGAAAGAAAGTGGAAGTGTAGCAATCTAATAATCTTTTTGTATATTGGTGTTATTTTGTCTAGAGGTGTAATCATACTTACTAAAGGAATGGATCAGAGGTGAACTAAATCCCTAGAAGCCTACCAGTTCAGCCTTCAGGAGTGTTATCCAGGCCAGGTGAGCACAGAAAATGTTAAATTATGACAATGAGGTAAAATCCATAACAGTATATACATAGGAGACATTTTCTCTATCATTACTTCTGTGGAAATACCTCCATAACACTCTAAGAAATATTGAAGTAGATAAAACTATTATTGTTTAATCACCAGTAAAATTAAATTAGTAACTTACACCAGTTGAAGAGAAGGGAAATCCAGTAGATGCATCCCTTTAAAAATAAAACTTTTCAACTCAAACATACAACTGAAATTGGTTGTACTGAATATTTAAGTGGATTATCTCATTCCTTCTATTTTTTCTCACAAAATAAGAGAGGAAAAGTGGCATTTTTACTTCTTGCAATAGCCAAGCATTCCGCAGGTTC
Source organism: Margarornis squamiger (assembly GCA_035222235.1). NCBI lineage: Eukaryota > Metazoa > Chordata > Aves > Passeriformes > Furnariidae > Margarornis > Margarornis squamiger. The sequence goes on along the minus strand of JAWWTY010000156.1, from coordinate 45,829,925 downwards.
CAACATGATTAAAATCAGTCATAGAACTGAAGCATTCTGTTTCACAACAGTAGGTATAAAGGAAGAGGCAGGGTATAAAACAAAAATTACTCTGACTTCTGCACTCCAGCCATTGTTATTGATGCTCTGTTTCTCATTTCTCTTCATTCCACTCATTCCCCCCAACAAACAAAAAAACTCAAAAAAGTGTCAAATCTTTTCTTGTGAAATTATAGAAGGAATTAAAAAAGTGTTTCTGTGAAAAATATACACACTTCAGCATATCAATATTTTTCAAGGGAAAAAAGTATAGCATGAAAAACTAATTCCATCTTGTAACTTTATTGCCTTTTCTGGGGATGTATGTCCTCTTCAGTCATTTTTCTTTTCCAGTTGTATATTGTGTAGATGTATTTAGCCTTAAATTGGCTGTAAATTAGCTACATGTTTTATTTTTCAAAAAATAATAAATCCCAACATGTGAAATGCAGAGCTGTAGAAGGATTGTCTGCTTTCCAAGATACATGGTCTGGAGCTTTGGCCTGGACCCAGGCCAGTGACTAGGGTCAGGGAGTGAGCTACATTAAAATTTTAAACACTCACAGAATTCAACAGCTTGGCTCAGCAAAGCTTCTAGCTTAATATTGAAATATTTCTGTATTGCGTGATCTTAGAAGCAAGTACTATGAGCATTGTTTAGCTTAGGATTTTGATTTGGGATTTTATTTCAGGATGTGATGGATATTTGTGGAGTAGTGAAATGGGGGTACCTTTTTGAAGAGGCATTTATGATCTTTGGAGATTTCTTCCGATTCTGGGTCATGCATTCTCCTTGGGAAAAAGAGCAGCTGGGAAACCCTACAGAGAAAGACTGAGTAGCCATATAAAGTTCTAGAGTACTTCCATTTGTTCATCTCTAATGCTTGAAAATTACATGTCAACTACCTACACATACGAACCTCAGATTTTGAAAGGGTTATCTTTCATGTACCTGTGTCATGAATATCTCAGAGCTACATGCCAGTATGCTCATTCATGCAAACAAATCACAAATGTTATCCCACTATGTCACAAGCTGTACTTACTAGGTGTTCTAAAATATTTGATTGTATTGAAAACGGTCAGTCTGCCAACACCCATATGTATGATGTAGTCTCATAAACTAGGAATAATTTGTGTCCAAAGGTTTTCTGTGTTAATCCCACTGTGAAGAATCTGAACCAATATTTTTGTTGAATGTGGTTCTTTTTCATATTACTTTTCAGGTCTATGACATTTTTTGGCTAAATTAAGTTAACGAACAATATTTCTGGTTTGAAGAAAAAAGCTTATCATTCTTTAATGAAAGAGACTTGCTAGCTGCAGTTTTTGCTTTTTGACTGCCAAAACCCAATCCAAAACTAACTGTGTGATTTATGAATAAAGCCTAGCTCTTGTTCTTTTTCAGACCTACCCTTTGCTGTCTGAACAAGAGTGTCTAATGCAGTGAAACTTTAGAAATAATCTATTCCACCTTATTTTATAAAAACACTTTTATTCTAAAATCTCAACAAACTAAACATTTCTAAACTTAATTTGTACAAATATACATTTAGTTTATGCTAGAGCTGGTTGACTGTTAAAGCAGAAACCTTGTCCAGTTATGGCCAGCCTGGAATGACTCTTCTTTTAATAGGAGCCATAAAGACCAGGCACTAAACATTAGCTACATTTTTTTTAAGAAGAGAACACATTTGCTATGATTTATTAATTTATAATCCTCTTTTGCATGGCCAGAAGTGAAGCCATTAACGCAGCAGATCACTCAGTTAATAAAGGCGGCCTTTAATGTAGTTCATTCTGATGTGTAATTTGGCATACGATTAAGAAGCACAGACGTACACATGATGGTGAAATAATCTCTTTCTCACCCTAAAAATGACCTCTTGATGAATTGACAGGAAAGTCACAGTGTGGTCCTTTCTAAAGGGACACTGTAGAAACTGTAAGACATAAACATTAATATGTCATAATTGTATCTGAACAAGTTGTCGTTCACTTTTGAGAATTTTGGTTTGCACTTTTCATCGTCTTATTATTTCAAATAGTTTGCTTTATTTTAACATATGGCATCATTCATTATGAAATTCCCCGTTCTTAGATTTTTGTTTTGTTTTGTTTTGTTTTGTTTTGTTTGTTTGTTTGTTTGTTTGTTTTGTTTTGTTTTGTTTTTAATTTTCTGTTATGTCTTCGTCTGTTATTTTACATTTTATCATTCCTCGATAGAAATGGATTAAATTCCTACAAATATGCTGGGAAATATATTCTTAAGAGTCCAAAATTCTTGATGAAGATAAAACTAACTAAATGGGCATTATTGTCAAAGCACAGCTTTTCTATTGTACTGTTCACTACAGTAGTCACAATTCAGCCTACTCTCAACTTGGAAATACTGTAATAGATCTCTTCAATCAGTAGAGCTGCACTGATATATGTTATCAAAAAATTTGGTCCAGAATTGTCTTACTGAAGTCACACTTCATAACAATGTCTTCCTTCTTCTAGTACTGTGGAATATAATTACTGTTTGCACTTAAAACTGTTTCAGTATTGTCACGTGAAAGGGGTTGTTTAGACTTTGTCACCCTTTCAAGTGACAAATATGGTGCTTTTTAGTACCACGTTTCAGAGCAAAACATTTTCAGTTTACAGTAAGAAGAAATACCTCTCTACAGAAAAAAAAAAGAAAACATACACAAAGTATTTTCCAAATATATTTGTTCTTGACTGTGCTACAGAATTCCTCCTGGGCAAGTAATTTAATATTTCTATGCCTCAGCTTTCTACCTGAAAAATGGCAATAGCAGTATTTTCCAAATGTTTTCTATCAATCTTGTCTGACTAAAATATTGGCTCTACTGTGCAGCAACAGGAATTACATCTTATTTCATAACCATTTCCCAAATTCAGTCAGAATTCTCATAGAAATAAGTCAAATAGAAAACTTTTGGTCAAATGCATAACTTTTTCTTATTTTTGAAGCTTTGAGGGAAATTGTGTAGAATTCAGTTCACTTTCTGAATTCTTTTTCTGAAAATAATTAATGCACAATTATAATCAGAAACCAGGATACATTTATGAGATTCACAGGAGAATAGACAGTGAAAACTGTCTAATGGCCTCTGGACTCATCTGTGCAAAACAGTAAGGCAAGGGGACCTGTCTATTCACTTTGCTGATTAGCTAAATTCACTTCTTCCAGACAAAGAGCAGTGAAGCAATAAATCTAAGTCTGTTCTTTATGCATAGACAGAAACAGGGCAGAATATGTGGGAATGAGATGTTAACTTGAACATTAAGCTGTCACGTTAATGGATTTATTGCTTTCCCTATCAGAGAAGGCCATGCTTCGATATTCTACTTTGACCAGATTTTCTTCATTAACTCTTCACAGTGCAGTAATCGAGGGTACCATTGCAATTGCTGCACATATCCAAGTGAAAAAGCTGTTTGTTCGCTATGCTATTGCTCGGTCTATCTGATGTGTTGTGGTAGATCAATCAGTCAATAAAATTAAATGTTACTTTCACAAAATCTTGGGTTCTTTAATATTAATCTTCTGAGATTATTTTTCAACTAGCTGTGTTTCACTGCACTTTTTTCTTCTATAGATTGTTTAGATTTCAGACCAGTAGAGTTCTGACTAAGGCATTTCTCATATTCACTTTCCATTAATTATCCCTCAACTGTAACAAAGAATACTGGAGTCAAAATGTTAAGTAAAAAAACAGTCATGCACTATTGTCCCTGGGTGAATAACACAAACACACACAAATTGTTAACTAATGTTCTCTGGAGTCAGTGGCAGTCCGTTGAGTTTAGACACAACTTCTCCTGTTTTCTGACTATCATTCCTCCCCTGGGGTTTCATTCTCCAGTTCACTATAAGGTTATAGATATATAATGTCTGCCTTAGACATTGGAGAGTGTGCTTTAGAATGGCTTCTTTCTTCGAAATTCAATTTGTATTTTTAAAGCCTTTACACTGAATTCAGCCAACATGCAGAATTTAGTTATGATCAGAAATCACCTCAGTTCTCTCCACAGTCAGGATTTCTATCCATAACATATTGACTGTTGCTACCTTTATCTACATTAAAAGTAACACTTGGACTTTCAGTCCATAAGATCCAACCACAACAAGCAAGCAGTATTTTTGAGCTCTCTTTCACAAATAATTTTCAATACTAGAAATTTCACTCAACTTTTCCTTATAAAACTTTCCTTAACATTTTGTAAAAAACCTCCCAAACAATTCTGTTCCATCATTACAAGCTTGTCTTATTTTACCTATTTTTGCTAATTTTTGCACTAAGTTGTGATGCTGTAGGAAAGATTTTGATTTACATTTAAATTCGTAAGCCAAGTTTATAGTAGACTGACTCAACATAATCCGGTTCATGGGAACATTCCCTCATTGTAACACTGAAGTGCATTCTGGAGTCAAATTTGTCAGCTATTTTAACAGCAGACAACCAAGCTACACAGCAATTTAGAACAAGAAATCAAGAGAAATGTCATGTGAGTGTTCTGAGGATTTACTTTGGGGAAAAACTTTGTAATTTTAAGTTGAAAGAGAGTAGAAAATTCTGCTAAGTAGAATTTGCAAGAAGTAACTTAACTAGAAAGTTAAAAAGTCCTTGTGGTTTAGACCCATTGCTACAAATAAAAACAAAACCTGCAGTTTAACCTAATTATTAAATAATTTTAAATTGCAGCATCACGATACTATTAGTATATTAAAATTACTCCTTCCTGTATCTTGGATTTTCAAGACAGTAACTGCTGAAGGAAAACCTTGTAACTCAAGCCCGTGGGGCTTTTTTGTTGGTTTGGGATTTTTTTGTTTGTTTGTTTGTTTGTTTGTTGGTGTTTTTGTTCGGTTTTTTGTTTGGTTTTTTTGTTTGTTTGGTTTTTTGTGTTTTTGTTTTTGTTTTGTTTTGTTTTGTTTTTTTCCCCCAAGAAAAAAACTGGAAAAAAAATCATAAAAAAAATCTTGAAATGACACAGATGTCTATTAGATGAATAGTTTCTTTCAAGTGAGAAGGATTAATGCTTCTCAGGATACTGTGACATAAAAACCTACTCTGCAAAAGCTAACCTTCTAGTCTTTCATAGGATACTGCCATTCCAGTGTAATGTAAAACAGCCTTAGCATTCTGTTGAAAGTTGGAACACTGAGGAGAGTTCATGAGTACAACATTGGGATGTAGATATATTTAAATTTATTAAAGGTTGACAAAGCATTGATGCTATTTTCCAAGTCAATATATCACATCACCTAACAATGAATTGTTAGGTTAGAAGTGAAAAATTAGATCTCTGAAATGTTTATTTGAAATAATAAATTAGTTGAGATATGAAATATCCCAAGAGTAGATTCTTAGGTTATGTCCATTGATAAAGAAGTCTGTGGAGATTTGGTTGAGGGTAAAAAAACTGGTGTAATGTTCTCTTTTTACATGAGAAGCTAAGCCAACACACCACACTGAGGACTATCTGGAAACGAAAAATAAATGAAGGCAGCCAATGAAAACATAATTACAACAATTGGCCTAGAAATAACAACAGAATTTATGAAGAACAGCATGAGCAGTGTGGTCCAGAAAGAACTCAAACTCCCATTTCACATTCTGCCTAAGTGTGGGAATTAGACAGAAAATTTCCTCACATGGAGTTTCATTTCAAACAGCCAGAAAGATGGAGTAGAATTCATGTGTATCCCAAGAGTAATGGACCACAGGGTGTTCAAAATTGCAGATTTGCTGGTATTAAAAAAAAAAAAAAAAAAAAAAAAAAAAAAGAACCAAA